>JAINEB010000007.1:10000000-11200000 GCA_022840565.1 Eubasilissa regina | reverse complement strand
TACGAAAAATTGATTTTTTTCTTTATATTTTATTGTTTATATCTTTCTAAGTAATTCATCTATCATCTCCTTATCTAATTTTTTCCCCTTTGTTATAATTTTATTTATTTAAAAAAAATGTTTAACTATGTAAAAAGCAATCCTCGCCGTGAAACTGCCATGCAGTTTGGCAAAAAAGTAAATTAAAATGAATATATATGTAATAAAGAAGAAATAATTTTTTTTTTTTAAAATAATGTTTTTTATTCTTGAATATTAAAATAGTTACAATTCTTGAGAAGTGATCATTCGTTGACGTGCTCTATCAATAATGTTCAAATACAGTAATAAATATCCCGCTCTGCGTGTCACCATCCTTCATGTTTTTGAATGTTTGAGAGTTTTAGCATGAAAATTTGTCATTAAAATATTCATTGTATATTAGATTTATTAATTGAATTTATGATCTGACAGATGACTCATGATCCTACAAAACATGTGTTTTAAATCAATCAAGCAATTGTACGCAGTTTTCAAATATGTGTAGTCCAAGATATTTAAATTTTTTATACTATTTAAAATAATCTGTGAAACTACTATTTATAGCATTGATAGACTTCAGTTTTGGACCATTTTTAAGGTGATACAAAAAAATCTAATAATGACCTTAATCAAAAATTAGGTTAGTTATTAATTTTATTTGAATCGATATTAAGAATTATTAAATTTCTCTATAACTTGTTAGTTATTGTCTGAGTGCACCTTGATACAATATTTTTGATTCTTTGATCAGTATTGAAAGTTTTAATTTGTGTATTGTCATATCAATCAAATATAGGAGTTCATCTTCAGAAAATTACAAATTTTTCTGTAAAAATATTACAATTAAACTGAGAATACAATATTGGTTTTTAAATAATTTGAACAAACTCTTTTATAACTAGTAGGAAAGATTAATGAATCAAGCAGGACTTTTGGACCCTTCCAAAATAACATTAAATCAAGTTTACAAAAAGTCATATTTTGTCTATTTTAAGAAATATCAGTGTAAATAGTTACATGTCGTACAATCATTGTTTTACGGATCGCCAATACTGTACGTTATTTTGTTCCTAAAGTATCAGGAATGTAGAAACAGAAAGTGACACAAAATGAATGGTAATGCTGTATGTCGCTTAAAACAATATATATATATATATATATATTTATCAAATTTGATCAAAAAAATCAAATTTGAATACCTTTGTAACATTTTGAATAATACATTTTATTTGCCAGTTGACTACATGGACTAGGCAATGAATAAATTTGCTTAAAGAAGTAACTTTAGATTTACTTATTTCGTATAAAATTTAACCTTTTTTTTAAAATTATAATAGATGACCGTATTTAAAATTATATCTATTTATTTACGAAAACTAATTGTTTTCTATCTGGTTGTTTTAAAAAGTATTGATAATGAATTAATTTAAATAATATAATTAATAATTAATGATTTTACTGTCATTCCCCTAACTTGAATGCTCATTAAAAATGTATAATATTTGCTGTACATTACCTGATATCGGTATTTAGAGTTTTTAGGCTAGTGTTGTGGTTCGTAGATAAGAATTTAATCATGTTATAATTTATGAATCATTAATATATTTAGTTCCCAAATGCAAACCATGATTATTAAAGAATATTTTTTCCCTAATGGCAAGCAGCGTGCATTATTTTCATTATTATTATTGTGGATACCTGTTGGCAGTTTATTCACTCTGCTCGTGAGTGACAAGAAGTGACTCAATATCCTATCCAGATCGCAAGATCATTGAATCAGGAGCATTGCAAAACTGATTGAATATTTATTAATAATTATGCTCTTTAACCTTGAAATGCAATAATTATGTGTAATTAATGTAAGCAAACTGTTCAATTCAACATTTATGTATTATTAATCAGCCCTTACTATGGGATTTTGAAACCAAGTTTATGTAGAAAAATGTTGATATTATATATTAATATGACATGATGTATACAGAAATGGAAAATACATTTTTGTTTCTGATAACATAATATAAATGATATTGTATTTGCAGGTTTTTGTTGGTGCACTATCAGAGCAGTATGAAGCCCTCTCGGTGGAAGCATCCAAACAGACCAGCTCAGAGGAGATTGTGTCCTGTATTGCTGACAAACTCAACATCACAGATGCTTCTGGTGGGACTTATGAATTGGCAGAGGTGATTGTCTTACCTACCTATGTTTGATTTCTGTGTAATTTAAGGTATTTTTTTTACAGTTTTGTAACGCAGTCAGCTCTTCAAAACTGAGTATGAATTTTTAACCGCTATTAATTGACTTTCAAAATATTGATTAATGTTAGGTTAAAAAAAATATATGTATTTGTAGGTGGCAAATAATATTTGGAACAGTTAAAATAAAACAATTTCATAATAAATTAGTTGCTCGTGAGTACGTATTTGTAGGTTTTTAAAACGTTTTAGAATTATATATTTTTTTGTAAATTTTAATATCAGATTTTTTTTGCAAATAGCACCTTTACATTATAATAAATATTTCATGTTTTATTTTATAAATTAAAAAAAAAAACAATTGAAGAAGATAGAACATTACAAAATCATTATCTTCAGAAAGAGAGTAAGGAATGTCAGTTAATTGAATGAATGTATCTAAAATATCTCAAAAGTTTGCAAATTGTTCAAAGTATTTTAATAAAGGTCTAAAAATATTGACTGATCCAAAATTGCATTATTTCTTTATGCCAAAGTAACTGACCTATAGACTTGATTATGACCATTGGCGAGGGGTTGGTATTGCCCTGTCATATATGCGGGGCGCTATCGAACAGCTGCCTAGTAGTATTAAAAAATGCCAACCAGGTGTTGAATAAGTAGGACCGAGATATGAGCCTTGAGCTTATTTCATCGGTCCCGGGTAAGCGCTGGGTCTGCCCTCTCATTGCTTAATCCTTATAGTACATATAGGTTGTCAAAGTTTACCTTGAGGCTCGACTTTTTAAAAATAACATTGTATTTGAAACCTATTAAATTTTTTTTAAATGTTCATGTTGCAAAATACAGTCAAATTTGTGATTTATTGCAAAATATAGTCAAATTTGTAACTTATACACATATCTTAAATAGCCCTTATTAAAGGAGGGAAAAATTCATCCTCTTTTTTTCCATATTCGTATAGGCCAAATTACTATTGAATCCAATCCAGAGTTCTAAATATACGTATATTTTTTAAATTGTAATAGAATCCATTTAATTATCAGTAACATTGTTTTTAACAATTGGTATTTTATATTTTAATCCTGACATTGCTCTAACAAATGAAATATAAAACTTTAAAAAAATATTAGCTGCATTATTATTACACAACATTTTAAATAATATTAAATATTGTAAATGAACAGAAAATCCTGGACTTAAATGCATAATTCACAGCTTTTTAAAATAAGACTAATTAGTGCTTCCCAATTGTATAAAATATTATTAGTGATTTCTTTAACATCCTTTTAGCCAAAGTCAAATTTTTAATTTCGTAAAGTTGATAATAATTCATTGATATTTTTATTATTTCATAAATACATACCTGTAAAAAAATGATATAAAATAATTTTAAAACATTTCAGAATTTTTTATCACTTTTCGATTATCCTTTATAAAATGTTTATAAAGTTTATAACTTTCTATTCAGAGGACAATTTATTACGATTATCATAAATTTTTCTTTAGGGCAAGACAGTTTTTATTTTGATATTCCGCTGCAGATGTTCTAAAGATTTGATTGTGCCCTTCCGAGGCTCCTTGCACTGAGCAATTAAACCAATCCGAAAATTGAACTTGTCAAACTGGCAATCTATTTGATAAAAAGGTCTAGATCACAACTTTCACTCTTTTTTCTGGTATTTCAATATTAGCATTTGAAAAGTGGGTCAGTTTTCCAAAGGGTGGTCACAGCCTATCATCAAGTCAAAATGATGGTCAACTGCTCTAGTAAACTGGACGCTGAATTAATCTCTCTTTGTGAGACCAGACCGCTGTGCAGCAGTGCATAGTTGCGCTTTATTATCATGACTCCTTTCTATTCATCATTAATTAAGAGTATAATTTTAATTACTCCTAATCAGTGTATACTTTGATATGTCCATTGTGCTTGGGTATTAAAAACATTATAATTTTTCTTCTCCATCTTGGTCACTTCAATAATGAAGCATGATAATTTTATGTAAATAAAAAACATGCATAAATATTTATAAGTGATTAATATAAATAAAATGTGTTTATTGACAGTTGCTTATGGTACCTATTACACTATGTTTTCTTGCAACAATATTTTTTTTTTATTGGATTGTATTTTTTTTTACCATTAATTAATGGAGAATACACTATAGTCTCGATTTGCATCAGAATTACATTCCAGAAAAGGCGATGCAAACTAAATCACATTTTCCCATAAGATCCCATAGAGATTTACTAGATACGTTTAGCAATCATCATGAATACCTAATCAAATGATAATAAAGTTTTATATTATGCTAAAAAACTTCATAATAAAATCAAACCATTCCCGGCATTGACTTTGGGAAGTCTTCTATAAAATATTCCATACAAAAAATTATTGGATGCCTTTTAGTTTATTTAATTTGTTCAAAGTTTGCTATCTTGTGTTTATTTTACGTATTGTGTAAAAAAAAACAGAAACATATGTTTTCTTCGATATGTTAGAGGTTTTAGAATTAAAATAATAAAAGTGATAGGATGGAATAATTTTTCAAGTTAACATAATTCAATTGTAATAAAAACAATTTAAAAAAACTAACTAACTTACTATCACGCCGTTTCCCCGCAGGTAGGTAGAGAGGATAGAGCGCCACACTCCTCTGTTCTAACATACAATTCTCTCCCCATTCACATTCTTACATCTTCTCATACAAGCTCGCCGATTGTTGGGGTTTCTAACAGAACCATCCTCCATTATCAACTATAAAAAAAATTTGCTTCCTTATGAGTTTTTCAATATACGAGGGCTGTATGATAAGTACCCATGTTAAGGAAGAAAACTCATTAATTTTTTTTTCTTTATTTCTCAACATTGTCTCCTTTCAACACGATACACTTAGTCCAGCGATATTTTGACTTTAAGTCATTCAAAAAATATGATTTGACCTCAGCAAAGTAGGCTTCTGTTTCGGCAAAGACTTCCTCGTTTGACGTGAACTGCTTCCCGCCAAGCTATTTTTTCATGTTTGGAAACAAAAAGAAATCACATGGAGAATAGGGTAGATGGAGCAGCAATTTGTCGTGTAATCTGACCAATTTTGCTGTGGCAATTGCGGATGAGTGAGCTAGTGCATTGTCATGGTGAAAAGCATTTTTTTCGCCAAATGGGGCTGTTTTCTCATCAATTCAGCGTCGAATCGGCCCAATAAATTAGCGTAGTACTGCCTCGTGATTGTTCTTCCCTTCTACAAATAGTCTGTGAAGATGATGCTTCGTGAATCCCAAAAAACAGTGACCGTGAGCTTTCCAACCTTATGGAACTGTTTACGCCTTTTTTAGAGCAGGTTTGCCAGGTGAAGTTCAGTTTTTACTGTTCTTTCATTTCTGGCGTAGTGATGGATCCATGTTTTGGCCCCAAACAGTGCAGTGATTCTGTTTTTGTTTGACTGTGAGCAAGCACGGCATCCATCTCGCCAATAGTTTTCTCATGCCCGATTTTTCATGTAGGATATTTTGTACGCTTTCAATTGAGATGTTTATAATGTCAGCAATTTCTCTAATCTTCACCTGGCGATCTGCTAATATGATATCATGGATTTTGTTGACTATATCCTCCGTAGTCACCTCAATCGGACAGCCTGGGCGCTCTTCATCGGAAATGGATCTTATCAAACATCTGATGGTAGTCATCGAAGGTGCATGGTCTTTATAAATAGAATGTAACTTCACTTTAATTTCCTCACGTCTTCCCATCCAAAAAAGAAATCGAATCACTGACTGATATTTCTTTTTTCCATGGTTGCAAACAAACACAAACTTGACCACTTTCAACAGCTATCAAAACAAAACTACTCAATAAATAAATCTATCTCAAATTTTGACAGGCGTCATTCGAAAGATGGTGTTAAACAATGGAATACAGATTTTGAGTCAGTGGCACCATCAGTCATTAAATATGGGTACTTATCATATAGCCCTCGTACACACTTAATTTGTGTTTCTTTTCTTCTTCCACAGTGCAACATCCCCACGGCGGGATTTAGCCTCTTTCATAACTGCTGATAACCTTTCCGTCCTGCTTCAATCCTCTTTCAATGAAATTTTCTATTCTTGCTCAATAAAATTTTTGAAATCATGGTCCATTTTCCCTTGATTTTCACTTTGTATTTATTGCAACCACTTTGCACCTTACTTTTAATTTAAATTATTTAACTGAATCTTGTTTTTTTTTTTTTACATTAATCCATTGCTTTAATAATAATGCTTGCACTAGCTACTATACTAGAAAAGCACTATCTTCTATAATACAGCAAATACTAATATAGAAGGTAGAGCACCAAATTAAGTGTTTAGTTCTGCTGCCAAACTATCAGCAAAAATGCTTTTGAATTTCAGCATGTAATGTTACACTCTGGAAACTAAAAAATGAGTTATTATTGTTATTATCATTTTGTGAATTACATTTTTTTTTTGTAGGTTCAAAAAGTTCTCAGTATTTTGCGTTTAAAAACTGGTAGTTTATTTTTTTCATTTAAGGTTGGCACCACGTCTCACAATCAAATTGAACACTAATCTTATTATTGTATACATATTAACAATCTTCGACTCAGTATTTTCAAATCCATCAGTCGCTTACAGGCGCCTGTAGATTTGTGCTTCTAACATTGGTCCACCACTCCTAATTAGTTTGACTGCTCTTGGGGACTTTTATTATTTTTTATTAGTATGTATTTAATTTACAAACACAAAATGCCATCCATTTTTGAAAAAATATTGTCACATTTTACTAATTGTGTTAGCCAGATTTGCTAATGCCAGTACCAACAGGGATGGGAGGGGGGAATCTATGGCAGGAGTAGCAGTTTAATTGTTGAATTAAAAAATGTGTTTTTAACCTGTTAGGACTTAATAATTCAATTAAATGACTGAACAAGGTGTGACTGGCTTGGTTTCGCAATGAGACACTTACTTACCTAGTGGTTAAGTGGTCGATCCTCATTCCAGTAGACCATCAAGTTAGTCCTTCATAGCTAAAGCTTTGCTTAATTTGAAAATAGTAACATTATTGATGTGACATGCCGGATGTAACAGACCTAGTCCAGAATATTTTATGAGTAAATTACCAGTATAAAATGTTCAAGGAGTATGTACAACAAAAAATATTCAATTTTTACAAAATCAAGCCTATATACTCCGAAATAAATATTTACGAAATTCATCCATTATCATTCTACATCTTTGCTTTGATTCATATGTAACAAAAGCTGACCGCTCAAAGTTCGATGACCCTTTATTTTTTGTACTCGAGGCACAATTTAGAATCAATGAAATACTTTAATTAATTGAAATAATTGCATAACTACAACTTTTTTAAATACTTGTGGTTGGACATGCTTGAGATTACGAACATGCAGCATAAACATTTTCGACTGATATTTTAATATATATCAACCCCTAAAATATTGTGCGCTAGGAGTGTTACACCGAGTATATAAATGAAATAAAAACTGATTTTATTATTTTTTCATATATTTAAAACGAATCCTATAGCATTTATATAGGTTTATATTAAAACGAATGTTTCGTTATATAGTATTGCGGCTTTACCAGAATGTATCTAGGCCGTAAAGCAAATCGTTGGTGAAATTTTATTGAAAAATAAATTGTGCCGATTAATCAGTCAGTTTTATCCATTAAAAATTTATTTTTAACCTCCATAGTGTTAGTGACTCAAGAATTCCAAACAAAATCCATCGTTTTGTGTATAAATATACAAATGGTTTTTTTTACCAATTCTCAGTTTTCCTAGATACATTTACGAACACTATAAACTCAACATCCAATACTGAGTTGTGTTATATCTCTGTACCATATGGGGAGTGTTCCATCACTGTTTCGCTCATTTTACTAAAAAAACATCTTATTTATCTCACTGGAAATTTTTTATAATTTTTTTTTTTATAAACTCATTGTTTATATACTGGTAATAAATATTCATTAAATAGTGGTTGATATAATTTTCTATTTTACCAGCATTCCAAAGTTATGAAATTACATAGTTTGGCAAGTTTATCAATAAATATCAGCATATAATTGCTGAACATTACAAAAGCAAAATCACATTGTGAAATTTCAACATGTTTGGTATGATAGGGGCCGTGTATAGCAACTCAAAAGCCTTTGATTAAGCCCGTTAGGTATTTACATATTTCACAATTATTTTGAGTAACTTTATGTAGTGCACAAAATATAAACCAAAGTACAGATTTTTCACTAGAAATAAATATAAATTACGTTTGAAGGAAAATCATTTATTTAAAACTGAGTGAAATGATCGTCCCAGTGATGGAACACCATTTAGTATGTTGCTTCATAATTGCTTTACATGTTTAAATTAATGACAATGTCTGAATCCTCAGGTTTTACACACATTCCTGCACCCATCCATACGCAATGTTATATTGTCTTTACATGCCTAACCAGTTCATTGAGTAAAGTACGTCAACTAGATAAAATGTGTAGTCTTCATCTATGTGAGTAATATTTCCACATATAAACCCTAAGAGATACCATTATAACTTTCCCGTTCATAGAATTCCATGGCTTATGACCGCGAGAGAGAGAGAGGAATGTGTCGGTATTGACTAGTACACAGTCATCTCTGATCGTTATTTAAACAATATTTATTTCATTTTATATGGAGAGAAGATTGAACTAATTGACATATGTGTGATATAGAATCAAAATCAGACATATCCAGTTTTTATAGTTTTTGAGTTAAGTATGTACAAATACAGTGAAACCCTCTTAATACTTTTTTCCAAGGAACCGCCAAATAAAATCTTAAGCAGGAAAACTTATTAACAGTGATTTCAATATTTCCATACTTTATTTGACCATAACATCTAATATTGTATTTTAACTAACATTACGATAATTAAAAAATGAAAATATTGTATTAAAAAAAAAACACTATTATATTGGATTATCTTTTCGCGCCATTTTTAATAGACATAATAGTCGAACTTGTCAACACACCATTTCTCCGCTGAAGTTAGCGACAAAAGTTTCCAGCGCTTTTAAAACATGTGTTTTGTGGTGGTCGCGGCGACATTTGGCACTCGCCTTTCAACGTTAAAGTTCTTTCTGTCATCATATTTAATATTGTCAACAACCTCATTAATGGGTCGCATATTTTTTGTTAATTTTATTTTGGATAATATTTTTTGTCATTCTCTTGTATTTATTTGATTTTAGCAACTGTCGGCGTTTTGTACGAGTTTCGCATTAATTCTATTATCGAGAATATAAAATTATCAGTCAAAATTATAAAAATGTTTTAATTTAATTTTAATGAAATACGGAAAAGTCTAAACCACGCATTCGCGAATTTCGCGTCGCGTCGAAATGTCTAACACATTAGAGAAAAACAAATAATGTTCTTTACATATAAAACAATGGCAATAAAATAATTAACAAGATACGAGAAAATCTGAGAAATGCTAACTACACATTCTTTAAAATGCCTTGATACTAAACTTAAATAGAGAAATGTCTGTATTAAAATTAATACAATTTAAATAATTTATAAAACACGGAAAAGTTAGGAACTCAACCGCGTACAAATGTTTGTACAACAAAATATACAAACGCTACGTAAACAAAAATAATGATGGTAATAATACGGAACAGAAGATTGGCAAGCACTGACATTCGCAGCTAGCTGCTGGGAGAACTAGAGAACTGCGTTACCTATAAGGGTGCAAAGATAATATTTGCCATCTTTTTCTAATGTAAAGAAAACGAGCGAGAGAAAAAAGCGTGCAACCTTAAATTAATGCGTCGCGGTAAAAAATAAATATTTCAAATCGAGGACGCACAAGGTATATTCGTCATCTTTTCTAGTATACTGAGAGTAAACTTTTATGACGCGCAACAAAACTCATTTAAAGAGAGTTCATTTTATTGCACCTATTGAAAGAATACCACTTTCATTCTTATAAATGTCAAACAAAAAAAATTCTGCGAAAAACATATTACAAGGGACATTTTGTAGGGATAAATTGAGTTCTGTCAGAAATATTTTAATTTATTGGTCGGGAGACTTATTATTTGGAAAACGTATTAAACATTAAAAAAATATGTTATTTGTATGGGACTTTTTCAGGACCGAAAATGTTAGGCGTGAAAACGTATTAAAGGCGTGAAAACGTATTAAAGGTGATTGTATTAAGAGGATTTCACTGTATAAAGAAAATTAATGTCTACAAGACTAGCCTATCGAAATTAGATAAATATTACTGAATTTTGTATAAAAATGCATTTAAAATTTGCTTATTACTTCAATCATGGTTATGTCCAATAAGCAATTACTTCAAACCCAGACAAATATGTTTTCAGTCAATAAGACTACAGTATTTGATCGTGTGACCAGGGGTTTACTGGTCATGTTCAATATGATCCCAAATGTAACAGCTGTGGTACAATGATTTTTTGCATTTTACTTGAAATCAAGTGAAGTGGACATGTCTGCTTTTTATTTGGAACTGTCCTTCCCCAAACTGACCCTAACAATTGGAGCAAGGGTTATTAAAAATTTACAGAAGTATGTTCACTTAATAGAAAAATGTAATTCACATAAGCTAAATTGTTTTATTTTTTTCAGCAAATCACGCTCCTCTATCATGCGAGGACGCGTAACAGATGAATCGGATGTCTTCCTCGTATTGAGAGAATGCTGAAGAGGAAGAATTATTCAATAAAAAATTTCCGATTTAAATGACTTTACCAAAGATTTTTATGATTGTCAGACACATGATTTTACTCCTAGTCGCATCCAATTTCTGTTTAATTAATTTCACCCATATGCACAGTGAATTCTAATCTATATTACTTGCTTTGATTATATTTTTTTTTTCTTTTTAGGTGGTGGGTGATGTGGTTGGCGGGGAGTGTAAGGAGAGGAGACTGGGAGCCAGCGAGAGTCCCGTGGCTGTCATGCTTCTGTGGCCCCACTCCACCTCGGGGCAGTACTACAGGTGTGTATATCTCTTGATACTCCCCTCTTCACTTGAACATTTACCCAATAAATTGTGCGCATTACGTATCTCAATGAGAAGTGCATTCTGTGCTGCTGTTCAATTTTATTTTTTTTGTAATTGTACAAAAATATTCCCTGTGAATTTTGCAGCATTGTTTCCCCAGCTTCCTGAGGAACTTTAATTTCAAAAACTAAATTGAATGTGAAGTACTGTAAAATATTCCTAAATAAAATGTGTTTAAAAATATGAATAAAAGAGTATTATTTAAGCTAAAAACAAACTAATAAATAATTGAAATAACTAAATAGCAAATTAATATAAACAATGTAATTATCTGCATGAGAAAATGTGATGTTGAAAAAAAAACTTGTACATCAATTCCAGCATTGTTTTTTCTTTTAAATTGTATTTATTTAAATATTCACATTTACATTACTATTTTTGTTTATTGTTTACAGCTAAATATTAGATTTATATAGTAAAAGATTTTTTTAATGTGTTTTTTTATGATTTTAAAAACCTTTGTTATTCTATATATAGGAAGGCCTTAATGCTGTTTCAGTATTACGCAGTAAAATTGGGATTCCTCAAAATTGTGCACGATTTCATTGCTTTGACACTCGCATGCAGTCTCGCGGTACGTTTCAGTATGAACACTCGTTTGCTGCGTCATAGTTAATTTATTATCGGTCATCATACGTTATGTTGTGTATGTATAAAGATATAACATAACATGTATATTATTTTATTATGATAATTAAAATTTTTAGTTTCTAAAATGAGTGATTGTAATAAAAAGGGGAGTAAAGCAACAAGAAAAAGTATTTTGCTGGAAACTAAAAGACAAGTGCTCTAACGATTAGATGCAGATGAACAGTAATCTGATATAGGTGCCGCATTAAATTTATCTACTCTAAAAATACAAACAATTCTAAAAAATGAAGAAAAAATCGTGGCATCAGCAACTACAACCACAAGGACTTCAGCAATCAAAATTACCCATTCCAGAAGCAACGTTATTGAAGAAATGGAAACACGACTTTCCATCTGGATTGACGATGAAGTTGAACGCAATATGCCGATCAATTATAATGGAAAAAGCGAGAATAATTTTTAACCATATTCAGAATGAAAAAGGCAATAAGAGTGAAAATTTCGTAGCTAGTTTCATCGATTTAAAAACAGAAACAATCTTCATAACATACAGATTACTAGAGAAGCAGCAAGTGGAGATAAAGAAGCAGCCTTTGCATTTTCAGCAATATTTAAAGCAATCATTGAACGAGGGAATTATCCTCCTGAATTAATTTTCAATGTTGATGAAATGGGCCTTTTTTAGAAGAGAATGCCAAAACCTACATTTTTATCCCGTGAAGAAAAACGAGCACCAGGATTTAAAGCGGCAAAAGATCGTTTAACACTTTTACTAGGTGGTAACGCTAATGAAGACTGTAAATTAAAACCACTGCAATAATACATGTTACAAGAAAAACTTATAAAGTAACTTATTTTCTATTCTGTTTCACTTATCCCCAGTATTTACGTGTTAAGATTCCCTCGTTTAACACTGTTTCGTTTAGCACTGGAATGCATCCTTACTGTATATGGGTTATTGTAAAGTTAATCAACAAGCCCTAGTGCACATTCCTGAATTCATAAGATGACAAAAAATACTTCATCCATATTAATTTTTATCTGTAAAAAGAAGTAAAATATGAAACTTTAAAAATATTGAACTCTTTTACATTATTGAAGTAGGTGATGCTTTCTGGCCAACCTGTATTATAATTGTGACTAATATATAATTTAAAGTAACATTCTAGCTGCTGTGATCCCACATGGCAAATGTGACTCGCGTCACAAATATGTTCATGAGCTTCCTCTGTATATCTATTGAGTTCATTAATACTAAACATCAGATTACTCAGCGAAATAAACTGAATGTATGTGAAATTTTATTTTCAGGTTCTACCTTAGAGAGAAAATGACGAACGATGTCCTGTGGATGAAGAATTTCTCAATGGATCCACAACTCATCAAAGATTATTTTCAACGTTTTCTCTACCAACCTAAAGACAGAGAATATCCAGATCTCTGCCAGCTGCCAGATCTTAATGAACAAACACTCTTGGACAATCTTAGGGCTAGATTTTCTGCCGGTTATATTTACACATACGTCGGGTCAATATTAATTGCCGTAAATCCCTTCAAATTTCATCCAATCTATAATCCAAAATATGTTAAGTTATATCAGAACAAAAGGATCGGTTCCAGTTTACCCCCGCATATATTCGCTGTAGCGGACACCGCTTATCATTGTATGCTCAAGGAGAGAACAAATCAGTGTATCGTAATTAGCGGAGAGAGTGGGTCGGGAAAAACAGAGAGTACTAACTTTCTATTGCATCATTTGACTGCTCTGAGTCAGAAGGGCTCGCATGGGAGCGGAGTGGAACAGACAATACTCAGTGCAGGGCCGGTCCTCGAAGCTTTCGGAAATGCCAAGACTGCTCATAATAACAACTCCAGTAGATTTGGAAAATTTATCCAGGTTAATATTACTTATTTAAGTTTATGTAACTTACGGTAGGTTTGTTAAAAGTAATTAATTGCTAATTGAGTTATATTTGCTTAATTTTTGACAATATCTTTTTAAAATTATATTTATTTATTTATTCATATCTTATGCTCTAATTACAATATTAACAATATTTTTTAATTTTTATTAGCAATCCCCCCACCTCGCTCAAATAAAATAATAAGAATAATTTAACTAAAATAACTTTGTAAATGCCCTAATACAAAAACTATAAAATTAGTATGTGTTGTAGTCAGGAAGTGCTCTCATAAATATGTGATGTCTGTTTTTTAAACTTTTATTAACCCAGGATCCAATCATTAAATCATTATTTTATTCTCACCCAAACGATGGGATGCGTTTCTCTCGCTGACATTTGTTATGCCTCCAAAAGTTCTCTCACATCTTACAAGTTCAGCAAATAATCTTCACAAAGCTTCTTCAATAGTTCACTAATTCATCGTTTTGGTGAATTTTGTGCTTAATTTATAGTGTGACCAATTTCAAATGAAGTCTTTTGATGATGTATATTATTCAATTTAGCCCTCTGCTTTTAATATTATTTGATGATATGTACATATCTTTATTTTTTTACTTTCATCTTGGTTCTCACTTATTATTATTTTGCTATATATTATATAAAAAAAATTATTTATATTTAACGCAATAATTATATTATTAAATAATAATGGTTTTTTTTATATTCTAGGTAAATTATAAAGAGAATGGCATGGTACACGGTGCTGTGGTTCAAAAATATCTCTTAGAAAAGTCCAGGATTTGCAGTCAGGGTTGGAATGAGAGGAACTATCATGTCTTCTATTACCTGCTGGCAGGAGCCTCGGATCAAGAGAAGCAGCAGCTCCATCTGATGGCTCCCGAGAAGTATAACTACCTGTCAAAGAGTGGCTGCTCTGTTCTGCCCAGTGTGGATGAAAAATATGAATTTTCCAGGTTAAAACAGTCCATGGAGATGGTCGGATTCATGCCAGATAAGCAAAGAAGATTATTTGCTGTTCTCTCGGCAGTTCTACTTTTGGGTGAGATATCAATTTTATCAGATGATTGTCCAGAGTCTTCATTGGAGAATAATACACTGATAGAGGTGTACCTTGTATATTGTTGGCCAATCCTGATTTTTATCATTTGTCTGAATGCAGACATTTTGTTTACATATATATTTAAAATTAATATTATTGCTGCTTTTAATCTGAACAGAAAAAAAATTTTACAATATCAATGAAAAATAGGATTAACTTGAATTAATGCACAGAATAAAGTGAATGGTGGTACGGGTATAAAATTAGTATGCGATTATGTTATTACGAATTATGATTGTGTGGGTATGTTGATGATTGTGGATTAGAAGGATCTGCTGTTGTGTGAGAGATAGGTGCCCCATATAAATCACCCATCGCTAACATGTTTAATGTGTGTTTAATCGCAGAAATGTATTATGTATGTGAGTGTGGCCCCAGAACAGGTTGGAGAGTAGAAAGATGAAACAACTTACGGTTGACACTCGTTTATTTGAGCACAGTTACAGTTTAGAAATATACAATATCCCTTGGAGATCTTGTCTGGAAAGCGGCAATGAGAAAAATTAAGCTCGGGTGTGGGTTTTCCTTGGTTGCAGGCATGTGTTTATTGTGACATTGGTACCGGGCATGTTTATACGGCTGTCGGAAGCGCTGGTTTTACACACCTTTAAATGTGAGGTGTACGGGGGTCATCGGCAGTAATGATGGTTGTGGAGGTGACAGACCTCCACAATAGTTTAAATGCAGTAATTGCTATTGGAAATTTGTCAGTGGAGGAAAGATTAACGGTGCATGATGTAGTCTGGTACCAACACTAGTGCTTGGAAGAAAAGTACACTGCAGTGGAAATGAGGTAACTCAGGCGTACATGTGGCAAATTTATTTATGATAGAGTGGGAAATGAAAAATTTAAGAGTGAATGTAAACTGATATTAGCATTGTGAACAGGACAAATTAAGGTGGTTTGGTCACGATGAAGGTTGAATGAAGAAAGGACAGCATCAGAAATAGAGGATGTGGCGCGACTAGGTATACCAGATACTGAAAGATGGTTCGCTTGGAAAACTTGACATTCGTCATACTTGAAAAGATGTATAATTGTTGATGAAACAAAAGTTATATGTCAGGTCAGAATAGTATGGCATTCTATCCTCCCTACATATGTTCACGGAAATAATGTGTAATGATAACTAAGTAAGCACAAGCTGTTTAGAGATTTTATTGATTGGAGCTTGAGAATGAGAATGTTTGGCTATTGAGCTGGACTTTGTTGTTAACATATATAAAGAAGAATAGTGATACTTAATACAATTAATTTTTACAGTATCTAAAGTTGGTGTTGTATAACTTGAAACAGGTTTACATTTTTTGTCATGCCATCATTTTCAATATTTTTGAAAGGAAAATATAGTGTAATTGATGACAAATTAATATTTTCAGGTAATGTGGAGTTCCAACCTAGGAAATCATACCACGATGAGGCTGTTGGTGTTAAAAATATTTTAGTTGTCGGTTTAATATCGGAACTCTTAAGGGTAAAACAGGAAACTTTGTTAGCTGCACTCACTGCGAAAAGGGCAAGGGCTTCCGGAGAGACATTGGTCATAAACTATAGGTATATATTAACATATTTTACGTTCATCATTTATTAAATGAGCTTAGATTTTCTTCAAATTGTTAAAATGTTACGAATCTCTCAAACCTCGCAAATCAAACATGAAAAAAATATTAGATAAAAACTTACTGATTCAAAATTCATACATTTTTTTTTAATCACGCTTAATTATTCACAATGACTGCGAGATTGGTGAAGAAATTAATTGCATAGTTTATGAATACATAATTAATTATTGAAAACATAATTTTTACAGGGTTAAATTAAAGAATATCTTCAATTGGGAAAAATAATTTTAAAAGTTTCTAATAGTAAAAATTAAATTGATATGATGTATTATTCAAAACAGTGTGTCGAAATGAAAACAATAATCCCCCCAGTAAATATTCTAATACATTGAATCCTCTATCTATTGTTTTAGAAGGGACTTACTAAAATATGTAAACTATTAATGCGGGAATATGGAAAAAAGTTAAATTCATACATCATATTCTAAAAAAGATACATATTTCACATGTAAATGAATGTGTTTAAACAGGCCAGTGTAACGAAATATGCTGCGTAATTTAAACAATTAATGCAGTTAAATAATGCATAGAGGAACGATCGATGCAATCGTTGTGTGTTTTGTATGAAATAAATTCAGGATTGGAAAAAATAAACAACACATGTGGGAAAACAATTATTCGAGTACTGGATCGATCGAGATTTCACTACCATGTAAAATATTTTGTGACAAGTTTTTTTTTTTTTTTTACGTATTTTATTTGTATAGGTTTATCATTATGTGATCATTTTGAGACCCATTTGGCTACCAACTATCGCACCGAGCGTAGAAAATAAATATTCTGTTATTATTATTTTGGATTTCATCTTTCAATTGCTTCTTGAAATATCCAAATTATTTAATGCAAAAAATTGCCACATGTTTGTAAAACATAATTGTATTTGATTTACTCTGAATTTGAAATTTGAGAAATTCTACACGTATTACATACTCTTTCAAGGTGAGGCTAATAGTTAAACTTCTTGTAAATACTTACGATGTTATTTGTTATGTAAATCTTGCGAGGGAGGAATGTTTTAATAGAAAGATATGACAATAAAATAGTTGATTTTCTCACATTCAAGTCAAGTGTCGAACAAAAATGTATCTAGACTTTTATCCACATTTTTTCATATTAATATTGTAGAATGAAGTAATATGTGTGTTGTCATTATTAATCGATTGAAAATTAAATAATTTATTGAAGTACCTAGTTCATATATATGAATATGTTTTCAAATCAGCCAAAGTACTTACAAGATTGACACTGAACACAATGTTCTATATTCAAATTATTGTGACAGCTTCAATTTATTATTTTGTTTATAGAGTTCAATTTAAATAGACCACGTTACCGTTTTGTGATCCGTTTGTTTTATAATTACGTAGTATGTTGCCTTGTTTAATATATTCGAAATAAACAATTGTGATTTGAATATAAAATAATGTACACAAAAATGTTTACTTTGTTAAAGAAAATATTGTTTTCCCTTAAAATCAGTGAAAAAAGATCGAATATATAAAGTTTGCAACTTATGCTGTGAATAAGTTCAATATTAATTTATATTGTGGCTAATATACACGTGAAAATATATCTTATCAGCATATTTACCCTAAAAATAAAGGAACTACGAATTCCACTTCGCTTTGGCCAGCTAGAGCGGCATATTGAACTTCGAAGGAACATTAAAATAATCGTCTTTTATAAGACTTATTATTATTGTATTTTTGATATAAAACTTGGTTTTAAATAGTGACCGAAGCCTCAAAGCATACGACTAAATACAATATATTATTTAAAATCGTTTGTTTTTACCAAAACAAAATATTTTTTAAATGTCGATAATTGATGATATGTCCTTCAAATTTAACAGTTTATAACTATTCATTTTTAACATTTTGTTTATTTGTAAGTGCAGATTTATCTCTGTAATCTTGGCTTCAAGATTACATGAAAATATATTTTGTGTATGCAAGACTTTTCCATATTAAGGCAATTTTGTGGCACATGGAAAATTAATTGAATGGTCGCGTTTTTCTTATAATGCTTGTATTGTCTTAATTATGGGAAATAATATTCAGTTTATTAATTTAAAATAAGTGTGAAGATTGTAAGTATTAGTTTTAAAAAAGTTTAATCCAGTGTATAACTTCTGATTTAAATTAATAATTAAAACCCACATTTTAATAAAAAAAACGTAAAAAAATGGGAAAAGAAACAATTAAAAGAATTTGAATTAACCTGGTTTTACTATATTCAGGTACATCCATTAGTTTATTCATAGTACTTGCTCACTCTTGCTGGAGAATTCACAGAAAAATTAATAAATACCTACACTCGCATAATCAAAAGTTTATCATATAAATATATTTACAGTTTATAGTAAATTAACACTTTTAATATCATTTGTAGACTACCAGAGGCAATCGCAGCCCGAGACGCAATGGCCAAATGTTTGTACGGCGCATTGTTTGACTGGATTGTCATGCAAGTCAATCATGCACTGCTTTCCAAAAAGGATACGCTAAGGGAACACCAAGGACATAGTATCGGTAAATATGTTTTTCTATTTTTGAAAGAAGCCAATTTTTAATACAGATTTTTAGTTAACCTAATCTAATTAATCTATAGGTAGATAGACTTTATTGACATCATTTTTTTTGTTGTTAACAGAATAATATGATAAACTTATAACTTATGTAAGTATTCTACTTGTAGTTTATTATGTGGGATCTAGTAGGTATCCACCTCTGATATTTGCTAGACTGCCGTCTGTGTTAAAGTAGCCAGTTTTTATGTGCTGTTGTGGGTGCCATTTAATTAAGTCGACAGAGATACAATAACAAAAATATAGTGAATGTGTTGTAAATCTAAAGTGAATTATTAATGTATTGTGTTGTTATTATGTTGGAATGTTGGACAGCGTTGCTTCTGACTGATCTCTTCCCAACTGGATCATATATTGAGCCATATTTGCATTGTTATTTTTTTTTTGTAAGTAAGCGATTTCCGGTTAGTGTATTGTTCAGTTTCGGAGCTAAAAACGTGTAGAAACATTGAAAAATGTTGTTGCTCTCAGAACTGGTGTGTTGATGTTTATTTATTGTCTTGTGACCATGATTTATTGTTAAGTGAGAGTTATTATTTGAATGTAAATATTGTACAAGTTTTTACATGTAAATTTGTCTTATAACTAGAACATTGCGTTGATTTTCTTATGCGTTCAGTATATGTTCTTTCCAATTAAGATGATCATCAATCAGTACACCCAGATGTCGAATAATTTTGACTTGTATCAATTTTTCAGTAAAAAGTTACTACTGATCACACAACCAGCCCTAAGTAATTCTAAATTAATCCTTAAATTTTATTTAATTACTTCTTTGCAAGT
Source organism: Eubasilissa regina (assembly GCA_022840565.1). NCBI lineage: Eukaryota > Metazoa > Arthropoda > Insecta > Trichoptera > Phryganeidae > Eubasilissa > Eubasilissa regina. The sequence continues at coordinate 11,180,075 of JAINEB010000007.1, read as the reverse complement.
TTCCGATCCAGTTAAATTAAAAAATATGGATTGATTCATTCGCATTTTGTTACTTGCTCCGTTAACGATAAGGTTATTCTGTGATGATGAGTAAATAAATTTATGATGAGTTATCGAATATTATATATATATATCGAATTTGACATATAAGTTGAAAATAAAACAATGTTTTAAATGTTGTATATACAAGTTGTAAAGATCATACAAACATCAGATTGGGTTTTCTTTTAAAAAAGAAATACACAATAGCAAATAAATAAAGTATAGGATAGTTGTATGGACGCGAGGCATGACTCGTTAGCCACTACAATAACTTTGTTGCCAATTTTTATTCCCTTATGGCTGTCTTCTTTAAGGACATTTTTGCAAAGGTTATTAAACTTTGCACAAAAAAAAATTACAAATAATCTCTGAACACAAGTTTGGAAAAATGTGTGATCGCACGCGACACTAACACGCTAGCGAAAATAGTGCTAACCAGAGACTGATGCACTGGCGCGGAAGTCCCGGCTCACAAGTGAGTGATGTGAAGATGGGACTTCCCCACTCATTATGCGAAATGTCGCTCGATAAGAGAGCGTTTTTTCCACAATCTGTTTTGCTCGTTATAGGAGGTGCTCGTTATGAGAGGTTCCACTGTATTTCCTACCAAAAAATGTAATTTATGTTTTGCTACATTTTTAAATAACCATTTTAATTTATTTTTTTATCTTTTATGAAATACGTATGTATAAAAAATACATTAGAAAAGGAACTCAAACCTAAATCAGAATTGCATATAAAATAAATGGTTAGCCCTGAGCCCGCCAGGAACAAAAAAAATGCATATTTGCATTTGTAAGGTCCCCAGTAGGTGTCCGTTACACAAAGAAAAGATAAAATACAAGATAAATAAATTATGTCATTGGCTGTGGTGGAGAGTTTTTTTGTGACAGATATATAGAGGTATGTGTGGCTAAAACTGGTGGAGAAATGACTTACAGTTGAAAGTTGTTTATTATGATGCACAATCTAGATAAAATATAAGCAGTAGGTACGTGAGGCGTATGCTGTTTGTCGAAGTGTACATGAAGCCGGCCGAGAGAGAAGCGGTGTTAGAAAGTCGGTCGGTTTGCTGGGCGGTTTCCCGCGTTTATTATTGTTGTCTATTAGCGGGGCGGCGCCATAATATGGCTGTTGAGAGCCTGGTTTACCAGTCAGATAACTTTGAGGCACGTTCAGGCCTCCACAGATATATTCATCGCTAGGTCGTAGAGAATTTAAAAGTCAGTAGTTATAACAATTCAAAATTTATAAATATTCAATAAATTATTTGTAAAAACAAATAAAGTATGATCAACTTAAATTACGGAAAAAAGAATGAATCGGTGAGCATGTCTCGCGTAATCAACTTCTGGACCACATGCAGTGAACTATCTCAGCTAATCAACACTATTGAGCGCCGGAAGTAATTATTTTTTTAATTTGGTTATTTTTTAGGTGTCTTGGATATATTTGGGTTTGAAGACTTTGGCCCCTTCAATAGTTTTGAACAGCTGTGCATCAACTATGCCAACGAACACCTGCAGTACTATTTCAATCAGCACGTGTTCAAGTATGAACAGGAAGAATACCGGAGGGAAGGAATCAGATGGACGGATATAGGATTTTTAGATAACACTGGGTGCTTGCAACTCATTGAGGGGAAACCCAGTGGATTATTGTGTGTTCTGGATGATCAGTGCAAGTAAGTGATCTTTGTGGATTTTTCTTTTAATTAATTTTTTTTATACATTTTTAAGTTGAAAAAACTCATGATCTTCTGTTTCAGTTTTCCAGGTGCAACAAATGAAACACTACTACAAAAATTTAACACTGTTCATAAAGAAAATATTTTCTACGAAAAACCGCAGAGAAGGGAACCGGCTTTTATTGTTAGGCATTATGCAGGAACGGTGAAATACCAGGTTATTACTTTTAAAAATTTTATTTTTTTATCCAGTGTCATTTATCATCTTTAAATATCCTTTTCCCTCTAAGATTTATGTGGTTTCTCCTTATACAGTAAAACCGCGATATAACGAAACCCTATATAGCGAAAAATTACATATATCGAAAAAAAAATCAAAATTTAGTCCCTAAAACCAATTTTTCGTACAAAAATGCATTTATATAACGAAATCCCGTTAAAATTTATAACAAAATCATTTTTGTCCCGTACGAAAAATGCCAATACATTTACGTAAATTTATAACGAAATAAAAAAATGTTAAAAGATGAAAATATTATTTCGCACTTACAAAGCCGCGCCGATGCATCTGCCGTATGCGAACAGTTTTATGGCCTTTTAGGTGGTGCGCAGCGGTCGGCCGACAAGGTAGTAAAATAATTCAAACTTCTTGGGTTCATAGTAGGCCCATAAAACCATTTGACATAATTTTTGCGGCGTTCACTTAGACACGTTTTACGTACACACACGCCTCTAATATGTATTGCGATCCCAGACCCAAACAGCTGGAAAATACAAAAATTAACAGGAACCCCCCGAAAGTTGCAGTATGTACTTATTGGAAATGTCAGTCTCAGTGTAACGTCTGTAGAGTTAAGTTTGTTCAGCTTTTAACGCGATTATTGCATGACCGAACTGAATATTTACATAAATTCATTTTCGTTTGACAATTGTTTTCGTGTGAACTTGTCAATAATATAAATAATTCGTTAAAATATTTTATGGACTATTTTTGTACGGCATTTTGTATTTCTATTAACTATTGTTTTCGTGTATTTTAAGTGAATAATGTTAACGATAATTTTTAAGTGAACAATTTTAACGATTATAAATATATTTTGAAGTGGTTGGTGCCGTTACCGGTAAGTACCTTCGTAATTTATATACGACTCATTTTATAAAAATGCCGCGATTCAACTGTAAAATTGTTATTTTTGAATTATTTTGTATGTTTCATGCCCAAAACTATGTTTGAAGCGGCTCTACATTTAAACACAATTAAAATATTGTTTTATGTTTGCAATATTCTGGAATTTACAAAAATATCTTCCGATTGGTGTTGAATAGGTTCTGTTCTTAATTTAATTCCTTTGATTATCCATTTGCTTATCTGTTTTAATAACAAAACTACTAAAAATATGTAGGTATTCAGTTCCCTATGGCCTTCTTCCTCCTTTGTTTGCAGAATTTGCGATCTTTTTTGAAGCCGCGCAACATTTTTTTGCGACGATGCGTAACATATAGTAGGATTTTTTAAATTTATTTCGTTATATGTGGGAATTCGTCATTACGAATTTTTATTTTTTGGTCCCTTGGATTTCGTTATGTCGCGGTTTTACTGTAATAGGGGTATCAAAAAAAAAAGATTTTTTTCATTTACCGTTTTCAACGGTTAATTGTGCATTGACTGCCTTCCTTACACGACATGTTTTGTGTTATTCTGGTGACTATACATACTAAGACTGAATTGTAATTTATAAAACTGAAATTTAACAATCCTATTTACAATGGACCAATTTGTACCAAACAAACAATTTATTCAAAATTTTATATTATATCATTTCTTGAAGAAAGAGACAGCAACAAGTGCTACTAAAAATATTTGTGTTGTACTGCATTATTTCTCTTCATCAGTTATCAGATGTTGTAAAAGTGGCGTTTCTGATTCCATTTCCAAAAGTTTTTCACATGCGTCTATTCAATCACCTAGGTGTTCTTTGCTTAGTTTGTGCAGTATCCATTTCCCTTGTCTCCACACCTTGCCGATTTTTTTAAGGTGCAGATGAATACTCTATGTATCCGAGTTTGTCCATGATTTTTTTCAATAGATAAGGTTGGATTGTTTTCAATTTAGGCAGCCAGTGTGACGTCATCCATCCTAGGCTATTTTTTAAATCAAAATTCCTTATTTGTTCACAAACATGATATATACCTACCTACATATGTGTACTGAATTTTTATATTATCGTAATTTTCGCGTCATTTTTAATAATGACATCATAGTCGAACTTGTCAACCCGCCATTTCTCCGCTGTAGTTAGCGACAAAAGTTTCCAGCATTTTTAAAACATTTGTTTTGTGATGGTCGCGGCGACATTTGGCACTCGCCTTTCAACGTTAAAGTTCTTTCTGTCATCATGTTTAATATTGTCGACAACCTCATTAATGGGGTCGTGAATCTTTCTGTTAATTTTGTTTTGGATAATATTTTTTTTAATCTCTTGTATTATTCAATTTTTAGCAACTGGCGGCGTTTTGTACGAGTTTCACATTAATGCTATTATCTAGAATATAAAATTATTAGTCAAAATTGTAAAAATGTTTTAATTTAAATTGAATGAAATACGGAAAAGTCTAAAGAACGCAAACCACGCATTCGCAAATTTCAAAATGTCATAACACGTAAATATTAGAGAAAAACCAATAATGTTCTTTACATATAAAACAATGGCAATAAAATAATTAACAATGTACAAGAAAATCTGAGAAACGCTAATTACACATTCTTTAAAATACCTTCACACTAAACTTAAATAGAAAGAGAAATGTCTGTATTAAAATTAATACAAATTAAATAATTTATAAAACACGGAAAAGTCAGGAACTCAACCGCATGCAAACATTTGTACAACAAAATATACAAATGCTATGTAAACAAAAATAATGATGGTAATAATACCGAACAGAAGATTGGCAAGCACTGACATTCGCAGCTAGCAGCTGGGAGAACTAGAGAACTGCGTTACCTATAAGGATGCAAAGATAATATTTGCTATCTTTTTCTAATGTAAAGAAAACAAGCGAGAGAAAATGCATGCGACCTTAAGTTAATGCGTCCGCGGTAAGGAAAATAAATATTTAAAATCGAGGACGCACAAGATATATTTGTCATCTTTTCTAGTATACTGAGAGTGCGTGAGAAAATAAACAATGAGAATTAACTTTATGCATCGTGAATCAGTATAGGGGTAGAACTACCCATTTTGATGGTCTTGGACTTTGGACAGGCACATCGCATAGCGCAGGTGTATTTTCCAGATTGCTTGAGGTCTAACAAAAAAAATCGAATTCGTTGAAAAATAGGGTCTAAAAATAGTTTCGAATAATGATATTCGATTTATAAGCGCAATTTAGTATGAAAACTTTCCAGAGGTTCCACATTCGGGTCTAAAACTTCGACTTGCGGCGAATTTCAAATAAACGGGGTTTTACTGTATTTGAAAGCCATCTTCTTTATTTTTTAAAGAATCTCAAATACCTTTGTGTAATCCGATAGGAGACGCCAGAATTAATAATTCATTTTTAGATAGGAAGAGATCCAGATTCGAATCCCGGTAGCAACAACAATATTTTTTTGATCAAATTGATTTTATATGTATATCTTTCTAATTAATACATTTAATTAGTATTTAAAATATCACAGACCTATGTTCCGAATAATTACAACTTCACAATAAGAATGTGTTCCCTTAATAATATATAATATAGTACTGAGGGCTTGTTTCTGAAATACAACATGCAGCAAACATGTAAATGAGATATGAATGAAGTGCGACTTGTCACGCAATTAAAATAGCTTCATTGGGTTACACCATTGTTTTGGGGGTTTATCGGTGTCACATGCACTATATCAATACAGTAAAACCCCGTTTATTTGGGGAATGTTTATTCGAAATTCGCTGCAAGTCGGAAGTTTTAGAGCAGAATGTGGTTCCTCTGAAAAGTGTTCATACTAAATTGTACTTATAAATTGAATATCGTTATTCGAAGGTATTTTTGGACCCTATCAGATGAATTTGTCAATCTGTTTTTCGCCTAATTCGATTTTTTTTGTCAGATGTATCATAAACCGGTGTCATCAGGAAGAAAGAAATAATTTTATGTAATTCTGTTATTATTAAAAGTAAGAACTACGTATAATATATCTTGAAACTGTGAACCATGGTGACTATTTTTAGGGAAATCTTGTAGACTTTCAAAGGGTATGTTGGCGCTAGTGTTGAGAAAAAATGCTACTCTTGACTCACTGACGTGATTATGATTGGTATTCAATAATATCAGTGATTGAAAGCTGTTTTCTGATATCACAACACGTACACGAAATAAATAAATTAAAAAAACAATAATTTTAAGCGTATTTATTTAAATTAAAATTTAATTTGCGTAAAAAACATATTCGAACATAAATAATTAGAATAATTAGTAGAAAATTACTGCACATACATACACATACCTTCAAAATGTAAAATAAAAATATGAACAAAATAAAATTAAGTTACCAGCAAGCTAGCATAAACATTACCAACAAAAACAGATTCCAATAGATGGTGCTAGTCAAATTACGGAAAATCCAGTAGATGGCGCTGATTGATGATAAATGGCGGCGTCAGAAAATCGATAGAATTATTAACAAAAAAAAAAATTGAATCATGATTCACAATATTATCAGTGATTGACTTACGATTCGTGATTTTGGCGATGTCATTAAAATACTATTCTTCCTAAACAATCTGACCAAATGTGTATTATCTTTTCTGAAGGTGACCGACATGCGGGAAAAGAACTTGGATCTGATGAGACAGGATATTGTAGGTGTTTTGAAGAATTCTTCAATGGCTTTTGTTCGAGAACTCGTCGGGGCTGATCCTGTTGCCGTTTTCAGATGGGCCATTGTCAGAGCTTTTTTCAGGTAAAATATGCTGCTTTAAATTTTTTCATTACTTAAAAGCATTTAGCATCTTTGTTGATTTTCTTCTTAAAAAGTGATTTCAATTTATTTTTTATTTTAACCACTCGTATAATGATGAATCATGGTTGGTCTCTTCTCTTTGGGGAGGCAATTAAGTCTTAGGTAATTTGTAATCTTTGGAACAGGTTATTGATCTGTTCACTCTAAATACTGACAATATTTTTGTATTACAACGATACTCGTGTACTGATATACTTTTTTTTTTCAGAGGGTATTTTGCTTTTCATGAAGCTGGGAGAAAACATCGAACCAACAGAGCTGATGGCTCAAATCGAGTTTCCAGGACTTCTCTTCATACTCCCAATGACTTGCTAATTAGGTACATATACCAAATTATTATAATATCTAATCATACTCATTATCCCTGTTTTAAAAAAATATTGCAGATACATTTTTTCAACATTTACCTATTAATATCATAATTAAAAATTATAGTTAAAGCTCTAAACAGCCATTAATTTTATGAATCTGATTTCACATAAAAATATGATTGCATTGTGTGGTGCATTCTTGATCAGTTATTAATGTTGACTGGTGGAAACATACATTCTTCAAGTCGGAATATTGGAGATCCACTGTATAACTAAATCATTTTAAATATTACATATTTAAATTCTGAAAGTGATATTTTATAGTCCCCTAAATTTGTGAGGTTACTGCCCACCACGGGATCACTGTTCATCCGCATTCTCAATAACTCATCTGTATATAAAATCAATTACACATTGTTACGCAAATGCCGATTAATAATGAACTTAATTTATTTTAGAAGCGCTCATGTGTAAACTACTTATACACAATGCTTAACAAAACACCCTATACATTGTTTTCCCATAGATTTATATGTACAACATTTGAAAATACTTCAGCACTAAGATGAAATCATTGTGAAAATATTTAACATTTGAGTTTCACCAATTGCACAATCTTTGAGCCGTACACGCTACTGGGTGGGTCGGTGATTTTCTACTTTCTCAACTTGGGATCGTTCTATTTCAAAATAATTAAACATAGCAATTATTTTAAAGTGAAATCACTGATCCTATTTTAGTATCATTTTATATACACTGCAAACCTGTATTTCAACATTTGACAATGACATCTCCTTCCCTTATGATGATGGCATTCCCGTAGTCACCTGGTCACAGTATCAGCAATCAACCTTGCCATCAATCGTATTGCGTAAGTTCAAATTATCACAATTCCCGGTGATGCATTTAATTAATATATGTGTACGTACTGCTAGATACACCAAGCGCAAATATTAATAATCTGATGACATTTTATTTTCTAAGTGTATTAAAAATACCCATCATAGTTTTGTTTTTATTTAAGTATGACAATAAAAGCCCAAGATTTTTAGTAGTTTCTGCTTGGTTTAAGTATATCGTCTTTATAAAAACATTTTTATGCTCGCTTATAAAATACTCTCTTATAGTAGTTTTTAATTTAGTAGCTTTTTAGGATCGATTTTGTATTTTAATTATTCTGTGATTTGAAATCTTTTATTTTTTAACTGATACGATTGATGAACTTTTTGTATTGATACATTTCTAAAAGGTTGACTGAACTGGCGCAACCGACTAAATTATCTTTTCGTAGCTTGTGCATTCATTTCTCATTTTACCATCCAAAACACTAGCGCACGAAAACTACCATCGAAAATCGACCAACAATATTCACCGTACAGAAGTTCCACACCGTACAAGGAAAACAAAACCACGTTTCCACCAGACAACGAAAAAGGGTCAAGAAAAACGTGGACTTCCGCGGTGAACAAGGGACATAAAATGTTCCAGAAACCCGGAACTCAAGAGACCAGACTGGACAGTGCACTTCTGACTGAAGAGCAGGATGTAATGCAACGAGCCAATCAGATAGTGATGTACGTTACCATTTGAATTCAACACAATAAGGTGGTGGTGGTGGTACAGCAATGAAAGCGCACTATTCGGTTGTGGATAATATTGCAATCATTATTTAAGCTTTTTTTTTTTTTAACAAATTTTGTTGGTGACGGTCTCGTTGACTTTTGTTTGTTTTGTATATTTTTCGAGTGTCATTGTTTGCTATTTACAATTTGAAATATACGATATCTTCTACATATGTATATGTATTTATAAAACAGAATCAGTAAATAATATTAATTTAAAAAAAATTATATCTTGAAAGAATATCATAATTGGTAATTTTGTAGTATAGTAAATTATATATATAAAAATATTTTTGGATTAAAGATCAAAATATATATATATGTAGTAAATAAAATTAATAAAAATATCATCCATCAATCTAATTTCACGCATGTGTCGTTGTTAGCTATGAATATATCCTGTATAAAGCCCAACATTTACTTTATTTATTTACAAATAACTACTTTCCCTGTTCTTGTTTTTTTATGATATGTCAATCTACATAGGAGATGCCATTGATGTCAAGATGTGATCTGTTTCATCTTTTAAAATGTTGTGTGAGAAGGTTGAAAATGCACAATGTGAGAAAGAAGCTATATTTTTAGATATGTAAATCTTCTTAACCATAGTAAAACATTTCCTTACTCATTTACAGAGCTATTAGCTATAGAATTTATTAGGTATTGTAAAGAAGTACTTCTATTCGGGATAAACGGATTGATAAATATATGGACATACCATGTGCGTTATCGTGGCATTGGCTATATTGTTTAACAGGCAGGTAAACCATGGGACCAAATAAATTTTGTGAACTGTAAATAGTATTTTATAAGTTAATGATGAAATACATTTCTAAATTATCACCATTCTGAATCTCAAAAATAAAATGTATTGAAATCTTCTTAAAATGTTTTGCGTGGGAGCGTTTTGATAAATATAAAAATATAAGTCCTAAAATCGCTAAAAGTGCCACTGTACAATACAATTGCAAATCACCATTTTTTTTTTCTTCTTCCATGATACTACACCCCAGGGAAGCCGTTTTTACTGAGCATAATATAATTTAGGTGACACAATTTCTTCTTTTTAATATTAGAAATTATAAAAATTTTAATTTCCGCCTCAAATGTAAGTAAGACCACAATGTTTCTCAAATATGCAAACATTGGGAAAATATAGCGACTGCCGACTTGCTCATGATCACCATTTTTTCATGAAATCTCGATAGATATTTTGGGTTTTAGTATACCATTATTTGAAAGGTACGGGGATGAAATGTGTGTTGTCACCCAATTGTCGAAAATGAGCTGAATATGCCAAATCATACTCCAGTAATAGAACTATCTTTTCACATAATTTGGATAAAAACATGCTATATTATTAGTTGGTCATCATAATTCAACTTCGAGAAAACCTGTGACAGGTTAAATGTACGCATTACATGAATACATTTCTTCTTTTAGATAATCGACTTCTAGGAAACTATCCGTGAGTGACAACGTACATTTCTTCCCTGTATCCTTCATTCGGTTTCCCGTCGTTGGCGACTTCTGAATTAGAATTTTTTTTCCATTGATTAATTATTTTTTCACAGAATAGTTGCATATACACTAATATTTTTTTAAATATTTCCTCTATTTCTGAAATATTTCTAATTTCATGTTACTTGAATATGCATAACAATATAATGAAGTATTAAAGTAATGTCGCGACATGTCACATTTCAAAGTTATCCTTTAGATATCAAGTTAATTCTTTTTTAATATCAATGAACGGATTCCCATCTACAAAATGTAATGTCAGTACAACCTCAACTATTCGATACTTTAAGAATCATCTACATTATAGTATTAAAATTCTTAGATAAAGATTGACTGGATTGTTTAGTCCGAGTTGTATGATATATTACATGAGTATTAAGTGATTATTTATGTTTGATTTTGCCTGTGTTATTAGTTAAAAGTTATATTTTCTGATTTATGATTAGTTAATTAGTAGGATAAGTGGTTAGTGTAAGTAGATTGTGCATGATTGTTATTTATACTAATTTGTGTGCAAAATGTAATTGCTTCAGGTGTTTACAATTTGTTTAGCTGGTAATGGTTTTGGAGCAAAAATTTATATTTATATTTCATTACCTATTGAAAAAGCATTAATACAATATGCTTGCAAAAAATAATGGGAATAATTAATATGTGTGGTCAAAAAATGTGAATAGGTAATTTTCAAATTTATTATAAAAAACTATTTTTCCTAAATAATTTATTTTATCAACTCATGACTGAATTTCATGACCGAATATAATCTATAGACTTATTGAATATTTGTTTTGTTTGCGATTTTGTAGTTTTAGTTGACGTTCATCGCCTACTTAGTTTGGCTCGGTGTCTGGGTAGATGCAAACTTATCCAATGACCCAAAGAATGAGAATTTAATCCCTGCACTCGACAGTTTAAGTTAAACCTATTTTTATAGCATATAGAACACTTGAACCTAGTTTAAAATTGTTTGTATTCTTATGTTAATATCATTCTTATAAATTGATTCAAGCTTCAACTTTCAAAATAACTAATGATGGTGATGATGATGCACAATCATCTTTTATCTGTTTATTTTTTCTTGATAAGATCAATGTTATCTATACGGTTTATTTATTGAATAATCTACATTAATTATTAATTATTTGCTGCTCAGGAAAAACAAGTCGTTCCGCCCCCGTGACCGGGGCAAGAAGGGCCTGAAGAACCTGCAGAGTGTAAAAACTCTAGCCGGTCGAACGGGTGGAGGGGGATCAGGCGGGGGATCTTCGGGCTCAGGGGGTGCGGGAGGAGCCAAAGCACGCAAGCAGCCGCTCACGGTTGCTGCGCAGTTTCAGCACTCGCTCCATTCGCTGATGGACACCCTTAACCAAGCCAACCCCTTCTTTATCAGGTAATTTGAATAATTTATGTAGGTGTCATATTTATTTTACTTTTTCAGTTTGAAATTTGAGATATTCTACGCATATTTGAGACATTGCTAGCAGTTAATTCATTAACAATATCAATTCGATATTAAAGTGCACTTCTTTTTATATAAATTTTTCTGGATAAAGAGAGATGTGAGAATAAATTATTTTTTTTATACACATTTGTGACAAGCAGTCAGAAAATACTAATTTTTAGGACTTCTTTCATGGAACATTATAATATGTGTGTTACCATGTGAATTAATCAATTGAAAATGAAATAATTAGTTACTCTCTCAAGCTAGTATGGCATTTTGTTTTTAATGATACAAGAGAAGATGTACCGAAAGGAATACTAATTTTAACAATTATTTGTTTTTTTTTCAGTCAATTTATTATTAAAACCTATATTGGGGTGTTATTATAATTTTATTTAAATCATATAAGCTCTCCATATAAATCATATCAGCTCTCCTATTTGAGAATACATTTTGAGATCAGTCAAAAATATCCAAGTGTCTACTTATCTAATGTGATGTCGATCAACGATGTTACAAGTCCAAAAATATTCACTTTTAGCTTTTCTTTAATACAAATGTTTCAAATTACCATGCTGCCATTTTATTATGTGTTAGTTTCACAATTACATTGCATTTCACTCTTTATTAAACACATACACCGGATATTGAACTATAACAACAAAATGACGCACGTAAAAAGAATTTTGATAATTAGAGAATTTTTTCATTAAGGTCCAGTAGTTCATACCTCATGTCTTCTAGATTTATTAAATTTAATCTGATGCAAAGAAGAATACATAATTGTTTGCTAGATGCATTATGTTTGTATGAATACTCGGTGTAAATATACAAGGTGTGTTGTGCAGGGCAGGTATAAGAAAGTGAGGTGGACACAAAGGATATTTCTTGATCTTTTGGATTATAATGTTTTATCGCCATTGTTCAGAAATATAATACTTGAGGGTACTAGTTATAATCTCAGCAACCTCCATATTTTTTTATTTGGAGAAAAATGTATAGAAGTTTGGAGAACAATTCAACAACATTCATTAATGCAATAATTATTATGAATGAGAATCATTATAATCTGACTTAAAACACAAAATAATTGGAATACCTTATTTCAATAACTAGCTGGTTTCCATTCTGGCAGCCATTTAAATTTCAAAGTAGCAAAGACTGCCATTGGTTGAATCTTAATACAAATGGTGGCGGGCAAAATTAACTGACTTTGCAGCTAACAATTGATTAATTTTGAATTATCAATTTACATTGAAAAGTGCTGAGCATGATTGTTAACACAATGCGTATAAGCTATGTGAGAAGAAAAATGCATTAAATGAAGATAAAAATAGATGTTGCTGGCTTTGTAACTATGTAGTAACCTCACTTATTTGTGATGGCAGGCAAAGTGTGACCGAATTACATGAAAATAAACTTATATCAGTCACTAGGTACTCATAAATTGGTGTCTGTGGCTAAAGCACAATTTTTAATTGTAAATAGAAAAATATAACATTTAACCTAACTTTCAGGTGCATCAAATCCAACAAGGATAAAATACCAAACGCTTTCGACGATGAGACAGTGCAGAGACAGTTACGTTACACCGGAATGTTGGAAACTGTAAGGATCCGCCAGGCCGGATACAATGTTAGGCTGACCTATGAAGAATTCATTCAACTCTATAGGATATTATTACCCAAAGGATTGCTCAGTTCACAGAATGATGTCAGGCATTTCCTGGCAACGCTCAATCTAAACAGAGACAACTACCAACTTGGTAAGTTATAATTTTTTTTTTTTTTTGCAATACTTATTGAATAAAAAGTTACATACCTATTAATTATTCTCTCAAATTAATCATCAGAATTTAGTGTTTTTTGTATGGACAATTGTTTAGAAAAATTATTAGTTTGAACATCATATTTATGTTTACAAATATGTTGTGTGAAAATGGTTTAGGTGGTGTCGGCTTTTAAATTAAAATCACCCAATATTTGGTAGGACCAATAATTCTAAAATTAAAAACTAATAAAATCGATTATTGTCTCAAATAATTTTAAATACAGTTTTCTTATTCGATTCGACTCAAAAAACAATATTAGTAAATTTTGAAAATGTTCAACTTGTGAAATATATTTTGTAGGTTGCACCAAAATATTCATGCGCGAGTCGGAGCAGACCAAACTCGATTATAGACTTCACCAGCAGATCATGGCCTCCATCATCACAATACAGCGATGGTGCCGTGCCATACTCGAGAGGAGAAGATTCTTAGCAGCGAGGAGGGCCACACTGGTATTGCAGCAATATTTCAGGTTTGGAGTTTAATTTTCAAATTTTACTTTTGGCAGATTTGGCAGTAGAATCTCGATATAAGAGGCTAATGCGTATGAGGGTGTCCGTTAAAGCCAAAAGTCCATTATATAATAGGTATAGGTGGTTTTCAAAAAGCATTTTTTTAATGAAAAAATAAATAACACAATGCGTGTATATACATAGTAGGTGAATTGTTTTTTTTTTTTTTTTTAATTGATATTGTATTTTTATTTTACCAATTGTACAGCTTTAGAGAATCAACAGAATCATATTGTAACATCTTCAATTGTGACGTACTTAATTTAAAATCATCAATCTCTGATTCCTATATGTAAGGTTTCTATTGATCACATTAAGATATTTATGTAATTATCCAGGGAGTGGCTCGCCACACGTCAACTGGCAGCAGTGAAAGTGCAGTCTACGTGGAGGGGCAGTCGTGTGCGACGCTGGTTCCTGAAATTAAGATGTGGAATCATAATGGTGCAGGCAATGGCCAGGGGTCGGATGGTCAGGGACAAGGTTCAAGCTCTGCGCAGAGACAACGCTGTGGTTAGTTGGCAACATCCATTATCTAATACTCTATTATTAAGTTGTTATCAAAACCAAGTTTATGAGCTTATAAGTTCTTCAATGTTGTTTTTGGATTTCTGTTTATCTGGATTGCCTTTCATCACAAAATATTGAGCAATGAAGACATACTGTTCCGCACAGGAAACAAGAACTGTATGCGGGGGTGGTTCGCCGATTCGGTATCCTGGTTGTAGGACAGACAAAGTCTGTAAGTCCAATTCGTTGTCCGGGTTATAGCCAAAATCGAAGGGTCCAGGTTCACAATCCACCTAGCCTTTCACCGCCTAGCAGTCAAAGTCGAAAGTTGTCGGCCATTTGGAGGTCACATCACCCGGACTGGCAGATCCCATTTTCACTCTACATTTTATTATATTACAGAAATATTCCTATATCTAGAGACATCGCGGGCATTTTATTTTGTTATTATTATATTTGCTAGCAATGTCTTACATACTATAGGATTTGGCGATCGCCTGGGATTTATTTATTAAACTTTAAATATTCAAAATACAAAAGGTACAATTACATGAGTTACAATGTTAAAAACATTACACAAAACACTCTACGGGCGATCACCCCACATTTTTCCTCTGTTATCATTGGCCCAGGGCGCTTCGCTTCCTCGGGAATCACTTATTTCTGTCCTGGCATGAGCAACGAACCGTTCCTGGTGCATCAGCGTTCCTGGTGCACTAGATCCTGGTGCATCTGGCTCCAGTGGCAGTGGGGGTTTGCTGTAAAGGGTGTGGCACCTGTCATAATTTACCACACTGCAATCTATTGTACACAAGTGACAATGACATCTTACCGAACATAATTAACCCTCATAAAATGTTAAATAAAAATTTATGTTTTTAGAGATCACTCTTCCGACACCACGGACAACTGACATGCTCGATTTTAAAATACGTGTTTAGTAGCCATTATGGCGCGACATGCAATAATAATTCATATTTTGGCGTTTTTTACGAAAATGTGGGTTTTTATTATTCATTTATATCAGAAATTATTCAATAGATTAGACTTTTTTTTCAACTATTACTTAGATTGGACCTTTACATTAATATAAAACTAATAAACTGAATGTTGTTTGTCATAATTAAGACGATACAAATATTATAAGAAAGACCGTGACCATTAGATGTATTTTAGGCATGGTACGAAATTGAGTCAACACGCTGAATTAATAAATAAAGGAAATATATTTTCTTATAATCTTGAAGCCAAGATTACGGAGACAAATCTGTAGGAAACCAAATTAGCAAAATGTTAAAAATTAATAGAGTTATAAATCATTCAATTTGCAGTACATTTGATGAATTTTTGACGTTTTTAAAATACTTTGTTTTAGTAAAAACATACGTTTTTAAATAATATACTGTATTTACTCACATGCTTTGAGGCTTCAACTACTATTTAAAACTAAGTTTAATATCAGAAACACAATAATCATTTTTTAAATAATATATTTCCAGTCTTATGAAACAGGATAATTTTAATTGTCCATCAGACTTTCAGTACACCGTTGGATTCGGCCATGATGATCGTGGGATCTGTGCTCCGTTGGATTTTCATTAAATTTGCCTATGAAACACATTTTATTTCAAATTTTGACTACACTATGAATGAATATTATATTTATTCTCGATACCAATTGCTTATTTTTGTAAATTGTATGGTTTTGGGCTGTTTTTATACGAAAACAGTCTATAATTTTGACTTCTCAACATAATACATGTGTCAAAACTTACGTTACGGATCAGAGTGCTAAGAATCTGACAACGCATGCAATTCACAAGATTCAATGTGAAATTCGCCAAGCCGTGTTTTTTTTTTGGTAAGTTTGGTTCTCATTATATTTTATTATACAAATTATTGTTCTGAAATTACTGCCTCCTATGACTCAAGGTGCCTAAAGTCAAAAAGTATCCATTGACCCGCTCTACGAAATATTCCAACAAAATTTTAAATGGTTATCTTCTTGGAATAAAAATCGCAACGTAAGTTGATAATTTTTACCATTTCTATAACAATTATCTATTTGATTTAACAATACAAATTACATAGTTCAATATACATATATTATGTAGTGCAGATAAATTATTTTTTATTGGAAATACATATCCTTAAAGATAAATAATCTTATCAAAAGAATTATACATGACAGACCTGTCTGATACAAATGTATTTGTTGTAGTCATATAAATGAATAAACACGTATTTGAATATTTTAGACATAAAAATACTAATAACTAAATAACCATAATAATAATATTATTAATTATTTTCAGGATGTTCCCGAACTGAGCATTGAATGTGCAGACTCGTGTGAACTTCCTAGATTGGATGGCAAAAGAGTGGTCGACGACATACACCAATTCTTTTCTCTAATTAATCTAATTTACTCCCACAAATCGGTGTTTGGGTGCATATGAACAAATATTGAATATGTGAAAGAACATAAAATTTTATTTCTAAATTCAGTTTAAATGTTAATATGTGTGAATCAAATTTTGTTTTGAATACGTATAAAGAAAAAAAATAACGAAATTCTGAATAATAGTAATGTGCTCGATGAACAACTAATTATTTAATAGTGAATAATAATACTTTTGTCATATTTTCATTTATATTTTAATATTAAATATATACGTAATTTATTAAAACAATAAATAAATATTTAGAAAAAAAACTTTTTTTATTACAACCATAGTATGATTATTATATAATATTAGCATGAATAGTTTTCTCTTCACAAATACAGCTGCTTCAAAAGTTTTCAATATTATTTATTAGTATGAATTTACGTCAATTTTTTCCTTATAAATCGGGGCATAATTGTAATAATCATGTTTATCGACACAAACAATAGTTTTTATCATAAACATAACAATTCTTAGGTGAGAACTTTAACAAATTATTTAATTTTTGCTTGATAATTTCAAATGGCAACACATATGTATTATGAATGTTAAAGAAATGCCTATTTTCTGATAGCTTTATTACCTAGGAATTTAAAAAAACCAACAATTGTATACTTGTCCTTTTCTATTGATACCTTTCACTCTAGCGATATTTACGTAAAAAATAATGCACTTTTATGTTTACTTGATATTGTAAATGAATTAACTATTAGTTTCATCTTGAAAGGGTATGCAAAATGCAAAAATATCTCGAAATTCAAACTGAAAAAATGAAAGTAGCCTCTTATGAACGATGTGGAACATTTGAAAAAAAAAAAAAAATTTAATTAAGTCCTGGTTAATCCGTATCCCGGTTGATCTAATCCCGGTAATTGGAAGTCTACTGTATTTTTTAAAAAATATGTAATAATATTATGCAATAAAATCGATAGGAAGAGGACTATAAAGAAGTCTCCTTTTTTCCAATGTACCATAATACCACTTTCATACATATTTTCCATAGTAGAAAGAATAAAAAATGTATGTTGTATTAATTTTAACTTATTGTTATTTCTACATTGACGTGTGAATGTTAAGAAATATATATTTCCAGTATTCACATAAATAATATATAAGCATTTTAATAATGAATAAATTTTAATGAATAAATTTTCCCCAGTTTACTGACACAAATTTAAAATTATTTTCCTCAGATATGTTCCGCTACGACTGATGGACAAGCGCCATTGACCATACAAGAAGAGGTTTATACCGGTAGGAGGCAAATGTGAGTTTCAAAAATTCTAATTTCTTAACCTAATGGTCGTGGGAGACTCGCATGTGAGTGAGTCCCATCATGCACACCCTCTGCGCGAGTGAATTGTGTATGAGTCACAGTATTTTGCCCTTCACTGTTACATAAATTTGTAATGAGGGGTGGTAAAAATCGTACCAATATTATTTAGAATTTATTTTTCTAATATCTGAAGCTAATTGTTAAGGATTGTAAACGGCAGAATATTACTTAGAAGGGAATGAGATTGTATCAAAAATTCGTCAAAATTAATTTTGAATTCAGCATCAAAAGGACTTTTTCACATTTTATTTACAGTTTTTAAGGCTTCCAAAATTTTCTTTTTCTAATATATTTACTCTTTTTTTTGTGTTATGTGTGATATAGAGGTCTTTATTTTTTACACATTTTAATAACAGATATTTAACTCTCCAAGTCTCCAGCCCCCCTCATTTCCAGTGAGAAAGGTGTGATTATTAACATTTAAAGCGAGTAAAGGGATAAAATATATATTTATTTTTTACCAAATATATATTAAATGAAATATTAGAATAATTTCTAATTGCATCAAATTAATGAGGTAAAGTTTTACACTCTGAATGTTTCTTTTTAAATAATTGTTTTTAAGACATTTAACTATTCATTTTCATTGAGTTTCAAGTGGTAGCTGTAAAAAATATAACAATGATTATATTTATTCAAGTCACAAAACTTCTCACTGTTGTATTGTACCGAATATACAAATACCCTCATGCTAATACTTTTTTCTAGACATATTCTTCCAAAAGAGATGCAAAGAAGCGATCCAGAAATAAGTAGAGCCCTCAGAGCAATCATTTCTTTACCGAGTCCCCGACATAGGTATGTTATATTTTATAATTTTGTGTGCAATATTTTAGCTGTATTTACTTTAATATTCACCAAAAATAATTTGACAACCCTGCTAGCTTAGTGGTAGTGAGTGTGATTGTAGTTTTGGGTTTGTTACATTAATTGTCACATTTAAATTAGTTATCTAAATATGAGCTGTTGAAAGGGCGTGTTCTGTCATATTGATTTTCATTTTAGTGAGCATCTTGATGATATGCCCCAGGCACTTAGAAGCTACACTGCGCAACAAACTTATCGCAAAAGGAAAGTGACCAAAACTCAAAATACTAGTGAATTAAATGCAAGACTACCGGATAATAGGTTTGTTTATCATTATCTTAAATATATTCTCAGGCTGTAGTCAAGTGTTTCCTTCTCTGTAGCTAGATTAATTTTCTTTAGATTATTTTCCCATTTTTAATGTTCTCTTGCCATCTCAGACAGCACTGCAGCACTGATTTTTGATTTGAAACACATTTATTTATTTAGAATTAGTCATTTAAATATATATATAAATTTAGTACGCTTTGTAGGATAGGTTTCAGGGTTGTCAATATCCAAAAGCTCTTTACGGTAATATTAGTAAGATTCATTATTTAAATCATTTCATCATCAGCATTTTTAACATAGTGAAAAATGTATGTGCTTGAAAATATTATTTTGAATTTTTTAACAAAAATTCATGACATTTTTTCAAAATATGTGTATTTCAGTGAATCTCACGGTCATACTGATGAATGTTTTTTTTTTTAATTAATAGTTTTGATTTATTTTGTTAAGTTTTAATAAGGGCCATGAAGAGAATCTAGAGAAATGTAATGAGGCATCAACCACGTAATCTACGAGCAAATCAAACTAGGATTATATACACTTGAAATATTTTTCCAGACTTGGTATTTGTTAAAATATTGCAGATACACTTAATTTTATATTACCTTAACCTTTCCTCTCCGATGATGTAAACTGAGTTGACATTGCCTCTAATTATGTGAATATCTCTGTAAATATACTAAATGCAGTATCATAAGGGAAAGGTTAATACAGTCAAATCCCATTATAATAAAATTCAAGGGACCGTCAAAAATATATTGTTATACTGGATATGGAAAAAAACAATACGTTTATGTTTCTTTGATCTATTTAATCTTTTTTGATCTTTAGGGGTGATGTGTTATAAAATATTCTAGCTTCGCTAATAAAAAGTCATTATTGCTAGTTATTGAACAACAACAGTATCTGTGTATTGAATGTTGCATTTTTCTTCTGTGTAATTGTGTTAGTATGCCATTTAACTTAACTTTTTTCAATCGTTTTATATTGAGCATTACAATTTTACATAAGTTTGTATGTTATTTACTCTTACTTTACTTAGTTTTTTTAAATTTTTTATAAATGGAACATTGCATTTATTTTAAGTTTTACATTATATTTATATTCTATTAATTGCATCCTGTTTTACTCTTTATATAATATTTTTTCACTTTTTATATACATTGAACATTGTATTTATATGCAATCTAATCGCATCTTGATTTACTGTTTATGTATATTTATTAGTATATTGAACACTACACTTTGTTTATTACTATACCGGAATGGCACTGTCTGCTACAATACAGTAAAATACTTGTGTAGCAGGCAGGGTACCGAAATACATGTTTCACTTTACTGCAATGTTTATCTGATTATAACATTATAATAACACACTGTACTGTATTATGAATCAAAAAATAAATTATTATTATTATTATTGAGTTGAGCCATAAAAACTTCAATTTTGCTAACTAGTCATAACAATTTATTCCCAATAATGTAAATTATTTATAATTCAATCCAATAAGTTAATAAATCTCTGGTGAGGTATTAATGAAATTTTGGTATTTGTAGTCCGTACTCCATCCACACATCAAGTCCTTCGAGGAAATCAACTGATGAACTAGGAACTCCAGATTGGGCACTAGGGAGCACACAAGTGGACTTTATGAAGTGTCCACCACCTAGACGTGAGCACGACATATCTTCAAGGTGCAGTAGATTTTGCTTAATTTGATTATGTGTTTACCAAATGGTAATGGTAGTTTAAATTACATTACTATTACAAATTTATTAAAAATATTATTTGTTATACAGCAGAACCTAAATTTACATTTGCATTTTTCCTGCAATTTACATAAAAATTTGCAGAACTTTGAATTGATTGCGTGATTGATTACATTATACTGCTATAGATAATTATATACTTACCATTGATATTTGATAAACCCTGTGCTTTAGTCATACAACATTCACACAATTTGGACACCAGCAAGTTAGTCTTATTTTTATAGTACAAGCTTTTAGCTTAGTTTGAATATAATAAGAATCTCTATTTTTAAAAAAGAAAAGTAACAAATTTTTGTGTTTTTTAAGTTGTCATATTGCTTTTTAGGTTTGCTGTTGTAACCAATGAAATTACCCCAGAAGACCTCGCTAATGAACTTATATGGCTGCGATTCGACATGAATAATGATGACAGACTGACCAAGTCTGATAATAATGTAATTATTTTTTTCTATTTTTTCTTTATAAACTCTTGTAGTAATGTTTTGAATGGAAGTGATTTTTAATTGTATTATTTTATTTCAGATGACACCTAAAGAAACGCACAGATCTCACTATAACATTCCGGCTGACTTGTATTCCGAACAAAACAGGAGTAAGACGAACCAAAATCAAAGACTAAGTGAACAGATAAACCAGGTGACCTACACTCCGGAACAGCAACATTCCAGAAGAAAAGATAACGATAACAATTGGAACGTTGACGACATCTCCAACAGAATCTTATCTGACTGCCTGCCTAACAGAAGACTGGGCGACCAAGTTAGGAGGAGAGATACCGACTTGACTCGAGAAGACATTATGCTGGGAGTCGAAACGGTGGATAGCAAAAGAAAAGATACCTCACCTTCCGGGAGAAAGAGCTCTCCGCAGATGTATCACAGAAGCTTGTCCACGACCATGTTGGAGCCCATGGCTAGTAGTAGAGGTTTAGTTAGTTTACCGCCTGTGAGACGAGATCCCAGGATGCAGGATCACACGCCCCTTAGAAGAGATTCTAGATATAATAATAACCCAGGTCAGTGTTGCTTTTGTATTTAAATTTCCCATGTGAAGACTTTTATTTAGTACGGAATACACTTTACTTTTTTTAGTTAAATTTAAAAGTATGTTATTGTAACTGAGAAAGGAAATGTGATATGTAATGGCGTATATTTATCAGCACCTCCAAGAAAATAGAGAAATGGCAAATCAAACGAAAAGAAATAATGTATTTTTTGTTTTCAGGAATATACGTGGACCAGGTACCCCAGCCTCCCCCTGTTGAGAATGCCGTGGAAACATTGTACGGCCGTCCTCAAGGCAGAGTGCCAGAACCTCCGGCCAGAAGTATGCGCAGGTTGCGCAGGGAAGGTGCTGAGGAAACTCGCAGGACTGACAAGACTACAAGGTCAGTCCACAATTCTTGCGTTTTTTGTTTCCTTTCAAGAATTCTTGAGATTGTGAGTTTAGTTTTATAATTTTTCTTCCCAGATGTATGACTAACTTACCCTTACTAATGACCAGACACTTGCAGTCAGCACATAAAAATAAGCTCCACGTAATCATGTATTTTGATAAATAAATCTAAATTAAATATTTATCTGACTTGAATTTGAATAATGTGATAGGAATATTAAGATATGCATATTTTATTTTGATTTATTTTGCAGAAATTCTAGTTAAGTACATCTTATTACAAAGTACTGACTGCACACCGCTGTTAATGACTTAAGATAAGGAAGAATACTCGTACATAGGTTTCTCGATAATCTCAATTCTGATATGGCCATATAGATTGAATTATGTCTTGCACCAACAAAATTTCGTGTGTATGCTTTTTTAACATTTTATTTATAATTTCAAAATTAAAAGTACAGTAAAAGTCTGTTAATTAGAAATTCGAGGGACCAGAAATTGTCAAATTTAAATTCTGAATTAAGTGTGACGAATGAAAGAAAGAAAAGTAAAAGTTGTAAAATTACATAGCACAATTTTTAGTAGACTTACTATTTGATTTGCTAATTAAAACTATTAATCTTGTTCACTATGAACAAAGTTTCAAATAGAATAGTAACTTAGAATGATCCGTTACTACAGTGAAACACATTTAATAAGTTTTCTAAGGGAGCAGCAAATTCAAATTTATTAAGCATGAAAGCAGGGATTTCAATATTCTCATCCATTATTTACACTTGACATCTAATTTTGCATATTAAATAAAGTTACATGTATATTATGATCATTTAAGAATGTCTTATTATTTAAAAATACTTTTATAAAGTACACATAAAAGTAAGTAAAAAGGATAGCTATCTGAACTGCAAAAATAATGCTAGACAAAAATATTGCTAATTGCATATACAAAATTTTATTTTTCACAGTGGTAGATCGGCTAAAAATTTCCTTTCGAATTTTTCAGAGCTGCATCAGAACAAGCATCAAATGCTAAGCGACCCCGAGCCACCACTGTCTCTGTTCCTGGTGGGGAGCTGCGGAGGCGCAACTCTGACCCGGCCGCTGCCCCTCCGCCTGCTCCTGTCACTCCCGCTCCCCCTCGCCCACCTCCCCCGCACATGGACTTCATCGGCTCTACGCCCAATGGAGTGTTCAAAATTGCTGGCCACAGGTTAGATTTTTGGCAATTAATAATGCCGTGGGAAATAATACTTCACACATATAAAATCTGAGATTTTATAATAGATTTATTTGCGTAATTCTTGTTGAAATCAATATTATTGGATCTTTTAAATCATTTTAGTTATTGATTCATTTTTCTATTGCTCATTATCAATAAATTATAATTTTGAGCATCTCACAGAAAATTATTTAAGTATATGCATGTGGGAATATATGGGAAATTTAATCATGGAACAAATATTTTATATAGGTTTAGAAAGTGGACTCGTTTCTCCAAAGATGACAAGTGCGTTTATTGCCACGATGCGATGGACGCATTTGTCACCCAAGGACAAAAATGCTTGGACTGCAAACAACTCTACCATACAAAATGTATACAAAACAAAGGTGTCTTTACCATGCCATGTAACGGTGGCACCATCGCCGGAGCTAGTGGAGGGGGAAGGGGTAAGCACAGAAAGACACTAAGGGGAACCAATCAAGATGCACCTGCCAAGAATGCCGTCCAATCAAAATTCAGCCTGACTGGAACATCTGAATTCACTGACAGAACGGACAAAATTATATCAGATGCCACAGAACTGCAGGCCATGCAGGATTTCATCACAAGGAAAATATATAAAATGGAAGATAGGAAACAATCGGAGGTTTGTCATCTTCACTTCATCACCTTTATTTTTTCCCTTTTAAATCCAATTTTAAAGAATCTTCAAAATACTTGCATTTTTTATGTACAAAATAATAATATTTGAATTTAAAATCCACAAATAATAAAATAATTAACAGATTTCTTATATTATATTATAAAAGTAATAATATTTTTTCATGATTAAAACACATGTCATCATAGGTCATTTGCCGGATCATATTCATTAAAATCATAAGTTCTTTTCTTTTATCCTAACCTATTTTAATTATAAATTATGTCATCTAAAAACTCTTAAACATAAAAAAAAATAATGATACAACATTTGCAATTAGTGAAATATTTTTTAATGTTCACTTTTCGCCATGCACGGCATGTTTAAGAAATTTTGATCATTCCATTCTCAGTTTTGTATAGAATAATTTTAATAATATTGAATAATTGATTTATTTTCCAGGTGGATAGATTATTCAAGCACGCGTTAAAAGAATTCAAGGACAATTTGGTTGCCACATACAGCATAGTGAACAAACAGGGGTCAGCTCTGAAGTACAAGGACTTGATAGCCAACTTTCATCACGTAATGGAGACTGTTTGCAAGGAGGGCGGGCAAGCTGACACATTTCCTGTGACTATGTGTGTGAACGCTTTCAGAGGTTTCATGGATGAGTTCATGAACTCGAGACAAGAGGTGGACAAAACCAGCAAGATAAAACGGAAAAAGGATAAAAAACGAAAGGTCGGTCACACTCATTTATGTTATCATCGCGCAAGCATAACTAATGTTTTGTTCGATAGGAATTAGAGGATATTTCATCTAGCAAATAATATCACGGTCATTGCACTAGGCTATGGGAATTTTTATAAATTTCAAATATTAAGGATCAAGATAATTGGTTGGAAAAATAGGATAGAATCAGGTTTTCCTGTGATTTTTCTGATTTGTGTTCAAAATTTGACAATAAATAATGTAAATACTATTCAAATATATTAATTAGAAAGATATATATAAAATCAATATATATCGAAAAATATTGTTGTTGCGCTACCGGGATTCGAACCTGGATCTCTTTCCAAACTGGGGAAAATTTAATAAAAATGAATTGTTAATTCTGGCATCTGCTATCGGTTTACTCAAAGGTGTTTGAGATTCCGTAAACACAAAGTAGATGGCTTTCAAATAATTGAATGACATATGTATTAATTTTGTGTAACATGTCGCTGTAGCGTAATTGGATACTCCTTTCCCGGTTTGGAAAGAGATCCAGGTTCGAATCCCGGTGGCGCAACAACAATATTTTTCGATAAAGTAGATTCTATATGTATGTCTTTTTAATTAATACATTTAATTAGTATTTAAAATATCACAGACCTATGTTCTAAATAATTACAACTTTACAATAAGAATGAGTTCTCTTAATAATAAATAATGTGATCAATTTAATAACGATTGGATTGCAGAGCCACATTTTTTTAATTTATGTGATTTAATAATAAACTTTTAGAAGTGAAACAAAATGTATGCATTATTTTTCTTAGGTGGACGATCCCATAATGTATGCTGGCCACACATTCGTCCTGTCTATGATCAACATACCGACTGAGTGTGAGATCTGCAAAGCATTCTTCATGTGGCCCATAGAGCGTTCCCTCATCTGCCAGACCTGCAAATTAGCCGCACACAAGAAATGTTACATGAAGGTCAGTGCTTTGTTCTCCCACGTAATGATAATTAACTTTATGAATTCACTACAGTAAAACCGCGATATAACAAAACCCGATATAGCGAAAAATGACGTATATCGATAAAAAAATCGAAATTTAGTCCCTAAAACCAATTTTTCATACAAAAATGCATTTATATAACGAAATCCCGTTAATATTTATAACAAAATCATTTTTGTCCCGTACGAAAAAATGCCAACATTTACGTAAATTTATAACGAAATAAAAAAATGTTAAAAGATGAAAATATTATTTCGCACTTACAAAGCCGCGCCGATGCATCTGCCGTATGCGAACGGTTTTATGGCCTTTTAGGTGATGCGCGGCGGTCGACCGACAAGGTAGTAAAATAATTCAAACTTCTTGGGTTCATAGTAGGCCCATAAAACCATTTGACATAATTTTTGCGGCGTTCACTTAGACACGTTTTACGTATTCTAATATGTATTGCAATCCCAGACTCAAACAGCTGGAAAATACAAAAGTTAACAGGAACCCCCCGAAAGTTGCAGTATGTACTTATTGGAAATGTCAGTCTCAGTGTAACGTCTGTAGAGTTAAGTTTGTTCAGCTTTTAACGCGATTATTGCATGACCGAACTGAATATTTACATAAATTCATTTTCGTTTGGCAATTGTTTTCGTGTGAACTCGTCAATAATATAAATAATTCGTTAAAATATTTTATGGACTATTTTTGTACGGCATTTTGTATTTCTATTAACTATTGTTTTCGTGTATTTTAAGTGAATAATGTTAACGATAATTTTTAAGTGAACAATTTTAACGATTATAAATATTTTGAAGTGGTTGCCGCGGTTACCGGTAAGTACCTTCGTAATTTATATACGACTCATTTTATAAAAATGCCGCGATTCAACTGTAAAATTGTTATTTTTGAATTATTTTGTATGTTTCATACCCAAAACTATGTTTGAAGCGGCTCTACATTTAAACACAATTAAAATATTGTTTTGTGTTTGCAATATTCTGGAATTTACAAAAATATCTTCCAATTGGTGTTGAATAGGTTCTGTTCTTAATTTGATTCCTTTGATTATCCATTTGCTTATCTGTTTTAATAACAAAACTACTAAAAATATGTAGGTATTCAGTTCCCTATGGCCTTCTTCCTCCTTTGTTTGCAGAATTTGCGATCTTTTTTGAAGCCGCGCAACATTTTTTTGCGACGGCGCGTAACATAGTAGGATTTTTTAAATTTATTTTGTTATATGTGGGAATTCGTTACTACGAATTTTTATTTTTTGGTTCCTTGGATTTCGTTATATCGCAGTTTTACTGTATTTGTTATGAACAGAAATTTGTTTGCCAATGGCAAAAAATAATCATCTGGATGATGTGCATAGAATATTGCTATGTACTCGCGTCCGAGTTCTCACGATGATAAAACACCTGTTCTTATTTATGGTATAACATTCTATTTATACCACATAATAGTAAATAGCATGTAGCCATGAAACAGTGAATATATTTTGGTCTGTTCTCTGGAATAAATCTAACAACAGCCTGAGTTTTTATTAATTGACCTAGTACATCCTGAATTTTCTGCTATATAACTCTTCAATCATTATCAATCATGTCTACAAAATCAAAACTAGCATCTGAAAAAGATTACGACACAGAAATACGGTCTTTGTTCTGTATGAAACACTATTATTGTTTGAAAGCTTGGATGTATGAATATGTCATTTTTTAATTCTGTAAATATTTTAAATTTTCAGATTAGCTCTTAAATGATTTTTTTTAATATAAAAGTCTTCAATGTTTATTTCTTTTATCAAAGAATTTTCAATTGTTATTTCGATTTGTAGGGTGTAAGTTAGGTAAGTAATTATTTCATATTTCGATTAATTAATTCAAGTGACAACATATATTTTTGTTTCATTCCATATATTAATGTGAAAAAGACTCCAGACATGAGTTATTTTTAACACTTGTATCGAATCCGAGGAAGTTAACAATTTTATTGCCGTCTCTTTCTATTCAAACCTTCCTCTCTCACATGATTTATGTAACAAATAACGTTATTAATTATTTCTCTGATACATCTTGAAAGCATATCTAATTCATAAATACTTTGTTTTCGAGAAAATATTGCGAAATATGTCATAATATATATGCTTTTCATGAAATTAGCTGCTTTTTTCAAGACTTCCGATTTTTTATCTATTGCATCGCAACATTTTTAACAAACAAAAATAAACATTTTTTTTGGTCCTTTGAATTTCTTATTAACCTGTTAGATGCCCAAAAAAATCCTAGGTGAAAGAAACAGCATCATACTACCCATATTGGCACCAATATTCTTAAAATTTACGGTTAGCTTTGTCCGAATTTTATTTTTATAAATAAACCTTGAAAAGGTTGGTATTACTTAAAAAAAAATAACGTAGGTACATTTCATCATAAATGTCTGTCAACTGCGATTTTGTACGGTTTAGATATGAAGAAAAATGTTTATATTGTTGTAATATTTAGGAAATAATTATTTATTTTATATTTGTTTTTTGGAAGGATGACATCAGATTTTATTAATATTATTGTGTTTAATGTGATGCTTAAAGTAAAAATATATTAGCACTTCACATCACAACTACTTACACATTACACTTATATAGCACTAACGACATGCATAAAATGATGCCGCCGGCAGCGGATATGGACAATGTTGCCTAACGTCGCACTCACTGTATTTATAGTAAAATACTCGTATTTTAATTTTGATTAATAACTAAAAAAAACAATATCTTATTCACTTGAATTACTTGGCAACAAAAACGACAAATATCGCGAGCGTATTTCATAATCTAACTGACAATTTACTCAAATTGTAATGTCCCAGATACTTTCCAACTTATTGCGTCGTTCTTATCATCCAACTCATCATTGGACTCTGTGGTAGTAACAACCATATCAGGAATGTCTAAAAAGTCGACGATATCTCCACTAAAGAAAAAATCACCGTCCGCCATTTTGTAAAAAGAAGTTTGTAAAAGTAAAAATAAAATCAAAGAAGTTTTCGAAAATTTGATAATTGTAAAAATGTCAGCACTTTGTCGTCGATATGAGAGGTCTATTAGATTTTCAAATATAATTGAAATTTCGGTCATTTTCATATAAATCACTTTTATCTTTGGTATAAAATAAATCTAGCAACATAAAAGTTGCGCTTCAACTGTCAATTTCGTATGATTTTTTCACTCGATTTCAGATATAACTTGTGGTGTTCTTTAGTTGAATAATATTTATATTGGTCACCGTATGATATCACTACTGGAAAGAATAATTTGGTTTCAAATCTGATTCGTGGTGCCCGTGATATCAATCTGACGCCACGCGTTCATTAAATTTTTTTTGGTCCCTTGAACTTTGAATTAATGCAGTTTTACTGTATAATATGATTTCAAGTAAATATGTGTAGTTATTATGCATTATTGCATCTTGTCGTATGTTCTGAAAATATTTTAATTTATGTCAATAAGTGAGAGATGACACTTGGACCCCTAATAAAAATGTTTCTTCTGTACCAATGATTACATTCATTCTTTATGCAAACACAAGTACAGTAAAACCGCGATATAACGAAGTCCAAGGGACCAAAAAATAAAAATTCGTAATAACGAATTCCCACATATAACGAAAAAAATAAAAAAAACCTACTATATGTTACGCATCGTCGCAAAAAAATGTTGCGCGGCTTCAAAAAAGATCGCAAATTCTGCAAACAAAGGAGAAAGAAGGCCATAGGGAACTGAATACCTACATATTTTTAGTAGTTTTGTTATTAAAACAGATAAGCAAATAGATAATCAAAGGAATTAAATTAAGAACAGAACCTATTCAACACCAATTGGAAGATTTTTTTGTAAATTCCAGAATATTGCAAACACAAAACAATATTTTAATTGTGTTTAAATGTAGAGCCGCTTCAAACATAGTTTTGGGCATGAAACATACAAAATAATTCAAAAATAACAATTTTACAGTTGAATCGCGGCATTTTTATAAAATGAGTCGTATATAAATTACGAAGGTACTTACCGGTAACGGCGCCAACCACTTCAAAATATATTTATAATCGTTAAAATTGTTCACTTAAAAATTATCGTTAACATTATTCACTTAAAATACACGAAAACAATAGTTAATAGAAATACAAAATGCCGTACAAAAATAGTCCATAAAATATTTTAACGAATTATTTATATTATTGACGAGTTCACACGAAAACAATTGTCAAACGAAAATGAATTTATGTAAATATTCAGTTCGGTCATGCAATAATCGCGTTAAAAGCTGCACAAACTTAACTCTACAGACGTTACACTGAGACTGACATTTCCAATAAGTACATACTGCAACTTTCGGGGGGTTCCTGTTAATTTTTGTATTTTCCAGCTGTTTGGGTCTGGGATCGCAATACATATTAGAGGCGTGTGTGTACGTAAAACGTGTCTAAGTGAACGCCGCAAAAATTATGTCAAATGGTTTTATGGGCCTACTATGAACCCAAGAAGTTTGAATTATTTTACTACCTTGTCGGCCGACCGCCGCGCACCGCCGAAAAAGCCATAAAACCGTTCGCATACGGCAGATGCATTGGCGCAGCTTTGTAAGTGCGAAATAATATTTTCATCTTTTAACATTTTTTTAATGTAAATGTATTGGCATTTTTTCGTACGGGACAAAAATGATTTTGTTATAAATATTAACGGGATTTCGTTATATAAATGCATTTTTGTATGAAAAATTGGTTTTAGGGACTAAATTTCGATTTTTTTTTCAATATACGTCATCTTTCGCTATATCGGGTTTCGTTATATCGCGGTTTTACTGTATTTAGTTTAGTTTGAAAATAATAAAATATTGATGTGTACGAGTCTCTATTTTTTCTTTTAAAGTAAACTTATTATTAATTAATTATTTACTAATTAATTATTAGTTAATTATTATTAACTTCCTATTGTGTTGATTTTATTAATTTTTTTTATTTTAGGTAACAACACACTGTAGGAAAGACAACTCTACTTTAGTGGTCGGCGGTGGAGGCGGTCATGTGTTTGGGATTCCCCTTTACAAGCTGTCGACTGGAGATGGTAAAGTTCCTGTTGTAGTCGACAGACTTATCACCACCATAGAACTATACGGTCTCTACACTGAGGGCATCTACAGAAAGAGCGGTGTTAGCTCCAGGGTATGTTATTTCTTCAAATTTACCTCACAAAGTGTGAAATATACACCAATTACCTGTTATATTAAATTGGAAAAATCTCTGCTTTACACCTGATTTTGGGATTACATTATTATAAATCTTCACCATATTTTATGTGCTATTGAAGTTTACTATTGTTATTGTTATAAATCTTTGGCATGTCTTGCATGTCTATTGAAGTTTATATTCATGTACATGAATTAAGTACTCCAATAAATTATTTAATTTTCGTTGGATTAATTCAAATGACAACACACATTTTTATGTCTTTCCGTGTTGGCAATATGAAAAAACTTGGAAATTACTCCAGATGTGAGTTATTTTTGACATTTGTATCGATTGCAAGAAAATCAACAATTCTATTGTCGTCTCTTTCTATTCAAACTTTCTTCTTGCATGATTTACGTAACAAATAATGTCATTAGTTATTATAAGAATTTAACTATTAACCTTATCTTGAAAACATGTAATTCGGGAAGAATTTCTCAAATTTCGAACTGGAAAAATAAAAACACGCCGAGAGGTTGAGAGTTTAATCACTTTCTTTCCAAGACACCAGCATGTTAGTTCTATTTTATAGCTTTCATAGCCTATTTTGGTTTGAAAAATTGTGAGAATATTGATGTTTTCACATACGCAATTCCCATTATTTTTTAAATTTTTTTTCAAAGTAAGCCCTAGCCAATGAATGCATTTTCGTGGAACAATAAATTTAAACAAGAGGATGACTTAAAATGGAAGAATAGAAGATTGTTAAAAATGGACAGTAGGTTATTCCGTTTACGATGAAATCATTGCAGCTTATGCTATAGTGTTTAACTTGAATGCATTGGCTTCATCTAATCACAAAATTCATATTATCTAAATCACGAAAGCAAACAAACTCATCGAAGTACGGATGTCCCGCAAGCAGTGTTGACGTGCCAATGTGTCTTTTGGTATTAGATTGGTTTTATGAACTTCATACCCAATATTCTAAATAGAAGTAAAGTACTTCTGAATAAAAACATCTAATCAAAATAATTTTGTTCTAGATAAATTTTTTATTGATAAATTTATATGCTTCTAAACAAATATCAGATATCTCATAGAGACAAAGCTATTTTTTGAATATATTTAATGGAAAATGGGGTAATTAGGGTAATTTTTCAGACATATTCTAGTATAATATGTTAAAAAAACATTTTACAGATGAAGAATATTGCTTTAAAATAATTTCAAAAAATCTGATTCTCATAGTGATGACATATATGCTGTTTTTAAAAAATAAGGTAAATATGAATTATCAAATTTGGTCCATAGATGGCGATGGTGTAGTGGTACTCGAAGCGAGTTCACATATTAACATATATACAATTTTTTTAAATTTGATAAATATGGAGATTGAGGGGTGAGAATTGGTGAACTTTATGTATATAAAATGATCACTTAAGCCAGCCGGAGACAGGTTGTAAGCCCTGTAATTACCCAATTTTCCATTAAATATAATAAAAAAATACCTTTGTCTCTATGAGATATCTGATATTTGTTTAATAACAGTGCCTTTGTAGGTAAAAATCCAGTATGTGTATTCTTAAACATATTCAAATATTGCTATTATATGCTTCTATTAAAAATGTTACTCAAGAGGTTAATAACATTGACTTATATACTATACAGAAATACTTGTTGTTTAAAGTTTAATTATTTATTTATAGGTTAAAGAATTGAGAACTCTCTTGGACGCAAATCCTGATGAAACGGCCAATCAGTTAGAAAACTATTCTGTGCATGTGCTGACTTCTGTGCTGAAATGTTTCTTCCGTGAGATGCCGGAGCCTTTACTGACTTTTGATTGCTACGATGACTTCATCATGGCTGCGAGCCTGACCGACCCTCAGGTATTTTGTTACTGATTGAAAAATAACGCTATTTAGACTTATTATTGTTAATTTTATCACTTTTACGAAAGAAACTCTACGAACCAGTGTATTGAATTTGTTATTGTTATTTGACTATTAAAACAAACAAATTGTCGCGGCAGGCGAGGAGAATATAAGATAGGAGAAAAAACTCGACTCTTCAGATTTGGTCCCTTACCAAATGACAGATTTCAATATTGAATTTTATTTTGCATTAAAATATAGAATATCGTTTCCACTCATGGTAAAAGTTTGATTTCTACAAGTGGGTGAGTTATACGGCAGTGCAAATCACACATTCATTTTTAAATATCGAAATTACCATCTTACCATCAAGCCATTTCTCCACGAGGGTAGCGGGGTGAATAGAGTGCCACACTCTTATGTCAAAAACTTTTCTGTCATCACTCGTAGAGAAAAAATCTAATCCATGCATCCTCTTCCCATACTTTTCTTTCGTCACCGTTCCAGCTACACAGTGAAGTCCTGGTACCGACACTAATGTATGGAAGTGTGGCCTGGAGCTGGCTGAAGGGGAACAAAAATAGACTGCAGTGGAAATGAGATCGCTTAGGGGTATGTGTGTCAGATCCATTTGAGTAAAGAATGAAGAAATAAGGAAAGAATGTATAGCTGATCTTAGTATAGTGAGTAAGATTAAAAAAGGATCACTTAGATAGTTTGGTCATATGAAACAGATGAATGAGGAGAGAATGATAAGGAAGATATATGACGCAAGTGTTGATGGCATCAGAAATAGATGACATCCGCGGAAGACTTGGCACGACCAGGTAAACCATATACTGAATGGTGGTTCTATTAGAAACTTCAGTAATCGGCGAGCTTGTATGAGAAAATGTATGAATGTGGATGAGACAATAACTGTGTGTCAGGACAGAAGAATGTGGCACTCTATTCTCTCTGTGTTCTACTAACTTACCATCACCTGTGGAGAAACAGCGTGATGGTAAGTTAGTAGTTAATAATTATTTAAAACTCAATAAATGATATAACAAATTAATTTTAAAAAAACAATTTTATAAATAGTCAGCGACCAATTTAAATTTTTCTAAAAATATATTCTATGTGAAGAATCTCACTAATTTGGTATAATTCGTAATTATTCCAATATTCAGTGAAAAAATTTGAAATTCACTTTATATGAAAATTGTGAGAAATTATCAAAATAAAATAGAAAATATCAAAATTTACAATGTCGACTTATTTCCGCAAATGCCTGCGTCGTCATTTGATTAAATGTGAGTTGCAGGCAAAGGCGCTGAATGTGATCTTATGCGAATTCTAATCACCCCCAATGTATTTATCATTTTATCTATGACTTTTAATATCGCAATGTTTAAAGATTATTGGAAGCCATGTATTATTTATTCTTGATATATTTCTGATGTCATGCATTCTTTTCATATATCAATTTATAATTTTTTGTAATTTGTCATTTTTAACATGTATTGTGATTTTTAGTGTGTTTTTGCTTTGCTTTTTATGTTATGTCAGTTATTTTAACATTTATATTAGATCTTTGTGTTTTTTTTTTGTTGTCATGGTGCTACGATTTAGTTCAAAATAAAAAAAATATTTCATCAATAAAAAACATTGAATGTTTATGTTGGTATCTTTTTTGATTTCAGTATTTCTAACACAATATTATGAATTGTATAATTTATATTAATTTAATAATAGTATATTATTGTGGTTTTACTTCAGATAGTTTGACATTACATCTACAAGTGATATTTTAAATGTAGGGAATCTTGTTTTTTTATGATACATCACAGGTAATTTTACTATTAAATTGTGTGAAACTGAAATCAAATGTTTTTTTTTTTACATAAATTGCGGTAGCAGCATGGCAGCCAACTGCCCGTCTTAATATTAATTTAATTTTGTATTTAAATTGTGTTTTGTCTAGTATTCAATGAGTTAATTTAGTTTATTTGGTTTGTGAAATATGATTTGTTTGCCAATTTGCTCTCAAACAGGCTTGCCTAGTTGGGTAATGCATTTTAAAAATCTGTTTTAAAAGATCTATATGTAACAAACTGTTTTAGCTATACAATATATGCTATGTGTCTGAGAAATATATACAGATTTTTCTAGTGAGACAAGCACAGTCCAACAATAATTACAGTAAAACTCCGTTAATTCGTAACTTGCGGGACCGAAATTTAAAAATAAATAGAATTACGAACAATGAGAACAAGGTTTTTTTAAAGGTAACATTAGAAAGAAATTTTGTGAGCGCCGCCGCTGTTAAAGATTTAGTTTCTTTAGTACCTACAATATGCAAATCAAAATGTTTCATAAACCTAGAAGTGATTCAATGTAAACATTATTTTAAATAACAACAAATCTTATAAAATGCACTATGGGATTTGATGTACTTATGGCTAAACCAGGCTAAACTCAGTTCGGTACATCCTGTCATACCACCGCGCTGTTATGCGATAAGGAACTGCGTCATAATTGGCTGGTAGGTGGGACTAGCTGCAGATGTTTACGAAGGGATAAAAGTCAAATGCGTAGTCGCGCGAGTTTAGGGATTTAAAAACATTTGTGAATATGCAAATTACGTGAACAAATTATTTACTTCGGGTGTCAAAAACGCATACAAACTGCGGATAATCAGATTTTACGAATTATCGGTAGAAATTAGTATGAAATGTTATTTTCGGGGTAATTTTTTTGAAAAATTGCAAATTCTGTGAAAATACGAAATATAGGGTTACAAATTAACGGAGTTCTACCGTATAGATAAATATCATATAGATAAGTAAATAAATAAATTATCAAAATTTTAAAGTGTAAGCATGTATGTATGTATGTATGTATGTATGTATGTATAATGTAATAATTGTGATGCTCATGTTGAGTATCATATCTGTAAATAAAAATACTAAAATATATCACAAATGTGTGTTTAGGATCGAGTGGCAACTCTTTTCGCTATTCTGAAAAAGTTACCTAAGCCCAACTTTGATCTGATGGAGCGCCTCATGTTCCACTTATCACGTGTGGCTGCGCACGAACAAGCCAATCGCATGAGCGCAAGTGCTCTAGCAATCGTCTTCGCGCCATGCATCTTGCGAACGAGCAAGCCGCAGCCAGCTCAAGTCAGCCTCCACCATATTGCAGCACAGACCACGTGCGTGGAAACTGTGCTCACTGAAAGAATTAAAACGGTAAGTAAATCTTGTGTTTTAATTCCATCCGTACATTTCTTGTTTTGATTCATTTAAAATATCTCTGTCATACTGTAATACTTGTTTATCTTGTTTTTTTTTTGTTTGTAACACTTGCTCATCTTGTTTCTCTTTAAAGGGTTTAAGGTGTGTCAATAAAACTTAAAACTTTTAATAAAATGCCATTAACGCAACCAATATGAATATTCATACTTACGTAACTCTCAGATGATTCTTAACCTTGCAAGTGCTCTGCGAAATGATGAAAGCTGAAATTTGATGCTAATTTACTTTCCTTCCCTAAATATAGAAAATTATGACTGGATACGAAATCCCTTTGCCACGATTGATACATCGAGTTATGAATTTTCATACCAAGAAGAAGAACAATTGGTTACCTTGTCAATGGATTGTACTTTAATAATAAGCTCTTAAATAACTGAAGAAATTTTAGATTTTTGTCCAAGACGAATGAATACCCAGTTCTCTCTCCATAAGTGTACTGAAAATCTTGTTATAGTTTTCAACTTCATATTTGTGTGAACTCGGTTTCTCGACAATCATCAATATAAAAACTAAGAAACACGAAAGACTTGCCAATTTAGATGAAGAATTGAGAATAGCTATATCAAATATACTTAATATCGCTGAAATCTGCAAAAGCTGACAAGCTCAGGTGTCATGTTAAATAATTTTGGCCCGAAATAAATTTCATTCGAGTATATATAATATATATATATTTTTTTTTTAAATTAATTGTAATCTGTTTAATTTTTAATAAAAGTTATGTCTGTCTGTTTTTATTTGTTTTCGGTGCTCCGCAAATTTTTCTTATGATCAAAATTGCTCCCTGACTTCAAAAAGGTTAAGAATCACTGCTCTATAGTCTGTCTCACATTTTGGGAGTCCCTTATCTTGATATACATGGCTCCCAAAATGATAAATGACAAATGGGTCTGCCAATATTTTTTTTGAGCTATTTATTTTCTTAGTAATTTATTTTCACTTTTTCTATTGCTCCTGATTTTACTTCCCCTTTCTCAGTGAGTGGAGAGCCCTCTGGAAAGCGGCACCCATTGCAATTGCAACTTATGTCTGCCACTATATATCAGTTAATACACAAAATATATTTATATGACTTTTTACTCAGATATATCCCTTCTATTATTTCATTAAATTTTTTAATAAACACATGTATTCGCATATTGACACCCTATTATTTACACATTTTGAATCCTTGCCTTTAATCGAACCTCTGTTTAGCTTGGAGATAGAGTATGGCATTATAGGCTTGTGTACACTATGAATGCAGGTGACAGCAACACTGGCAGACATAGCTACATTAGACACAGCCTGCCACACGGCCACGCACCGCCTCTCATCGCTGCGTTGCTCCAAGGTGTTTACTCCGGAGGAACTAGCTGTGGGCCCAAACTCCGCAGCGGCCGCAGCCCAGGCCGACCCTCCGGCTCCGGAAAACGAAGAGGAAGCACTCCTCGTCGGCCACATACAGGAGATACAGAAGGAGAAGGCGATCCTGACGAGCGCGCTGCCTTCTCTCACTCGTGCTACGTCTGATGACGACCTCCTATCGACCGACCTGGACGGGGAGTGCGGGAGCCTGGACGACCTGAGTCACACCCCCGCCAAGGGTCCCCCCAGACACAGGACTGCCCTGCACAGGCAGATGTCCTCGGATGATCCCATCATGGTGTGAACCTAACCTGACCTAGAATGTACGCATATACATATACAAGCATTTTGTGAAGGTTCAAACTCTTGCCCAGCATGTTCCGATACATTGTGTGGAGATGGTGTGGTGCATATTACTTTAATTGCCATTTTACTTTGTGATTGTTCACATGTTACGAATCCTGATGATTTACCAGATTGTCGCCAAAATTCTTAAGATTTTTTCCCTTATGATTATGTATCTTTTTAAAATATATTTTTCCATCCGGAAGATACCATCTTACATCTGTAAGATGCTGTAATAATAATTTTGGATAATTTGTACAGCGCCACTTTCGTAAGAACTTTCACCTCAAGGGCGCTGTGTGAGAGAGTAGAATATTGAAATATGTATGAAAGGGAAGAAAACTGCGGCTAATCCGATCTGGTTACTAATCATAATTATGCCATTATAGTGCAACGTTTCGATACCGAATGATGATTTTATGAAGTACCTACCGCTCAAAACAACAATAAATACTAATGCGAACAGTAAAACGAGATGGCATTCTTTAAAGCTTCTTGGACATTTAAAATTTACAGAAGCCTTGGTGAATTTCAAAATAGACATTTTGTTTTGGATTGCCAAAAAATGTTTATTATAATGATGCCGTTCAGGCAAAAGGTCGTAACCAACATAAACCAAATATTAAGGGAATGAAAACTGTGCCATTTTTTTAACAAGATACAAAAATACATTTGATTAGTTGTTAAATCATCTCTTGCCAATATATATATATTACATTTTTGGAGAAATCAAATTTGTATGATTTACAACTCAACATTTTGACAGTCAATAAAACTGGTTTTAGATTACTACACAACTACGGGCTGTAAAATATAATGGGTTATTCTGCCACGGCCATGGCCTGAAATCCCATTTATATTTGTTTCCTAATCTATTCGGTTTTATACAATTATTTTATTACATTTTTTAAATGTGAATAATAAATAGCTTGAACTGATTGAAATATATCCACCCTCAACATTTTAGAGGCACACCATCTCTGTAACCACACTAATAAGTTATCTCTATCTCCATTCTTGTCGGTGGACTTTTCAAGACAACCCTTTAGTTAATATTGGAACTGACAGTTTAACTTTTGCTAGCCCCAGGAACACAAAAGTGAATCAAACAATTTTTTAAATATGATTCATAGAGCAGCATTGTGACCGATACTAATGTCAAAAAGTACATAGGCCTAGTGGTTTATATAATTCTACAACTTATTTTAGTGGTTCTTTGTACTTGCTTGTCTTCTGCCAGTCAATGGAAAATATTTAATTATATTATATATTTTTTATCTAAGTAAAATATTTAATTAAATTTATGTTTTTCTGTTAAATCCATCAGAAACACAATTTGACAAAAAATGTTGGTTACGATCTTTGGTGTGGTTTATATCGAAACAAAAGAATTTAATATTACTATTATTAGAACATTTTCGAATCTATGATTTTCAGTGAATCTTCCAAACTCTTTTTTTATGTGTAATTGAAAATTTGTGATACTTACTATGATGACACACATTTTTACAAAGAATTTCCATTAAATGATGCTAGTATCATCTTTTATCAGACCAGATATCTACTTTATTAGCGGTAGAAGTATTTTTAACATCAATGATTTTCTAGTTGATTCTTGTTTTATGAAAATGTGATGTGCCCATAAATGTGGAATAAGCACTATTTATTATTGTACTGGGACAACTCTTGTCCACCTGTTAATGTTAGTCAGACATTTACTATAATTTTTCATCCATATTATATATCTTATTAATATAAAGAATATACGCTTAATACCTCTATCCTTTATTTTTTATATTTGTCCACTGAGAATAATAATTAGTGAAAATTAAGTTCTAAGAATTTTCAATAAGTTGTTAGTGCATTTATTTGTCCTTTGTCTAAGCAAATAATTATTTTTCTTTTAGAAAACTGTCATTAGTCACATTATATAGACAACCGTTACAATGAATACTATTGCTCTCTGCTGGTATCAACGAATCTGTTTTATTTTGCTTGTGTTTATTAATAGTAGTTCTATATTTCTATACCCTTTTGTAGGTCTAAAATTTGTTCCGCATGAATAATTATCACAACTCGTGAGTCTGTTTTCTGTGATTTAAACTGTGTGGTCAAAGAGTGCAACCCGAAAATGAAAAAAATGAATCTTAAATATATTCATGTGACTGTTCAATGTTTTAATATTAAAATTATTTAGGCAAACTACGCACAATGACTCGGTATAAAAAATATAAATATGTACTTACAAATTTTTCTGCCAATTTGTTTAAATATCTTTCATCTCATCCTGACATATTGCGGCAGTAAAAGATTTTATGTTAGTCATCCCCTGCTAAAGGTTTTCATGGGCGTTCAGAATTTTCTATGTGGGATCTTCTGGGCTATGCTGCCATGTGTTTCCGACCACTCTGGCTGACATTTAGAATCCCATTGCTGGGTCCAACATCAACTCTATAGGCCAAAGAAGTAAAGAGGTTGGAAAGACACGGTAGAATAGCCCAGAAAGACCAATTAAAGCCCAATAACGAGGATAATTATACCTGGATGGGTTACCCCACATGTCAAAATTACAATTCCATGAAAATGTTACTTGAACAGGGTTTCACTCTCTGATCTAAATAGAGTTAACTTACTTTTATAAATTTACAGAAACGGTGTCCCGTATCAGTGAATAGTTTCACAATAATATTTTTGTCCAGAATTCTCTCATATGTATATGATTTTCAATTTTCTTTATTGTTCAATAGAAAGCATTAACAGGCATCCCTTTAACAATTTACTTATGTGCACCCGTAAATAAGAGAACTTTTGTAATGGTTTCCAGCACTGAGGAGATTGAGTGTGTTGGAGCGGAGTAGTCGTTGAGCATTCCGAGTAATTCAGTGTTAAATCAATATATATACATGGAAGGCACTGTTTTTAATTAAGTTTAAAAAAGTTATAACCTACAAATTTATAATAAATAAACATTGAAAAATGTATGCTTTAAAAATAGTTAATTTATTTGATAACATTAGTTTATTTGAATGCTTTTTTTTTTTTTTTACTAAATGCCAAAATTTATATAAATCAAATAATGGAGGGGTGCCTGCACAAATATAATAATAGCAATAATTTACATTAAAATAATTTTATGAAATATTATGCATACATAGATATATAAAGTACACCATGTAAATCATTTCTTGGTAAGACTAACAGAGATTAAATCATTGTATTAAATTTGACCCTCTACATTCCAAATCTATTTTCTCCGAACTAACTACTCAGATTTAATAAGGGTTAAACGTTACAATCTCTTAATGACATTGATGAAAATAATTACTTCTGTGTAATTATTATATATTTATTACTTTATTCTTAATTAGAAATTGAATATCTAAAACACATTCAATAGAATGACTTTTGATTTCTGGTAAATGGATGACTCCTCACTAATAACGATGCCATCAAAGTTGAGACATCAGAGTTTCATCTCCAAAAGGTCATATCTACAAACATTATAAAATTATTCAATTGTCAATATATATTATTCAATCATTTATATTTTTAAAACTTAATCTACAAATTGTTGTCGAAAAATATCAAATGTTATCAGAAAATTGTTGATTGTTAAGCTATTGAATGCTAAGCTAAGCCAAAACGGTTTATTGTTAAGCTATTTGATGTCTATTTATAATTTATGTTATCCTATCACTCGCTTTGAATTAAATTTGTTAATAATCGCAAAGTCCTCATCATTGTCCCTTTCTAGTTTTTGAAGTTCTAATATACATATCGACCCCTCATTGCAAAAAAATTGTTTTATGATCATTAAGTTTGTGGAATATATATTTACTGAAAATCTTTTTACATACAAACTTTTTTATATAAAATTTAAAGGAAGTATTATTTACATTGAAAAATGATATTTGAAATGTGTACAGCTGTAGTGCAAATTATGTCTTACATTTGCCTGGCTTTGTGGTTGAGCTGAGCGGTTAGGACGTCCACCTTTGACAATAATGGTCAAAGTTATCCCATTAGCGGCGGCCTCCGAGTTAGTAATCTTCGCATAGCTGTTTAGTTCAATTTGGAAATAGTAAAAATATTAAAATGGTATATTTTCATACTCACATTATTATTATTATTATATTATATTTAACAACAGCTGAATTTTTCCAATGATCATTTTACCTAAATATATCCATATTCAAATAATTGTTTTTTCTCATTTTTCAACATATTGAACTTCTGAAGCAGAGCTATGAATCCGAGCAAATTGTTTATATTTACATTTTATGATTCTCTTGTATTTCTTTTTTTACTTCATTTGAAATCAAATATCCCTAGATCCTAAACGTTACTACTGGATTGAATAACTTTATTCCCAAACAATGGCATTGGTATCACTTTTTAAAACTGCCTTTATACAGAACTCGGAAACTCTAATTCTACTTCTGAGAAGACTCCTGATGACATTCATGGCACGGAAGCGTGAGTAATTTGAAACCATTTTGTCGATAGTCATTTAAAATCTGTATCATACCAAATTATATTATTAAAATAAAGTGAAACAATCCATTATCTAAATGTGGCGGTAACTTAGACAATATGTAGAAATGTTCCGCAAGGTACCTCTATTAAGACCAATGTCTTCAGACTGATTTGTGAACTGTTTAAAATTAATAATTGGTTGTCACTATTTGCTTTTCTATACTTATGTTTTTGTCTTTATACACTCGCTTAGCAATTTTTTCAATCATGGTAGTTGTACCACCACCTTTCTGTTTAATTTTTGTTACTAAATAAACAACAACGATGTATGATTTAAGATATTTTTAGCATTAATCAAATGTAAATAATTTGTCATCGTATTATCTAACTTTCATTTTCTGTTTAACGAGAGTACAGTGCCACTGAATGTTATTTAAGGATTTTATTTGCAAGTTAAA
Source organism: Eubasilissa regina (assembly GCA_022840565.1). Lineage (NCBI taxonomy): Eukaryota > Metazoa > Arthropoda > Insecta > Trichoptera > Phryganeidae > Eubasilissa > Eubasilissa regina. The sequence continues at coordinate 11,136,882 of JAINEB010000007.1, read as the reverse complement.
TTTAATTTTGCTTACAGGGAAGTGTATTGAATATAATCATGGTGGTTTACCATATCCTTGTAAACGAGACTGTACATCAATTATCCCGTCTATTGAATCTCCTGCTAAATGATACATGATATATATTAACAATTGAGTATTAGAAATTGCTTTTTATCAGACCATATAATCTAGAAGTGGCATTCAAAATTCCATCTGTACAAATAATATACCTATCGGCTGAGGATATTAACAACAGATTTTGGAAATTGTTGATACTCATGATTAATCTAATATCATATAAAGTAGACCCGTGGCTGGTGGCAAGTGGGGTTTGGAAGGTTGCGGAGTCCTCCTAGACATAATTGAATCTATCTTCATGTTACACGTGTTCTGAAAATGTTGTCATTTTTTTTATTAGAGCTCTGCATTTTTAAATAAAAGTCAAAGATTAAAAATATCATTAATAATTGTTTATTATGGATAATAAAAATCATTGAAAAATAAATTGCATCAGATTATAGTATCTTGGTTTCTAAAAAACTATTCATGTTGACAAAAAAGATCATGTTTTCAACCTATATCGTTCAAATATCTTATGGTAAAGATTTCGATCCACTCCGCAATTGACAAAAGAAGAGGGGAGCCGTATTACATTTTCAACCCATCTACACGTCTCCAACAAAAAGAATGTTAACTAACAAATAGGTATTTTTAGTTCCATTTCTAGTCTTTTGCATATATTCAATACATATTTTAAATGTCGGTAATTTTTTTATGCAAAATATTAGAAAAACTAAAAATGACCTGAAATGCTTTCTATACGAGGGGTCAACACTCTTATATGTATGTATACGTAATGTGGAGCCAATTTAAGATGTCTGAAACTTATCTTTGATTGTTTAAAATTAAATACAGGTTTTTTTCTTCTCCCTATTTGAACATGTTTATTAATATTTTGCATACACATTTTTCAACATGAATGTGTAATTATTTTGATTTTTCTTAAGTAATCTTTTAATTACAATCTATTCTAAATTTTCAATAACAGCAATGATGTAGAACTATCCCATTGGACAGCACACTGTATATTATACAAATATTTTTTTCTAATTCACTTTCAACTTCCCTGACTTACAAACCCACCGAATCTAACTGAGTACTCAACCAGCTATGTAATATTTCTGAATTTATAAGAGTTTCTCTGTATGGGTGGCTGTCATACTTATATATTATTCCGTGCTAATGATAGCCACATTTATATTAATATTGTAGTTTCAATAGTTGAACGATGTAATCTATGGATAAGAATAAAGTGATCTGTCATTTATTATTAAGAAATTATTTATAGATTGTCACTCAAAAAAATACTACTAGTTTTAAATACTCTTATTATTTTTGTGATCTTTTTAAATTTGATGCTGGTAACATTGTCAACGACCAATATTTAGGAAACGATTTTTTTTCTCTCTAAATATATCATTGCAGACTCTAATGAAACTTCTTATGACTATCGAAGTAAGTTACATTTATTTCTGATATACATCATAAATGTTGGACTTTTCCAAATTCGTGATGTACATTGATTTATGGTTTTGAAGTAAGTGGCCAAGTTTTACTATTCATTAGTGATAATCTTTTAGTATCTCGCCTTAGCATTTCAAGGAAGATATTTTATTATTTGGTCAGATTACCTTGCATATTGCTATATTTTGTAAAGCCGGTTTCAATGTTAATATTTTAAATAAATTCCAACTCATTTCATAATTTGATATGTTTACGGAACATTGTGTAGAAATGTTAGGTTAGTTATTTTTAACATTTTATACTATTTTGATAACCCCCTTATCTGGATTCTATCTAAAGTTTAATGCATTCATTTCTTGCATGGTAAGAAATATAATTTGTGTTTTTTTTATAATAATATATATTAGTATTCTTGCATTGTGATTTTATCATAAAGTATTTTTCTAATGTTTTATGCAACCAATAATTGTTGCACGGTTAGAAATACCTGTCTGAAGTATTTTTTTTAATATGTAAGTATTCTTATATAGTGATTTTTATCATGAAGTATTTCCACTTTTTGATTCTCCATATAACTGTTCCGAAACATTGATCTAAAGTAAATGTTGCTGAATATTGATGATTTGAAAGGGTAACCTCGGATCATATTTCTTAAACTGTGTATTCATAAAAAGATCCTTGCTGTTGAATGTTCTTTTAAATATTTATGGAATATTTTATATAACATATTTTTATTTTTACGAAACACTTGAGAAGTTAAAAATATATTTTATAGATATATAAATATATATTCTAATGTAGATGTGTTTTAAAGATGTATCAAATGTTATAACATATTTTTGCGTCAATAAACTAGTTAAAACGGAACAATCCCTGAAAAATAAACGGGTGGATTATTGTTTTAAGGGATGTACAAAAGGATAACTTGTTGAAGATGATATTCTTAATTGTTGTACTAAACGAGATATAGTTGATAGTTGAAGCTTCATTACAAATGAGCTTGTTGCAATAAGGTTGTCCATTTTATTAGTAAAATCTACACATTATTTTACTTAACGAAGATTGTGCAATCTGTAGATCTTATGTTAATCTATAATTCCATTATTTGATGTGTAAATGTACAGCATTTTGTAAATAAAGCAATAGTGTATTTTTATATTTTTGACATTATATTTTAAATGTTCTCTCAGTAATTCCACGCGGTTCCAGTTGATAAGTGGCAAAACTTTCTGGTTGTTATGTAGTTACATACAACACCACACTATTTTAATTAAATGTTGCATTTGTTAATCACTAAGGCATTGTTGCACTACAGCAAGTGTATTTTTTGTATTAGATAATACCGCGTACATTCAACTCCGTGATCATGGGCCACGACACTATAACGTCAATGGCTGTCGTGACAATAATGGCTGTATAGTCAGGTTGAAGGAAATCTCGCACGCATATTGGCAGTGGAGACAGAATATTACTCTTAAATATCATTGAAGAGTGCTTATGTGACATTTCATTTTATAAGTGAATGAGCATATTGCATATGGAGCCAATTAGTTAGTTTACCAGACTTTTAATTACATTTGTTTGTACCCTCTTAACTATACATACTGTTATTTTGTAAGCATTCTTACGCCTTCTTTATGTGTTAGAATATTTAATCCTATGATAGGAAAAAAACTTATGAAGTTTCAATGTAAAAAAGTTATTTGTTAAGCTGTTTAGAAAATACTAATGATAAATATATATAAATTGTACATATTATTTGATTATTACAGTATAAATTATATATAAATGTTTTGATGTTGTCTTTACAGATATTTCAATGTATTTTTATTTTTGTGACATTGATTCTTGTAGTAAAGTACAGTGTATAGTGTATACTATACTACATATATTATACTTGTAAGTTCTTGTTATTGTTAGCAGCAATAATTATAACATGTAACAAAAATAATGCTGACTTCTGAAATTTTCATTTCATTTTATAAGTCTGTTTAAAACAATTTATCACAATCTTTATTTTCTTTTGGATAATCGTTGAAAAATTTGTTTAGAATTTTTTATATCAAGAATACAAATTATTTTATTAACCCTTAACTGTGCACAACAAGCACTCCATTTAAATTTAGAAAAAAAAAGTTAAGTGATGAAGTATATTGAATTCCCATGCGGGGTTACCAGTAAAACGTTGCAGGTATAACTCATAAACATTTTATATTCTTAGCATTTCAGTACTGTTCTAAAATCCATTGGTGTATTTTTTTCATTAAGTATGCTGTTTTATTTTCTGTTTAAAATTAAACATAATTGTATTATTAAAACGATGCTGTTTTTAACAAATTCTGATAAATACAAATAAGTTGTCAGTATTTCAATATACACATCATGAAGGCATAATTAAGGGTTAATTAGATTATACAACATTCACAATAGCATTTATTAAGAAGAAACAACATAATGGCTCCCAACATAAGAAAGCTAGAATTTTCACACGTTCATTTTTAAAATAAAATTATCTTTTGGATTTCTTCCAAAAAATATCTACTGATCAGGTTTACAAATAACATAAATTGATCTCTATTTAATCTTCGAATTCACTGGAGTCAATATAAAGAGATATTATTATAATCGATGTTCATAATATGTACCATTTAAATTCATTGTATTTATTAAAAATTTTGCATCAAGCTTGCAATTTTGGTTAAAATTACCAATATATTATTTTATATAACTTAATTTTATGTTCTTGTAAACTGATAAGGCCAAACCATTTCTTTGTATAGCCAAAATTTGGCACACGTAAGCACATATGAATATATATCGCTTGTCTCCAGAATCTTATTGGAATGTATTCTTTATTTTTTGTATAATAGGCAACAAAATTAATAAACTGATTGAAATTATTTTGAAATAAAGTTTGTATTATTCGTGTAAATCAAAACTAAGATTAGCTTGTTTGGCCTATAAAGTGATCAGATAAACTATGACTGTGATTGTAATGATAGTTGTGGTCATTTGTAATACAGGGAGCAATCACTGGTACGCTAGAAACTAAACCTTTAACCCTTAAATCACAGTTACCAATCGTTAATACAATCATATACCAATCGCATAATCACAGTTTATCTCATTTCGAGTCTATTGGTCTAGTAATGGGACAATTATTCGGAAATATCAGAATTTTTTTGGGTATCACAATCAGAGAATTTTTAACCTAATTTCTGATTCTGAAAATGATTCTCTGATACTTTCACATTAGCTACCCACAAATTATTTTGTCAGTTAAATTGTTGCCAGTGTGAAAAATAATCGGCGGTGTCTACATGGATCGACGGCGCGCATGGTTTGCGGTGCTGATGTTATTGTTTGGTCTACACTTGTTAATGAGAACGCAATTATGTTCAAATTTTGCGCAAAAGAAAGATAACCGCTTGGCAACTAATCTTCCATTTCTCATTCACTAATTCGGGTTGAGGAGCTGAGGTTAGCTAAGCGAGGGAGGAACGGTCAGAGTGCAGAAACTTGGAATTATTAAAGGAAATAATTACAATCATAATTATCCCCAAAAAGAGTTAAATTATTCTACTAAATGTTTTATTAATAAATATACTTTGATCAACCACTCAACGCACATTTTTTTTTATTAATTTTGGATAAAAAATAATAATTTTGTGTTGTATATAATTAAAACTTATGTTCATTATTCATTTAATTTAATTATTTTTAGTAATATTAGTAAAATAATCAATTTTATATTCATTATTTTTACATTGTAGAGATCGGAATCAGAAGTTTAAAGTATCAAAATCGGTAAAAATTTTGGAATCGTCCCATCATTGATTGGTGCACCGCTCGCACAGTGATCAAAAGGTTGGAAAATTTATTCTCATCCAAGAAGTTTAGCAAGTTATTTATGTTTTTCATGAAACAAGCACATAGTTTATTTCAATAAATATGTATGTATAGATGCATGCATAGGTAAACACGTACATTCGGTTTAGGGTCATCAGTACATATATTCATAGCCACTGTTTGGGACATATATTTATTTGTGTATAAATATATTAATTATCGAACGAAAATAATGCACTGTGTCTTCCCCCCTTCCCCTCCTCATCGAGCAGTTGATTGGCGTGAACCAGTACGGCTACAACATTTACGGAACAGTTAATACTGTTATACAATCTCAGGACTTATACGTCTATACTTTGTAGGAACCTGTAATGGAAACAGAGTGAAAAATATATTGTCAGCGTTTCAATTTTCATTCCAATCTAGTTATATTTATTTAAAAAGTCGCGGAGCTATTTGATTGCTTAAGTGGTACCAAAATGAAGGTATTGGGACGAGAAATTTGCGTTAATTTATGTCTATATATTTGTTCCAAAGTTCTTTTGTTTTTTTAACCCAGAGCCTGCCAGGAACAAAATAAAAGTGTGTATTTATATTCAGAGGGTGAAGTAAGATCTCCGGTAAGTCTCGCTACACAAAGCAAAGATAAAATACAAAATGTGTTAGATAAATAAATTATGTCGCTGGCCATGGTGGAAAGTTTATTGCGCCGTATTTATTCGGTACTGGGTCCTAGAAGGGTTATTGTTTAAGTAAAATTTCTCCTTCCGAGAAGTTTTTTAAGAAAAAAATGAAAATTTGACAATGCCATATCAGATAAATAATACAGATTGCTCATTATTGGAAGCTAGTGATATGCAGCACAGTCATTGCGTGACTGGCACATTTCTTAATTTCTTCCCTCATTAGCTTATTAAGCTAGCAGTGGTGTGCAGTAGGTATAGATTTAGGTTACACTGTTACTAATGATTTATGAATTATCATTTAACCAACGTCTTTATGTAAAATGAATCCGTCGTTTATACAACCCTACCATTTATTTATTGGCAATTGTTGTATTAACGTAAAATAATACCTTACCTATATAAAAAAAATTATGAGTGTTTTTTATGACACTTTTTATGATTGAACATGATTCTTTTACTATTTGAAAATCCATAAAGCAAATTTTTATTAGAGATTAACGTAGGAAATAGTTTTGTCAGTTTGCTTTTTGTTTTTCCCAAATCAAAAACAAATCCATCATGCATCCCAAACACAAAGAACAATCATGAAAACAACAGTAAGGTAATAAAAAGGGAAAGTAGATACTTCAATGATTTGCACACAATTGTAAGCTAAACTGAAAATGTTTCAAATGTTATTCTGTTAAGAAACAGCATAAAGACTCCGTCCGTACAAAACGGATTAGCTGAATGGAGTTTTCAATTTAGTAAATAGCCAATTGTTTGAGTAGAACGATAGCTTAAAAACAGAGGAGATCAATTTTAGTAGTGATAAATGAAGCATAAAATGACTACAGCGGTGGCGGGATAGTCGTGGTAGTTTTTAGAACTAATCTATTAAGGATTCTATTGGTGCGCAGATAGTGCTAGTGTAATTATAATAAATCAACTGTTTACAACATATGGATTGTTTAATTTATATTTATTTCTCAAAATTTTCAGTAATGCACAGCTTTTTTGCTTGTATGCAATATACGCTACGCTATATATACTGGAAGTTAGCATAGTACAGTAAAACTGTTAATTTGTGTACCTATATTTCATATTTTCACGTATCTTGCACTTTTTTCAAAATATTTAGCGCGAGAATAACATATCATACTAATTTCTACTGATAATTTGTATGCATTTTTCATACTCAAAGTAAATAATTTGTTCACATAATTCATATGTCCACATGTTCCATCCAAATTCACGTATTAAATCCGAACTCGCACGACTATGCATTTATTATCCCTTCGTAAATATCCACCCCCTAGCCAATCACGGCACAGTTCCTTATCGAATATTATGCAGCTGAACAGAGTTATACCAAATTCCACAGTGCTGAAGATTTGTTGTTATTTCGACAGTAATTGTCGATGCGTTGCGAATTATGTATTTCAACTCACTTATTAAAATAATTCTCATTGAATTTTGTAATTTATAAATTAATTGTGTACAACAGTTCTATTAATTTTATATCTAGTTTTTTGTTTATGAAATGTTGTGATTTGTTCAATGTAAGAAACTGAATATTTTGTATTTAAATACATCCTATACTTAATTTTTTTTGTGTTTCGTTCTCTAAAATGGCACAAACATCTTGTAATTCTTGTAAATACTTGACCATTTAAAAAAGTGGAGCTTATTTTAAAAAATGACAAAAATTGTCAAAGATAAAATCATGAAGCATGAAGATTTAAAAGTTTTTCACAAGCTTTTTAATATTCCAATTTCTTGCCCAAAATTTTGATAGAAAGTTCGAACACTAGTCAAATTAAAATGTCTGTAATTTTGTTGTGTCAAACACTGGGTGAATCACTTGAAAAAGTCTGTTTATAAAATTGGGCTTGCCACATTAACACACCTCATTCAGAAGAAATTAGTTATTTGAAACATTGACACATAAAAAAACCTAAAATAATAGACAGTCGCCATGTTTCAGTATGAAAATCACAATGTCAACAGCGGCAGCGTGCGTAAAAATATGGATGCAGTAAACTGACGCGTTTTTAAAATTTTATTTCTAATTTTGCCTTCAAAAAAATTGTCCTCAGTATTTGTAATTTGTTTTTTTTTTTTAAATTTCAGTCCCGTGAGTTACGAATTAACGGAGTTTTACAGTATTGTAAATTTATTATTTGGCCCTTATCCAAGTAGTCTATCGTACACCCAGCGCAACAAAAAAAGCCACACCTATTGAAAATATAATTTCGGCAGTTTTGTTCACTTTATCAGCTGTGTTTTGCTAACCGTTACATTTTATGTAAATAAGGCAACATACGTACATACTTTAGTTTTAATAAATATAGGTTTAATTATTGAAGACTACATTTATTAGGAAAAACTTCCATAAATATCTCTTCCAACTAAATCAGTCATTCTTAATTCATAATAATTTCTATATCGATGTATTATTTAATTTTGACACTAATATTTTAAATTAAACTAAATTAGAAGGATTTTAAAGCGAGTTTATTATTTTTAAACATCAAATCAATGTTTTGTTTGACCCCCCTTTGAATTACACTCTGATTTGGATTACACTCTGAATACGTCTCGGCATTGATTTATAAAGATTGTGTATATATTCTACTGTAATTTCTTCATACCACGCGCATTCTACAATGTTTTTAATTTTTTAATAGTTTTGGGCGATTTTTTGCAGATATTTTTACTCATTATGGACTCAGATTTTCAGTAATATTTAAATCGGGACTGTTTTTTGGCCACAAAAGTGATTTCAATACCAACAATTCTTTTAACTGTGATAGCTGTGAAAAAATTTAAAGGAAATTAGTGTTGAGAATGTTCACCAAGTAAAAAAACAAATAAATTTTAAAGATTCATGAAAATTAACTTACAGAGCGGGCACGATAGCAAGGTGCAGAAACGTCCTAAAATACTGGATCATCAATTTTTTGAGTCAAATTCTTAATTGGCAAAAACACCTACAAGAATTTTTTTTTTGTATTTCTCGGCATTCACTGATCCTTCTAGCATAATAAGATTGTCAATACCAAGTGATGTGATGCATTTCCAAACCATAACACGTGGAGAATGTTTCACTGTGGGTGCGATGCATTCGAGCCTATTTCAAATAGTTTTGACACTAAAACTAGCACTGGTGATATTTTGGAGTTCCACTAAAGCAGAAGCAAAACAATTTTTCAAAGAAAGTCGTTTCAAAATGTGACCATCTCGATTTGAAGTAGTACACTTTAAGCCAGTTCCCACTTTCCTGGAATTTTTGGAGAAATCTTCTTACCGATGACTCATTACACTGAATTTGCCTTGCTATAGCACAATTAGAAAAGTTTTGTTATGATAACTCAACTACCTTTGCTTTTTTTGCTCACTTAGTTGAAGTCTCTTAGACATTGTGATTCGGTAAAACTAGTAACATATTAATAAAACGACCACCCACTGCAAAAACAGGCACTACAGTGAAGAAATGTCGTGTTTTTCAGGTACCTGATAAGCGAATTGCCCTCCCTGAAAGCGGACCGTTTTCTCCTGTACCTACTTTGAGTTTTATTGACGCTTCATGGGAATTTTTGTACCTAATTAGGGGTGTGGCTGTTTTTGTTACGCTAGGTGTATGTGTTTATATACAGGTGTCCTGTAAATAATGGTCCAAATGAAAACCATTGATAGCTGAGACCATGCCTTATCAGAATAACCCATCATAGGTCTAATGAATGTCACACGGTTTTCGAGATATCAGAATTTTTGAATTGGTACCCTTTGTTACTTTTTTAATGTCATTTCTAAAACTCAAGAAAATATCCTGTAAATATATATATATATATTGCCATTAATAATCCCAGGAAGCGATGCCAGCAGACTTGACTGCTTCGGAGGTGAACCATTGCCGTCACTCGATTGGTGTTGGTACTCTGGTAGTAGTGGAACCAGGTATTATTCATAGTCACAAATTGTGTCAAGAAATGTGTATCTTGCCCTAAATTGGCAGTAAAATCAGTGTAAGCAGTAATTTTACCTGTCCCACATAATACATACTGCCTATTACATTCAAATTTTTTCAATTAAAACATGAATAATTTTTTTTTTTATTAAAGATTGTAATCATAATAATTATACAGGACACCAAAATATTTGTAAATTAATTAAGGTAAAACAGCAGTATAAAATATTGAAACATTACAAATTAAAATTGTATCCAATCACATACAGGTAAATAAAGTAACAAAAAATATTTAAACTCTTAAATAATTTTTAATTATAAACCACAAACTTCCATTTGATTGCCTATTTTTTTATTTGACTTATATTGACCCCTCTAATGTAAAGCATAATACAGTGGAATCTCGATTTATGAACAGAAAAATGATTCAGTTTGCGAACAGAATTTCAGGCAAGAACCGCCAGGCAGTCTCAGAACTCACTACGGAAGAACTGAAACAGCAAAAGACAGTGACAGGAATTATTATTTTCAAAAACTGATGAACTAATAGAAGATGTTCCTAGGTCCTCGATCCATGTAATGTGCACAAAGTAAAGTGAGGTGCAAAGTATTGTGGAAAAATATCACCCTGATAAATCTTTAACAAATCATGTTATAAATCTGTTTAATGATAATGTCATGTCTCATTTCCACAACATTATAAAAAGCAAGAAATAAATAACATTGGATATGTTTTTCATGAGACGTAAACTTCAAGCCCCCAATGTTTTCATAGGTAGAGAATCCCCTTCCAAACAATAACACTTTGTAATATTTTGTAAGATAAGTTAAAATAAAGTTTGTTTTTATGTTTATTCTTTTTAAACTAAAACCATTAATTTTAATTACTTTTATAGGATTTAAAGCAAGAAGTAGAAAGTAAAGATGATAAAGGGCCATTTTCTTAGGGTCTTAAACAGAATAACGGAATGAATTATGTTCGTAAACCAAGGTTCCACTGTAGAACTAAAAATAGATTTTTAGTTTTATTTCAAATTTGATACATTTTTAAGTGGCAGTAAGTTATTTTTTTACATATTGTATTCTATTGAACGCAATATACATACATATTTAAAAATATACTACCATTTTAGTTATGACACTTTAAGTAGGAGTCAATATGTACAGTAGAAAATCCCTAACCTGACTATTGAGACTGGGGTATTGCCTGACTAAACTGAGAACTGGAAAATAGCTGGTTGAGAAGAATTCCCACATGCCCTCGACCAAGGGCTGGTATATTTATGGAGCTACCAAAGGGAATTTTTATGGACAGACGGATACTAGTTACGTGATTTGATTAGTTATAATAGGGTAGTGCGTAGAATTAAATTCTTTATTCACCCCGTCATTCATTAACAATATTTTGGAAATAAATAACAAAATTATCAGTTCCTGCAACAATTTTTACATTTTTTGTACCATCCAACCCATATTAATTTGATAATCCAGATTTAAAGGATTGACAAGTCGACCTTTAGAATAACAAGGTTCCAACTAAGATTTTGGGCTAATTTGAGTTAATGCGTGAAATGGGTTCTAAATCCATCATTCTTTATTTCTATTTATTTCTTCAATACACACCAACTCTATTTAACGGATATTAAAGGAAATAGCCATGAGCTGAAAGTTCCAACTGCATCAGTTATTTATTTCAATTTATGGATCAGTATTGTTAATTTACAATGTTTATTTTTATTTTTCATTTCCTTCTTCTCACAGTGGTTAATAATAATACTGAAAATAAGTTAAGACCTTAAAACTGATCATATTTGCATACTCAAAACAAAATATACATGAATATATGTTAAAATTCAATCAACACTTTTGAGCTCATTTTCTCAAAAGTGTCGGATGAAACCTTGCTATTCTGAGGAGTCGAAGTGTTAACAAAAAAGCAAATAATGCTTGAGAATTCACCAGGTAAATAAACAAAAATAGAAATCCCATCCCAAAGATAGTCAATATAAAATGGCAATATTCAATAAAAACTTTTTTTTTCACTTTCAATATGATAATTGGGCTATCTAAATTAAGATTTGAGTTTATTTATAATTTAATACTTGTTGCAGCGGGTATAGTGCTAGTAACCGAAAATCAAAGGTTAATGCAAATTTTTTTTCAAAGTTGAGTATGGTTTGACTTCTAATCATTTACAGTTACAAATAATAAAATTAAGAAAGATGACAATTATTAGAAGTTAAACAATTTTTAAAAAGTAGATGACACACTTTACCTGTAACAACTAATAACTTTATGTCATCCACACAGCTGATAATTCTCAAATCAAGCTACGACTAGATTCATTTATTAAGATGCCATATGAAATGTAATATTAATGTACATTATTAAAAGTCAATGTTGGATTTATAACATGTTGTGTTTGCCATGGTAAAACTCCAATGGGGTACCTTCCCCAATCAAAATCAGTAGAAGCCCTTTCCCATTTGCCTAATTCCATATCTGTACATACATTAGATGGGTCATGACTGCTTTCAATTAATGATGGAACATCATGGGGTTTATTACTTGTCATTTCCATTGTGATATCGCTGACAGTATAAATGTCACTGCTGATAGAATCACCAGATTTTTTTCCACACACAATATCAACAAGATCTATCAGATTCTGTGTTGCCGTTTGTGACAAATTGGCATTCATTAATGCGAGAACTTCTTTGAGATAATTTTTTAAATATGGATTTGTGTTTTCTAATACTTTATATAAGAAATCTTTACAGGATAATTCTTCAGGAATGGGATGCAATAAATTCAATGTGAGACCTTTCTTTTGATTTGGATGATGATGAACCAAATGGAGAAAAGCTTCTCGAGTAACATCTCTTTGTTCATGATTAAATCTGAAAAATATGAGATTATTAAAATAAGGATAAAACAAGTAATGAAATCAAATTAGATAAATCATTTACAGAAAAAATACGGAACCACTGGAACTTTATGTTGCCAGTAGACTTCTTAAATTATTATCAAATTTATATGGCCACTTTTACAAATGTGCCATAGTCATGTTTTTTCAAAAGACAGATCTCTATGTGATTTATCTAATTTGTTTTAATTTTCAAGGAACTATGTTCTGAAAAATCACAACTTCATAAATAATATGTGATTTTATTTAAAAAAAAAAAAAAAACAATAATGTGTAAATCTTGACCACCATAATGTGATCATAGTAAAAATTGGAAATATACCCATCAATGTAGCGAGAGTTAAATAGTTTAGCAATACATTCATTTAAAAATATATATTTGAAATATAAGGGTTAAAAATTATACCTACATATCATGAGAACAATTACAAGTCGCATTAAAGTTTGATATTAAATTATACAAAAAACTGTAATCCTCTGAAGATGAGCTCCCTTATTATTATTAATATAATTGAAAATTCATGATATGACGACAGATACGAATTAAAACTTTCAATCAAAAATTTTTAATCGACGCACACCATTAAAAATTGGACAACCGTCATTATTCAGCCAATAACTAATAAATTTTAAGTTGTTTTGAGACAAGAGGCCCCTAAATGATAATACATATTACAACATAATGTAATCTACAAACAGCGATAATGTTTTAGGTTAAACTATATAGCTGACCTGCAAAGACCAAGTGTACGCAAATCATGAATACCGGACGGCAGCTGAGAAGTTTCTAGGCCATATATTTTTTAATTTCACAATTATAGATCTGCTACTAGGCGTAATACAATGTAAGAGAACTGAGTACAGTGAGTCAACAATGTAGTATGTCACACAGTTCTTAACAGCTTTGAAATTTGATAAATCTAATCATGTCTGCAATAATTTTTAATATTATGTTTACTTTATCACAACTCTTTCATGGGACCTTGCATAAGGAATGCAGGACACATCATAGATTGCTCTGTTCATCAATATACATGTTATACAAAATACTATAATAATATAAAATGAGGCCACGAAGTAATTTTGCAAATATTGAAGAAGTAAATGTTATTCATTAACAAATTGTTCATTTTAAGGATAAATGACTAACGAATACTCAAGCCAAATGTATATTTTTAAGATCCACATACCTATACTATGCAAATAAACTGAAGAAAAAATAAAACATTAACACTATAAAACTTACCCAAAAGGTATATTTGCAAATAGAGCAGATTTAAATAATCCTATCGCAATTTCTTTAATCCACTGCGCTGATCTCATTCGCCTTTCAGGTGATTCAGTTTCAGATTCCACCACACCGAGAAGATTCTTCACCAGTGCTGCCAACATGTCTCTTGTGTGTAAATATGTAAGAATAGGTTTCCAAACAGCAACATACTCATTTGGCAACTTTTCCTCATCTTTAGTATGCTTTTTGTTAGAAAACTCAATGTCAGTTGTCATAAAAAGTGATTCTGCATCCAACATTAATTTTGCAAATCGATCATTTTTGTCAACTTTTTTTGACTTGAGTAAGAATTTATCAATCATTTTTATTAAAATTGATAGAGCTTCCTTGATTTCTATATTCATGTCAATCTTATGCTTAAGTTTTGTAGTTTGTTCATTTATGAAATTGAATGCACCTATTTTAATGTCTTCATCGGGAATGTCAGAAAGTTTTTTGATTCTAAATCTGGGGTAGCTAAAAACTGCCATCAAATTATGATTGTAAATTAACTGCGATAGATCACAATCAAAATCATCACTTTGCATGTGACTGCCAATTACAAAGTTTGAAATTATATCATTTTGGGGAGTCCAGTAAGACGTAAATAACCAGTTCATAGCAAAATTTGCAGCCTTTTTCAACAAACTTAGAGAAGGTAATTCATGTGCATGAGCAGTTTCGTGTCTTAAATTGACTATCCACTGTGGAATATTAACCACTGGGCCTGCCTGTAATAATGTTAACCCTTTGACTTTCGTTACATCATCAAGCGTATGATTAATGAAGCGCATTATTACTGATGAATACATTAGCCTTAGTAAACGATCTGGGATATGCGAGTCAGACTCCACAACTGGAACTTGCAGATCTACTTCTAACAAACCTAGAGTAGATTCTATACCAGATGGTAGTTTTGAACAGCGTGATTTCCAAACGAGAAGGATTTGTAATGCTTCTTTCTTGCACATTTCATTACTTTTTGGGCCATAAATTAACTGAAATACGTATCTCCATTCTTCTGCAGAATACCACGGAACACTGCTATAATTACGGGTATTGACAACTTGACTGGAATTAGACATATTTACTATTTTAATAAATCAAAAGGTATTTTTTCCTATTTGTTTAAGTTAATTATTAAACATTCACAAACAGCGCCGGATAGCACGAAATAATCTCTATTCTATGGCACATGTGCAATTTGACATATCGTGACATTTCAGCGATTCAAATATTTCGAATATATTATTATAATATCTATGGAAATACTTGTTTTGATTTTTGATTCAAGATTGGATAGAACAAAACATGAAAAGTGGATCAATAGGTAACTCGGGATGGTTTTTGAATAATAGCTAAATGGTAATAAATCTAAGTGTACATACAAATATTAGTTTTTATGGGAATAGTTAGTTTTCGGGGATACTATAAATGGACTATTTAATGATTACTCTATAACTCAATAAGCCATCTATAGATGTAAGTCTCTAAACGAACATTTTCTCAGAAGTTTCGGCAAAGTAACAAAAGCGTGTTCAGATTCAAATAAAAAATTGTGACAGCAACAACAAATATTTACATTGCATAAAATAAAGCGGATAAGTATCATCATGAAATTAAAATAAGTACATAAAAATTTAATGATTTATTAATTTTATCCGTTGAACAAAATTAAAACTAAAGGATATGAATACATTGGATATACTTGGTTATGTATTTTGCGATAGATTTTATAAACGAAATCGTATGTATGCATAAAACGCGTATTTTACTCGCTCCTTTGAATTTGATAAAATTCTATCACCGTCAGAAGTTTTTAATAAACATATTCGATTTTTAGTCGTGTGGCACGAAAGAATGCTTATAAAGGATCGTATTAGTATTAATAGATTTTGCTTTATTAATTTATTTACAAATCAATTGGTATGACATTGTAATAATTATATATTTTTGTCTTACCTTTAATTAGTTAGCACATAATGAGTAATAAATGTTGAAGTGGTATAAAATTATAATACATAAGTACTAAATATACAGTCAGAATAATTATTTTTAATCTACCAAGTAGAATAAAAAGACAAATCTCATTAAGGGCTTTTATAAAATCTACACATGTACAACCTGCTAGTATAAAACATAATCTTCATGTGAGCATTTGTTAGTGCGTTTACCTGTATTAAAGCTATGTTGGTTAAGATGCATCAAATGATTAAATAATGGAATTTGTTACCAATATAGAACTTTCTTTAGCTTTTATGTAAATAAGTATGTAGCTACACACATTATTTGTACGCCCTATTTCAATATAAGATAAGGTATATACAATTAAATTCTTCTGAAAATAACTCGTAATTAAATTATAAATAAGGTGTATTAAGATTTATTTTAATAACATGTACCATGATGATTAAAAAAGACTTAACGAAAAACCAAAAATTTCAATCTAATTCTTTGCTAAACATTTTACGTTTTTTCATACAAATACGCTTTAGACATCTTTACATATTCGCTGAAATGAAGATGAAAAAAATATTTTTATTTGTGTCCATGCGAAGCAAAATTAGATTTTAATCTTTCAATTTTTAAACGGTACACAACGATCTTAAATTTTTTAATTGAAACCATGCTTACATGATTCTTCTCAAAATTGAAATATAAAAAAAAGAATGATATTTGCGACTCGTTTAAATTGGCGTCAATTGACGTCTTGCTTCTGAAACTACCTTTACCCTGTATATGTGTATAAGTGTAAGAGTCATAGAAGAAAAGAAGAAGAAGAATAAGACGACAGCAGTTAGAAATTGAAGGAAATTGCCGCAAATTATCGGAAGACGAAAATGTGTTAAAAATGTAATTACTCAATTTCCTGGCTAAATTTAATTGGTGTGTATTTCAAATGTTTAATATTTTCAGAAAGTGAACTGATAACAGAATAATAATATTATTTTTAGGTGTGCCTATGTCTGGTTTTAGAGGCCATTTCTACAAATTTCACATGTGTTTATGTTTAAATTTAATAAGTAATTATACACGCCGATTGTTTAATTACTACAAATATACATATACACGAATAAAAATATACCAAACGAAGAGATTGTTTACCCTCTTGTATACCTTCCCTATTATGCGAATTAACAAATTTGACATTTCACCTTTGCACAATAAGTGAAACATTTGTCAAAACGCAAAAACGTATTTGAATACATTGTTTCGTAGCTTTTGTAATGTCATTTGTTTTAGCTTGTTACGACTTGTATAATTCTAAATTATTTTATTATACGCCCACAAATTTGAGTAAAGGCGCTATGTCCTAGTGCTGTTATTATTGATGCTGTCTAAAATAATAAGTAAATCAATGCTTTCGTCTAATTTTGGTATTTCAGGTTAAAATATTTATAAGTCATGGACCCCAATACAGCTTATGCTCTTGTTCTTGACACTTTGCACAGAGCTTGTAATCAAGATATTGAGATTTTAAAACCGGCTGAGAAAAAACTGCAGGAATGGGAAACCGAACCTGGGTATTATTCACTATTGCTGGTAAGAAATGTTTTTGAAAGATGAGCTGTTATTCCATTTAGTGGTTTTTTTCCTGTCAAATATTGTAATGACAATTTTCAATTAAAATGTTTTTAAATTGTAATGTACTGAAATTGTTTGATCCAGAATATGGCAAATAAGAAATCCTACAAAAAATTGTATTGGATGTACCCTAAATTCATGTTTGTAATATTTGGAATAGTTTTGGCAGTAAATAAATTGAATTGACTAATTCCTACACAAATTTTTATAATTTCACAAATTTAATTGCGAGATTCATGGAAAAAAACTTTTTTTTTACATTTATACAAATTACATAAATTTTTATTTATTTAGTATTAAAATGCTTTCATTATAGAATAAGTAAGATATACTCTCTCACTACTACTGTATGCTCACATAAAATGAGTAAGCTGGTACCTATTATATATATCACAATCCTGAATTAGAGTTTATAAATAATAACTGCGTTATATTTTTACCAAGAATTTTTATTCAACTCAAAGTGCGCCCTAAGGAGCAGAATATCTATTTGTATATGGATGTTAGTTCATTTTAAGATTGATTTGAATATATTTCTTTTGATTTTGAACACTGAGTTGAGTAGAAGTGAGCTGAAGAACTTCCTGAATTTTTTATATTGATATCTTCTCATTTATTGTCAGTTTCCACATTGAAAATACCTTGAATATCAAAATTATAGTAATACAATTAATTATACATTAAAAAATAGCTAAAAATCTAAATTGAATTCGAAAATGGCTCAGTAATGTCACAAACTTACGTAAAAATTGAAGCTTTTGTGTATGGAAAAAATCATTAAAACTATAATACGTACCCAAGATTTTATATATTTTTTAAAACTGACGATTTAATATGCAAAGATATTACTGAGTATCAAAAAATCTAACAAAATGATCAAATTCTGAAATCAGTATTAAGAACAATTTTAATATTTCAGAGTATTTTTTCTAATTATTCCGTGGATACAAATGTACGATGGCTCGCAGTGATGTGTTTTAAAAATGGTGTGGATCGCTACTGGAGAAAAAATGCCCCGAGTTGCATCCCTGAAGATGAGAAACAGAGGCTGAGAGAGGGTTTGCTGACTCCGTCTATGCTTAATGAACCTGTCAACCAGGTCGCGACACAACTAGCTGTACTCTTTGCCAAGATAGCAAGGTAATCTGGGAATACTTATGTTCAATAATATAATTCTAAAAAGATATTAAAGCACTCAAAATATCACAGGGACTCCTAAGAATAAAAATTATGCTGAAGTGGCAGAATATCACCAATTACCGCAGTCATCACCAAATCGTTTACTGTTTATGACATTGACTATGACAACACCAGATAATAAACAATGTATATAGGGATTAATATGAAAATGTGTTTCGGTCCTCATGGCTTCAAATTAACCTTCGGTCTTCATGACTTCAAGTTAACCTTCGGTCTTCATGACAATTTACATTGCGGTGATAAGTCTATTATTTACTGTAAAATGTTTTAGACCACAACCATTAGATGCATTTTCCGCGTGCCGCAAAATTATCTTAATATGGAAAATTATTGTATAAACAAAATATATTTTCTGAAGACAATTTTTTTAGTGAAAACATGTGTTTTTAAATAATATATTCTATTTACTCACATGCTTTGAGGCTTCAGCTACCATTTAAAACTAAGTTTTATATCAAAAACACAATAATCAGTTTTTAAATAATATATTTTCAGTCTTATAAAAGACAATAATTTTAATTGTTCATTGAACTTCAATACGCCCATCTATCCGGCCATGACAGACGTCGAATTTGCACTATCATTATTTTCGTTAAAAAATGCTGAAAATATATATTTTCACGCATATTTTATCCACAATAGTTATAATATCCATTTTTTTTTTTTTTTTTTTTTTACTGATTTTAAGGGAAAACGTTTTCTTGAATAAAGTAAACATTTTATATGCATTATTTTTATATAAGTCGCAATTAAATATTTAGTTTATATATAACACTGTTGTCTTTTAAACACTAGCTGTCTGTTTCATAAATAGTATGTAATTATGAATGGAAAATGGTAACATGGGGTTTTAAATCAATTATATTAAACAAAATAAATAATTTTAAATTTAGAACATTAATTTAAGCTATCATTTAAATATATGTAGGTACTTTGATTTCAAAACATATTCATATATATGAGTTAGGTACCCCAATAAATGATTTAATTTTCGATTGATTATTTCAAAAGATTCCAGATATGAGTTATTTTTAACACTTGTATTGAATGCGAGAAAATCAACAGTTTTATTGTTATCTCCTTCTATTCAAACCTTCCTCTTTCGCATGATTTATGTAATAAATAACGTCAATAATTATTTATCTGATTCTTATAAGAATTTAACTATTATCCTCATCTTGAAAGCATATGTAATTCGGATATAATTTCTCGAATTTCAAACTGTAAAAATGAAAGCTCGCCTTTAACCGGTTTCCACTGTAGTTATAAGTTTATTATTTATTGTGTATTATTTTTCTAGGCTATTTAAAAGTGTCCAGTGTCCTATTTAAAAGAAGAAGAAGAATCCATTTGTCATTAAGATTTTCTGCAAGATTATTTTTAAATTTTATGAAATCAGTTTTTTATTTTGGTTCAAAGGTTCGATTGCCCTGGACAATGGCCGGAATTGGTTCCAATGTTATTGGAGAAAATGAAAAGTTCTGTCAGACTGGAGCAACATCGTTCTCTTCTCATATTCCATGATATTGTGAAAACTCTTGCAGCTAAGAGGCTGGCCGTCGATAAAAGGATGTTCCAAGTAAGAGCTTTCTTTAATTTTATTGGACAAATTAATTTGTTTGAATCAATGTAAGTCTTTCAACCTTCGATAACACGGTTCATGGAAGCCTTGTAACTTAAAATAAAAAGCATTGTTATATTTTCATTCCTGTTATAGAGATGTTTGTCTTACGGTGTAATGATTAAAGGAGGTAGCAATTAAATGTTGGTAATTTGCGTATGTAATATATTTTTAGGAGCTCACCACAAATGTGTTTTCGTACATTTTGGGGATTTGGAATGAGCACACGCAGACGTTCCTCCAGCAAATACAAGAAGGCGAGACTACAGAAATAATAACAGAAAACTTGGAAAAGGCTCTTTACTCACTTAGAATTCTCAGGAAATTAATAGTCTTCGGTTTGAAGAAACCCCATGAAAGCCAGGATGCCATAGATTTTTTGAATGTGGTCTTCGACAGAGCCAAAACAAGTCTAGAATGCCGTAAGTTTTGTAACTATAATAAGTAATTTAATAAAATGAATCAATTCTTCCTTATTTGTTTAAATGTTTGCATATGGAAGCATATTTGACTCACATATTGTTGTCTTGTAGAAGGTCACAAAAGAGTATTATTATTATTATTTTTATTGAATATTTAGAACATTGAGAAGCCTCATATTTTTATTATATGTAGTACATATTTAAAAATTGTAAATTATTCATATATGTTAATTGATATTAATTGGGTGTCTTTATTTATCCTGTGTTATTCACAGCTTCAGTTTTGTTTTTTGTTGGGAATTTCAGAACAGGAGTTGACTGTATGTTTACCATTTTTATAGTCCTAAATTTGTGTAATTTTTTTTATAAAATTACAATAAATGTTCTATAAATGTTTATATAAACATTTTTCTTCACAAACAACATAGTACAGTAAAACCGCGATATAACGAAATCCAAGGGACCAAAAAATAAAAATTTGTAATAACGAATTCTTACATATAACGAAAAAAATAAAAAAACCTATATGTTACGCGCCGTCGCAAAAAAATGTTGCGCGGCTTCAAAAAAGATCGCAAATTCTGCAAACAAAGGAGGAAAAAGGCCATTGGGAACTGAATACCTACATATTTTTAGTAGTTTTGTTATTAAAACAGATAATCAAAGGAATTAAATTAAGAACAGAACCTATTCAACACCAATTGGAAGATGTTTTTGTAAATTCCAGAATATTGCAAACACAAAACAATATTTTAATTGTGTTTAAATGTAGAGCCGCTTCAAACAAAGTTTTGGGCATGAAACATACAAAATAATTCAAAAATAATAATTTTACAGTTGAATCGCGGCATTTTTATAAAATGAGTTGTATATAAATTACGAAGGTACTTGCCGGTAACGGCGGCAACCACTTCAAAATATATTTATAATCGTTAAAATTGTTCACTTAAAAATTATCGTTAACATTGTTCACTTAAAATACACGAAAACAATAGTTAATAGAAATACGAAATGCCGTACAAAAATAGTCCATAAAATATTTAACGAATTATTTATATTATTGACGAGTTCGCACGAAAACAATTGTCAAACGAAAATGAATTTATGTAAATATTCAGTTCGGTCATGCAATAATCGCGTTAAAAGCTGAACAAACTTAACTCTACAGACGTTACACTGAGACTGACATTTCCAATAAGTACATACTGCAACGGGGTTCCTGTTAATTTTTGTATTTTACAACTGTTTGGGTCTGGGATTGCAATACATATTAGAGGCGTATGCGTGCGTAAAACGTGTAAGAGAACGCCGGAAGAATTATGTCAAATGGTTTTATGGGCCTACTATGAACCCAAGAAGAAGTTTGAATTGTTTTACTACCTTGTCGGCCGACCGCCGCGCACCGCCGAAAAAGCCATAAAACCGTTCGCATATGGCAGGTGCATCGGCGCGGCTTTGTAAGTGCGAAATAATATTTTCATCTTTTAACATTTTTTTATTTTGTTATAAATTTACGTAAATGTATTGGCATTTTTTCGTACGGGACAAAAATGATTTTGTTATAAATATTAACGGGATTTCGTTATATAAATGCATTTTTGTATGAAAAATTGGTTTTAGGGACTAAATTTCGATTTTTTTTTTCGATATACGTCATTTTTCGCTATATCGGGTTTCGTTATATCGCGGTTTTACTGTATATTAAACCTAACCTAACCTATACATAATTCTAAAACCTAACATGAAACCAATAATATCTCAATTGCAGGAAAGCTATTGAAAGGCCGTGGTATCTATTTATTAGAACTTTGTGAAAAGTTCATAATTCATTTGACGAAAGTTGCACTTGGAGCTTTAAATACCCATCCTTTGTCATATGTTCCCCTTGTTGGGCCCGCTCTTGAGTTTGCTGCTTTCTACTGTTTTACTGAGCAGGGTACGCACCTTGCCTATGAACGGTTCACCATACAATGCCTCAGTCTTCTCAAGACAGTGCTGCTATGTGCTGAGTACAGACCGGCTAAGGTTATCCAACAGACAAAAGACCCAGGTAATTATAATAATTTTATTTAGTTCTTATTGAATACTGATCTATTTATATATTCAGAACTCGTCGCGTAACTGTGTACTAATATGTTTGTTGTATCGTTATAGCCACGCTGCGAGCTCACGAGACCAAGCTTCGAATCCTGAGTGAACCGACAGTGACGCACATGTGTCGCCACCTTGTCACCCACTTGTTTCTTCTCACATCTGATGACCTGGCATTGTGGGATGCGGATCCTGAGAGCTTTGCCACAGAAGAGGGATGCGGCACATGGAAATGCAGTCTTAGAGTAAATTTAATTTAAGCTGTAACAAACTAACTAATCAACCATCACAGTATTTCTCCGCCGGATTAGAGAGAGAATAGAATGAAGAGAATCACACTCTTCTGTCTTTCCTTCTTTAGCAGATACCCTCTGTTTCTGTTGCCTTCAATACTTACATTATATATTTTCTTTATCATCTCACTCACACGTTCCACATACTCAAACCATCTCAGCGGCCATTTCTTAATTCGATTACTGTGCTGCAGATTTACATTTATTTCTAATGGGTTCATTCTTTACTCTGTCGTATATAGATTTTACACATGTTCGCTTGAGTGACCATACTTTTACCCTGTATTACATGTGCAGTGGGTCGAGTCAAACAGTGGCATTTATATTTATTCTAATTTATTTATTTTTATTATTCTTCTTCACTGTCTGAGACATTGAGGGACTTGTCTGACTTGTATTCTCAGATTGTGAGAATTAGAAATAAATTAGCCCAAATAAACACAGTTCAAACGCAGTACACTATTTAAAAATTAGTGTACTGTTTTATTTTATCATTCACCCACTGCAACAATTGGTAATTTTAATTTATCGCATTTGCAGGAGATTCCTCCACTAGACGGTATATCTTGTGAAGTGAACTATTTCTCAATTGTTGACTGTTGATTTTTCTTTTCTAGCCTTGTACAGAATCACTCTTCCTCACGCTATTTCATGAATTTCGGACTGTGTTGGCTCCCGAGTTGGTCAGATTGCTCGACCATGTGAGACAGCAGCCCCTTAATCCCCACGACCTCGCTTCCATCTTGAGGAAAGATGCGGTGTATAATGCCGTGGGACTGGCGGCCTTCGATCTTTACGACGAGGTCATTATTTATAGGTTTTTACCAAATTATTTTTGTACTAATTTGTCACATTAAATCTATTACTGTGTCGTATTACAACTGATCAACGATTGAAGGAATTGTACCAAAACTCTAGGATACAGGTGTTCATGCTATAGAATTTTTATAGATATGTTGGATATGAAACTTAAATTATCGTCAAAATGGATGGATATAAATAAAACAATGTTATAACTCTGTTTAAGTTTATCTGCACTACTCGAGTTTCGAGAGAAATAGTAACTCATTGACAGGTGAAATATTAAATTAAATACACACAAATATAGGAGACAAGGTTTAGGTGGTAAACATACAACTAATAGGGTAGGGGGCGGAGTTACTGGTGGAAGGTGGAGGGGTGGTTGTAATGGGAATATTGAAAGGAGAGGAGATGAGTTGGAAAATAAAATATTGTTTAACAAATTAATTCCTGAGAATCATGAAGAATGATTATTATCCATGATGTGGTTTGCGAATTCGGAAAAGTTGTTACTAGTTAGACACCGTCGATGCTCTTTTAATCTAATGTTGAGATTTCTAAAGGTTTGTCTGATATATTTACTATTGCAATCTCCGCATGAAATTTCGTAAGCCCTTCTTTTTTATATGTTATCTATTTTTGAAATAGAATTGAGAAGTAATGCGCCTAAGTTGTTGGAGTAATATGCGGGTATAATATGGGGAGGGAGAAATTGTGTTATTTTAGTGGATATTAAGCCAGTATATAGTATTGTATATATATTTGTGTGTATTTAGTTTAATACTTAACCTGTAGAGTTACTGTTTCTCTCAAAACTCGAGTAGTGCAAATAAACTGATGTAGAGTTATAACATTGTTTTATTTATATCCATCCATTTTAATGAAACTCTACAAAGTTAACGCCAATTTTATCAATAATAATTCAATTATCTTCTTATTTTTAAGATTAGCAAAATTAACTTTGTGGTTAAAATTTTTTCTTAAAGATTATTCTAGTAATTTTGTATCATTAAGTAACAATTTAAGTAAAGTACTACATTTATTTTTTAAATAATTGTTGTTTTTTAAAAATAGATTTTGTTAAAGATACAATAACAATTTAAAATAATAATTATCTTCTTGATTTTATTTTTCCAATTGATTGTATTTTCATGTTTTGATAGAACTGTATTGTTTTCCAGATTGATTTTGATGAGTGGTTCACTACGGGTTTAGTAGAAGAGTTAAAAATAAAAGATAACAATTTTAGAATAATCCGTAGGAGAGTGGCTTGGTTAATAGGTAAGATTACTATTGTGTATTATTTTTGTTGACAGTATGTAATATTTACATCATGTGTAACCCGCTTAGTAAGCTTTATTAAGAGACGAAAGACTATATTTTTCAGTCCTGAAAAAATCTCAATATGTATTTTTTCCATTTAATGTTTTCTGTTTAACATGTTTTTCCGCATAAGAAGTTATAAATTATGGAACTTAACTCAATATATTCTTATCAATGTAGTACCCTTTTAATATATTTATATATTGATATAATAATATATTATATATTATAATATCAATATATATTGAAAACAGCATTAGGCCTATAAGTGGCACATGAAAAAAGTACATTGTGTATATGAGAGGCTCAGAAGCAAAACTGTTATTATCCAATTGACGAAAATAGTATATGACATGTTTGAAAATGATTATCCGGTAATAGTGGCAGTTTTATAATTGATAACTGCCTGTTCTGTACAGGAATAAAGAACTGTTTTTTAGGGTGGTTTGCTGGTTCACTCTTGTTGCTCGGGCTGACGATGTCTGTGCAGCATGCACAGGGTCCAATCCGGTCCAAAATCGTAGTCCAGTGTACCAGCCAATAGTCGAATTCGTTTCCAAAAGTCCAGAGTGAAAGCGAGGTCAGGCAGGGTAGAAAAATAAAAGATTGGTGCGTTCACTACTAGATCGCGGCGGCGACAATGACATCCCTTGGCCGCTGGCACAGTATTTATTTCCCACGAGACGGAGCCAGCCGCGCTAGATTGCCGGACCGATGGGGGCAGGCTTACATCGCTAGCCCTGCCCTCATTCGGCCCGGTACCTCTACCGATTGGCGGCCAATATTAGAAACTGTAGGCTAGTTGAACGGCGCGGCGCTCGGGCCGGCAGATCATACTTCATGCTATGTTTTTATTTAATAACAAATTTATTCCTATACCTAGAGACATCGCGGGCATTTTATTCTTTATTACCACATGCACCTGCGATGTCTTATATGTTACAAAGTCGAGCAATCACCCTGGATTTATTTATTTGGTTTACAAAATTACAAATCTACAAATAAGATTTATATTTAAAAACACACAATATATATTGCGCACTCCTGTACAGGCGATCCCCTCAACATGCCGGCACAGCTCCCGCAAGCGTGATCTTGCGCGGCACACTGCCCTTGACATGTTTGTATGTTTTAGAAGAATTTTATCAAAAGTACTACATTTACATCATTTTAAAATCAGTTACAACTACGTTTTTCTCAATTCTGCCAATTGGATAGTAGCGGTTTTGCTTCTGAACCCCCCATATATCAAAATTAGAAATGAGTATTAAATAATGTATGAGAATTTAGAAATCACTCATAATATGTTTTCTTATTAAATGTCAGTTACCTTCGGAAATCTATTAACACATTAGCTGCACTTTTGAATATTGAATACCAACAAATGCTGACTATATATTTTGTTCAAGCGCACAATCCGCCACAAAGACAACAGGTCGCGGGGGATACCGGCGACATATTGATACAAATAATAATATTCGAGTTTTACTATATATAAAATACAAATTAAATGTATTAATTAGAAAGATATACATATATAATCAATTTTATTTAAAAATATTATTGTTTTGTTACCGGGATTCGAACCTGGATCTCTTCCAATCTGGGGAACGTGCATTATATGATTATGCTATACCAACACAGTGGATTGATGACAAATTTTCAGACCTATATGTCACACTTTTCAAATTAATACATTTATCGTTCCATTATTTGAAAGTCATCTACTTTATTTTTGCAGAATCTCAAATCACAGACTGAATAATTACAACTTCACAATAAGAATATGTTCTCCTTAATAACATAATATATAATCGCCTCTTTTAGCTTCCTGTGGATCTTACTGATAATATTAATTTTAGGAAAATGGTCCGGTGTAAAAGTATCTGGAGACCTTCGTCCATCTCTCTACCAGGCTCTGCTGGAACTTCTGGCTCCCAGTGAGGATACAGCTGTGCGATTGGCGGCCTGCGATGCTCTGAATCTCACCATTGACGATTTCAATTTTAGTGCAGAACAGTTCACTCCATTCTTGCAACCTTCATTCTCGCTCTTGTTTGACTTGCTGAAGGAAGCGGATGAATGTGATACCAAAGTAAGCGATAAATATTTTTGTAGAAATTATTTCCTGAATCATCTCTCTCGCCAAGAGATCTTTTTTTTTTATTGAGAGAAATCAAAAAAACAAAGGAGTGATGTCTGATGATTTTTTGCAGATGCATGTATTGACCATATTATCATCTATCGCTGAAAGAAATGGGGAAGCGGTATCCCAACATGCTGAAGATCTTCTGCGTTACTTACCGCTGCTGTGGGATCACGCCGAGCAGCACAATATGCTGCGTTGCGCTATTGTCTCCACTCTTGTGCAATTAGTGAAGGTAGTGGACTTTTTCATATTATTTCTTCATGTCTGATTACGATATTTGGCCAATACAAGATGGATTTTTGAGTTTGAGGCTGAAAATAATACTGAATATCCAAAGTGTGTAACACATTTAACCTGTTAGATGCCCAAAAGTACTAGGTAAAAATACTAGGTGAAACAGCATCATACTGACATACTGGTGCCAAAATTCTTAAATATCAAAACTCACAGGTTAGCTTTTACCGAATTTTATTTTTATGAAAAAAACCATTAAAACGCTGGTATAACTAAAAACAATGTAGGTACTATTTCATCATAAGCGTTCCATCGACCGCGATTTCGTACAGTTTCGAGATGAAAAAAAGGAAAATATAAAAGTTTATAGTGTTGTCAGGTTATAATATTTAGGAAATTATTATTTATTTTAAATTTGTTTTTTGGAAAGATGGCATGTTATGCACAAGTACGCTCCAACAATAACAAATGTGGTTGCCCAGTTATGCCACCGCTAGGGAACATTCAGATGTCGCCGAACGCACTGAAAAGTCCGAGTGCTCCAAATTCAGAGTACTCCGATTTGTTTTAATCGTATAGATGCGAGACGTGCAGGAGGTGATGTGTGCAGGAGAGAAGTAAAACTCGGAGAGATGTTAACTCCAGAAGGTCGCAGGGAACTGACTTTCTCAACCACGGTACCACCCTATTTATTGCATGTTTCATACTGACATGGTCAGCAGTGGTGGCTTACAACCCCCTCCACCGCTGACCACGGCAACATGACTGCTGCTATGCGGCGGTCTGTTGAACTACAGTGTCTGGAGCCAGTCAATGCACAGTTTTGATACCGTGTCAAAGTCGCTCTCCTTACCAGACATAAAAATAAATCAAATGCAAATAGTTGTGGAATATCAGCAATATCTCCTCAAACGAAAAAGTCATCCTCCACCATTTTGTAAAAAAAGGTTGTTAAAGTAAAAATAAAATCAAAAAAGTTTTCGAATATTTGATAACTGTAAAAATATCAGCACTTTGATGTCGATATGAAAGTTTGTGTGTTCAATGCAATTAAAGTTTCAGTCATTTTCGTATAAATCACTTTTATCTATGGTATAAAATAAATCTGGCAAAACAAAAGTACGCATCGACTGTCAATTTTGTATGGAGGAAAATGATCATTTTTACACTCGATTTCAGATGTAATTCGTAGTGTTCTTGATTTGCATTATATTTCTAAGGTTGACCGTATGATATCCCTGCCGGAAAAAATAAGTTGGTTTAAAATCCGATACACGGCGCCCGTGATATCAATCGTTATTTACTGACGCTGCGCGCTGTCACATTGGTGTCGGACATGTAATAAGGATAGTCAACGTGACTTTCTGACATTTATCGTGCTGTCTCTTTCTTTGTCGCAAGTTTCCGACATGGGCCTTCTTGGGGTTAAGGGGTACGCACACTAAAATTCATAGGCAAAATTTAAGAATTTTTTTTAACAACTTAAATGCGTATTTAAATCCAAAACAATGCACGATATTATAGTACAAGCCAGTATTGAACTTAATATATATTTAAAAATGGGCGAGATACAGAAATTTACAGATTTTTTTTTTGCGGTGTACAAAAGTATAACCTTGTCCTAACAGTTTTATATTGTATACAATGAGTCAAATACACAGGTAAAATGGTCAGAGAGGGGAGCATATAGCTGCTTTCCTCGCGCTTACTATTTGAATGCATAACCCCTTAATGCATGCTAAATCAATTCCCTTTATTTGAGGGACATATATTAAGTTATCGCTGCTTAGACCTAATCAGGTTTGAGGTTTTTGCAGAATCAGTCATTCTGTATACATAACTCATTACCGAGATAAAACAAAAATCGATCTCTTAAGATGAGTGATCTTTTGTTGTCCAGGCCCTAGGTAGCTGGGATACACCAGACATGAGACCACTGGTGTTGGGTGTGCTGGAGGAAGCCACCAATAGTCAGAGACCGGCTCACGTGTACCTTCTAGAGGATGGCCTAGAGCTGTGGAGGGCGGTGCTAGTGAGCACGCCGGCCCACCACGCCTGCGCTGACAGACTATTACAGTTGGCACACAACCTACCTTCACTAATGGGTAAATATGTATACCATCTGACAATAGTTTTAATTTATATTACTGTTTACTCCGTAATATATTGGGCACCAGTATATAGCGCGCATCCAAATCATTTTGCTGTGCTAAACCTTTATTTTAATCGTAATTGTGACATGTGTTCAATTGTAACAATGATTGGCAATTGATTATTGCTCTCACAGAATTACCAACTCGTATTTCTGTGAGAAACTAAACCGCCAACAGTTAGATCTTGGTTACCAATTATCATTATAATAAAATACCAATCACACAATAATGGTTTAGCTCATCACTAGCGTGTATTTGTAAATAATGCATATTCTGTAGTACAAATAAAATTATCTGTCTCCCATTCAACCCCTGCATGTTGATGGCTGGTTTTCATCAACAGTATTTTTTTCTAAAGGTGCGCTAGAAGGGGGGACCCACCCTTTCCCGGAATCGTAGAAATTTCAACTTCTTTTATCAGTTCCACATACAGTACTACAGAAACGCCAAATGTACAATTAATAAACACAAAAGAAAGGAGATAAAAAACAAAAGCTAATGTTAAAGATTACGAAAGCGAACAGAGATTTTAATTTAAACCTTCCTGCGCCGTTTTAAGTGCTATCTTTATTTATTTTAAAATACAGGTATATAACAACATTACAAACAAACAGATAATCAAGTGTTATGCACATCAACAGTATTCTCAAGGTCTTCTTCATCATAGATGTGAACCTCAAAATAATCATCCTTGATGTCGTTTTCATCATCTAACTCATTATCGGATTATGCAGTAGTAACAAGCATATCAGAAATTTCTAGGAAGTCTGCAATATCTCCATTAGCAAAAAAGTTACACTCAGCCATTTTGTAAAAAAATGTTTGTAAAAAAAAAAACAAAAAATTTGATCACTGTAAACGAAAGAATATATATTGGCACTTCACATCACATATTGGACTTCACATTACTAACAGGCATGAAATGCCGTTCGCGCCAATGACCAAAAATTTTTATAGTAAAACACGCTTAATAACTAAAAAATAATATCTTATCTACTTTTATTATCTTCAAAAATCTTACAAAAGTATTGTGAAATAAGGGTACAATTGTTAATATATGTGTATTGCAGGATAAATCTTGATAGAATCAAAATGTAACTGACAAGTACTTTCCTTTTGGAAAGTTCTGGTATTTTAAAAGTGCGTAATTAGCATGTGCAATGTATTTGTCGTTGATATGAGTGTGGATTCAAATATTATACAGAAAATACTGTCATTTAGATAAAGAAAAAATCTGGCAACACAAAATCAATGGCATCGTATGCGCTATCACGTGCTGTAGCGTCTTTCTGTCTATGGTATAGTTCTAAATATTCTGACGTTTATTGCTGTCCCTTTCTCGGACAGCGATAGTCGACGCGGGCCTTTTTGTTCACTGAAAAATTACTTTTAGAGTTGTCTTAGTTTTGATCTAGGTTTGCGAAATGTTGATTATATATTTTGCTCAACCACACATTTACCATAAAAACAACGCAGGGGATGCCGGCAACATACTGATAAGAATAAACATCTATGGAAATGGTCTGCTATTGGGCATTGAGAGACAATGTAACGACACCCAACAGTCAAAATGTTAATATAAACATATAAGTTACATTGAGATCGGCAGTTAAAATGTTAATATAAACATATACAAATAAGTTACATTGAGATTGGCAGTTAAAATGTTAATATATACATATAAGTTACATTGAGATTGGCAGTCAAAATGTTAATATATACATATAAGTTACATTGAGTTTGGCAGTCAAAATGTTAATATATACATATACTAATAAGTTACATTGAATGAAGGGAAGTAACCATTCCTAACAGAGAATATTTGATTTCTAGATCTGACTACGGAATACCTCTGGCTAGTGGTGTACGTGGCCCGCGCCTATGTCCTCCTGATGCCTGAGGAATTCTTACTAGGCCCCGGGGCTGAGGTGATGGGTATCATGGACAGCCTGCTCAGTGACATGAAGATGGAAGGCATCGTGGTCGTGTTGAAACTTGTAGAGGCGTGTGTGCGCGCTCCGCTACCCGAGAGGAACCAGTTTCTGGGGGTCAAAGTCGTGTGGTCCACTCTAGTCAGAGTCCTGGTGTGAGTATTATAATAATTCTAGCCTTGTCATAACACTTCTAAATATTTTTCTGTCATGTTGTATAATCAGTCTCAGATTTTGAATAATGAAGATTTAGTTTGTGTAGATATTGATTTTTACATTTTTTATGTATATTTTATTAAAAATCTTTCCTCTTCTAAGACGAATGCACCCCTCTATATTATTCAAAGTTGGATGGGTAGGCCTTGTGGCATGAACAGACAGTGCAACCAACGAGGCACATCCTGGATATGCCAGACAGTTGTAGATCAATTTTTTTTTTTAAAAATAGGGATGCGTACACGGAATACATGTCACATCAATATTCTTAATATTTTCAAATTAAGCTAAGCGCTTGTGCTATGAAAATAGGATTAACTTGCTGGAGTCTTGGAACGAGGCGCGAACCACCGACCACTAGATCACTAGGCCAGCGTCTTGACCACTACACCAACAAGCTACTCAATTGGTAGTCTGAAACTTTATTGGTTTCAAAAAGGATGCTCGGGTGGGTGGTGTAGATGACAGTAGGGAACTGGGGCAAAATAGGGGAAGATGAAGGAAGCTAAAACCTAGGGTTGTCACATTAAAAAAGTAAAAAACATTTGCGGGGTGTTTGGTACATCAAATTTACTATTGTCAAAGCATAGATAAGAAATCTCGCCTCATAGTGTGGTAAGACCTATAATCATGAAACATGCTTTATTTTATGCTATATGGCTTTATTCGCCTTTGCGTTTGAAATCTGTCACTTTGCTGGCAAATTTTTTTCAGATTATGTGCTAATATATATTAAACAATGAGGTTATCATTGGACATACTTTCATTACTGAAACAGCGGGATATTGAATGATTAATTTTCGTATACTGCAACTTTCAAAGTATCAATGTGATAGATGACTTTTGAAACAGGTGTAAATCCACTATACTTAACCAAAAATTTTCAGTTTTTACTATTCAATATTCAAGTAAAATTGTCATTTTTTATGATCAAACAACCCGTTTTTGCAACATTTTTTACTTTTATAACTTTTTTTACCATAGTGAAAAGTTACCACTGATTACATGACCGGCCCTTATGGCGCGACTTGCAATAATAACTCATATTTTGGCGTTTTTTACGAAAATGTGGGTTTTTATTGTTCATTTATATTAGAAATTATTCAATAGATTAGACTTTTTTTTCAACTATTACTTAGATTGGACCTTTACATTAATATAAAACTAATAAACTGAATGTTATTTGTCATAATTAAGACGATACAAATATTATAAGAAAGACCGCGACCATTAGATGCATTTTAGGCATGGTACGAAATTGAGCCAATGCGCTGAATGAATGTAGAGACGAAATATATTTTCTTATAATCTTGAAGCCAAGATTACGGAGACAAATCTGTAGGAAACCAAATTAGCAAAATGTTAAAAATTAATAGAGTTATAAATCATTCAATTTGCAGTACATTTGATGAATTTTTGACGTTTTTAAAATACTTCGTTTTAGTAAAAACATATGTTTTTAAATAATAAACTATATTTAATCACATGCTTTGAGGCTTCAACTACTATTTAAAACTAAGTTTAATATCAGAAACACAATAATCATTTTTTAAATAATATATTTCCAGTCTTATGAAACACGATAATTTTAATTGTCTATCGGACCTTCAGAACGCCGTTCAATTCGGCTATGACAGACGTGGGTTTTGTGCTCCGTTGGATTTTCATTAAATTTGCCTATAAAACACATTTTATTACAAATTTTGACTACACTATGAATGAATATTATACTTATTCTCGATACCAATTGCTTATTTTTGTAAATTATATGGTTTTGGGCTGTTTTTATACGAAAACAGATTATAATTTTGACTTCTGAACATAATACATGTGTCAAAACCTACGTTACGGATCTGAGCGCTAAGAATCTGACAACGCATGCGCGGCTTGCATCGCATTGCGTCTCTTATCTATGGCATTGCGCATCTAACGCATGCGCCTCAAGGGCATAAAATTCGTTTATTCACATGATTCAACGTGACATTCGTGAACCCGTGTTTTTTTTTGTTGGGTTTGGTTCTCATTATATTTTATTATACAAATTATTGTTCTGAAATTACTGCCTCCTGTGACTCAAGATGCCTAAGGTCAAAAAGTATCCATTGACACGCTCTACGAAATATTCCAACAAAATTTTAAATGGTTATCTTCTTGGAATAAAAATCGCAACGTAAGTTGATAATTTTTACCATTTCTATAACAATTATCTATTTGATTTAACAATACAAATTACATAGTTCAATATACATATATTATGTAGTGCAGATAAATTATTTTTTATTGGAATTACATATCCTTAAAGATAAATAATCTTATCAAAAGAATTATACATGACAGACCTGTCTGATACAAATGTATTTGTTATAGTCATATAAATGAATAAAGATGTATTTTAATATTTTAGACATAAAAATACTGATAACTAAATAACAATAATAATATTATTAATTATTTTCAGGATGTTCCCGAACTGAGTATTGAATGTGCGAACTAGTGTGAACTTCCTAAATTGGATGGCAAAAGAGTGGTCGACGACATACACCAATTCTTTTCTCTAATTAATCAAATTTACTCCCACAAGTCGATGTTTGGGTGCACATGAACGAATATTGAATATGTGAAAGAACATAAAATTTTATTTCTAAATTCAGTTTAAATTGTAATAAATGTGAATCAAATTTTGTTTTGAATACGTGTGAAGAAAAAAATAACGAAATTCTGAATAACGATAATGTGCTCGATGAACAACTAATTATTTAACAGTGAATAATAATACTTTTGTCATATTTTCATTTATATTTTAATATTAATAAATATGTAATTTATTAAAACAATAAATAAATATTTAAAAAAAAATCTTTTTTTATTACAACCATAGTATGATTATTATATAATATTAGCATAAATAGTTTTCTCTTCACAAATACAGCTGCTTCAAAAGTTGTCAATATTATTTATTAGTATGAATTTACGTCAATTTTTTTCCTTATAAATCGGGGGCATGATTGTAATAATCATGTTTATCGACACAATGTTTTTTATCATAAACATAACAATTCTTAGGTGAGAACTTTAACAAATTATTTAATTTTCGCCTGATGGCAACAAATATGTATTATGAATGTTGAAGAAATGCCTATTTTCTGATAGCTTTATTACCTAGGAATTTAAAAAAACCAACAATTGTATACTTGTCCTTTTCTATTGATACCTTTCACTCTAGCAATATTTACATAAAAAATAACGCACTTTTATGTTTACTTGATATTGTAAATGAATTAACTATTAGTCTCGTCTTGAAAGGGTATGCAAAATGCAAAAATATCTCGAAATTCAAACTGGAAAAATGAAAGTAGCCTCTTAAGTGATGTTTTATTTTGTAGATATTTGGAGATTTTTCTTATTTTCAATCTTAGTCCAACCAAGTTTCAATCCAACTTTCAACTCACAACACTTCGGATGCTGGATAGGGCGTGTTCGTGTACACAGTTCTTGGATTGTTTATAATGTTAATAAACATCATGGTACATTGTTTGTTTTCAACTAAAATTGTATCAAAATTGGTTTAAAATGTAAAAATAAATATGTATCAGTATACAAAGGAAACCATTTTAGGTAATTTGGTATTTCAGAAGCCTCCAGACTGGTGAAGAATTGCCCACCGTCCTGGCCCTCCAGCTGAGCCTCACTTCACGCTTGCTTCTTCTGTCTGCCCCTCTATTCCTTCAAGCTGTCAGAGAGGCTGCAGGGCCTGGGGGGGACCCGACGGACCTACTGGCGCGCCTCTTGGACGTATGCTGCGAGAGACTAAACCTCATTACTCAAATACAACGGCGGAAAGTGATTGGTAGGTGAAAATAAAATACATTTTCTTGTTTGTATGAGTGCAAGTAATTTCAGCCGGCATATATAATCTGCTTGAATATGTAGATAAGAATCTGTTCAAATTCTTTATGTTTTTATTCATAGTGCTTGTGAATTAAATTCTTAACATTTTTCTGCAGTCTGATCTCCATTCAGAATGGTCAGATGATATATGTTCTCGATTTTATTTTATGTATTGGAAGTATGGATACTTACCGAAGAAATGATAAGGCGACTTGAAACATTTGAGATGCGGATCTACAGAAGAATGCTTAAAATAAGCTGGATGGATAGAGTTGCGAATGAAGATGTTATGGTTCGGATGAATAAAGAAAAATAAGTATTTAAAAAAATAAAAATCTGAAAACTTCAATATCTTGGTGACTTCAATGTGATATCAGAAGTATGAGATCTTGCACCTCATAATGCAGGGAAAGATTGCTGGAAGTGAAAGAAGGGGGCCCTGGAAGAAGGAGAATCACCGCTTACCTAGGACCGTTTATTAGGAATATATGGTCTTGATCACTCACCGCCAGGTTGGCATTTATTTAATGCTACTATGACAACTGTGCAACACCGTCCCGCACATTAGTGACACGGCGGTCCCGCACAGTTGTCAACATAAAATTGCCTCTGACTAAAGACATATTTGTTTCTACTAATGTTATTTATTTTTGTTATCCTTTATGTTAGTTTAATCTGTTATTTGTGCTTTTGCTTCTTTGTTTTTGTATATGTATATTGTATTGAAATTTTGTTATATGTTTTTGTTTATACTTCAATAAAGTAAAATACCATGGCTGAAGAATCTGAGGCAATGGTTTGGCCAGTCTACTGTAGACCTGCACCGGGCCCCAGTAAACAAAGTGACGATAGCCAATGTCCGTTGAACAGATAGGGCACAAGAAGAAGAAGGAGCTGATTCTGATCTTGAATTTTCTATTGATAATAAGACCGTGTAACTCTGTTGGGATAAGATCCCGTGGACTGTAATCTAGAATAATTTTAAGTAGTTGACGCAACCCGAAATGGAAATCTGAACATAAGGGCAGATGGATCTGGCCTACTTTGCTTTGTAGTCCTGGGATGGACGTCGACTGCACCTCCGGTTAACGAACAAGTATATTATGCCAAACCGAGATATCAATCACTGCACTTCCAAAATCTGGAATTCACTTCCTCTGCGCGGTCCAAGCGTTACGCACAGCGTGAGTGTAGGGCGGCAGAAGGAAGCACAAGTACTTAATGCTTTGCTATCGAAGCACAATCGGAAACTGCTCCCGGCGGCGAAAATTCAAGTAATCGGCCAGAGCGGGACAGGTATAGATTATTGGATGGACGAAAGAGGACAGGGAATGAGTCAACACACTCAGTAAGACAGGTTAAATAAACTAGCTTGGATTGCTGGCTGATCCTCTGCTGATTTCTGATATTGTCTGTTCTTGATCGGTCTCCGCAAAACCTCGCATACGCCAAATAAATTTCCAGGAGGGTTTCTTGGCAGCGGACCAATTCCGACAGCGGTAGGACACTTTCTGTCTAGTTAAGTGGCATCTCCGCCAATACTAAGCAAAACAGGTGTACCAACAACATAAAACCCTGGGACTACCGATCGAAGGATATTAAACGCGCGTAAACAGTGTCATTAAAAAAATGTTTTTTTTAAAAAAAGTTTCACTAAGTATTCATTTCATGTGATCTTTTTTATTTTGCAGGACTCGGTTTAGCTACATTACTGTCTTCCCAAATACCATGTGTTCTGGAACGTTTTCCCTCTATTGTACTGAACCTTGTGGAAGTCTTGAATGATGTCATGAAGGCTGATTATAATGGATACCAAGTAGAGTAAGAAGATTTTACTTTTAATAAAATTCACTACTTTCCTGGTAAAAGGTGATATATTGAATTGTCAAAAAAGTCATGACGCAGTTTGACAACATATGGTGCTAGTTAATTCATTTTTGAGGTATTAGAGTCATTTACAATTGTGTAATTGCTATGTAATTTGACATTGACATTTCTAGCTTCATTATAAAAAATAATTGAGCGATTCAGTTGGCTTTTGGAGATTTTCCAAGGGTAAGATAAACTGAGTTAGTGAAATTATATTTTTATACATTCACTGTAACATATATTGTTACATTACGATCTGGCTCCTGCGGATAGAACGGCAGTGCAACATCACCGGCTAGGCTCATTCTGTGGGTATATGCATGTGTGTGATGTCGGTATGGCTGACTCGGATGGATGAGAATGGTCACAAACAATAACAACACTCGATTTACACATTAATCGCATTTTAATTACATTAAACATGAGAAACCTGACATTGTAAGCATGTAGAGAGTTCCAGATCTTCTATAACTAATAGGACTTTTAAACAAAGTTTGCCATTTCTGAGTGACAGGGAGACACTTTACTTCTCCGAAGGGTTGCAGCCGTCCTCAAGCTGACATGCGCCCGGGCCAAAATTTTATATCACCTCTGATTGACATCAAAGGCACGCTATCTTATATGGGGCCAAGTTGGAAGGCCTCGACTCGTTCACGCAGCTGCCCGCCGTTAATTTCCACACGAGTCCCAGTAGGTGGTCCTTCCTTGATGTGGGTGAATCGGGGTCCTGATATCTCTCGAATTCACCACGTCTAAATATGCCTTGTTGCAATAATCTTTCTGCAATAGCCTTCTGGCGCTTGCTCCACACGTGCTACAAACCCGCGCAGAAATCCTTCCCCACAAACCCACTCCTCGTCCCTTCGTCCAGCTTTCTTACCAATCAGATACAGCATCCACTCGAAATCAGTATAGCAGATCGCTGTCGGTACCGCTGCTCAAATTTAATATGTTACAATATATATATGGGATCTACCGCTCATAGGTCAGTGTCTCATAAAGGTTGTGGTCGTATCATCAGATAATGGATTTCTAAAATAATGAATAAGAGTAAAATAATTTCTATCAAGAAATAGTCAAATATTTTCTTCTACTTTAACGGTTTCATGGGATTGAGAAGTCCATGACCACAGTCACACTGGAGCACTATACACCCCTTATCATCGCCTCCATGATCCAGTCCATTGGGTATCCGCCTACCTCTTATAGGTCTGTCTCGACATTATCCGCCCATTTATTGCCTTCGGTCTTGATCCTATGGGCTTGTGTATG
Source organism: Eubasilissa regina (assembly GCA_022840565.1). Taxonomy (NCBI): domain Eukaryota; kingdom Metazoa; phylum Arthropoda; class Insecta; order Trichoptera; family Phryganeidae; genus Eubasilissa; species Eubasilissa regina. Next base: position 11,097,648 of record JAINEB010000007.1, on the reverse strand, counting down.
TGGGCTTTGTGAGTGTTACATGACTCATCTGCTCACAATAATTGGCTGTCTAAAATTTACACTGATAATTATGCAACCTAAAAAGTACTATCGGTACCTGGTCCAACTGTAAATTTTGCCTTTAATTATTGTAAAACTTTCATTTAGGTTCTTTCAATTGATCCACTTGTCCGAGTTTACAAATACTGGATTTTTTTTTGACAGTATATGTTGGTTGAATTTATTGGTTTGTTTTAGCTCTATGGTGCCGATGGGATCAGCTCCACCGACCCCGTGCAGTGTCTCTAATGGAAATGAGCATATACAGTTTGCAGAATCTCACCATGATGCACGTAGAAAGCAGCTTGCTGAACTGGACATCGTTCATACCGTTGATATTAGGACATTTTTGGGAAACAAGGTGATATTTCTTAAATATTACATTTTTTAACTCACTCACTCACTCACTCACTCACCCACTCACCCACTCACCGACTCACCGACTCACCGACTCACTGACTCACCCACTCACCCACCCTCTCACCCACCCTCTCACCCACCCTCTCACCCACCCTCTCACCCACCCACCCACCCACCCACTCACTCACTCACTCACTCACTCACTCACTCACTTACTCACTTACCATCACGCCGTTTCCCCGTGGGGGTTGGCAGAGAGGATAGAGCGCCACACTCTTCTGTCCTGACACACAATTCTCGCCTCATCCACATTCATACTTCTTCTTATACAAGCTCACCGATTGTTGACGCTTCTAACAGAACCATCCTCCATTACCTGGCCGTGCCAAGTCTTCCGCGGACATTCTCTATTTCTGGTGCCATCAACACTTGCGTCATATATCTTACTATTCTCTCCTCATTCATCCGTTCCATATAACCAAACCACCTAAGTGATCCTTTCTTAATCTTACTCACTATACTAACATCAGCTTTACAGACCTCACTTCCATACATCAGTGTCGATACCAGGATTCCATTGTGCACTGCTGGTCTTGCCTCGGTTGACAAATTCCCATTAGGTATAATTCCATTCAAAGCGCCGTTCACTATATTTCCTGCAGTCACCTTCCTTTTGATATCATTCTCAGCCTTTCCGTTTCTATCAAACATATTTCCCAAATATACAAACTCCTCTACTTGTTCCAAACATTCATTACCTACAAGTATTTTGCACGGTGTCTTGCTTTCCTCCTTCTCGAATACCATCACTTTCGATTTGTTAACATTCATCATGAGGTCGCTTTCCTTGCATACATCGTACATTCTACTCACCAGATTCTGTAGTTCTTGTTCATTATTCGCCATTAATACTGCATCATCGGCGTACAATAAACAGCATACAATCAAATCGCCCATTTTTGCTCCTACGTTTATACATTCCAGTTCTTTCACACATTTATCCATATACAAGTTGAACAGCCATGGAGACATTACGCAACCCACACAACACAATCATGAGTCTAATATTAAAAAAACACATCAAAGATTGGCAGAAGACCGAAGAGAGCGCCATAATCATGGGGAGGCCTTCATCTAGCAGTTGATTGAGAGTGACTGATGATGTTGATATTAAATAAGCATTTACAACATCACAGTCTACTTGTGGGAGTAGGGAATGAGAAAAATTAAAAAATATAATTTAAGGTATATTAAAAAGGAACAATTTTTTTGTCACTTCGGTTTCATTAAATTTATTGAAATTAAATTGTCTAAAATAATAAATATTTTATTGCTTATTAGCTGGGAGAGCTACAAATTCAGCTTGGCCAACCGACATTCGACCGACTGATGCAGAGTGTGGACGCCAGCACCTTACAGCAGCTGCGGGAATACATACCCATGAATTAAATTTTTGTTATAGTAAAAATATGTTTGCTAATCTAAATTCGACAAGTGGTGTATTTGCCATATTGCTCTAACTTGGGAACCATTCTGAAACATTATACATATTTGACTGACAACTTGGAGAAAATTGAAACTGTTTTCATAGAGATGTTAATAAAATTCACAAATCAATTTTTTTTTACAGCGATTTCAAATTGGCGATTCTGATGGTGACAGTTTTGACATATTTTATTTGTGTTTTTCTATTGTCTTCAAAGATGTTTAATCGGCGTTCTACTGAATCCAAAGGGGCCCTAAATAATTATTTTCTCGAATCCTGGGCCACCAAATAAATGCCTTTGTTCGCCACTGAATTTATTATATATTTATAAAATGTTACCAAATATTTTACATATTTTTTTATAAATCTATGTATTGTAAGCGGTCATTACATTTATTTTGTCTATTGAATATTTTTCAATATCCAATAATTTGATTATTTTATTTTTAAATAATTTTGTTTTGTACTTTGTAATATAATAATGAAAACACGTGTCATTGATAAAAATTTAATTGTATATGTATGTTACGCGGAGTCACTGCGAAATGTTAATACATTTTGAACATTTAATAAAAAAAGAAATAAAAGTGTTGTACGGATAAATTAGTTGCGATCAAACGATTAAATATTTAATTTACAATATAATATTTTGTAACTGGTTGCATAGATCTATAGACATTTCTGTCAGCTTTCATATATGATAATAATAAAGTAATCTTCAAAGCATGTATGCAACTATACTTATACTATATTCTATCACTATATTGTTTACGATATTTTATAAGTTTACTATATTAAATAGTCAAAAGAACTGAGTTATATAGTTTTCTTATCATAGTCTGTAAACATTCAGTCTAATCTAGGCACAATTTGTATTGTTACACTTTTTTTTTCTTATTACAATACAATGTATGGTGTTGTTATCAATAGTATAAAAAGCATTATCCGCTCCCAAACGATTGCCTGAAATAAATTATGTAAATATAAAAATTTTCCACAGCTTTCCAATAATTCGTTAAAATCCACGTCCCTCCGATGTTTAGTTGTAAAAGTTAATTTAATGACACAAATAATAATCACATATACAAATTATGTTTTTTTGAAATTGTTTAGTAAAAATCTTGAATGTATTTTTTGGACACATTAAATTATACCTCAACATTATATGCTTCCGAATAAAATATAAATGTTTATTAGTTTTTACATTTTCATTTGTTTCTAGTGTCCAATGGTAAATTGTGACAAAATTGTGATAAAATGTAATCATGTAATTAATAATCTGATGTTAATATGTACAATAATGTTTTATTAGGTTGATATTATATTTTAACTGAGAAACATTTAGTCTTTTTGTCTTTTAAGTAAATGTTTAGTTGGTTTGAAATTCTCACTATCGGTAACACATAAAATGAATTCTGGCTGTATATATTTTCAGGTGGTGGTCATTAAGTGGGTAGACAGATTCTTTTCTTTTCCGTGTTTATATTTACATGGTTAAGTTTTAATGTTTAGGAAGAGTTGTAGACATACGGTATCCAGCCTAGTTTAAAATAGCAGTGATTTTGTTCAAAATGAATGATTAGGCATTTCATCCAACTTTTTTCTCACTCCCGCATTCCTTGTTTCACATTTTCTTGGGATTTTCTATAATAAAATTAATTACAGATTATATTAATTGCACGAATGCGACATTCGTTTTTGTTTTTTGCTCAAGATTATTTTCAGTTGATTCTGTATTGATTATGATTATCCATAATAATATTGCACTTCCCCATCTTTAATTATGTAATGGATTTGGACTATACTGATAGTGTCATTGTGGCTGTAAAGTGCTCGGTTAAATGGCCAGGTCTGTGAGACGCGGGAAAATAATTTTGACAACTGGCAAGTATATTGATCATTCTTATCTATGGTCGCACTATCAAACGACACAATGCGAATGACAGATGAATGTTTGCCTTTGTTCCAAATTAGTTCAATAATTATCATCTTAGTTTTTTCAAGAATGTCTTTAAGTGGTTATATATATTTCAAAGTTGATATATAAGAATACCGTTTGTACAATTTTAGGGAGGGTAATAAATAATGTACTAGCAGAAAAGCAATCGGCGACAGCTGATTACTTTTTGCTGTTAGGACCTGCGGATGACTATTGTGGTCGTGACGCAGCCCACGGTGACTGCTGTACGGCCAGGCTTCTGTAGAATCTATATTTCATCTAATGCAATATAATAAGGATGCACAATGAACTATTAAGTAATATAATAAGGGATTTCTGCATTGAAATACAAATTCTATGGAAGCTATAATAGCTGCCCACAGAGCGTAGCAGCAAGCTATCAGCGATAGCCGATTGCTTTCCTGCTAGTGTAACTGATTACGCTGTAAATGCGAGAGCTGATCATGTAAAGTTTTTATTGATACTAAGAAAAAACACCAAAGAACGGCAAACTGGGGAGGAACAGGGACAATTGTCAGAAAAAAGTTTCAAGTCTTATTACGCCACTTTGGCTTCAGTCTTGGACTTTGAAATTAATATTTTTTTTACTTACTGGTAACACTATAACCATGGTGTCACAATATTATTTTGAATTATTAAATTTCAGGTTAACACAAACCTGAAAATAACACAAAATTTGGCACTGCAGAACTTTGCTTGCAAAATGATTAAACAATTAGGTTTTTCGGTTAATTTCAATATTTCACGATTAACACTTTTGTGCTGAGGCTGGTGTTTTTTTTTTGCAAGTAAAATTTCCCATTAATAAATATTTTATACTGGCTTCACTGTCAAGTATCACTTATAACCTAGTTTCGGGGTGAATAGGGACAAGTTATGGGGTGAACAGGGGTATGTTATGGCATAAGTTCACTATTTTAGCATTATGTCACTCTACTTCCAGATATTTTGCCGGTAGACAAATAGACAAAGCTGAGAAATTACACATCTTATCCAAATGGACAGAAGTATTTGAAATACAAGGAAGGAGATATTTAGAAAGCTGTTGGAATAATGAAGAAGAATGAAAGTAGAGAACAAGCTGCTATCCTAAAAGCATCTTCCCATTGTTAATAGCCAAAATTGAAATAAATCAGTAAAGTAATTCACCAATACGGGTTTCAATAAAACACGTTAGATCGTAATAGGCGTAATATTATACGTATTACCAGTCCTGAGTCATTTGAAAGAGTACATTTCTGGGTCTTGCAATGAGAATTATAAATAAACAATTGAAAATGTTTTTCTCTCTTTTTATTTGAGTTTGATTTTCTGTGATATTTTTTTGTCTCATTATGTCTATTTTTATCTCATAAAGAATGGAATTTAATATATTGTTATACAATAAGCATCAGAACTTGTTTAGTAAATAATTAGTTTTATATAACTGTAGGAGTTGAGGTGTGTGTTTTGAAGTTATTCAAATTATGATTGACTTGAGATTGTGTCAGAAAGTTATGATGCTCTGAGACAGAAGCTGCTAACCTCTTCTTGTCTCAAGTGTGTTGGTTGTGTGTCGCAGTGTATGGTGTCTGTTGTAACTAGAGCAGAGTATATAAATGAAAGAGCACTTAGAAGGTTTTGTTTATTAAGTTGATGAATTAATACAATTTAAATGCGCGGTTGAACTCTGGAGTGGCTCGCTGGAGATGCGGTTGAATGCTGATGTTGGTGATAGGACGGCCTGCGGAAAAGTGATGTTAGTCGCTAGAGCAGTATCTGTCGGGTGCTAATGGTTTATTTGCATCTGCTTATTGGTCGCTCTGGTTCCGGCTCTAATGGATGATAGGCAAGCCCTTACACTGCTATGTCTACGGGCACGTGTAGGGTCACAACTCCATGAAACGGTAGTAAACAAAAACAATAATTGTTCTGTCACTATTGACTCCAGTACTTGTCTCTATTCACCCCATCGTAAGCTAAATAGGAACAGAGATCTTTTATGAAATTTTCTCTATAGTTCATGATCAAATTGAATTTAGGTGAATACGAACACATAAAAAAACCGTTGACTAAATAAAAAACATTGGTTGTACATAAATATTTCTTACATGTGTCGCATAGTAATGGAAACACTGAAACCTATCCGTCCCTATTCACCCCAGATTACGGTAGTGTTTAAAAAAAAAGTTTTAATAATTTCTTATATACATGGTAATATAGACACACTTCGTATTATTGCCCATAAGCTCAGCTCACACAACCTCAGGTGAGTGGTCTAAGATGTCAGGTTCAGAAATCAGAATCGAATCTGGTGGACATGCATTCTGTTTAAAAAAAATAAATTATATTTAGCTAAGACAAAAACCTTTTTAAAAAATGATTTAGTCAAGATATCCATATTTACATTAATTTACAGCTTACATAATGATACTATATTATAAAAGTTATTTTAAATTATAAAGCTTTTTAAAATTTAAAGCAGGCTTTTAGTGCTTTTAGGCTAGAGCGACGAGAGAATGCAGTTGCCAGGTGGCAAGTGTACATTTGTGCATGTCACCGGAATGGTAAAATTTGTTTGTATTTGTTCACATTAATTGTAATGTTGTAGATCACTTATTTTTAAAATAATTATAGGTTATATTTTCAATATTAAAAAATAAATCTAAGTCGGCAATGGGCGCACCGGGCATGGCCACATGGCTAACATTACCTAGTAAATGCAATCAGCATCGAAATACTGGGCGTAGCCATGTATCTAGCAAAAGTAATGACCGGGATTTTCTATTGGACTGCACAGCGGTCACCATAGCAGCCTGCAGAGCCTAGCAGTAACCTTTTATTTATTTTTCCTAGAGGAAAACAAAACGTCTACTTAAATATAATTTTGAGGAGTTTTTGCAAGCTGAATGTCTACTTGGCTGATCCAATTACACATACAAATGCTAACTCACAAGAAGGAATGATGTTTGGTTAAATTATTTGAATAAGATAACGGTAACAGTAAGAGGAGTAACAGCAGTTCCATTTGGAGTGTTCGTTCACATTGTCTGTGATTGATTCCGATTGACTTACAGATATTTATTTAAGAATTGCATTTTTTTTAAGCATTTGATTTACCTCATGGTTTTCTCTTGGGTTGGTTGGGGGGGGGGGGGGGGGAGTGGGGTATGCATAAGGAAAGAATATATCATCAAAATATATTGAAACTCAATATATCATGATTGATTACATATATAATTTTAAAAAGTAGTTATTAACCACTCGTTAAAATATTTCATTAGTTATCCTCACTAATACAATTTCACTGATATACACCAGGTTATTTCATGAGTCTGCATTTTTATACATGCATATACAACCAGCGCAATAAAAATAGCCGCACCTATTGAAAATATAATTTCGGCAGTTTTGTTCATATTATCAGCTGTGTTTGATAACTGTTATATTTTATGTAAATAAGCCAACATATGTACATACTTTAGTTTTAATAAATATACATTTTATAGCATGATAACAGCATCAAGGGTTTAATTATTGAAGACTTCATTTATTAGGAAAAACTTCCATAAATATCTCTTCCAACTAAATCAATCATTCTTAATTCATAATGATTTCTATGTCGTTTCTATATTGATGTGTTATTTAATTTTGACACTAATATTTTTAATTAAACTAAATTAGAAGGACTTTATTATTATTTATATTTAAACATCAAATCAATATTTTGTGTCCCCTTTGGAATGGATTACACTCTGAATACATCTCGGCATTGATTTTGTATGTATTCCACTGTAATTTCTTCATACCACACGCATTCTACAATGTTTTTAATTCTTTAATAGTTTTGGGCGATTTTTTGCAGATATTTTTACTCATTACTACAGATTTTCAATAATAATTAAATCAGGACTGTTTTTTGGGCATGAAAGTGATTTCAATCCCAACAATTCCAAGTTAAAAACCAAATAAATTTGAAAGATTCATGAAAATTAACTTACAGAGCGGGCACAATAGCAAGGTACAGAATCGTTCTGAAATACTGGATCATCAATTTTTTGAGTCAAATTCTCAATTATTGGCAAAACATCTTCAAGAATTTTTTTTTTTGTATTTCTCGGTATTCACTGATGCATCTAGCATAATAAGATTGCCAATACCAAGTGATGTGATGCATCTCCACACCATGACATATGGAGAATGTTTCACTGTGGGTGCGATGCATTCATCGCTTTACCTCTCTCCGGATCTCTGATGCACTGTGCAAACCGTCTGGACTAATCAAGTTAAATTTTATTTCGTCAGAAAAAACAACCCTCTCTCATCACTCACAGACCAATTTTCTTTTTCTTTGGTCCGTTGCAGTCATTTTTTCTTTATTTACTCGGTCAATGGAGGTATTTTTTTGTGGGTGTTCTTGCTCGTGAACCCATATCGTTGAGCTTATTTTGAATAGTTCTGACACTAACACTAATACTGGTGATGTTTTGGAGTTTCACTGAATCAGAAGCGAAACGATTTTTCAAAGAAATCTATTTCGAAATGTGATCATTAAGCTTTAAGCCAGTTTCCACTTTTGATATAAAGTCCCATTTTCCTGGAATTTTTGGAGAAATCTTTTTACTGATGACTCATTACACTGAATTTGCTTTGCTTTAGCACAATTAGAAAAGTTTTGTTTTGATAACTCGACTATCACTGCTTTTTTTTGCTCACTTAGTTCAAGTGTCGTAGACATTGCGATTCAGTAAAACTAGTAACACACTAATAAAACGACCACCCACTGTAAAAACAGGCACTATAGTGAAGAAATGTAGGGTTTTTCATGTACCTGATAAGCGAATTGTCCTTGATAGCGGACCGCTTATTCCTGTACCTACTTTGAGCTTTATTGACGCTTTATGGGAATTTTTGTACTTAATTAGGGGGCGCGGCTATTTTTGTTATGCTGGGTGTGTATGGGAAAAATGATCTATTTTTCCAAAACTAAATATATTTTTAGTGCATTATTGTAGTGTAGTGCTTTTAAAAATATTTGTTTAATTATTTTCAATCCAAATCCCAGTAACCTTACATTATGCTTTATGAGTTTGACCATTTTTTACTTTGTTTGTTGACATATTATAGCTAAATCCTTTTCTTGTCTCTGGTCCAATACGTCTCAAAAAAGATTCAGAATGCTCCCAAATCAGCAATGATTGGTGAATTGAGGCATACCGAGTAAGATTTACTTCAGACAATTTGTGAGACGTCTGTGAGATGCATTTTGAGTTTTTCTGCAACCTCGTGTACCGGTAAGTTTGGGTCCACTTCGATGATAGTACTAATATTCTCCCCGAGCCCTTGATAATTCTACATTGTTATAATTCCCAGAACACATTTGGCACTTTTTCAATTTCATTTTATCCTTAGAGTTAGCGCACACCTACGAATTTCTGTCGTACGACAGTTCTGTTATAATGGCGAAGAGCTTTGGAAATACATGACAGTGCTCACACTGACAACTGCGTATCGCCATTACGACATAACTGTTGTATGACAAATTCATAGGTGTGCGCTAGCTCTCACTCATTGCTCTACAAATGTTTTCAACAACCTAAATCTTATCAAGTCGGAGTTAAAAGTCATAAAGCATAATGTAGCATAACTGAGATTCTTTTATTTCCTGTGCCATTGTCAATTGATAATTTTAAAAAAAAAATTTTTTTAAAAAGAGCTACCGCCATAACTGCAATTGCAAAACACTAAATGACGAGCTAAATCATTATTGTAGCGGTGATTGGTAACTGATTATTCATAATTCAGCGATCAATCACAGGTACAGTACAAACGTAACCTTCAATAGTTAAATCTCAGTTATCAGTATTTTTAATGTTTCATATTACTGAACACACAGTCGCAGTAACAATGAAGCTTTAACTCGTCATTACAAAACACCAAAAGATCAGTAAAAAAATATATATTTAGTTTTCAAAGAAGAGTGCAATTTGTGCATATAATAAAAAAAATAGTCTCATGAGACAACCTCATGTACACGTGTATGTCTCTATGGTTGCCACTGTTCCAGTAATTGATATCTTAACTTTGAATAACAAAAATTAGACTATCATTTTTAGATATTTTAACAACTTTTTTTTCACATTTTAATAACTCAAAATTAAGATGTCAGTTATTGGAACAGTGACACAATACCTATACATAACCCTATTACACAGATTGATATTTTGTATCTAAATTATAAAACCATTTCTTTTCTTCATAAAGTAAATTGTGATCCATTGAAATAGCCTTTAAACATTACTATGTGGCTTTGAAACTGTGCACAAAGTTGATCACCCTCGATATAACATCAAATAATCCAGACGGGCATTGCTTTTTGTAAACACTGCAATCGCCAGAAGATCCTCTCTTCTCTGCCAGATAATACGATGACGGAAGTTCTTCATCTTTTGAAGAGGAGGGTCTGTAAAAATCATCAGCTATTATTTTCAGGGTCATACAACTTTATAGTGGCAACAATAATTAAGTTGCTGAAGACAAGAATGTTAATACTTATTAAATAATATAATTAGTTAAATCGGAAGTTGTACTGACGTGAATATGATATGCATTATTCCTCCCAGTACTCCTTGGTGGCTCAGGGGAGTCTCGGCTGCCTCACAAATACTTCTTAATAAACATGCCTTTCCGGAAAATCCATTTCTAAAATCATTAGGTTTTATTAATTAATATAATGGCGAATAATGAACAAGAAATACAGAGTCTAGTGAGTAAAATGTATGATGTGTGCAAGGAAAGTGACCATATTATGAATGTTAACAAGTCAAAAGTGAAGGTATTCGAGAAGAAAGAAAGCAAGACACCGTGCAAAATACTTGTGGGTAATGAATGTTTGGAACAAGTAGATGAGTTTGTGTATTTGGGAAGTATGTTCAATAGAAAAGGAAAGGTTGAGAATGATATCGAAAGGAGGGTGACAGCAGGGAATAAAGTGAACAGCCCTTTGAATGGAATTATGTCTATCGGGAATTTGTTAACCGAGGCAAGACTAGCGGTATACAATGGAGTCTTAGTACCGACACTGATGTGTGGAAGTGAGGCCTAGAGCTGGCAGAAGAGGAACGAAAGTAGACTGAATACAGTGGAAATGAGATCACTTAGGTATATATATATGTAGCAAATTTATTTATGACAGAGTTAAAAATGAAGAAATAAGGGAAGTATGTAAAGCTGATGTTAGTATAGTGAGTAAGATTAAGAATGGATCACTTGGGTAGTTTGGTCATATGGAACAAATGAATGAGGAAAGAATGATAAGAAACATATATGACGAAAGCGTTGATGGCACCAGAAATAGAGGACGTCCGTGGAAAACTTGGCATGTCCAGGTAAACCAGATAATGGAGGATGGTTCTGTTAGAAGCCTCAACAATCAGCGAGCTTGTATGAGGATTCACATCCACATTCATACATCCACCATACCAGCCAGCCTTAAGTATCTGCTATATCTAGGTTCTTTTCATTCATACTATCACACAGTTCATTAAACTTTCTGTTCACTCCTCCTCTAATATTCCATACATCCACTCTGCACTCTGACCTCCTCTTCACACCACTATGGGAACTGCAGCATAATGGGGGGTGAGCCTCATTGATACTTATTGGCATGTCCCCGCTATCTTATACTAGTAGTCTGAAATATATTACAACCATTTAAATTATAAACCGATTACTGTCCTTGCTTGCAGCGATAAAAATGATAATGAACTATTCGTTTTATGAATATGACTATATATTTGATGTAGAGTGCTTGAATTCTTAATTCAGATGTTGTGTTATATAGTATTACTATTTTTTTAAAATAAAATTCTCTCATCGATGGTAAAACACGTTTGAACATGAAACATCCTTGAAAAATTGAATTTGACTTACTTTCTAAATTTGTCTTCTAGGATATTGTATGCAAGCTTTCTGTCCAGACTCCGGGCTACCTGCGTTACCTAAAAAAATAAAGAAAATGAATGATTTTGTTGAACAATCAAAATATACTAGATTCAAGAAGTCTGTAATGTTAGTGTGGAAGAAAAATTGAGTTTATGTTATTGATTTTATTTTATTGAAATCTTGAAATAAATTTAGCATGAAATATTAAATATTAGATATTAAATATTAGAGAACGCCAAAAATTTCGCATTGGAATTATGAAAAAAAACTTAATTTAGTTAGAAAGAGCCAACATACTCTTAAGTTAATATTGAAAAATTTATATTTATTTAATTTATATCAGTAAATTCTTTCCAGGTTTTAAGCTTCTTTTGTGGCATCGCCACTATTTAAGGACGTTCCCAAAAAAAATCACTTTTCTTACAATCCTTTTGAAACTTTGAATACACATACTTATGAGTGTCTTTTATAGGTAGAAATATTTTTCAATAGTCCTTGCGGTAGTAAATTTGTAAATATTGACTATTAAAATGAGCATATTTAACATACGAACCATACCCCGATCGATGTTTAATTGAATAGCAATAGTAATTTTCTTACGATTGTTTTGGAAAACTGAGAATCATCAATTGAAAATTTAACAAATATGTTTCTGTAAAAATAACTAAAACAAGTGGTATTCGTTTTGTTATAAAAAATGTTAAATGTGAGCTACTTTTGAATGGTTTTGACATTTCCTTTTATAATTTGAATAGTGAGAGATTTTTGAACTTCTGCGCATGTGAGCGGAAGTGAAAAAGTACACTACCTCAGCCATTTTTTATTCTATTCATAGTATTCATAGTAGTTCATAGTAGTTTATATACAGTTGAATCTTCTTGAAGATTGAGTACGATTGCTCTTTGGGAACGTCCTTAATATATTCAGTCTCAAGTCATATTAATGAATGGGAAATTAAATATAAAATAATATTTTATTATATTATCCGAGAAACGCAAGTAATCACCACCATGTGTCTTTGTACAGTGATACATAGATACACATACATAAATATCGACATGTCTTGTGTAACATCGACATGTCTTGTCTAAGAGTGGGCTTGACAAGAAATCAGTTTCTGGAAGCGCAGGTTCAAATCCCCAGCTTGCTGGTTTGGTTTTTCTTCACATTTGTTTAGCCAAAACACGAAACACTTTTTGTACCATTTTCAAAAACCAACCCGATTGTAAAAAACGACTTTTTCAATAGGTTCAATAGACTCTGATGCATTTGAAAGAGTGTGATAAGAGTGAAAGTGTGAAGATTTAGTTCAGACCGAATGAACCGGTTAATAATCTAATTAGGAGATAGCGACCGGTTCAATTGGCAACATTGATTCCGTTGATTCACAATATATTGGAAGGAGATTGAACCAACCAGTGTGTATCGATGTTTACCGCCACTTTTGTAACAAAAATTCAACCGTTCATCGCATTACTGCAAGTATTATAAAATATTGACGAGGAACATGAATTTTACAAAAAATATAAGTAAATGAGATTATTTCCTGCCCTATTATGTATTAGTGGCATTAGGGATGAGGATGACTTGACCGCTAAATGAAATTATTCAACGCACTTAAGGAGAAATTTTTGTAAATGTGTATGGTAAAAAACTTAATTTAATTAAGCTCCAACCACTTAATTGAGATACATTTTAAATTATAGTTGAAATTAAAAATTATGAGTCACTTTTTTAAAAATCGAACGAAATAATGTACCGGATATTATAAACTTACAAATGCGGGGTAAAAAATACGCGTGCAGTTAAAAATAAATGACGTATTACCAGAAAGTTTTTTTTGCTGATCTCTTCTGATTGTGGATCGCGATCTTTATGAACTCTCACCCTTTTGACTAAACTCCTTCAATTTTCTAGGCATCTTGCAGACCTGAGAGCTGTTACCGAGGACGTGCGTGTTGTAGTTTTCACTCGGCCGAACGAGTGGAGATTTTCGTTTTTCTCTGCCCTTTGATACAAGTTTCTCCTAGCTGAATTTCCTTCCCGCAATCTCGTTAACTAAAAATTAAAGGATACGAAGAATCTATCTTAAGAATCTATTATTGATGGATGGAGAAATTTGTGCGTTTTTCTGTCCACGGTACGCGCATATTGTGGACATCTTTATAGCATGGGTACATGCATGAGACTATCGAAAGACGCCTAGAGGAGAGTATAGAACGTGGAGCGAGCTATGTATGATATTTTGTAGACAGATAAGAAAGGCGCTACTGAAATACCTTTACCGACAAATCTCTTAGAAGAGAGATCAAAGCCTAATCTATATACACGTACTGAGGATGGCGCGTGTTACTACTTTTTATCGAAAATAAGAGAATTAGAAAAATAAGATATTCAAAATGGTGTTCACTGTAAGGAAATAATGTTTATATCTACGTTCAACGTAACACATCCGAATCACTGATTTTATTTTAAATTTGAAGCGGTTTGGCGTGAAGTTGCCAATTTAATAACCGGTTCGCGCGAACCGGTGTAAGCCCGCAGGGGACATCACTGGATCTCTGGAGCCTTTATATCCTTGGTTAAAGTTCATTTTGAGTAACGGCACTTGACGAAACGAAGAACGAATGAAAACCATACTAGAGCGAAATATGGAACTATAATATGTATACGTGATTCTTTCTCTATAAGTATTGAAAGACGAGAGTATTTTCAAATATATGCCATACAAAAGAGATTTTATCGTATTTTGTACATCTTAATTTCCATTAAATTCAAACTTTCGTCTTGTATTTACAAACTTTTAAATGTTCTTTGTCAACTCAAATATTATATTCTCGAGCTATATTTTAAGGGATACAACGCATTAAATTTCTTCTAAAACGTACAAGAAACTTTCAAAAAGACATTTAAATAATATGCGGTTACTGCTTTCAAAGTTATTTTGAGTGTTGAACTTTCTCACTATATCTCTGTGATGGCGATGCCGATGGTGTCATTCTGGGGTGGGGGAGACGCACATCACAATTATCGCGCTCATTTTGCTTTAATACCTTGGGATCCCAACCCTTAACTTTTCCGCAGTGTTATTTTTAAATTGAGAGACTATCCCGCCTCTTCGTGATACATTTTTTTTTTGCAATGCAGAGGGATGTCTCACAACGAAAGTTTCCTTGACAATACAAGAAAAAATATTATGACTTTTACGAATTACATTTTTTTTTTGACATTTCTAAAGTTTTAACAATAATCCTGACTAATAATGACAGAGTTCTGGCTTTAGTTCGATTCTTGGTAATGCAGATAAATGATAACATTTTTATTTCGGATGATATGATGGTTTGTAAATTAAAACAGCGTTAGATAAATAAAAGTACAGTGAAATTTCTATATTCGTCATTAATCCGTTCCTGAGGGCCTGACGAATAACTGAAATTCAATTAATTCGTTTCCACCCCCCAAAAATAGTACACAAATGAACAAATTTTATGTCAAAACTTTATTGTGCTGAAGAGGCGTGATGGCAGAAGTAGAAGAGGAGGAAAGTTACTAATATTTAGAAGGCTTCAATTAAAACATCAGGTAATTCTAATTCTGGTGATGGTTTTCATTTTCCGATAATTTAACAAAGAACTTGCCCCATGTTGCATGTTTCTGTCTGTTTTCACATTACCATTGAATCCATTTATGTTTTGGTTGATTATGGCAACATTTGGGTGCCACTTTTCGACCGTATTTTTCGTTTTGGCCCAATTAGACGCAATTAGACGGCATTGCCGGGTGGTGGGAGTGACAGATGTAAAAAATATTAACGAATATGGAAACATTTGTTTGTTATCAAAATGTGACGAATATAGAGGTTCATTATATAAATAAATTCAGTAAAGCACATAGACTGAAGATGTTCATTTAGAAATACTGTTTATAATAATCAGTAGACAAAAGGTTGAGAATGTTTACTTGTCAATCGATGGTATTTATGTCAAAAGGATATAGAAAATATTAAATAAATAGGACTGATGAGATATTAAGTAGCCCTTTTGTGAAAACTAACACCCGTTGGAGGGCAATAAAATGCTACGTCATACCCATGCTGCTCTATGGAGCCAAAGTCTGAACGTTAAAAGAAGCCATCAATAAAAAGCTGAAAGCATTTTAGATGTGGCTATATCGACTATGCTAAAGATCTCCTGAGTTGGCCACGTTACTAATGAAGAGGTACACGTACAAGTAACACACGCATGAATAAGTTAACAGTACTAATAACAAGTATCAAATGGAGCGATGCTGCATATTTCGGTATTTCGGCCACACTCTTGGCAATGAGTAATGTAATCTCTTATAACTCATTATCCAGGGGAAGATAGAAAGTGACGAGGCGTAAGTAACAGAAGATTGTCTTGGCTGCGTAATTTCAGAAAGTCGCTCAATATCTAAAATGCCGGAGATCCTGTACATCTTGGACATGATAAATCAGTATATACAACTTGTTTGCCAACCTTCGATAGAATTCGGCACACGAAGAAAATAAATATATGATTTTTTTCAAATACAGTGAAATCTCGATAGATCGTTCCTCGAATTATCGTTTCCCCCATGTATCGTTTATTTCTTTCAGTCCCGAATTAATTTCATACAAAACACCCAAAAATAGATCCCATGGATCGTTCCACTATACATCATTTTATCGTTTAATTTACGCAGCGTACTATTTGTTTCAATTAACGGCACTCGTAAACAATGAGAGAAACATTCGAGAGAGAGAGAGAGAGAACGCTGCTGCTGATTGTCGCTTGACATTGTACAATACAATTTTTTTTTAAAATTGTTTCTATGGAGTGAAATATGTATCTTTTTTAGAACATATATTAAACATTTAAATATGAAAAATGTAACTTTTTTCCATATTCTCGTATTCATTGTTTTCCCGCATTCATAGTTTATTTCAATAAGTCCCTTCGAAAACGATAAATACAGGTTTCATTGTATAGCGCTGAAAGAATTTTGTTTGGGTGTTCTACTCATAAATTCTCCTTGATTACTACGTCAATATACTGCTCATAACGTATTGCGAGTAACTTTAGCTTATAATGCGTTCTACTTATAACGTATTGTAAACTATTTTCCATTTAAAAACAACAATTGTAGGTACTACTAGTATGTGTAACAACCCATTTCAAAAACATGTAATACCATTTTTTTAAAATAGTAAATAAACACACGATGTCGAAAAACTCATAGGAAATAGAACACAACTCACACAGAGTTCAAATTTTCATGTACATAGTTTTTTTGTGATACATCACATATTTTTTATGTTTTCTGTCGCCTTCTTCTTCTTCCAATCCACCCTTCAAGAGTGATTTGTGCCATTAATCAAGTTAAAACTTTATTTTATATAAAAAAGTACAATAATATTATAGAATAGGAAATATTAAATTACGAGTCAATACCATTGTTGTTCAAAAAATTTGCTATTGTATAGATTAAATGTGGCGAGTTAAGGGAAAGAATATGACACAAGTTAACCGGGAGTTAAAAATTACCATTGACGAGATTTCTGTAAAAAAAACCTGTGATCCGCGATGGACAGGCAAAAAAGATATGTTCAAGGGTTTTCTCCTCGGCACCACACTCACACATTGGGAAATCTATTAAGTTCAATTTGAATAAATGTGAGGCTACCTGGCAATGCCCAACTCTCATTCTATAGATATTTGATATTGTTCTTTTGTAGACTTTCCTTTTGGAGAACCAGGGAGTGCGGGAATAGATCTTTGAATTACTTTAAGCCGATTACCCTTATGATTATTTGGATCCATCCATCGTGCAGTTCAGATAGAATTTGTACGTTTTTTACCACATTAAGTCTGTCATACATCGGGATATGGAATTGATGAGGGAAAACTCCGGAAAGAGTGGCCTCCTTGGCCAGTTTATCAGCACATTCATTTCCATGAATTCCCTTGTGTGCAGGAATTTAAACGAATGGCACCAGTTTATTGTTGCTGTCCAAATTAAATAGACATCTTTTGATGGAACAGATTATCTCATTGTCTAGCCAGACTTTCATATTAGCAGAGAGGCCTCTTTAATTGCCCAACATTCAGCTGAGAAAACCGATGAATCCGAAGGAAGTCGTAGCTTCACATTTAGTTTTCCGTCGCCGTGTACATGTGATAAAAATTGGGTTAGAATATTTATATACAAAGAAAAAATAGTTTATTGGAACATATAATGCTCTTAGGAATATTTATTTTTAATATATGGCTTTTATAGCGTAAATACGTAGTTATATATTTATAACAATGGAACAATTAACAAATGTATTCGACTAAGACGACATGTCGGAAAGAATACAAAAAGACAAAAAAAAAAATTAACAGATATATAAACTTTTCTAATTTACAAAATTAAACATTATGTAAATATTTTTTGTCAATAGATACCGTGTTTATAACTAATTTCAAACGACAGCTCCGCCCACTGACCAATTAAAACGCTGGGCGGCATCAATACACTGTTATAATGTGCATATGGTGTTATTAACAAATGAAAAGGAGTTTACTTACCGGTACAAATAAAGTAATGCCTCCTGTTTCAGAAGAATTGGCGGGCAGATAGTAGTTTGCCTCGATATTGTAAGAGACGAAGACATTCTGATCAGGAAGGTCAACTGGGACAGCTATTGCGATGAAAATCTGTAATATTAATATTTATATCAGGTCTGTAATAATGTAACTATAATGATTTATTTATTTACATATATATTGACATACATATTTTTGTTATAATAGAGGTGAATACATAATAAACATACATAATACATAGTTTATTGTGTGGGATGGAGTATGGATATATACAGCGTTGTCCTGGCTACTTTGCTAGACTGAAGTCTGTGTTAAAGTAGCCAGTTTTTACATATATGGTATATGTAAAGAGTAAAGCAAGATGCAATTAAATAACATAATAAAAACGTAAAACTTAAGGCAAGTCCAATGTTTAACGTATAAAAAAAATAATGAAAACCATCGATAGCTGAGACCATGCCTTATCAAAATAACCCATCATAGGTCTAATGTCACACGGTTTTCGAGATATCAAAATTTTTGAATAATTGGTACCCTTTGTTACTTTTTTTAATGTCATTCCAAAACTCAAGAAAACACCTGTATATATATATATATATATACAATTAGATAGCATATAAAAAAAGGTGTATAAATAGTAAAATAAGATGCAATTAGGTAATTCAATATACTATTGTAGGAGTTTTAATCTTAAGTTTGAACCTTTAAAAGTACTTGGGAGTAATTTAATTCTTGGGCGTAACTATATCAATTTGATTTAAATGATTAAACGGCCAACACTCAGGGTGTAAAAGAGTCGATTCGAATCAACGAAAAATGAATAAGCTAAATACATCTTCACGAAGTGTTTTGATTATCTTTGAATACTCTGCATGCATTTCAAATGATAAAAAATCATAACTTTTACTTTTAAATCCTCTCTCGTATTTTATAGCCATTGACATCTGACATTGAATTAACTGAATTTACAAGAACGTTGTTTACTACAATGCCTATCATCAGCGATCGTGGTGATTATCATCACTGTTTTTATTAACAGTAACACAAATGTATAAAACAATACATTTTTTAAACTAGTTTCATCTAACGACATTATTTATTTTTTGTTGAAATAATTATTCTGAACCATTTTTAGAAATTGTGTAGACACATACAAAAGGAGCACTATTGACATTTCTTTTTACGTTATTTAAATTTAATTAAAAATATCGGAAAAGAAAAAATACGTATTTAATTATTAACAAATATACTCACTCCTTGTAAACTTCTTAGTGGATAATTTAATGATCTTTCAATTCGATGATTGTTACATAATACAGTAGAGAAAGCTAAAATAAAAATGCTGAAACAGAAACAATAAATATTATACATTAAACTTTGTATTTAACAACGTGAGTTTTATATAATTTTATTTTTCCTTCTTTAGGGTAATTAAAATAAAATTAACCTAAACGTTAAATTATTGATTAGTAATTCTAGTATACGACTGCATAAATTACAAAATAAATATGACGATGAAAGAAATGATCCGAAATTATTGGAAACATGTTTTTGCAATAAGTATTCAAATGTTCAGTAATTTTTTAAAAATACAGTACAGTATTATGTGATACGTAATGCATCGTGATTGATTTCAAATCATATGTTTTACTCACCATTTTTTTTTAACGAGATCAATCATTTTCATTCGACGCTCGAATGTCGCAACAAATGTGTGTCACCGACCGATAAATGAAATCGCCGACGCTGTTTTTTTTTGCAATGTGCTGTTACAATGCGCGGGAAAATCGGAGGGTAACCACTTGCACCGCTTGCACCACTTGCCAAACAAAATACCGACGTTCCAAGTTTCAACCGACACTGTTGAAAGATGACAGTCATGATTTATGGGCAAACATCGAAGATTAGACGAGTTAGAGCCAGCTCATTTGTACGAAAAGGAATTTTTAAATAGTTCGTTTGTACTGGCCAACCAGCTAATGGGTGCTAATTCTCCGCTCGTGTTTCCCGCGAGGGGTAATGACTTTAAAACTGTGAAGAGACGCAGCCGAGCGATATTCAGACGCGGTACTGAAATGTATTTGGGTAAATATCTACTTTTAAGTAAATATATTGAACGTGCTCGAGCTCCAGTCATATCCGCGAGTTTTTCGTGGTAATTTCGCAATGTTCGTTTCGGTATAAAGTATCACATTTAACCGAAAGTAGTCCCCACGTAGTATATGTACTTTTTAAACTTAGAATATATTAAGCGTTTTAGGGCCGGTTGTGTGATCAGTGGTAACTTTTTACTACGGTAAAAAAAGTTACCAAAGTAATTTTTTTTTCGAAAACGGGTCGATCGATCGTTGGTAAAAAAATGCAATGGTCAACTAATTTTACTGTCGAATATCGAATGGTAAAAACCGAAAAAAGTTGGTTAAATACGGCGGACTCTTCACAGTTCTGTTGTTTCAAAAGTCGTTTGTCACATTAATACTTTAAAAGTTGAAGTACACGACAATCAATCATTCAATATCCCGCTCGTAGTGATGAGAGTTCATCGGAATTCGATCGAAAATATTTAAAAAATCGGCAAAACTGTTTCGTGCCGATTGTGAACTCAGTTTTCTTTGTTTGACTTTTTAAATTGAACATATTGCTCTCAATTGTTTATTAGATTATCTGTTATTGAGTAATGATCGATACAGTGGTGTAAATATTCCGATTCATCACATCCCGATGGGCCCACGTCAGATAGGGGACCATAATGTTCGCGCCCTACAATCTATTTGGCATTGATATTTTTGCGAGTGTCAGTACCTTTCTCGACATTAATTTTAAACCACAGCAAGAATTATAATATAAAAAATACGTGATAATATTATCGTTGTATACAATAGTGTCCCGCTAGTGTCCCCCTATCGGGTTAGGGACCAGACCATCGCCATAAAGCGTAGCAAGTATTTTTAAAATTAAATTTTAATGCGTAAGACACTAAGGTAAGTTTTTTTTATTGAAAGTATGAATATTATGAAATTGGAGGGGCCTTGAGGCACAATTTTTGTGGTTTCGCCGCTGGATTGATGGCTTCAAAACTGAAATAATAATAATAATAATTATTATTATAATGCCTTTATTCCAGGGCGATCGGGGTTTTTTTTTATGAAGACCCAATTCGCCATAGAGATAATACATTCAAGTTACGAAATACTAATTA
The DNA here is from genome assembly GCA_022840565.1 of Eubasilissa regina. Lineage (NCBI taxonomy): Eukaryota > Metazoa > Arthropoda > Insecta > Trichoptera > Phryganeidae > Eubasilissa > Eubasilissa regina. The sequence continues at coordinate 11,076,091 of JAINEB010000007.1, read as the reverse complement.
CGTTATGAAAAGAAAAGCTAAAAAAGCTAAAAGCTAAGCTAAAATGTTCACACATATATATAAAAATATAAATACTACAGTCGCGGCCATTTTTATATCTGTAGCTATTCTGTAGGCGTTGCCATTCTCTGGTCATGGAACCAGCTTTCCACGAGAGCGCCACTTGCACCAGAGAGTTGGTGCTGAGCTCCAGCCCCAGCTTTACGCCCGCAATTCGATGTCTCAGAAGCGGAACGCATCCATGTATGCGGCCTTCCGCAAACATTCTAAATGCGCTGCAATAACGCGCCATAATACTGAATTCGGAGACGGTTATGCGTCACTTGCTTGTATTTCGACCAGAGTTCGCATTCGATTTAAATAGGATCCTCTTCATCTCCTTACTGCATCGAAATCACGATTCGATTTTCGTTTTCGATAAATATTATCACAAATAGTTAGATTCCATGACAACATGCACACGATAGACGTACACAATACATGTGCACTTTAGTAACTACATACATGACAGTACGCTTATTATTTTGCTGCCATGACCTTGCATAACCTAACCTAACTTAATGTGTCTTAAAGGAATGTAAGTTATCTGTATTAACTTATAATAATCTACCTAATATTTTATTACTATGTGTGTAGTTGTCTAAGCAAGAACATTATTTTATCCAATTAAAATTTATCGTCCGGTCTATTTTCTGTAATTAGTATTGATTAATGAACCAATATTGTTCTGCGATCAGAAAACAGTAAGTACAAAATATATCTTCTTTATTAGAATCATGACCGGGATAGGAGAATCGGAGCGGGGTTAACAAACAGGATGAAAAATAAAACTGCATGTATTGGGTAGTAGATACTGATTTATATACAATATATAAACTTTAAATGTGTTATTTTAAATTATAACGTATTATACAATCAAATCCACATTATAAAAATAATAATTACAAACAGAAAAAATCAAACACAAATTTAAAAAAAATCTCAATGAAAACAAAATCTTGTTTACATATTATAAGAGATTTTTTTCTCTTGTTATCTCGTAAGTTCTAATTAAATATGGTATTTTATTTTCACAATTAAAAAAAAGAGGTTTTAATATTGATGGCCCACGGGCAAACATGTTGAATATATATTTTTATTAAACATTTATTTATTTATAATATTAAAATGTAACTAAAAATTTTCAAATTGATCACTTTTACCTTTAAAAAGTCATGAGCGAGTTGAATTGTCAAATTTTCGTGTCTCGCTACGTCATGACTGAGATTATTTAAAGGCAATTTTTGGCAATGCAGAGACGTGATCAAATAAAAAAATGAACTATAGTATATCCTAAAAGGTTAGGGTATCGAGTAAAAAAAAATCAAATGATGTTGTCTTGCGCGAATTGTTTGTGATAAGTTCAACAAAGATAATAATTGGAATATTTTACAAACACCGTAAAGTTAGTGAAATTAGAATAAATAAAGACGATGAAATATCATATCGGTGATTAGAATTCAATGATTCAATTTATTATACAGGGTGTCCAGGAGACGGAGGAGAAGAGTGTAAATGGAGCCTATGGCTAGGGAACATCACTAGCACCATATTGAGCGTCAAATAAGGTTATTCAAAATTCAACGTTTTAGAAGTTATTCGTACTTTTGTGATTTTCCAAAAATTTGTAACCTGTCTGTCTATACAAAAATTACCGCTGTGCCATTAATTGTGATAAAATTTAGCACACGTATGCTGTGATAATATGGCTACCGTATAAGCTACCAGATTTTTATTTATGGCTAATTAAAGAAAGTTATTTCAACTTTTTTGCTGAAAATCACAAAAGTTCGAATGACTGGACTGTTTCTGAGACTCGCTGTATAATATATCATTGAGACGCTTAAAATATAAAATGTCACACATATATTTTTTTTTATCAATTATTAAACTTAAAAAAAAGTGTAAAATCGTGGAAGAGAATAAATACATTTAAATAAACAATTAATTTTTCTTTGACGTTATTATACAAATTTATTTCGGAATACATAATATAATGAATATTAAACTCTTGTATTAATCAAAGGGATTTTATTGCTATGGGTCGTCATGTGTAAAGGATATAGAATTAATAATACTGGTGGGGCAAGTTTTGATGAACTTTTTACAGTTTCCATATTTTCCGCGATTTTCCGCTTCGTAGAATTCATCAGGCAGATCTTCATCACGCGATGATGACGGTCTGCAAACAGAAAATAACATGTGATAATGATGTACAATGGGGTATTCTAAAACGAACGTAATTGATTATATTACGTATTCTGAAATGAGAGTAATAGAGCCTCATTCGTTATAGCACTTGTTTATTTTAGCATGCATTGAAATATGTATATTATAAATATATCATATATAGGGGTAATTTGTTCCAGACCCATAGCCCAGAGCAGCGCTGTCCAACTAGCGGCCCGCGAATCATTCTAAATTTTTACGTGTTTTTTTTTTACCAAAACTCATAAGTAGTACCTGAAGGAATTCGGTATTATCAATTGTCTCGTTTAAGGTAATTAACCTTTTGGTCCGCGAAATGATTGCAAAAGAAAAAATGGCCCGCAGGCTAAGACAAGTTGGACAGCGCTGGCCTAGAGCAAAGTTTCCATTCAACACAACAATTTTATCAGAAAAATATAGCACAAAATCAAAATATGAAATTAATTTATAAAACTTTTATGTATAAAAAAAACATATATTCTTTCCGAAGTTAAAATAAAAATATTCCTTATAAATCTAATAAATATCATTAAAAAAATCACATAGGAAAGACTGACATGTCGACACATCATTTTCAAATGTGTGCTTCGTCGTTTTTCTCGTGCAGTACGTTGTAGCATATTTGTGTTCATTGTATTCTGATTTTACATTTTATGTTGTAAGGCCGTTCGTTATAGTATAGCAGTGGCTAGAGAGACCTAGTGGAGCATTCTACTGGCTCTCCCTCGCACCTCTTGCAACCTGGACAGGGTGAATTTCTGCCGGACTGTGACCGAGTTCTGCGACTGCAACACATAAATGAGACGTCTACCCTCCCCTTTTGGGGGTGTATGATTTCTATAGCTTCTTTCTGGCTGCCTTCTGAATTTAATGTGATAACGAGTCTCACGTCAAATTGTACAAGTATGGCTCTGGTACGATGATATTGGAGCCAACATATGATGGTATTATGATGATAATGTTAATAATGACTGAATGTAATTAAAAAAAAAGTAATTATGATGAATCGAAACGAGTGTAAGCAACTCTCAAAACGATTCGGAACAGGGTGTAAATAAAAAAATAAATATATGGTACACTACAGCATATAATCTATATATATACATACATCTATATATATATACAGTATATAACATATATATATATATATATATATATATATATATATATATATATATATATATATATATATATATATATATATATATATATGTATTCACAGAAGGGAAATATTTCTAATAGATTTATTTATTTTACTGCCCCTAAACCCTACAACCTCGACTGTGGAGATACTTTTTATTAGTATTCATTGCATTTAATATTTTAATTATATATGACCAAGAAAGCCTTTCATATACTTACGCAGTAGGAACCCGGCGTCCCGGGCATCGCGCAACAACTACACACTTATACACGTGTTGTACTCGGTGGATGATATAATATGAGAGGATGCAGTAGGGTTGGCGGTGGACTGCAGTCAATGGAGGAGTATGTAGGAGTCATATGTTTCAGATACGGAGTGAAAATGGTAGAATATTGCATAATCTACTGGGTTGTTCGGTGGCCACATGCCTGGCTCGATGAAATTAACATTCTCACGACGAAGAAAGTTGATTGTATTTCTGGCTGCGTGAGATGGAGCTCCGTCCTGCTGTAATGTCTAGCTATACTTCAGGCTTTATTTTGGAACTCTTTAATCATTTTCCTAGCACCCCAACGTTTTTCAATTCGCAAATTTTTGATCAGAATACGGTCTTCTACAGCGATTTTTGTCATTCTGGGCAACAATTTGAAAAAAACAAATATAAACAATGGGAAAATTAATAATCGAAGATGGCGACCGGAAATTGTCGAAATAAAACGTAATGTAGGTAAATAAGTAAGTAAATGAATTAATAAACTATTTAAGCTATTGTTGACATAGTTAAACTAATTTTGATGTAATTATATTACATTTTTCGAAATGTTTTCACTTATTTTGGACCACCTGTATACGAACATTTATTTAAATATTATTTTTGGTCGTACGCTTTGATCATACTTTTGGTGGTACGCGTATGTTTCAGATAAACGGACATCCGTTTTATGTTGTCTCCTAATTTTCTCATACTCGTCATCAAAACACACTTGGTCTGCACTAATTCTGATTGACACTGACGCGAGTTTTGAGATAAAAGTTTCACCCGTGAACAGGCTCTTAAGTGACGTATTCCATAAAATATATATATATTTTTTCTTTTTAAAATATTACATTTATAATTAAATTTTTGCCAATGTGATCAAAATTTAAAGATTGTCCCAGTTTGGCATTGGAGGTCAATAGATTCATTTTACCATTACATTTTCTTTCATGTAATAGAAGATATTGGAATATCTATAAATATAGTAAAATTATAGTACATAAATACGATGAAACATTATATCATTATTTCACCAGAGTTGTGTCATTCCATTATTTTTACTATAGAATATGTTTATTTAGCGGGATCCCTGTAAAATTTGTCATGAAAACTGCTTTATAAATAACGCGTTAGAAAATTTCAAATGCACTCACTTTTATTTTGTATTTTTTTCCGCGATCGATACTAGGACCCTCCAAAAAATCTTTTTGGAAGTGCTAAGCTACCTCTCACATGCTAAGCGAGCGCTCAACCATATTGCGTATTGCTATTCCATCTTTAGTCTGTGGTGTAAAAATTGTCATATAAGTATATATCATATATATATTTTTTTTGTTAGAATTTAGTGGATTTATTTATATGTTGAAATACATTATTATTAATACATTTTTAACATCAAATTTTAATACTGATATCGAAAATTATTTGAAAAATAGTTATACCTGGTTTAATTATTAAAGAGCCTAGTAATAAAAGAGCTTAAGGCATTTATATTTCTCTACTTTGATGTCTCATTCATATCCGTACAGTCATTGTAATAATACAATCTAGAAATACGTAATTCCGTTCACGAATCCCCTATAACGAAATAATCAGGCAGAAAAAGTGGATTCAGGAGAAATAGATTAGAGCGAGAGAGAGAGAGAGTATTGTTTGGGGAAGATAAAGAGTGATAATAATTATTATAGTTTCGAACCATGCCCTGCACGCTCCACACAAAAATTAAATTAAATAAAGCTTTTAGAAGATACCGCTGCTGCAGCACTGTTCTTCAAAATAATAATTATTGTTTTAGTTTCTATGGTGACGTGACGAGTAATGGTGGAGTGTAAGTAATGAAATATAAATTTTTCTCTGCAATTGGTTAAAAAGTATAATTTTAAAATCATATAATGCGGTTTTAAAAAACAAATTCATTGCGAGAGTGTGGAAGTTTATCCAAATGATACAAGAAATTGCGTCTAAGAATATTATTTTTTCGACAAATAAATTGTAATTTGTAACAAATTTCTCGTTTTTAGCACACAAAAATATTAAAATATATATTTGAAAACGGCGCCTATTTTAGTTCACAAAGAAGCCGCGCCTGTGCTGTTTTCTGTTTTTCAAGCAATAGATAAAATGTTTCAAGCTTCTCATCTATTATATTAATATACATTATTTCTCTTGTCAATGCTCCGAACGCCATCAATAGGATAACGAACTGGCCATCAAAAGAATACATTCGAAAAATACAAACGCTCTTTTTATTATTCAAGTACCTCATTGATTGTTGGATTGTTTTAAAGCAAAACAACTTTTACTGAATGTATTTTTCCGACACAGTGCAAACTCATATGAATTTTATCTGTTTAGTTGTACAAACTATTCTAATTTATTTTCTTTACGCTGTTGTCTACCGAGATTTTCCGTGTTCCAGCATACAGTTGGAGAGCGCGCGATGATATTACAGTTGTTGTTGTGATATTTATTGTGAATGCTTTTGTATATGGATAAAAATACTTACGTAAATATTATGTATAGAAAATCTCCCATAACGCCATTGTGACGTAGGGGAGCTTCGGCGTGCTCGCATATCGTTCTCAGCAGGCAGGCCCGACCAGGAAGACCTTGTCTGAAAATGTCACATTGGAAATAAAATATATTAGAGAAAAAAAATCAATTCAGAATGCGTAGCCTTAAGAGTACAAATCAAAAAGGGTAAAAATATAATTTTTATAAGATATTCTAATAATGTGAATGAAACTCTATACTTTAAATTCTGTATAAATGTGAGAGAAAATAATAAAATTTGACTTATCCATGATATTTTATTTCATAATCAGACTTGTGATTTTTCTAGTCTTCTAATGGCTTTGAACCATAAAATTTCTTCAACAAGTTCAACGTAAATAAAATGGTATTTTCTAAGAGAAGCCTTAACAAATTCAAGACGTTCAGTTTCATCTGTCCGGTATTAACAAGAAAATAAACTTATTTCAAAGCAAAATAATTTTATAACAGGTTTTTAAATATATATTGTGGCCGAACTTATCCAAAGAGTTGAAGAAGTAAGCAGGGACTTGAGATAAATATAATTGAAACCAAAGTCATGATCGTCGACCGAGCTGAAGCACTAAGATGGTGCAGCATGGAGCAGGATATTGTGAATGATTTCATTTATCGTGGCTGTGAAGCTAAAGTTAAAAAAAGAACTGGAACGGCAAAAAATGTGATGTCAAAGCTAAATACAATTTGGAAAAACAGATCTACAGGGTTATCCAACAAGAGTAATAAAACTTTAAAATGGAATTGAATTAAAAAAAACAATTTTTATTTATATTTGAAAGATTATCAATGGAATATAATTTTGTTCAAATGTACGTTTGATACACTGTGCATTCTTCGGATCCAATTTTCGACAGTCTTTCACATAAATTTGGTGCAATTTAACGACTTTTTATTGTTGTTTTTTAATTGCCCAATTGTTGTCGGTCTTACACTAGCTAGATTTTGTAGGGGAGTAGGCCTAGATATTTACGCAAAATACGCCATGTTGTGCCACATGATAAGCCCAAATGTTGTGAATGTCGAGGATTCGATAACATTGGATCATCCCTTACATTTTAATTTACAGCGGGGATATTGACTTCACTCCGAGAATTTTTTTGTCTTTCCGGTGTCTTCACATCATGTAAAGAATAATTGTTTTAAACTTTTTTCTAATTCAACGATTGGCTCGCTCAGATTGATGATAATGTCGACCATAAAATTCACGAAGTGCACGTTAGATTTGCCGTGTCGAAGACTGATTTTGATAATAAGTTTTAATGATTTGTTGTTCCAATGTGAAACGCATGATCCAATGATTAAATTCTTATTTGAAATTCTATCATATTTATTGGGAAAACCCTGTATAATTGGAACCACCAAAATGCTTCTTGTTTCTTGTTTATTTCATCTGCCTCTAAGGAGTAGAAATATGATTATTAATAACGAATATGAGAAACTTGAAGCCTTTCCAATGTGGTGGAGGAGTAAATGCTTAGAATATCGTTGACTAATTGTGTACTTGTGCGTGTGTGTGTGTGTGTGTTTTAATTTTTGAATAATTAAGAGCTCAACATAGATTGTCCACGATCTGTATGAGACACATTTTTCAATTGTTCGGGTACATTGTTCACAGATAAGCTGATAACCTAAAAAAGATGGTGAGAGGTGAAGAGGGCTAACTATCAGATCAGATCAAAGAACCTACTCACTATTTTATTTCAAGGCTAATCGAATTGCGGGGGTACAGAAAAAGGTGGAGGAAAATCTTTAAGTTGACGATTCTCAGTAATGAGGGAACCGACTGAAGAAGAAAAAAGTATTAGTGTTGTTTTAATTTTTTAAGTAATGTAATATCAATTATATATCTTATATATAATTGATATTACTTTACTCACAATACACAATACAATACAATACACAATTATTGGGTTTTTCCTTAATACAGTGGAAACCGGTTATAACGCACATTCGGATATACCGCCGTTTTTTTTGCCATTTTTGTTTTAAGATGCCTAGCGTAAAAAAACACATAAGCACGGCAAGGTAAATTAATATCTTAAAAGAAATAAAGAATGTAACTTTTACTAAATTAGTTGTATTATCGCTCGTAAAATAAAGTCTATCATCACAGAAATTATTCCTAATTTAAATGTTTATTTAATATGTTATTTAAATATTCATTTTGAAAGAATTGTTATAATTTATGAATTACGTGAATAGAATTGATTGTTATTAATATTTTATAAAAAATTATAAAAATAATAAAGAAAATTTAAAAATGTGTCAGCTTTCATTAAAAAAAAAATCATAATTTTGGACAAATCGTTTACACCGCGGTTATTAGATACACCCCCCACAAACCCACGTTATAACCGACTTTCACTGTATTTTGATTTAATCTGAGCTTTCAACATAAGTTTTTTCAAAGGCACCAAAATGCCATTAATGAATTATATTACTGTTATCATTCATCTTCTTTTCATAGTATTTCACTTGTGTGATTATTATCATTCAATAATAAATATATTTTCTGTAAAATCTCGTTACGTGACTTGTATTCTTATATTGTGACTGTGATAATAATAAAATATTACAATGATATATCGCAATTGTGCAAGCACAAAGGTATCATCTTCCTAGTGTGAAAGGTCAGCCATTATAATTCCATTTTCAAAATTTCTCTTAAAATATGGTTTTATTAATACTAGTACAAAACACATTTATTTTCCAATACGAGCAACTATCCAGATTTTCGATTAAACGAACCACCGCTGATTTAAATTAGTCCGAATAATCGGCTCACGGTCACGGGCATAAAAATGAAATATGAAATAGTGTCACTCTCTATAGGTTCCGTAAAAAATATATAGAACAACGTCATTTTGATATCCGAAAGAGTACCTTTGAACATCGATAGATCGAATATAAATAAAAGTTTTACTTTGTGTTTTTGTTGTGCATTGCAATTGCATTTTCAGAACATAGGTCTGTGGTATTTTTAATACAGATTAAATTAATCAACTAGAGGGTATAAAGAAAAAAATCTAGTATTTACCGGGATTCGAACATGGACCTCTCCCCATCCGGGGAACGTGTTAACTATTCAAATAATTGCAATATAAAGTTGATTGCTTTTAAAAATGGAATCAATTGCAAAATTATAAAGATATAAGTTCTAAATTTGTCCTAATCGGTTGCTGTAGTAGAATGGTTAACACGTTTTTCTGCAGGTTCGAATTTCAGTAGTGACAAAATATATTTTCGAAAAATATTTTTTTTTGTACATCTTTCTAGTTGATTAATTTAATTTGTTTAAATTTTCAAAGAAAGCAAACACGTTGTGGCTTGATATAATAATTAAATTATATAATATTTAGTTTTAAATTACTATATTATGCACATATATGCAAGTATAGGTTTTTCGGAATTTTCCGAACACTTAATTAATTTTAACCATACTTTTAATAAGAATACAGCGGCACATAAAAATGGAATAGGTTCACGCCATAACAATTTAGAAGCCTTAGAGATTAATAAATCAATCAATAATAATAGCCAGATACCGAATAACCAAATAAATGTATTCAATAGTCTGGTATTAAAGTTGTTCGTATGTAATCCCTACCCCTATCTCCCACCCCCTACTTGATACTTGACTCAATCTTCTTAACCTCCTATTTAACTATCTGTACTTAGGTTAGTCTATATACAATATTGTTTTGAAGAAGGTTGGGTCCAACTGAAACTAGTTGACTTTAGTATATGTACATAATAAAGCGGTTTAAAACTAAACATTATATTATTTAATTAATTTCTTTAACTTTATGGCCGACGCTTTCTTTATAGGAAATTTTAAAAAAACACTGATTTCGCGGAGATAACTATCAATTTCCTTTGAAATATGAGTTATATTTATATGTAACCGCTTTTGTTTTTGAATTTATAATAGTTTGAAAAGTTACATTTTGACACTTTTAATCATATTTCATCAATCAAAAGCGGTTCGAAATTCGGTAAATTAAACGGATACAATATTGCTATTTTCATCGATGTGACATCATCAAGAAATTCAGACCCGATAACAGGTAACCCATAAAAATATCAGCTTCTGGAAAACACGCCAATTTATATATAATGCCAAGCTAACATAATAAAGTTACAAATCAATAGGATTCTAAAAGATAAACAATGCCATAAGATGTTTTCAAGAAAACTAATTTATTAGAACACATTCTTATTGTGAAGTTGTAATTATTGTAATAATTGATATTTTAAATACTAATTAAATGTATTAATTATAAAGACATACATATAAAATCAATTTTATCAAAAAATAATGTCACTGTAGCATAGTTGGTTCTTCCACGGTTTGGAAAGAGATCCAGGTTCGAATCGCGGTGGCGCAACAACAATATTTTTCGATAAAATTGATTTCATATGTATATCTTTATAATTAATACATTTAATTATTATTTAAAACTAATTTGTGTACGCATCTTTAAATGAAATGTTTTTAAAGTTGTTTGAAAATAATTTAGTGACTGGTTGCTTTAGTGGTGCCCATGAAGATTTGTAATTTGAGATAACACTGTATATCAATATTTTATTATCAAAAGTGCTTCATGAAGGGAAGAATTATTAACTATATTATGCATAATTTAAGGTTGTTTAATTCCTATAGGAATCAAACCTACGTTCCCAGAAAGGATTTGATTATGTACTAGTCAGGCGCCATAACTTCTATGTAGTAGTTGGTAATGCGAATCATGTGGATATTACCGTATTTATTAGAAAATATTAATATACTCGTACATACATCTACATTTAGAGCTTTAAAAATTGATTAATTCAAGTTTTTGATATTTACAAACTCAGTAAAAGCAAAACGTTTGTGCCGTGAAAATAGGACATATATGAATGACTGTTGGATTCAAACCCTTATCATTGTTATCTAGGCAAGCATTACGATAAATTGATGACACTAGATAGATAATTTCAAAAGGTAACTGCTCAGTAAAGGTCTATATCTAGTTTAATGTCACACGCACAATTTCTACCAATTTGCACAACATATTTGTTCACTGCTCAACCTCCTGATGTCATACAGTGATATTATATAACTTAAAAACTTTATTAAGGAGAACACATTCTTATTGTGAAGTTGTAATTATTCAGAACATAGGAACGAGGCATTCAAATAATGAAACGATAGATCTATTAATTTGAAAAGTGTAACATATAGTTTCGAAAATTTGTCGTCAAAAGTACTGTCGCTGTAGCATAATTGGATAATGCACCTTCCCCGGTTTGGAAAGAGATTCAGGGTCGAATCCCGGTAGCGCAACAATACCATTTTTCGATAAAATTGATTTTATACGTATATTTTTCTAATTAATACATTTAATTAGTACTTAAAAACTTTGTAAATATCAGTACAACCGCATCGAAATCGGTTCAATCATTCTCGAAAGAAAGAGACATTCTAACAGAAATAACATATAATAAAGAGTTGCATTTTCTAAATAGAGATACTTACTTTTGAATGTTGTTTTCCAAAACTATGTACGCGAATTTTCTACTTAAACTGTTAAAAGGTAGAGAATCGCTTAAACTTCTCTTCTCATTGCGTCTTCCTTCCACAACCTGAAACCAGAAAATAAAAATAGTTTTTATTATTAATAAACACCAAACGCATGAATTATTAAATTGATTAACCAAAGCAAGTATTTTCAAGTAATATTTTTTTATTTTATTTGTATGAATGTATATATATTTATTTGTATGGATATATAACTTCATGGAGGTTAAAATCTAAAGACAAGTCACAAGACTTGTTTCGTGTTTTTTTCTTATATGCGAAAAATACACTCCTCTTCAGAAACTATATTCAAAACTAAAGATATTTTTATATTATATTCAGTTTTGTGAGTCGCAAATTCAACAGAATGCGATTTTGGTTATCGATAATATTTGTAGTGCAATGGGTAGGGGTGCAAAACAATTAAGGTATTGTCAAAAGTGGTTCAAAATATTCCGTTCCGAGTATTTTGATATTGAAGATTTATTGTGAGCTGGTCAACCTCAAGGAGAATGTTAGTGCTGTTGTGGTGACCCTGCATGCGCCCACAGACATGGCCGTACAGGAACTCACTGAACAACCATATACGGCCGAAACTCAAGCAACCAATCAGCAGACAACATGTATCGTGACAGACACTGCCCAAGCAGCTAGCTAGGTAGTTTTATCTGATCACTTCTACGCAGGCCTTTTCTTCAGCGACTCCAGCGTTCAACCGCATTTAACTGTATACCGCATCTGTATAATTCATCCATCAATAAACGTCAACCTTTGTTAGTGTACTTTTATTTAAATATCTTGCTCTAGTTACAACAACAGTCACCCTACACTGCTACATTCACTAACACGCGTGAGACTAGAAGATGTCAGGGTCTCCAGTCTCACATCAACAAAACCTTCTGACACAATATTAAACAACCACAAGTACTACACTGTCATCAAAGTGGACCAAAGGAAAGAAATTGCACAAAGTTTAAGATTTAAAATAAAGAGGTAGTGTTTAAATATATCGTATCGATGAGGAGTGAATCCTTTAAGCCAATAAAAAACGAAAAAACAGTGGAAATCATACAGTATATTATTTTTATTCTCTGCTTACCCCTATGCCTGCATTAATTTACGGTAAAAATAAATTAATATATTAAAAAACCTCTGTCGGCATGACTCTTTAAATAAATAAAAGATCTTGAAATATTTTTAAATTTCAAAGAGGAGTGCATTTTGCGTATATATAAAAAAATAGGCTAAGATTTATGAGATAACCTGATAACAGGTAACACAAGACTCATCAAATTATGATACATTAAAGAAGTGGTCAGATAAAAGTAAATACAAAATAATAAAAATCTCGTATCATTACATGGTATGAATTAAATAAATAAATAAGTAAGTTTCTTTCTACAAGATTGTTGATATTGCGAAATAATTTTTGGCAAATGTTGCTAAATCTCTTTAGAAATTTTTAGTAAAGGAAATAATATAAATTGTGTTACGTTCTCGATCGAAAAATGATTAAATATAATTTAAAAATTCCCATTGCACATGATTACGTCGTTTACGTTAGTCAAGTGGGGCCCTCAAGTTGAGTAATTACGAACTACTTGAGGATGCGAACTTTAAAATACTTATTCCCATTATTGTGACTAGATCTGCAAGTATAGATTTTCCAGAAATACCCAGTCTCTGGAAGCGCACGGTGGAACTCCATTAAACGAGTATAGTAGGTAATCATTGACAATATGTTCTGTGTTTTGTATGTTTTCATTGTCATTTATCGGAGAGAATCAATCAACCTTCATTTTTGTTAGAAAATGCACAATATCTGTGTCCGTTTCTCAATTTTTTATTCAATACTTCACTGCTTCGTTGATAATGAAAAGCTGTCTTAATAATATAAGGAAAAAACAGGAGATTATCTCGAGTCGAAAATCTTCTAAATATCTCTTACATGGACACGAAGTATTAAACAGTATTTATTATTGGACCATTTTACATTTAACTTTTCTTCTATTAGGTTGATGCATTTGTTGTTTTTTTCGCGACATTTTGTTTTTTGAATTTGACGTTTAATTGACATTTGTCATAACATAATTCTTTAATAGGGTTAGGAAATTAAATCAAAAAATCATACACACATCATCTCAACGGTCTTTTCGGCGAATGAATGATTAGCGAAAAGGCATACCGAGAGTGGTTTGTTCGCTCCAAAGGTGTTGATATCAGCTTCGACGACAAGTCGATCTTCAGATTTTGATAACCAGGCCCTCCTGGCGGCTGTGTAAGAAGACGAAAGTTGCACCCTGGCTGAGAACTTCTACATCGATCCAGAAAATTCGGCAAGGTATGGAAATTTACCGGATAGGTCCAGCATAAGCTCTCAGACAACAACAAGGCAGACCGAGTCCTAATTGTACAATTTTACAATATAATTTATCTTACAATATAATTCGTTAGAGGATTAGAATTAGAGGATGTCCGCGGAAGACTTGGCACGACCAGTTAAACCAGATAATAGAGGATGGTTCTGTCAGAAGCCTCAACAATCGGCGAGCTTGTATGAGAAGATGTATGAATGTGGATGAGGCGAGAATTGTGTGTCAGGACAGAAGAATGTGGCGCCCTATCCTCTCTGCCTACCCCCACGGGGAAACGGCGTGATGGTAAGTAAGCAAGTAAGTACGATATAATTTAAAAAAAAATGGCGGATAATTATGCATCAACCTAATATTTCCTCGTTTGTAACTTTTCCGTTCAGTTTACTTAGTCCATTATTCTCCAGAACCACATCTCAAAAACATCCCTTTCTCTGGTGGGTTATGATCCACTATGGTATATCTATTAACGAAAAATAAACAGTTATAGAAATATTGAAACTCACCGGTGCTTCGAAAACAGGTCTCAGCCACGATGCATTGGCGAGGGTGTAATAGTTCTCTTCGAAGAAGTACGCCACCGATACCTGCTTCTCGTACTCTAGAGGTATCGATAGTGTGGCAAATAGCTGGAAATAATACATATTTTGTTTAGACTGGAAATCAGTTACAGGAGTGAATTAATTTTGGACCAATCTTACTGGAAATTTATTATTATAAAATACTGCATACTGGAATTAAAAAATATAACGACTAGTTTCAATATACTCATACCATTAACATTCGATTTAAAACTTTAGGGTGTATTTACCAAACTTTAAACACTAACTTTTTAATTAGATAGTTTTATTCTACCCTGAAAAAGTATTAATGAAATTAAAGTGGTTATATATATTTCAAAGTTATTACATATTGATTACATTATTAAATATTATACACAGATATTATATATCCATATATTATAAATATAGATATAAGATACGTTGAGCTGAATAATTGGTTAGCTATGAAGGTAGGGAATCAAGATGGTGCATTTTAGATTGGAAACATAGGTACATAATCGTGAGTAGTATTTAATCTAAATCTATTACGGACGGAATAAATGTGAGTGGATCTTCTTGTACGACGTGATGGGCATAATTGTTTATTTGTCATTTTAATTGCACAATTTTAAATAGTTTTTAAATTAATATTAAGATGCACAGACTTATTCATAAAATAGAAAAAATAAATAATATCAAGTAGATCCATATAAAATATATAGATGTATATACAAAAATAATGTATACTATTATATATAACCCCGATATCTTAATGTGTATCAGACGTAAAGAAATTGATTATTTCGGTATATTAAAAAAATAGTAACAAGTATTATCGGAAATTCAATAAAAAATCGTTTTATTATAGATAAATATATATTTTTGTGTCCGATCAAGGATGGGATATACATAGCAAATTTAATTCTAATTCTAATGTGTCAGTTGCTGTTAGATTTCAAAAATTCAAATAAAAATTTGTTTTTAATTATTATTACTCACCAACCTTCTTTCTTCGGTAGTGAATTTCCTTCGTAAATAATAAATTTAAAGTATGCAGAAATTATTGCATATTTCACTATTTTTGTTAAAATACTACAAATTTTGGTGGTACAGAAAAATTGCTAAACCATCTATTGCTTTAATTTTTAATATTATTTTTCTTTTTGTTTGTGTCAGTAAAGTTGAAATATTGAATCGATAAGGATGTGAAAAAATATGCATGCCTGAATAAAAATGTGTGACGTTATCCTATTTGACTAACCCTATGAATACATTGTCAAGACATGAATTTATGTAAATATTATACTTTACGATGATATTATTTAAAAACAATTAGAAATATATACCTACTGCTCTGATTCGATTGTTAAAGAAGGGAGGAGTAAGGGTTGAGCCCTCTTGTCTCCGATATATGAGGTAACAAGGATTTTTTGGGGGACCCTATTTGAGAAACATGGTGATATTGTTATTTTTTTTTAATATCAGGTCATTTTAACTTTGTATATAATTGTATAAAGTAGTAGTAAAATTGGAATTTTTTTTCTATAATACATTTTATTTTATTTTATATTTTGTTAATTCTTTTTTTGTTTGGTTTTGTTGAATTTTTTACAAATTTTTATTATTTTAGTGAGAGTTTTTATAGAATATTTTTATAAATATTGTTTAGTAGGGTCAAGAACAGAGTTAAGAAGTGAAATGAGATGAAAATGATGGGGATCGGATGAGGGATCATTTAGGCCGAGGGAGTTTATGGAAAGCTTTAGAATGGAAATTAATTTAGAGTAAAATTTAGACGATAAATCGTGCATGTGTCGTTTGTGTGAGGGTATATTTGAGCCTTTGTGAATGATTGCGTTTCTGACAAAGCAGGGTGAGTTTGTGATTTTTCTAAGGATGTAGTTTTGTTTGGATTCTAAAATGTTAGTGCTACTTGAATCTTGGATAAGGCTCGCGTATGTGAGTATAGTCCGTTGTAGTACCTACTACTAGAAATGATGGGAATCGAATGATTTAACTAGAAACATGTAAGAATGATTGTACTAGGGAAGTAGGAATCGAATTGAGTAAAACGGCGACAAAATACGTAACAAATTAAAAAAGTAACAATGAAAGACTAAAATCACTCTGCTTCTCAATAGTTAATGTTATTAAAACTAAAATTTGCATTTCCTACACTTTTAGGAGAAAAATACAGGACATTTACATTCAACTAATTAAAGAAGCAGGATTCAAGGATTTTCCGAGCAGGAAACGGATTTGAGAAGACAAGGGTTATTTTTTAATTTTTCTCGAGAAACAGCGTGCAGGGGAACTTTTATGTCAAGTAAAATGTATGTATTTTTTACAATAATCTGGAAACTGTAATTATGTATATAAATATAAAAATGATTAAAATAATTTTACAATTTTAATCATTATTTAGTGTCATTTAGTTTCACTTTAAAAAAATAAAATTAATTTAAACTTACCCCCATTTGAGTATTTACAGGTTCTATAAGAAACCTTTTTCTCCTGGATCTATTGTCAGATTCATTATTGCTGCAGTTAACCATTGCTAATAGCATTCTGGAAAATAAACAATACTTCAATCAATTAGCATATAAAACTTATTAAAAGCGTAAATTTATTTGAAAAATTATATATATTTTAAGATATTAAAATTCATTAGCAATAATTTACGTAGAATTTTGTAGATTAATTTGAATTGACTGTAAACTGCATCACCATTAATAAAAATCACCAACAATAATATGGCAAGGCTTGTCATTAAAACAGTTCACTTGTCACAGATTCGAGTTTAATTATCACAGCCTTAATCCTGTCACACGTCATTAGTACGCGAGTGACAACTAAGGTTCGACGTGTACTTACACTGCAAACACGGTATAATTAAATTGCATGTCGTGAAATCGCGAATCCAACACTCACGCCTTGGTGAAATACGAAGGTAAAAATCGGCGACACCACGGCGACACCGTTAGCTGACATCGCGTTACTTCTCGCGAGGAATTTCTTGAAATACCGATAATAGTATTGGATCCAAGATACGCGCCTTCTCCACTCGGAGGTAGATCGTTGCACCTGTCGCGTCATCCCACTAACAATATAACGTGCTCTCCGAAGGCTGGTGTTTGATCGAGCCATTAGCGAGATCGCTCGGGTACACGATCGCGGGTTGTCTAACGCAACTCTCGGGACCGAAATAAATTCAAAGTATTTTTGTGGTGAATCTGAAAATGTTGGGATACCTTAGTGGAGTATTGAGGTACTCACGAATATACCAACATTCACAGTGAGATCAACCCAATACGCAGCTTAACAATGCTTGATATTTTATCTGTATAATAGAAACCAAAGAGTCAGTTAATATTACATAAAGACTTAAAGGCTTACATTTTGAAACCGTCTAAGCTCGAAGCCATCTATAATCCGACGCTACCTCAGCTCGACGACGTCTCGCACTGTTTACAGTGCGACGCCATCTACAGTACGACACCGTCTACAGTACAACACCATCTACAGATCTGCACGCGAGTACAGGGACGCTAGGTAGTTTGAGTACCGGATACCCAAATTGATAGTTTAGCTATAATAATATTACGCTTCCCTACCTTTTATCTATGACTTTCTGGATGTATTGGATTCGGACGTAGTGTCATTTCTCAATAAGGGAAAATTCGACATGTTTTTAATATCTCTAGGTTAAGATACCTTAAATGTTTTCTCTTTTATATATTCAATAACAGTACGTAAATATATATTCTATTTGAAATGAAGTGTTTATTAGTGAAATAGTATTACGGCTGGCAAGAATATTAACCATTTGTCATTCTGTTATAGATAAGAAAGCATCCTGTCATCTTATCTATTCTTTATGGTCACATCGCGTTGCATTATATGGTCGCAGTTTTTTTTAAATGTCGCACTATCAATTGCGACCATAGTCAAATGTGACATATGAATGTTTTGTTCGTATATATATATTTAAAAGTTGATACGTAAGAATAACGTTTATGCAAAAATCAGCATAAATCGATCGGCGAAATCCAATTGCTTTTTTACTTATAAAAAAATAAACATTAGAATTATAATGGGATGTAATATCAAAACGGGTACAATCCGAATAAGGTAATGTCATTTCAAAACTCACTGTTACTTTAAGAGAAGAAAAGCAAATCAGTGGTCTTTTTAGTGGCCAGTATCTACGGAATGAGACAAATGTCAGAGATTTAGTAGAGATACATCTGAGTACCGTGTACACGTGTTGAGGTTTTGGTCTGGAGATAAACTCAGAGATCACCGCTTGAGATTGGTAGGACGAGACAAAACTCAAACCTGTGTACACGACGTTCAATTTGGTAGCGAGACTCGACACGACCGCATAAACATCACATAGAATCGTAGATATCTATAATTATTTATTCTGTAAAGTTTGATAAACATAAGGCATTAAATTGCAATATTTATTACGTTTTAATTGGTGAAATTGAGATTCAAATTCACCCAACAGACGAACGAAACGTCAATGATCAACGGACTGACATTTAACGTTTGATGTACAATAAGCATAATGTGAAATATGGTACAAAACAAATTAATATTAAACCTGATGGGAAATGAAAACCGAGAGTTAACCCGAAAGAATCTTATGGGAGTATTATCTTTGTCTGAGAGATTATCTCAGAGGAAAATCTTATCAGTGTACATGGGTCATAAGTCTACATAATATGATCTGTACCTGAGCTTTCTCGATACAACTCGAAATAAATGCCAAATAAATAAATAATACTCATTTTTCAAATTTATTATCTTTGTTTTATTAACCACTGAATTGAGTTTAAATACATCTACCGGTTTCGAAAAACACCATTTTCTTCTTCAGGATGTCATAACTAACTAAAAACATATATCATTGTTTCTTCACCAGAATCTATTTTTAAAAAAAAAATTATTTAAAAAATAAATTTAGTGCCTAATTGAAATTGTTATTAAGACTAAATTTGTATTAAGTAACAATTTGAGTTAAGTACTAAATTTATTTTTTAAATAATTGTTTACTTAAAAATAGATTCTGGCGAAGAAACAGTAATATATGTTTTTAGTTAGTTATGACATCCTGAAGAAGAAAATGGTATTTTTCGAAACCGGTAAATGTATTTAAACTCAATTCAGTGGTTAATAAAATAAAGATAATAAATAAAAAATATGAATTTTAACCACAAAGTTAATATTGCTAATTTTAAAAGTATGAAATAATACTCGTTTTCGGTTGAATAGCCCTTCAATTTCTAAGAAATATTATTCACTTGTGTTTATATAATGCTGTAACAGTAACACTTTTAAAACTTAACAAACAATTACCAAATAGCTCCGCAATACAAATCTTTTCCTGAACGAAAATTTTCAACACGCAACATTATTTGCAGAGCTACTTAATGCTAATAAGTCAGAATGAAAAGGCTTCTGAGTATATAATAACGGAAATTAGGGTAATAGATCTTCTAGTTCTTTTAGAAAACAGTAATAAACGGTATTGATATCTGGGTCAAGAGTCAAATTTTTTCGCGTCGTTTAGATGTCATTTAAAATATATAAAGATTATATACATTGAAATATATAGATATATACTAAAATATATGAATGTAGGAGCAAAAATGGGCGATTTGATTGTATGCTGTTTATTGTACGCCGATGATGCAGTACTAATGTCGAATAATGAACAAGAACTACAGAATCTGGTGAGTAGAATGTACGATGTATGCAAGGAAAGCGACCTCATGATGAATGTTAACAAGTCGAAAGTGATGTATTCGAGAAGGAGGAAAGCAAGACACCATGCAAAATACTTGTAGGTAATGAATGTTTGGAACAAGTAGATGAGTTTGTATATTTGGGAAGTATGTTTGATAGAAACGGAAAGGCTGAGAATGATATCGAAAGGAAGGTAACTGCAGGAAATAAAGTAAACAGCGCTTTGAATGGAATTATATCTAACGGGAATTTGTCAACCGAGGCAAGACTAGCGGTGCACAATGGAATCCTGGTACTAACACTGATGTATGGAAGTGAGGCCTGGAGCTGGCAGAAAAGGAACGAAAGTAGACTGAATGCAGTGGAAATGAGATCACTTAGACGTATTTGTGGCAAATCTATTTATGACAGAGTAAAGAATGAAGAAATAAGGAAAGAATGTAAAGCTGATGTTAGTATAGTGAGTAAGATTAAGAAAGGATCACTTAGGTGGTTTGGTCATATGGAAAGGATGAATGAGGAGAGAATGGTAAGAAAGTTATATGACGCAAGTGTTGATGGAACCAGAAATAGAGGACGTCCGCGGAAGACTTGGCACGAACAGGTAAACCAGATAATGGAGGATGGTTCTGTTAGAAGCCTCAACAATCGGCGAGCTTGTATGACAAGATGTATGAATGTGGATGAGGCGAGAATTGTGTGTCAGGACAGAAGAGTCTGGCGCTCTATCCTCTCTGCCTATCCCCATGGGGAAACGGCGTGATGGTAAGTAAGTAAGTACATTGAAAAATGTGTACAATTAACTTTGTATAGCATTATATTAGGAGTCAGTCGGAAAAATTCTTTTCCTTCATCAGGATAAAAAAAACTAAATATTAAATTAATATTCCTTGTTTAAAAAAATGCAATATAAAAAATCTAATATCCGATATAGAATGAGTATAATGAACGATATGGGAAAATGACATAATGATCCGAAATGACAGAAAATATTTTAAAAATAGATTGGTGGTTAATTTTTTTGGTTTTTGACGTAGTTAAATACAAAAATAATTGATCAATTAATTAATAACATACATAATATATGATTAATAAATACATAATTAAATGTATTTATTATAAAGATGTACATATAAAATCAATTTTATCGAAAAATATTATTGTTGTTACCGAGATTCGAAGCTGGATCTCTTCCAATCCGGAGAACGTGCATTATCCGATTATGCTATACCGACACAGTGGATTGGCGACCAATTTTCATATTAATACATCTATCGTTTTATTATTTGAAAGTCATCTACATTGTTTTTACGGAATCTCAAATACCTTTGAGTAAACCGATGGGAGACGCCAGAATTAACAATTAATTTTTATTAAATTTTGGACACATTGATACAACTTATATATTATTAAAGGGAACACATAATTAAATAAATAATACTCGTATGTAGATTTATGTACATAATACTGTTGAATTAACTTAAAATATTAAATAGCTAATTTCTACCTCTACGAATTTAATATAATTAAAAGTGATTGATTAGTGGATTTTGAGGAAAGGGTATATAATATTATATAATACATTTTGTACTATTATTTTTTGAGGTTGATGGTGTTTCACACAAGTATTATATATTCTAAAAATATTAAGTATACATACGTATCTAAATCAACACACGTTTGAGAAGGAAGTACAATCATTTAATTAAAAATAGTTGTTCCAAATATTTGTCGTGAAGAACCACTTATTTATTTTCTCAAAATAAATAGTTAAGTGGTTTTTCTAACAGGATTGTACTCAGGAATTATTTATTAAATGTAAAATTTACGTAGGAAAAAGTGCTTTTATTATAATAAATGTTTTTTTTTTGTATATTTACTAGTTGTGTAGTATTATATATTATTTGCCAAGCTATTTAATAGGATAATGATGCATATTCACAGAAGTATTGGTTGATTACATTTTTGAATGGAGGCGTTGGGACTAGGGCTTCTCTTTTCATTCCCGGGACTCGATTCGCAGCTCTGGATCATTCCCGGGATAAAAGATTCTATGTTTGTTTTTTATAAACATTGTTAATTTTATTTCAGTTAAATTGTTAATATAAATTAAACTTCTATTGACAAAAAAATTATATTTCTAAATAAAAATACAGATATAATAAATTCTTAATATTTAAAAAAAACATTAAAAGAAATCTAATTTGAATGTAATATATTGTTTGTACATATTTGACATTATGCCGTTTCTTTATTTTTGCATTTTATAAAATGCTTCCAAACTTGCGACTCATTTTCAGAAAAAATAAAAGAAAATTATTTGAGAATAGAATTAAAAATACTTAATTGATAATAGTATAATCGTAAAAAAATACTTCTAAATATTAAAAGTTCTCGCGATGTTCATTTGATGAACTAACAAATTTGTACAACGACAGTACGACGGTTGAAAATTCCTATTACCGAATAACTTCGAAACCGTTACAAGGCAGGGCATAATTCGGCAAAAAAATTAAATTTTGTTTCAGCGAAAGCACTCGCTCATGTATGTACGCGAATTTTTATTGCACTTCTTTTTGTAACTCTGTATTTTGCCAACTGATTTATTATTTCCTGAACCCCTTGTTATTGTTTTCTGGAACCCATTCGAAAAGTGTGCTTTTTTTATTTTGACCCGAACATTTCTTTTTAATTGCGGTCATAAGACAAAAAATTTGGACGAAATTATTTTATTTATTGGGCGTATGCATTAATTCATGTGTTTTTTTTTCGAAAATTAAGGCTTTATTGTGAAAAAATGGTTATACACTCAATGATCAAAGTATTGTCCATCAGAAGCTACAACATTTGCCCATCTTTCTGGCAGTTTGTGGATTCCATCCCAAAAGAACTTCTCCGGCTTGGTGGTGAAGAACGAATCAAGCCAATTTTTGATACCCTGTTCTGAAGTGAAGCGTATTCCGGTGAGGGCATTCTGCATTGATCTGAACAAGTAGTAATCAGAAGGGGCTATGTCTGGGCTATAAGGCGGGTGAGGTAGAACTTCTCACCCACTGTTCTCCAAATAGTTTTGAACCGGTCTTGAAACATGTGGCCGAGCGTTGTCATGATGGAAAATTATGGATTGAGCTTTTGGATGAATCCCGATGCTTTTAAACATCTGGAAATGGTTGCTTGATCAACTCCCAATGATTTTGCAAGATCTTTTTGCGTTTGGCACGCATCTTCATCAAGCAATGCCTCCAATTCTTCATCTTCAAACCTTTTTGGCTGTCCGGGTCGTTCATTGTCTTCTAAGTTGAAATCGCCACTTCTAAACCGTGCAAACCACTTCTGGCACGTTCTTTCAGCTAGAGCATGGTTACCATAAACCTCTACTAAAATACGATGACTTTCGGTAGCACTTTTCTTCATGTTAAAGTAATGAAGAAGAACTCCCCGCAAAAACACTTTTTCTGGCACAAAGTTCGACATGTTCAAATGAATAGAAAAAAATGTTGTTTACACTTCAATCAAATGACATATACTGAAAAAGACGCGCAATGACAGTAGCTTTCAAATGAATATAGTCACGGATGAACACGGCGCGAAATAATACTAGTAACGCCCTCTCTTAGAAAACCGCATGAATTAATGCATACTCCTATTACTTTTTTCCAAAATTATTACGAATTCCGGGACTTAATGCGTCAAAAACCCGATACATTCCCGAGTCAGAAACCCTAGTTGGGACATATTGGTTGGTTCAAAATTTTTTTGTTAAGTTCTTTTAAAATGAAAAATAGGGATGCATATGTGTCACATCAATATTCTTACTATTCTTAAACTAAGGTAAATGCTTGTGCTACGAAAATAGGACTAACATGATGGCCTCCTGGAACGCGGCTCGATCTTTCGACCGCTAGATCACTAAGCGAGTATCGTAACCACTAGATCACAAGTACGTCAAATGAGGCATTAGGCATGAACTACATAAACAGAAACAGAAAACGTCAATAAAATAAAAAAAATGTAAATATACAACACAATATCCTTTAACACCTAATATTTCACTACTCTAGCTTATTCTATTGTACAGATTATTTTACGATAGCTAAATCACAACGGGAAAATTTTCAATTATTTTACTTAAAAAAAACACAAGTGTTATCATTGGTTTGATATCTTCATAGATTAATCTTTTCATTACAATTTTAGTAATAGAATTAGAAGATTCTGATTTAATATTTATTATTTTTTCATAATTACTTGTCGTTTTATATAATAGTATTCTTCACGAATGCGACCATATTATAATATTATAGTGTGTGTTAAATACGAGAGAACGCAATATTTATAGGCAATTTAAAAATGGTAATTTCCTTTTGAATATTTGAAAGAACCTTTCTAAATAACATCTTGATCAGACAACACCCATTGAGTTTCGAAGCAAGTTTTAAAGTAACGGTTTATAAAAGGAGTAGATAATTTTGATTATAAAATATTATATATAAACTTGTTTCAATTGTATTTTACCGTACTTTTCAGATAATTTAATTATAAAGATAACGGTTTTTCAAAAATAGTTAAGTTTAGCAAAGGAAGATAGGTAGCCCTAGAAACGAAACTCATCAAGTTTTCCGGCAAAATTTTCAGTTTTTTTCTTAGGAAACACGGCAGTCCCTTGTAAGACTCGAACGGTTCTCCTTGAGAAACGCCTTTCCTTTGTTTTATTACCAGCGCCGTGTTTCCACTGACTCCTGACTAGGATCAAATATCCTCCAGGTATCCCGAACTAATTTCTTTTGAGACTATCTTAAGACTCCTTTATATTATCGCAATTCTTTATAAAAACACTTTTCTTAAATTCGATAATGGTTTAACGTAAGTGAAGTGTTTATCGATAATGTCAACAAATTCAATCACTCCAGTCATTCAATATGAGCTATTTCATTTATTTAGAAGTTAAAATGGCTGACTGAATCTTAATTAAAAAATCTAAACTATCCGACGCAACACGACTGTGTTAAGATTTTATTTTTTTTTGGATAGCCTAATCCATAGAACGTTGTGGTCTACAATTTTAACGAAATTTCAAGTATTGTTAAACGAAACTTCGTTTATTTAAAAAAATCAAAATATTCTTAGGATATCTTCTAACAGAAAGTGGCGTAGTTATCCGGAAAGTTGAAAATAATATATTAATATTCTAATATAAGGTCTTTATATATTTGTTGTGTGGTCAGTATTGACTACGGAAGATATATGTTTAAAGTGAAATATTTTTTTTTTTAATATGTTTATGGCAGATAGTAAGAGTGGAGATGGAGAATTAATTTTGTACAATTATATTCGCCATTTCATTAAAAATTGAATCAATATATTACATTAAAACATTAATATATTTCATTAAAAATAATGCGGTTCTTAATTATAGTGTAGTAGTTATTTTGTGATTATCTCAAATTTGATTTATGATTTTAACGTAGATACTCGTATGTATATATTACATTTTTTTCAACAGGGACATAATATAATATTATTAATTACCACTAAAAAATAAAAAAATACTTTACTATGTAAATTATGTTTCTCACACCGGCGTATTGCCGAATTTAAGGGATGTACTTCAATTAGACACATTGCAAGAAAGATTAATTTATTTATTTGAAAAGAACTTCTTATGATCGAAACCCAGATGATGGTTTCGAGCCTTTTTTAAACTATATCCTTTTTCTCGGTTAACATAAACAGTCTTTGTTTTAAGCTAAGAATTTTAGGCTAGTCTAAACAGTTTTTATGGGTTCATTAAAATAGGTGGTTAATATAAATACCAATCCTTGGGACTTAACATTTCAAGAGGGACTAAATGTTAAACAAAGGAATACGATAAGAACGTGTATGAAATTAAACTTTTATAAATTGTATAATTATATAAGTTGATAAGCTCAGTATCAAGTAAGTAGCCAGAGTATAACATATATATATATACATATATATATATATAAAATACATAATTTTCCATGTGGCATAGAAACATAAAACGAACATATTGAGTTGCACGGTAATATAAAATAAACAAGATCTGCTATCAACTGTATCACGTAAAAGTGTGCAGGTATCGCATCAAAAATGTAAATTATTTTTGTTTATTTATTTATTAGACTTTATTGGCATTTATGTTTCTGTTATGTAACAGAGGTGAATACATATAAGATATTATAATATAGCATGATAAACTTATTACAATTATATTGCTACTACATATAATACTCGTAGTTTATTGTGGGAGACGCAGTAGAACTCCACCACTGATATATATCGTATTGTTCTGGATACTTTGCTAGACGCTTATCTGTGTTAAAGTAACCAGTTTTTTTGCGCTGTTGTAGTGTTGTTTAATTAGAAAGTAAGACAGTAAGAGATGCAAAAAAAAGAAACTATAAAAATAATGTAGTAAATGTGTTGCAAATATAAAGTTTTGCTATTGTATTTTCGTTGATTTTTTTAAAGAAGATTATTAAAAAAATTTATTCTCGTCTTCACTGACGGGTTATAATAATTTATAGTAATAATAATAATTACATCTATAAATTGTAATGTTATTTTTTTTGTAATGTTAGAAAGGGAACATAAACCCGCAAAAGGCACCAGACATAATGTCCTATTTCAACGTGAAGATGTGAAAACGAAACAAAGGAATGAATTTACCGATATCTAGATTACGCTTCTACGGAAATGAGTTGGAGCAGTTTGTTCGTTTATTTAAAATCAGTTTATTTCCTTTAAGGCAACAAGTATTAACTGATTATAGATATAATAATAATAAAAGTACAAATGGCAGCCAATAATTTCTCTTTCAAAAAAAGCTTGAATAATTATCGAACTATCGAATTAAGGCTTATTAACGACCACAAAACAGCAGGTGTTTTTCAAATTTATTCAAATCCACTTCTTGATATGGTGGGAAAATGGGACATTTAATGAAATTAAAATAAATTAATTATTTTTTTGGCAGCGAAAAATAAACACGCAGTTTCTCTGATCACCTTCACAACGTAAGGGATTCAGCAACATGGTGTCTATGACGTGTTTGGTCGAAGTTGATTTTACGCCATTTGAAAGTTTTTTAAACAATTTCAGAGTTGGGCTAAATTTGAAAATAATACAATATCAAGCACTCTCAAGAGAGTGATCTAGCACTGCCAGTAAAAAATGAATCGATTTATTAATTTAATGCATCTAAAATTAAAATATTCACAAAAAATATTTTTACAATTCAGCTCTGTTCATAGTACCGTTGCTCCACATTAGAGATGTTACAGTGAACCATAACCTGCCAGTTACGTCAACTCTCACATACAGTTTGTTTGACCACCACAACCTTATTTTAGAAGTGGTTGTCATTAATGGTTGTGATCTTCGGTGTTTTCATGATTGTAGATATTTTTTAATTGAATTTTTTTTGTATAAGTGACAGTGCGGTAAGTCATATTTAATATTTATGATTTTTTAATATTATTTTTTTTATCGTAAATAAGAAATGTTATTTTATTACTATGTTTCTTATACAGAAAATATTTTAAAATGTGAGGCAGTTTCCCTATATCAAGCCTAGCCAAAGTGGCCAATTGCCACAATACTATTATAAAAACTTCTATGCACTAAAAATAATAATGATATATATACACAATTTATAAATATACTGCCTTCTGTACATTCATTTTTACAGAAAAATAATGCATTAATGTATGGTTTTAAAAATTAAAAATGTAACACATCTTGTTAATGGATTTAAAGATTCACATAGAGAATAAAAAAAATTAAATTAAAAATCTCGCTTTACAAATAATACATTTAAATTTTTTTATAATTGATTCTATATACATAGAGGCAGAAACTTCCATGGCGCTTACATGCATAATTCATTAATAGTATGAATTTTTACGACACTATATTGTGTTATATGTGTCGCTAAATGTTTTTAATAAATAAATAATTATATTTTTAATGAGAACACATTATTATTGCGAAGTTGCAGTTTTAAATAGATTTTTTCTGTATATCCCTCTAATTAATGCATTTGTATTTAAAAAAACAATTATTAAGTTTTTGTATTCCTTTTTAAGAAGTGATACGCATTAATTACAGCTGATATATCCGTCATGAGATCGTGGTTGCTGCACATGGTGTGCATGACGTGTGCCGTAATGTCACATGCGTCGCTAGACACGAGCCTCCTACACGCCCAACCGCAGAACTACCTAAACCATCACGTGACCCTCGCAAGGCAGAAGAGATATCTTCTTTACCCCGATGGTGATCCTGCCAGGGTTCAGGTAACTTATCAATTTATATATTTCATTTACATGTAAATTAAAAATGTATTTTAAATATAAAGAAAAAAATTGATAATGATTAATGATGAAGTATACGATTTCGTGGGTAAGTGAAATATGATAGTATGACTGTCTTAGTATTATAGATACAACTCCACTACTACCACTAGGTATTACTTGTCATGGAGTGAACGATTTAATTTAATAACGTAGTCCAATATACAAAAATAATAATAAAGAAAAGTTACAATTTAGATTATTATACAAAATTATTTTATTTACTACCGAGATTTTTTTTTGTATATCTTTTTAGTTGATTCATTCAATTTCTATTAAAAATACAACAGAACTGTGTTCTGAAATTGAAAGAAAAACGTGTTTTTCTTAAAAAAAGATTATTTAATTCTCATCTTCTTTTTATATTTCGTTCCCCTTTTTTTTTATTCGCTTACAGTTTTGTGGCGCCCAGACAATTGCTCGAATATGAAATTGGCACAAAGAACGTTTCGTCCAATATAGTTTGGTGCAACCCTTATAATGTCCACTAGCAATTATTATGTTCGTAAAAATGGGGAAGAAGATCTATAAACGGGAAGCTCCATGAAAAGGTCCACCCTCAATAACCGGAAAACTGTCATATTTTGTAGCCGATTGATATTTTTTAATGCTGATAACATTGAAGGACGTTCTACGTAATTTGACAGATTGAGCAACATTTCACGATTGGCAAACAATACACAGTATTTGCGGAAAAAAATATTTTTCTGTGATTCAGTCTCGGGGTTTTAATATCTTTCCATATTTTATATAATAGTTTAACTATGAACTTAAATAAAAGTGTTAGTACTATTGTAACTGTGAGTATACCCTTTACAAATAATATTTTTTTAACGCATTTGTAAGTTTTTTCTTAAGTGGTCGCCTTTCATGGTACCGATATGTCTATTTTTTCATAAATAGGTTGTATGAATGTGAACTTGTAATAATATATTTAATAGTTAAGTACTCATGGTACGTATTTTTGGCTCGAGCTAATCTCTGATATTCTTAAGAGATAACTTTCGGCTTTGTAGTTTCGCGCTTCACTTTTCGCTTGTTGTTGATCACACGTCAAATTCGTCGACAAATTGTGTTCTATTCGTCGTTGAGGGATTAGAATATTCCTAGTAGCAGTAAAAGCGTTTGTAATTTAATGCCTTCTGTTTATTTAACTGTTCAGAATAAATAGTTGTAGATATTTACAGTTTTAAGTGATGTTTATGCCTATTTGTCGAGTCTTGCTAACGTGTATACTGGTTTCAGTTTTTTTATCTTTCACGATGATCTCTGAGTTTATCTCCAAATCTAAATTTCAATACATGAAGCGCCTGATTCCAAAACCCCCTAAAAGGAATTTCGGATAATTTGTGTTAAATATGCAGTTTTGTAAATTTTTTTGTCAGCTACTTGCAGAATACATTGTTTCTCGCAAAAGTCAAGGCTAGTTCAAAAATACCCCAAAGCAAACAGAATATAAGATATTAAGGAGAACACATTCTTATTGTGAAGTTATAGTTATTCAGAATATAGATCTGTGATATTTTAAACACGCATTAAATGTATTAATTAGAAAGATATACATATAAAATCAATTTTATCGACAAATATTGTTGTTGCTACCGGGATTCGAATCTGGATCTGGATAAATTTTCGAACCTATATATTACATTTTTCAAATTAATATATCTATCGTTTCATTATTTGAAAGCCATCTACATTGTTTTTACGGAATCTCAAATACCTTAATAGACGTCAGAATCAATAATTCATTTTTATTAAATTTTGGACACATTGATACAACTTGAATGACAATGTGTTCTCCTTAATAGTTTACCTTCCTAATTAATACATTTAATTTGTATTTAGAATATAAGTTGTTATTCCCCCTAAAATGAAATCAGCCAATCACAACGTTTGTTAATGATCACGTGATCTAGAACGATGTAAAAGAAAAAAAAATGCATTACAGAATTGTCTTTTTAAAAAATACTGATGTAAAAACAAACATTTTTTACATTTGCTTTCAAAATATATATTTTCATCCATAACTAAAAAATAAAGAATGTTGTATTAGGGGGTTTTGGTATTAGGCGCTACACATGTACACGGTTCAGAAATGTATCTCAACTAAATCATTGAGATATATCTCATCGTGTTTCATTCCATAGACACGGGTCATGATAGTATATTTATAAACACTTAGGGATAAAATATGAACGTAACTAATTCAATCAGTTAATTTATTTAAATCAGATTCTGTGTCCCTTTCGTGAGTATTTTCCTCACTCAAAACAGTAATGAGTATTAAAAGAGATTATAAATTCGTCAACCTAACCTAACCCGACTGACAATTTTTTTTATTATTCTCATTTTGTCGCTTTTATCCCGCAGAGATACCGAGCACATTATTTGTTTACTTTGTTCGGGGATCGTGGGCGTTGAAAAAATGTTTTTGAACTGTAAAAGCTCTGGCAGTAATTATTTTTTAACTAAACTTCTTCGGACGAAAAACATTTCACCAAAAAAATAACGGACCGAATATTGTGGAATCAAAAAGATATACAAATTATAATTATATAACATAATAATTATGTTATATAATTATGACGGCATTTTATGTATTTTACACGGAGATAACATAATCACACGTATCATGTAATGTTTATCATTTATCATTATCGTTTAGTGATGTAATGTTTATCACAGTCCAAACAAATTTTTATATGTATTATATAGTTACTAATAAATAAATAAATAAATAAATTTAATACTTTACGAAGGAAAATAATATAAATAATACTCAATAAATAATATGTGTCTGATTTATCATCGTTATCCCTGACTCCACAACTCAGTATGGATCACGGCTTTTTCGAGGTTACCTCCGCCAATCTCTGCACTGGGCTGCTGGACTCTCCAATATTATGAATTTCGTGACTTTCGGCACAACGCACAGATCTTAAAATTCTTTGTTACAATACCTACGCTACACTCAGTTTTCTGTAACAGCTCCAAAAATTCTCCCGAGGTTTTTTCAAATACATCTAGTGTTTGATCTTTCTGTGTTGAAGTAGAGGTTTCTGACATTAAGTCTGATCAGAGTTTTATACAGCATTAGTTTTATTTAATGTATGAAAAACGCATAGTCGCATAGTTCTATTCTTTTTGTATAGCACGAGCAGAAGACGAGGTGAGTCCAAGCCGTATCAAACTATTTTGATTTATAGCTACAATTATCATCATAGTCAGCCAATGCTGATTCACTACTTCGAAGGCTTCCTAATGACTCTACCACTCTCTTTGGAACTCCGCCAATATCTACCATGTCCCTCCCACTGCTTCGATGATTTCGTCTACTTATCGAAACTGAAAGTTTTGTCTCATGCCATTTTAGAATATTCTTTGTTCATCGGTTAACTCTGTGCATTGAAATCGTTTTTAACAGTGCAAATGAAATCTTCACCTCGGTCTACACTCTTTTAGTGATTCCTAGCAAACTTATTTCAATATTTAATCTATATTCAATGTTACAATTATTATAATTAGAACATCCTGTACATTTTAAAGTTTTAATGTATAAATATATTTATATACGTCAATACTGACGTGTGTTTAATATTTACTCACCAAAAAACAGTCCTCAATGATAAGATTTAAAAAAAAAAATATTTTCATGTCAATATCCACGTGAAGTTAAAAGGGACTGGGTTTTTCTTGTTTGATTGTTAAAAAAATTCATTCAGTTCTTGTATCGTTCGAGATTCAATAGCGCAGATCTAAATGCAGTATAATAAATTATTAAATTTTTTTTTCAGCTTATCATCGGTCTCGGTTTACCCGTAGATTTAGAAGATCAGTCTGTGACCATCGGTTACGTCATAAAATTGCTGTATCACGTCCCACAAAATGCCTCCGACTACTCCACCAACATGTTTGCCGCAGCTTCCATAGCCAGAAGTTCTAGAAGCCTAGAGAAACCAGAAAAAAAAACAAAAGAGAACGAACACAAGCATAAAAAAGATCCTGTAAAAGATGGCGCAGTCGAAGGAAGGGTTGGAATAAAAAACGCAGACATTAATGCAAGTGTAATTGAAGAAAATTCCCATGATAACAATGACGGATTAAAAAGAAATATTATTTATACAGAAGGGGGAATAATGACAGATGATAATGCTGATGAGAATTATGAGCGATATTTAATGGAAGTCAGGGAACAAGATAGGAGAGAAAAGTTAATGAAGCTCCCAAAAACAAACCGCTGGGATATTTACAGAGTCTTGGAGCATATGATAGAACAGTGAGTATATTATTCTTGCTTGAGATAACAAATTAAGGATTCACGAGAGATATTTTTTATGTAAATAATATAAGTAAGGAAATATTTTATTGCTTCGACGAAGGTTGTGTGAGCAGTCTTAAGAAGATTGTTAATGCAGTGTGTACGTAGAGAGAATAATGTATCCGATTGTCTCATAGGTACTTGTTTTTCTTAAATAAAAAAGTAAAGTAAGTAAAATTGTCTTCGAAAAATAAAGATATATTTACAGTTTTTTAATCTAAATATATCTAAGTGTTGTGAATTGGCACCTCATAAATTGTCTGATGTAAATCTCGCGCTGTATTACTGAGTCGGGAAGAATTTGAATCTTTTTTGGACATTTTGTTACTAGAAGTGAGGGAAAAAACGGAAATCACAAAGCATAATTAGCGTAATTGACATATTC
The DNA here is from genome assembly GCA_022840565.1 of Eubasilissa regina. Lineage (NCBI taxonomy): Eukaryota > Metazoa > Arthropoda > Insecta > Trichoptera > Phryganeidae > Eubasilissa > Eubasilissa regina. The sequence goes on along the minus strand of JAINEB010000007.1, from coordinate 11,042,585 downwards.
TCATATTTTAAAATTTTATGTCTCGAATGTAGTGGCAAATAAATCAAAGTAAATACGCCTTTGAAAGAATGCAAAGGATAAATCTTTCTTTCGAAAAAATAGAGTAGCCACCGGGACTTGAATCCAGGTCACTTCTTTTGCCGGTAGAATACTTTCCCTGTAGAGCCATGTTGTTAATCTTTTCAGATTTTATTTCTTATTCATATCTTACTTCAGTTCACTAACTTCAGACACATTTAATTATTTTTCTAGTAGAAAAGGGGGCGACAAGAACAGACAATTTTTATAGAGTATTTTATTACAACTAATTTTATTATTACATAATAAAGTCACGTTTACAATGTTGCTATTTATATACAACATTTATTTCGGTTGTATTATCAAGGAACGATATGTCATTAATAACTTCCCCAATAAAACGTGAATTTATCATTTAATTGCAGACTAATTAACGAAGGAATATATATGATAAAGGGTGTCCAGCGGAAAATTTTCAAGTTTAATATTAAATTAAAAAAAAAACTACAATGTTATACTCATATTTTATTTATACAAAATGAAGTTTAATAACGCGGATTTTACGTTTTATAAAAAATATCGTCTAAATGCCGTCTATTTCTCTCAAGACAATCGTGCAATCGGACTCTTAAATTTGCGAACACGCGAGAGCAAAGCGTTGGTTCAATGGCAGCAACTTCACGGCGGATATTTTCTTGTAGGGCCTGAGTTGTTCGAGGATTGTTGCTGTAAACTCTCGACTTAAGGTATCTATCCCTACAAAAAAAGTCACACAGTGTAAGGACCGGTGACCGAGGTGCCCAGGGTATGTCTCCGTACATATTGATTAATTTATTGGGAAAAATCCTCCTCAGCTTCTCCATTAAAACTCTATCTGTGTGTGGAGTGGCCCCGTCTTGCTGAAATTATATTCTGTTGTTGAATCCGGGAAACAGCTGTAGTTACGGTACCAAAAACTCGTCGATTATTCGGCAATACTGACTGTCTTGCGCTGGTTAAAAAAATATAGGCCAATTATCCCTCGGGCAGAAATTGCACACCACACTGTCGTTTTTGGACAATGCAAGCGTTTTTGATGGCGATCTCTTGGGTTGTCGGGGCACCAGTATCTCATGTTCTGTTTATTAACATAGCCATCCATATGAAAATGTGCTTCGTCAGTAAACAATATGTTTACAAGCGTTCGTGGTGTTTCTAAACGTTCCAGCATCGTTCTCGTTAAGGTTTTACGTAAAGAATAGTCATTTTCGTTGAGAAACTGCACTGATTTGCAATTCGATATATAATTTGTAGTTTATTTTTCAAAATAACATGCACTGTTGATTTTTTTATTCTGGTAAAGGCTGCAATCTTCCTTATTGATTTACACGGATTGCGCATAATTTCACGTCGAACTTGAGCCATATGTTCTGGGGTCGCTGCTGACGTTAATGGTTCCGGAGGAGTTTGGTTAACCATTGTCCCTTCTTGTCTGAACTTTTGAACACAACACCAGATAAGTTGCGTGCTCGGCCTATCATTTATTCGTCGAATATTAAAGCGAGTACAAAAAGCGTAACGCGCACGAATCAATGAATCACCGCACTTTTAATATTGCTCAACCGCGAACGCGCGGTACGCTTCCTACTAAATAATACTCTTTTTAAATACAAATTAAATGCATTAAATAGAAAGATATACATAAAAAATCAATTTTATCGAAAAATATTATTGTCGCTACCGGGGTTCGCACCTGGATCTCTTCCGATCCGGGGAACGTGCATTATCCGATCATGCTATACCGACACAGTGGATTGACGATACATTTTCAAACCTATATATTACATTATTCAAATGAATACATCTATCATTCCATTATTTGAAATCCATTTACTTTGTTTTTACGGAATCTCAAATACCTTTGAGTGAACTCATAGAAGACGCCAGAATTAGCAATTAATTTTTATTAAATTTTGGACACATTGATACAACTTATGTATTATTAATAAGAGTATTATTAAGAGTATTCTTAATAATACACTTTTTGCTGAGTTATGCATGATTTTAATTTGTTTACAGTGACCTAATTTCGAATAATTAATTAATAATGTTTTAGGAATGGATTGAGCGGGCGTGCTTGTATACTGAGGACCATCTGTGAAGCAGCGGATACCCCCTTCACACACCCAAACGGACTTCTCGGAGAACTGGTTCATATTATTTTCACGTAAGAATTCTTTAAAGTTCTCTAAAATTGAACAACGTATTGAAAATAAATGTCGATTTCCACAATATATTTCATGATTTGATCTCCATATCTATAGACCGTGTGAGAAATCTGGATAGTAATTCTAAGCAGTATAACTAAAAAGAAAATAAAAATGTTACGAAGTATTTTATAAAAATGTGAGCATATTTAATGTTTTTCAAATAAGAATCGACTAAAAATTTAACTAAAATTATTTCTATATATTAATTAGAAACATATACATATAAAACACGTTCTTCTTAATAAAACTATTTCATTTGGAGGTACAAAAAATATATGTTACTGTTTTCTACATAATCTAACATAACATAAGGATTATATAAGCGATAGTTGACCAAGCAGAATACAAGAAATTTTATAAATATTTTCTTAAGCAATTCATCAAAAATTAGTCAAATACTAACAAAATCATTTTAAAAAGCTAATTTAAAATTAATTGAATCCAGGCCTTCGTCCAGCCATGATCTGCTGTCTAGCCACTCTGACAATGAATACCACGCAGCAGAGAAACTTGGAGCTGATGAGGGATCCGACTGCGAGCAGCTCTTTCCTGAATGCAAGGAATCTATATTGGAGATGTTCTCTGAAGTTGGCGTCGGATCGATGTTCGGTTAATATCCACCTAACACAATACAAATCGAATATTCTCTTAAATATAATGTTTTATGTGATTCTGGCATTTCTTTATTAACCCATTAACTAATTATAAAGATCGTAGGAAAAGTTTCATTAAAAAAAGATAGTCATTTCACATTTAACGAAATTTAAATATGATATTTATACCTAATTTTTATGTAAACTCTTTTTTGGCAAATTCAATAAGTAAATAGTAATATTTTTTAATTATTTTATATAATAATATTTGTAGATCCATATAAAACTTTTAATTGCAATTAAAAATTAAAAATATAGACATATTGAGATGGTAGAATTATTCTAATTTATTTTACGCATTATTGTGGGATAAAAGATTTTTCGCGGATCCTTTTACATTGCAGAATGTTTTAAACCAAGTATTCTAATATCAAAATAGCTTAATTTTTTTATGTACAAATAAAGTGTTTTTTTTTAGTATTGTGGATTAAAAATAACATTAAAAAGTCTCTTTCATAATTCAATAAAACTTTTTTATGCACATCACTTTCCTTGAAGAATTTATACAAATATATTTTACACAATACAGAAAATATAAAAAAAAAAAATTCTACCTAATATATACTCGTATGTGTTCTCTTAACATTAATACAGTTCTCGATATTGTACGTCACAAAACTAAATATAAATATTTATAAGCACAGACACTTGGAATAAAATAATTTTATAATCATCTTTGTTATTTGACTGAATATGACAAAGATATTGGGCTCTGACGTTTCAATTAAAAAAAAAAAAGTATTAAATGAGCTTTGCGTATACAATCTAGTAGGTACTAATAATTTAATTCGTTAGCAGAAAGTACCTACCAAATATTAAGTAATTACCTACCAAATATTCTGTGGAAATTTGAAAATACTGCTTTTTTCACTTATTATTCCCGATTTTTGTCCTTCATATTCACTTTTAACTCTATCGCCTAGTTAATTAATAAGGCACTGACGTAGGTTCGTGCTATAATATGATACCAACAGTAGGGTAGAATTAAACTACTTACACATGTATCTAACAACTAGAACTGATATACCGAAGAGGACACATCTTGCTTTACGACAACTTTCACCTTTTCATGAACCTTGCTAACTATTTTAGGTAACAAATTCAATAACAGAGAAGCATTAGAAAATCCCTTTAAAGAATTCTTGGATTGTAATTCGCTGGAGTTTTACTCTAGAGGCATAAATAAACTTGTAATTCGTTGGCAAGAATGTGTTGAATCAAAGAGCTCTTATATACATTGATTAACTAAGTTTATTTACTTTAATGTTATTGTTTAGTTGAATTTAAAGGTTGAAATCGGCCATTACTTATAGAACCACTAATAGAAAAAAATATCATTTTCCTAATACTGTGCCATATTAACACGAATCTTCTGTTATGTTCTGAAGTTGAACAAAGTTAATAAATTGTTTTCTTTGGTTTATTGGAGTGTCGTAAGATTGCAATAATTAATGGCATTAAACAGGCAGTAATAACGTACTTTTTTATTGTGGTCAGAACAATTCAAAATATCTATAAATTTGATAAAAATGTATATAGCAGGCTGGCTTTTGTCGTATATGGTTAAATTGAATGGTCATAAGCTATCATTGATTGAAATTTTATCATCTATTTGAAGTTTTTTTTCGTTAAAAATGTTCTCAGAGGTAAAAATTCAGTAATTGTGTGTTCTTAGACATACTCAAATACTGTTAGTGATATTTAGGTTATTCTACAGGGTGTAACATACCTAGTCCACAATATTTTATGGGTAGGATACCTGACTAAATTATGAATCGAAAGTATTTAAGGAATATGTGCAAAACTGCCAAGTCACGGAAAATATTATTGTTTGAAATTTTTACAAAATCGTGTTAAGCTTTAAGTTTACGTACTTCGAAATAAATATTTGTGAAATTTACCCATTATTAATTTATATCTTTGCTTCAGGCCCTAAATCATATAACATAAAATAGTCTAGCCGCGCGAAATTCGATGAACTTTAATTTCTTTTTTTTCAATATATAATTTGGAATCAATAAAATAATTAAATTAATCGAAATAATCGCATAATTACGATTTTTTTTTTAATGTTTATATCTTTGACATGATTGAGATTAGGCATATATTCTTTGAACATTTTTGACTCATAATTTAGTCAGATATCCACTCATGTAATATTGTGGACTAGGTCTGTTACACCCTTTAGAATAACTTAAATATCACTAACAATATTTGAGTATGTCCAAGAACACACAATTACTGGATTTTTGCCTCCCAAAGCATTGTTATTAAACAAATTATGGATATCTCATAGAGACCAAGCTATTTATATTATATTATATGGGAAGTATGGACATACGAGTATACAGGGCTTGTGACCTTAGGTTGATTGTAGGTAGAATTGGTGAACGTTACATTGTGTAAAGTGATCACTTAAGCCAGCCAAAAACAGGTCGTAATACCCATACTTCCTATATAATATAATATAAATTGCTTCATCTCTATAAGATATTTATAATTTATCTTAAATATTATTAATAGACATGGCAGTTACTTTGTGGTGCAACATAATTATTTTAATTTGTTCAAAAAATTAAACATAATTTCGATAAATATAAAAAAATAGTTTATTGAAAATTTTTAGAGGATTACAAATCTCTTTATATTACGGAGTTCATTTATACACATTAGTACATAGAAAAATTGATTAACGATATTTTAATTAAGTAAACGAATATAATTCATGTAAGTGGTGATAAAGTTTTAATAATATTCATTGTCGTCATATATTACTTCCGTCAAATGGTCCAGCGGAGAAGATGGACAGCCTCCGTAAAACTGATCACAGTCGCTCATAGTCCTTCCGATTATTTCTGCTTTCAAGTAATCTTCGAATGGGGTGGGATTTTTCTTGATGTAATCATTTTCAATATGAAACCTTCGACCTGGGGAGAGATTACTTTTCTCCCGCCCGCCAGAAGACTGGTTGCCGTGCTCTGATGGTCTGAAATTCATTAAAGTCATATTGATAATGGTTAATGCTAAAAAGTTTTCTGAACAGATTGATATATTTGTAGATAATACACGCAACTTATGTAGATATATAGCAAGAGCGACAAATAAAATAGCGATGCTTTTAAAGGCCCTGGGGTGGTAAAACGTGCTTTTTTGCAATATACGGGAGGAAAAGCTACAAAGCAATAGTGTGAACTTTATATAAGGTTTTGCGGGTGGTTTAGGTATCAATTAAGTAGACTACGTGACCAGTGGTGATATCCATATATATATATATATATATATATGGTATATCCATATATAAATATATTTTAGTATAAAAGCCAAATGTTAGTGGCAGCTCCAGTCTTTTAGGTAGATTTCGTTAAAAACATTACTTAGTGCAGAAGATATTATTACGTAACTTTTGAAAAATTATGTAGGTATATATATATATATATATATAGAAATGATGTTTCTTCTAGATTAGATAGCGTCTTTTGTAGATGGTTTCCTTGAACCCGACGTTTCGGCATGGTAGCAAAAGCTAATTTTATAAAAGTTTTATCTATAAAGTTATGGTATAACCGTATTTGTTTGCGGACTTAGAACAACTGTGGGAGATTTAGATATCTTGTAAGCAAGTATGGTTATACCGTAACTTTTTAGGTGAAGCCTTGACAGTGGCACGTGTTACTAAGCCGAAAATTCGGCCTACAACCGTCTACAGAAAATGTAATCTAACCTAAAAGAGACCGGTTTCATACACTAGCGTTCGCGGAAACATTATTAACAATAAACTACAATATTAAACATATATATTATATATGGGAAATAACGGATTTTGTGGACACAAAAACTCAGATTTCGATCAAATTTTTCTGAAAAATTCATATTGAAAAAATTTAGCTTGTTCAAATATTTACAACGACCTTAATAAGTCATAGACAAAAAACTTAAAGTAAAAAAAAAAACATTCTAGAATATCGCGGAACATTATAGACAAAAGAAGATGATTAAAAGTAATTATGTTTAGAATACATACGAAATTTACCTGATCCTTGTGGTTAGTGACGGAATAAATTTTTTTTAAACTGTGGGTAAATAAATGTTAAATAATTATATCCACGCCACTAGCACGCAAAACCTAAATTAAGTTATAAATTTTAAGGATTAGCAATAGTTAATTTGTAACACAAACGCACTAATTTTTGAAAATTATAAAAAAAATGATTTTATATTTACGTTAAAATGAACTGCATAACGTCGTGAAGAAGGTCATCGTCCTGATGCAGTGGCGCGGCAGCCAGGTGGCAGATGGAGTGCAGAAGGCAAGCGCTGCCGTTGTATTGTCTCCTGAAATTATTCCAAGAGCGTATTATAGTCTCACGAGCGTGGTTCTGCTCAGGTCAAAAATAGTTTCTTAGATGTATAAAAGTATTTTAGATGGTCCGTTAACTCTCTGTATCATAAAACTGACCTTTTAAACTTCTTTCATGGGTTGAAAAATATATTAGGGAAACATTTTTTGAATCAGGCGTGGGCGAGCAAATCCTAAAGGGTTAAAAATAACAGTTTTACACATTTAGATCTATCGTTTCTTCCTATCCATTATTATTATTCGATCAATCGCGAAATAGTTGTAATTTTGATTTATTTGCTTTTATTTTAAATACACAGTTTATCAACGAATTGTTGATAATCTGTAATGTATTTAAGCTGTAGTTTATTAAAAATTACCTTTTAATGGTTGCAAAATTAGAAATACTCTGAAAAAATAAATATTAAAATTAAATTTTCGACGTGAAACATCCTAGAGCGCACCGGTTAGAGAAACGACAAGTGAAACGAAATCATACTACAAAAGTGACATTCACTTTTCGGCAACACATACGTACGCGATTATAGCTTGCGCGGAACGCACGTTGTCCGACGGAGTGACTGCGAGAGTAATAGTCAAACGCTTCATAACATGGCTGTTTATGGTACTATTTAAATAAAACTGCATTAAATTCATTTGACTAATCGTCAAAGAGATAGAGATAGATTTTTTTAAATGGTTTGTTTGTTTTCGAAAATAAAAACGATTTCATTAAACATGCACTAGTTTTCTTTACTTGTCCTTTCATCGTAGTTAATGAGTCAAATACACCATCATAATTATGAAAAGCCTTTCAGTCGCCATCAACCTCGACAACGCTGAGCTTATTATCGGCTGCTCATGTCTCTCGTTCGTATTCAAACACAAAATTGTCCTGTGTTCTTGCGCAGCGTATCCACCAGCGGGATATTTCGCATCGATCTATTATGATAAATGATGTTTTACAATATGTGGAAAACGAAACAGAGATAAGAAATTCACTATACTATTGGGGTCTTTAAATATCACGATAGAAGCTAAAGTAAGTTTATTAAGGAAAACACATTCTTATTGTGAAGTTGTAATTATTCAGAACATAGGTCTATGATATTTTAAATACTAAATTAATGTATTAATTATAAATATATACATATAAAATCAATTTTGTCGAAAAATATTGTTTTTGCGTCACCGGGATACGAACCTGGATCTCTATTTCCAATCCGGGGAAGTGCACTACCTTTGTGCTATAACGCCAGTATTTTTCTTGACAAATTTTCGAACCTATATGTTACATTTTTCAAATTAATACACCTGTCGTTCCATTATTTGAAAGCCATCTACATTATTTTTACAGAATCTTAAATACCTTTGAGTAAACCGACTGCAGACGCCAGAATTTTCAATTCATTTTTATTAAATTTTGGACACATTGATACAACATACATATATATTTATATACATATAAAAACAATATTTTTCGACAAAATTGATTTTATATGTATATATTTATAATTAATACATTAATTTAGTATTTAAAGTAAGTTTATAATAAAAATAGAAAAATACTCCACATTGATTATTATTTACGTAGGATTTTTTTTTAAATCCCTCTCCATTTAGAGCCGTCCTCAACTGAGACAGACTGACACTGAATATAGGTAATGATTGATGCTTGAAGCCCTTATTCGAGGACTTTAATTACAAGTAAAAAAAAGTGTTCATATCTAGCGCTAAGGGTCGCCACGGTTGGAATTTTGCACTCAAAGCAGGGAAAACATTTTCATCTTGAGATAATTATTTTGGGTTGGTAAAGTGTAGAGTTATAAAGAATTTCGGAACTAAATAATAAATTAATGTTTATTTTGTGAGGTTGCGAATCTTAAAACACGTTTATTGATAATTAAATTAAAGTAAATACAAGGCGCGTTTTTTAGGTACCGCCATTTTTTTTAAAGAAACAATTTTTACAACACTTAACTTTTTTTGGACGCTACACACCTTAAACTACTTGTCAACATAGTCGCCACCATTATTAAGGCACTTGTTATAAAGGGGCACCAATTTTTTTATATCTTCGTCATAGAACGATGGCGCTTGAGATGAAAATGTCTGTACTCCGTCTTTGAGTTCACCATCATCATCAAAACGCTTGCCACCAAAGAACCGCTTCAGATAAGATGAAGAAAAATATGGAAATCACTTGGTGTCAAATTAGGACAAAACAGGACACAGTTAGCGATAAATATCAGCTGGTGTCATGTTTCGTGCATTAAAGAAACGAATCACGGACCGTATCTCACTGTTGGCGAGCTGATCTTGACTTGAGCATTTCGACCACTCATTACGTGAATGTCTCTAACGAAAGTAGAAGAAAACAAGTTGAATAGCCAATGTATCATTATGGAATTCCATTTGATACTTTAAATAATATAAAGATAACGATATCTGTAATATTACGTAAAAAAGCATACATTAATAATAGAGAACTTACTCCGTGAGGGCGTTCTCAATATAGAAGTACACCTGTTCTGTGGTTATGTCATTGAATTGATTGACAATTTCGTCCCACGAAGGGCCGGAGTAGCTCGAAAATAGTCGATCATCCCTTTTGTCTCTGGATCTGGCGTTAATGACCGGCGGAACCCATAAAAAGGTGCTGGGCAGTTGACGAGTGATGTTGGGCAAGGCAAAGTTCAGCTGGAAGCCTTGGTTAATGTAAATGTTGCGATTGTTCAGGTTGAGAGGAGTGGCGACGCAAAATGAGAGCTGAAAAATAACAAAAAAAAAAAATTGATTGATTTTGTCATTTAGAAAAGTGTCATTTACATAGATATATCGTATATACCATATATTGTAGATTCGTATGTAATTCATTACTTATGTTAGCGAATTTGAATCATGCGTATTATCAGGATGGTTTCGGTACTCACTAATAATCAACTCCTCTACGACGATTTGAAAATATTCAACAAATAATATATAGAGACGAAGCTATTTTCTTATTATATTTAATGGAAATATATAGAAATATGGGTAATTAATTACAGGGCTTACGACCTATCTTCGCCTGGCCTAAGTGATTACTTTATACAAATATAACGTTCACCATTCTCACCTTTAATCAATATCCATATCTATCAATTTAAAAGAAAAATTGTATACATATTTATATGTGGAAACACTTCGAGTACCACTACACTATCGCCATCTATGAACTAAATTTGATATTCATTTCCCTGAAACAGCCCATATGTTACAAATGAGAATCTAATTATTTTTTGAAATTATTTAAAGCAATAGTAGTCGGGTTATATTGTATATAATGTAATATGACTGAAGAAAAAAAAACTAAAACTAAATTCATGAACATTGGAAATAAAAGAAGACAAATTACATTAGCATTTATCATAGATGGTGAAAGTCTGAAGGAAGTAACTGAAGTAACATTTTTTAAGTTGGGAGAAAAACAGTTTCAAAATTAAATATTTCGCAAAATTCAAGAGACACGACTAAAAAGATTGCTAAAAAAATCTCAATTTTGGGAATGATCAGAAGATTCATTAGTACTGAGTCTTGTAAAATAAAATAGTATACACCCCTGTTATTATTTCTCACATAAATTACTGCAGCAGCATTTTGCTCTTGGCTAATGAAGAAGAAATGCAAAAATTATCAGTATTGAAATATAAAACTTAATAATATGACCTTTAAACAGATAATATATTTTGATGTTGTGGAATTAATTTTTAAAATCCTCACCAAAAATATATCAGTTGAATTTATGAGAAAAATTTATGGAGATCAACATGAACACGAAAATCATACAAGAGGAAGAGATAGAGTGAGACTGTCATCCAGGAAGATGGCTAAATCTCAGCAATTGGTAATGTGCAGTGCGATGAAGATGTTCAATGAAATGTCAGATGATATAACAAAGGAGGAAGAGCTACATAGATTTAAAATGAAACTTACCAAATATGTGCAAGATAAGTTGTAGCAAAAAGGAAAATTTTGATCTTGATATATATATATTAGGAATAAATAAATATTGATACAGCATACACCAAACCTCAGATTAGGCGTCTCACGTCTCACTTCATGCCTGTTGTACGTCAAACATCACTCCGCTGACCATCGATGTTCGAATTTAAATCTCCTCAGCTGCAGTTAAAACGGAAATAAATGTTTGTAATTTATTACCTTCTGTATTTATGGTTCTAGGTGACGTTTGTGTGCACGTGTATCGAATATTATCTTAAATCGAACGGCATGTACACGGTTCGGTCCCACCAAACTCAAGTGGTGATCTCTAAACTTATTTTAATACGTGTACTGAAATTTTACTCAACTAAATCTTTGAGATTTGTCTCGCGATCGTGTCTCGTTCATTCATAGTGGACAAAGGCCGAAATCTTACACCTCTCTATTTTTGTAAATTGTAATGAGCGTTCTCCCTAATTACTGCAAATTTAAGTAATTTGTTCTAATTAATGTTCGTTTCGTACGGATTTTGTTTCAAATAGTTCTGACATTAATTTGGGATTGCATGTATCCCCAATCCGCTGGATACTCGGTGTTCGGTGTTCGGTGTCGGTATACCGTACATCCATTCGCTCTATTCGCAGGGATATAACTGACAAACGATGGCGGGCGAACTTTGGAATTGATTGCAATTTAATTGTCGGTTTGGTGTCGGAGCGCAGTGCTAAATGAATTCACTAAGGCGTGAAACAAACTGTTGAGGATTATTGTAGTCGAGCCAATTCATTGTCATTGTTGTACAGAAAAATAATTAGGTTTTTACTAAACAAAGAAAAAATAACCCATCATAAAATGATTCACTGGGTGAAACTGAAACGAAGTTATTTGCGATATAATCATAGTAAAACAAATACATCGATATTGCCTTCACAGCTAGTCTGCAATTATATTTTTACAAAAAATCTACAATTTTTCCGATGATGCGCCCCGCTATTTTGGTGTAACTCAAATAACGACTCATTGTTTGAAATTATTTTAATTCGAATAAAATTATTATTTTACATTAAATATAAAATAATAATATATTCATGTATTGTACTGCAATTAAGAGTAATAACGTGATGGTATGTATTAATTATAAAAACGATAATATCGACACGTTTCATAGGCGAGTAGCTAAAACTCCGGATTCAGAAATCAAAATCACATCTGAGAGCGTGGGATTGAATCCCCGGCAGGCGAGTTTAAAAATAATAATTTAGCCGAAACACAAACCGTTTAGTGTATCTCTTTTTCGACTCACTATTGGATTATATAAAATCTTAATTTTAGAGAAATAGTACATCTTTTAAGAATGTTTCTGACTGGGTTAAGTTGTATTGTAAATGATAATCTTATTATTTAAAAACAATTTCTAGGCGGTCACTACTTAGCAAAAGTAATCAAAAGATTCCGTTCTGATAGTTATATTTATTGATGATAAATAACTGAGTATATAATGAAACTGATTACTGATATTCACATTTTCAATTAGTAGAAAGTAAAAATCCTCATATTAGTCGCACATCACTTTGTCATTTTTATCATCACTGGTATATAGTATTTCATAGAAGTCAGTCAGTGATATTCAAATGAATCAGTGAATAATATTATAATGCAATTTGCATTTTGCCAGGCAATTCTAGTGCCAGTGGACGAGTGTAAATAATTACAAAATCTGTTCCGAGCGCTTCCACGCTAACGAACCATTAAATGAAATATGATGTACGCGTGAAACTTATGAATTTAAAAAACATCTATCTATCATTTTATAGGCGTCTTAGTCTGTACGTAATTTATTAAGAATGATAACCCATAAAACGATCAATATATAACAATTATTTACATATTTATCAATACATTATTATCAAAGTAGTCTGACGATAATAAACTGATACAAGATGTCACGTATCATGCACTGTACCTAACTTCAGGAGCATCTATCTACTTTAACAAAATTTGTGTTTTAGAGACTAGCGGTGCACAATGGAATCCTGGTACCGACACTGATGTATGGAAGTGAGGCCTGGAGCTGGCAGAAAAGGAACGAAAGTAGACTGAATGCAGCGGAAATGAGATCACTTAGACGTATTTGTGACAAATATATTTATGACAGAGTGAAGAATGAAGAAATAAGGAAAGAATGTAAAGCTGATGTTAGTATAGTGAGTAAGATTAAAAAATCACTTAGATGTTTCGATCATATGGAACGGATAAATGAGGAGAGAATGGTAAGAAAGATATATGATGCAAGTGTTGATGGCACCAGAAATAGAGGACGTCCGCGGAAGACTTGGCACGACAAGATAAACCAGATAATGGAGGATGGTTCTGTTAGAAGCCTCAACAATCGGCGAGCTTGTATGACAAGATGTATGAATGTGGATGAGGCGAGAATTGTGTGTCAGGACAGAAGAGTGTGGCGCTCTATCCTCTCTGCCTACCCCCACGAGGAAACGGCGTGATGGTAAGTAAGTGTTTTATTAATGAGACGTGATTGTCGAGGTCACAAAAAAAAAGTAAATGCAATGGTATCACCAATTATGGGGTAATTGAATGGTAGACATGCATGAAAAGAATATTGGCGATATTAGTTGGATAATGTACGTTTTGAATGATGAGACTACTTAATGTATGAGTGTGGATGTTCCAATATTTATCCTTCACTCACGTGTCCGATTGATAGTCGCGGAAAGTATAGTGTATGAGTTGCGTCTGTGGCCAGAGCAGGTTATGTGAAGTGAAAACTACTTACGGTTAACACTTGATTTATTAGGCACAGTTTGCAAATTAGACATACAAAGAAGTTTGACCAAACAATAGTGTTACCACGTGCGAATAGTTTACGGAGATGTTTCTATTTGTTTATTTTTTTATTTTATTTATTTAGACTTTATAGACATACATATTTCTGTTGTAACAGAGGTGAATATATTATAATATAACATGGTAAACATATATACTCGTAATTTATTGTGTGGAATGGAGTAGACTCCACCTCTGATATATATACAGCGTTGTCCTGGCTGCTTTGCTAGACTGAAGTCCGTGTTAAATTAGCCAGTTTTTTTCGTGCTGTTGTGGTGTTATTTAATTCAATAAAGATTAACAGGAATAAAAATAGATATATATCTATATATATAGAATAAAAAAATGAAATGGGAGTATAAAGTATAACGTATGAAGTGGGGATATAATAGTAGCTGTTGTTGAGAAGGCGGCTGTGAGAAAAGTGACGTTCAAAAGGTTGCTGGGCTTATTAGTATTGCTACTTGGCGTCGGTACTGGGTTTGTTTACTGATGGTAGGCATTCTATTTCATGCACCGGTGTATGCAGGGTGCGTTCAGCAAGGCTGGGCGGTGATGACATAGATTACGTTTGATTATATTATTTTCAATATTTATATTTTAATACAAATTAAATGTATCAATAAGAAAGATATACAGATAAAATCAGTTTATATTTTTGTTGTCAACCCTTCCTATCCGGGGAAGTGCGCTGACCTATTACACCACGTCAGCATTGAAAGTTAACGACAAATTTTTGTATTTATATTTTGCACTTTCAAATTGATACATCTGTTATTTAAAAGCAATCTACTTTTATACACTTTTATTATTTACAGAAAATCTCTTTTGAGTAAAATTCAATAATGTATTATATTTGTATATCATTTAATTTGTATTAAAATATCACAGAACCATGTTCTGAAAAACTGCGATTTCACAATAATAATGAGTTAAATTTTTATTATTTTACCCTTTGAAAATATATAGGAAAGTATACAATTTGGTATTATAAGCAATATTTCAATATGTCCAAGAACATAAAATTACTGGATTTTACCTACAAAGGCACTGTTATTAAACAAATAATAGATACCTCATAATTATGGTATTATAAGATAAATTATTGTACTCGTAACAAGCATTAAGAAAAATGATAAAATCCTGTGCTATTATTTTTTTTCATTTATGGGAAAACAATTTAAAGATTTAACTTAGTTTTGAAAAACCATAGCTATACATGAAGCCTATATTCAAGTTATTACGTATGTGAAGGGGTTATATTGTAAAAAAATTATATTTATTTCGCCAGTTAAAATGAAACAATTCACAAAATAATGTATATATATATATATTATCTTTTTAAATAAACTATGGCATTACTACCTTACAAAAGACCAAAGAATTGTAAAAAGAAAAATATTCTTCCGCTTCAATATTCAAGTTAAAAAAGCATGTTTCACATTTTGATGGTCGTTAGTGCCCTGGAACATCCTTCAAGTGTAATGTTCCGTATTTGGAGATAATCTTGTACTTTACACACAATAGTTTAAGGGTCTGGGTCATAGATAGCAGTGTTTGATACCAAAACACAGATCATCTTTAAACGCCTGTTCATTCGTGAAATGTTAGTCATAACTTGAGACTGGACATTATCAGCCTTGACACGGTTTCTGGCAAATTTTACAGAAAAAATACACCATTTTGGGTGCCTGGTATTGTATTATTAGTTTGAAAGTTATTCAAAATTTATAATTAAACTAAACACGTTCAATGGATGACTCGGTTTATAATTCATGATATTCTAAGGCTCGGAAACGAATTCAGTCGCGTCTATATTTTTTCTTGTTCAATGCTTAAATATCAATGTAATATTTTTAATGCTGCTTGAGACAATAGTATAATTGATTGGGGTATTTAAGTCGTTCTATGTTAAATTTATATTTTTATTTTTTGTCTTAATTTTTTTGTCGACTTTTCATACCAACAATGTGTTGTATAATCAATATTATTAACACAAATTAAATTAATCAGTATAAGTTTTAAATTTATTGAAAATATGTTCGGTTGATACAGTGAAATTGATAACGTATTTCCCCAGATAGGAAAAAGTTTCGGTTTAAATCCCAATAGCAACGTTAATAGTTAAATAAATAGAAGCCAGTCAAATCTAACAATGAACATTATATTTTAGATTGAATAATAGTTGTTTCTATTAAAAAAGTATTTTATTGTAAAAAAAATGCAAGAACTAATGCATTAATGTACAATAATATTACTAAATTAATCGTCAACTGAATTTTGAATGAAAAACTCAGTTATATTATTATACTTTAACAAAAATGGAATGATCAAATTTAATATACCAGTTACCAAAAAAGACTACAGAATATATGTTCCAAATATGTCGAAAACGTAATCGGTCGATATTGCGAAATGGTAACGCGTTTCCTGGATAGGAAAAGTTTTGGATTCGCATTCTGACAGCAGCCAAATCATATTTTCCGTAGATGGATTTTTTAGGATATCTTTCAATTGATTAATTTGATTTGTATAACAAATGATTGTTCTAGAAGGATAAGGGTTGATCCCTTGATCTCTTGGTTGTTAGTTAAGTATCTTGTCTTGTTGTCAAATAACACAGTGATTGTATACATAAACAAATTCAATTGCAAAATATTAATTATTTTGAGATTCTAAGTATAATATTTTGAATCTAAATAACACATTTGCCGGGACAAAATTAATATTAGGTACTTGGACAGCAGGCAGACATTGAATTTCGGCATAAACTTGCTTCTTACGACTAGGTCACTATCAAAATAATTTGTTGTTCTTAGTTTTGATGTCGTAGTTCATGTCCCGAAAACTAACACGGACTACAAGTTCTGATGAAGAGATGTTATATAACTTTTGTTACTTATTTTATACGAGTATTATTGCTTACTTCGAGCCTCTTAAAGGTTACTCTGATAGCCAATAAGTCTGTGCAAAGAATAATATATTAGTTTCGAACATATTTAAGAAGAAAATTCTTGTTTTAATCCATTTTAGTGTCAATCTTGCGATGGATTAGTTTGGCGGTTGAGAAGAAAAAGAGTTTTAATGTTTTTTTATAATTAGTAAAAAGATTATACCTAGTAGAGGCTAGTGAGTGGAATGTACGATGTATGCAAGGAAAGCGACCTTATTATGAATGTCAACAAGTCGAAAGTGATGGTATTCGAGAAAGATGAAAGTAAGATAACGTGCAAAATACTTGTAGGTAATGAATGTCTGAAACAAGTAGATGAGTTTGTGTATTTGGGAAGTATGTTTGATAGAAACGGAAAGACAGAGAAAGATATCGAAAGGAGGGTGATTGCAGAGAATAAAGTGAACGGCGCTTTGAATGGAATTATATCTAACGGGAATTTGTCAACCGAGGCAAGACTAGCGGTGCACAATGGAATCCTGGTACCGATACTGATGATGGAAGTGAGGCCTAGAGCTTGCAGAAGAGGAACGAAAAAAGACTGAATGCAGTGGAAATAAGATCATTTAGGCGTATTTGTGGCAAATCCATTTATGATAGAGTAAAGAATGAAGAAATAAGGAAAGAATATAAAGCTGAATGTAATGTATAGCGAGTAAGATTAAGAAAGGATAATTCAGGTGGTTTGATCATATGGAACGGATGAATGAAGAGAGAATGGTAAGAAAGATATATGACGCAAGTGTTGACGGCATCAGAAATAGAGAACGTCTTTGAAAGACTTGGCACTACTAGGTAAACCAGATATTGAAGGATGGTCCTCTTAGAAGGTTCAATAATCATCGAGCTTGTATAAGAAGATGTATGAATGTGGATGAGGCGAGAATTGTGTGTCAGGACAGAAGAGTGTGGTGCTCTATCCTCTCTGCCTACCCCCGCGGGGAAACGGCGTGATGGTGAGTAAGTATAAATCTTTAAATAATTCTGTATTTTGAGTATAGCACTATTGATTCGTGTAAAGCACTCAATTGTGATAAAATATTATAGTATTGAACAGAAAATATAATATTTTAGTGTTTATTTTTATAATCCTCACAAAAAAAATATCGGTAAAATTTTTAAGTAAAATGCAGGGAAATCAAAATGAGCACAACATCACACAAAAGGATTGGACAGTACGAGAAGGAAAGAAAACTTCATCTTAGAAATCAGTGACGTACAGTGCGATGAAGATTTTTAATGAAATACCCGATAATATAAAGAAGAAATTACATCGATTCAAAATTAAACTAAGCAATAGAAAAAAGAAAAGTAGTGTTACAATAGTTAAAATAGCTATTTTTTATGATATTTAATGCAAAGATATGGAAGTATGGATATAGTACAGATAAAGAATATTGATTTAAATCATTTCCAAAAATGGTGATAGTATAGTGGTATACGAAGTGTTTACATGTATTAATATATATACAACTTACAAAAACTAGATAAATATGGAGATTGATTGATGGGTGAGAATGGTGATATATTTATATAAAGTGATCTCTTAAGCCAGCCGAAGACAGGTCGTAAGCCCTGTAATTACCAATACTTCCATGTATTTCCATATAAATAAAATAAAAAATATCTTCGACTCTATGAGATATTTATGATTTGTTTGATAACGTATTTTTATTTAAAATAAAATAAGCTCTCAAGTCTGCAGAGAGAGATCATTATAAGGTTCATTTTTGCATCACAACAACCAATATATCGCTGTTCGCAATTTTCAAGAGAAATTTTGAAATATGAAAATATCTGAAAGATAATGACTTACCTGCACAAGGGTCTGAACAGGAAATATCAACTGTCTTTTACTTCGCTCTAAACTGGGAAAATGTCTTTCACCAATGTCATTTTCTTTTGTAGATACAAAGTGATTTTCTTTGATTTTCATGGGTTCTTTCAAGTCCAGCTCATCTGTACACACTGAAATAAATTTTTCTGTTGATATCACCACAACAATAAGTGTAAGAAATAAATACGTCATCTTCTAAATTATTGACTATCAATAGCAATAAATTTCACAACTGAATCTTGGTGTGATTTTATCGATCACTCTAAATTGTTTTTTTAATGTAAATACAAGATTTCAATATGACGCGGGCTAGGCGGTGGAACTGGAATGTCGTGATATTCTTCGGAACTCGGCATGTTAGGTAAAGACGGTAAATTTCAATATTTGGTCGATCAATTAACACGTAAACTAACGGTGTATGCTCCGATTTGATCATACGAAGGCATATATAGGTGTTGAAACGTTTACCCAACTTTCGTAGAATGGAAATGTTAAATTGTAATTTTATATCGTGTATTTAAATATATATATATATAATATTATAAATCAGAAAAACGGACATAATGTTGTGCAAATTTAACAATTTATAACTCTAGTTACCATGGAAATGTTTATACAAAACATCAAAAATTAATGAGAACATCATTAAAAGTTAAAAAATTTTTGGTCCAATAATAAGATACAAAGTTTCTGAAAAGCTGCCTTTTAAAAACAAGATCGTAGATATGGTCGGACAATGAGTTTTACTGAGATATTTACCAGTAAAATTTTACAGAAAAGTTGATTAAATATATACGTATAGTTTGAATCTATATACGTAGGTACATAAAATGTATAGATTCAATAAATTTTCCTATAAAATTGTACTGATAAATCTTTGTTGACCGATTTAATCCGCCGTCTCGTTTTAAAAAGACGGTTATTCAGGAACTTCGTAACTTAATGTTAGAGAGAAAAAGTAAAACACACACATACAGTCGAAATTTACTGATTCTTGAAGTTCTACAATGATTTTTTATCATATCGTGACCTTGGACTAACAAGTATCATCTGGTATGGTCAAAATTGACTATTAAATTCTTATCAAATGATTATTCTTCATTAAATTGTGTTACAAATATGTAAAATTTCTTAATATTATAGTTTAAGAGATAACGAGGTAACAAATTTATATTTTAGTGGCACCCGTAATAGTTAAAGTTTACTGCATTACTCTAAATTATAAAACACCATTTAAATATAAATTTCATCTCGTGAGGTGAAATTACGCCGAGGAAAACGAAAATTTTTAATATTCATAACTTCGATGCTTAATATTTCAGTTTGATATAAATGTCAGATGATACCGAGGGTATGTATGATTGTTAATGTCGAATCGGCACCAACAGTTCAAAAACCAATATTAAAAGTCATAAACAGATGGCCTACTATCCATCTGTTACAACTGTTGTTATTGCTGTTTCGATCGTACGTCTGCCGCTTCACGGAGCGACAACTGTGTACCGGAGGGTCGCTCGTACAGTTCTAGAATAAAACATGCAAAAGTTAAGATAGCAGCGAATTGCAAACAGCCGGTTCGCCAACTCGACAAACTGTCTCGCTCCCCTAAAACTAAATTTCACTTTGTCCAACGATAATCCCTTTCCTAGGTTCAAAAATGTTTAACTTTACAGTGAAATAATCAATGCAGCTTTCAGGTCTCCGAAACCTTTAAAATCCTTATGGTAGTAATAGGGTGTACTTATATCCTCTTATAATACGAATAAATCCTCTATACCTACATAGGTGTAAAGGATGTTAAATAGGTAAGTATATAATATGTTAAACTTTTATTTTCTTCTATTAATTTTGAACATAGAATATATTTTTTCGGAGGCTTCCCGGGTAAAATGCGTAAAAAAACTGAATTAAAAAAATGCGTAACATTTAACAGAAGGTTCGCAGGTGAGGGTGTGATATATAGAGTGGACCATGAACGGGAGCTGCGCGAAGTAGGGACACGCGGGTGAAAGCGCGCGGAAGTTTGGTCCTTGGAAATTTAGTCGCAATGGATAGCTTCACGAGGGAACAACGCGCGTTCTGCATAAAACAGTTTTAAAAAAACAACGATTCTTATGTGATTGTTTGGCGCAGGTTTCGCACTCACTACTTATTTCACAGTATGAATCAATGTCCGAGTGTTAATTAAATTAAATCGTGACTCAGAAAGTTTGAGGAGACCGGTTCAACGCTAAATAAAAAGAAAACCGGGCGGCCACGGAGCAGGAGAAGCAAAGAGATCCGGCCTTGTCGACTTGCAAGCCTTTTGCTGCTATGGCGATACCAAGATCAACTTAAATAATAATAAGCCAGCCACAATAACTCAACTTAAGGCGAATATTTGTCAAGATATTTCTATCGCCAACACCCACACGCTGTATGTCATAGTGAATCAAAACCTAGATCCTAGATTTTAGGAATGCCAGCGGAGGTATGGTGGATATTTCTACGATGTGATTTTACCAATTGTGCTCTTTCAGTGAAATAAATATACATATTGTAGTTTTTTTTATTGAATTTTCAAAAGTGCAAAAACTTATGACCTACCCATGTCAAATAATCACATAAAAATTGTTGTTTTTGTAAAACTGTTACGCATAACGCACGTCGTTACCCCGTGAAGCGATCCATCGCGACTAAATTTCCAAGGATCGAGCTCAAGCGCGCTGTCGCCCGCGGATCCCTCCGTTCTGCGCAGAAGCGATTTAAAAAGTGCAAAATTAATGGTCCACCCTGTATAAGAACGTTTCCACCGGAGATGAAATATTTACACAAAACGAAAGAACACTATTTGAACTTGAAATAAAATTTAATATTTGAAGAGAACAAAACCAAACACGTGGTCATTATACGAGGTGGGGTGGGGTGAACCAGAAATTTTTTTTCTATGCAGGGGTGGTACGATGCATACGTCTGAGATATATTACGCGTTTTTTAACTTAAAATAACTAAGCATTAACTTTGTGGTTAGACAATTATTAATTTAAAAAATAAAATAAACCACTTTGATTAATTTGACGTCGACCGGTTTCGATACAGCAGTACCATGGTAGTAAAATTAATTCAAGTGGTTTATGCAAAGTTATTTATTTTTAAATTCCAATAATTCAATTTAATTTATTTCCATTAATTTGATATAATCAAATATTAAAAATATGCAGTATTTCAATTATCTTCAATATAATTTATTACCATGTTAAAACATTACCTACCTAATGTTATTACATAGTAATACGTGGTACTTAGTAAATGTTGTAAATTTTTTGAATTCTTTTCCGTACCCGTACTGAAACGTCGACCTAGGTTTCTTCAAATCTTCAAAAAGCGTTATCTAACCTAGAAGAGACATCAGTTACATATACGAGTATATATAATATATTCATATGTACGGGAAATTTTTCTCTTATAGAGAAATAATTATATTATACAAATCTAATTATAACTTTTAGCAAAGAGGTACTTTTTTCTTATATAATCATAGATTATTTTTTTAATATGCAAACAAACAATAGTATAGTATAGAGTGCGCGTAAAGGACAGTGAATTATATATTTTGTGCGCGAAATAGAATGACTTAACCAGTACACACTGACCTTTAGAGATCAAAGTCTCATCCATGAACATACAGCACTAGATGCTTATACAAATTCAAATTATTAAGTAATATTCATTTAGCTAAACACAAAATGGAAACAATAACAAAAAATGTATAAGGTACAGCATGAAAGCATTGCACCTGTTCACATTTTTATCGGCCTTGACCGAATACTCCGGTATTAAGTAATCATTTTAATTTAACAACTTTTCGGGGTTGATTTTTTTGCGGCTTTTTTATTATGGGAAACTTTTTATTGCTCGGCCATCAATCCGCCCTTTACGGGGGCCCAAATGAAATCCCATGACGCTGGTTCAATTTGTCAAGGGCGGAAAAGGCTTTATCACAGTCATCCCTTTCAATCTCTCAGCTACTTACCCCGCACGAAAGAGTAGACTCATAAATTAAAAAAGATTTTTTCAAAGAATGGTTACTATATTTCACTGCAAATGGTTTGGGTTTTATTAGGCTTAAGTAATTGTTCTTTGACTAGTTAGAATATTACTCTCGTTCAAGGAAAGGTTTATACGTAACGTGATGTCATCAAATAGGAAACACAAATAATGATCATATCTATTCATTTATGAAAGTATACTATTTGTTATATCCGTAGGTCATTTTAAAAGTAAATATCGTTTGGGTACATTAACAACGCATGGACTGGAACGTTGAAAGAAACTTTTCATAACATATCTGTTACCCTGTCTTCAGAGACTTTCAGTGCATCCGACGTCATTTCAGTGGTATTTTATTAAGTATGTCTATCGATGCGATCGGTGATATGTTTTTTATATTCGAAACACAGCAAATGGTTGGGTAGAGACTTCTGAACCGTTCTCCATACCTGCCTGGACCTGGCGTCGTCGCAGATGCAGTCAATACAGACCGATGACGTTTCCCACGAAACTGATTCAAGCAGCTGGCGGCTGATTTCTTCAGATTTTATTTTTGATTTAGAGAGGTGGTCAAGTTCATCTCTCGATCTTAAAAATACTTGGACCTCAACGGAGATTATATTAAAAAGTTGTTACCGGTTTACGACAAAACGATTTTTACTTTAAAAAATGGCCCTGTTAAAAACTTCGCTTCTAAAAAATACACTTCTTGGTCGCAACCTTACTCTTGAGGATTGCGGACCCTTCGAGACTCGTGGTTATTTTGTGGTGTAACTTAATTATTTTAATTTTTACAACTAAATTTTGTACCATACGCACGTTTGGTTATTGTCATTACTACAGTTTTGAGAGGTACAGTCTCTCTCATCATCAGGTGGATAACTAAACTAAATACAGTATTGTAGAATATTCGGGTAGTGAGGAGGGGCTTGGAAAGAAAGGGGGGGGGAGAAGTTTTGGTCGTTAACAGGAATATGGACAATAAAGGTGAAGTGTTAGGGAATTTTATGTTGTTAATTAATGTTTTCTCTGAATTTAAATTCTTTTGCATTTCAACGTTGCTTAGTTATTACCTGATGATTAGAGGAACTACACCTCTCGAAAGTATGATAGTGACAATAACCCAATGTGTATGTAGTACAAAATTTAGTTGTGAAAATTAAAATAAAATGGCAATTTTTATGTGAGTAGTCTATCTACTGGGGGACTTTCGTCCCTGTCTCTTTGGCCCTCCGGTTATGAACTTGTCCTAATTGTTATTCTTTTTCCGATAAATATTACCCAAATACT
The DNA here is from genome assembly GCA_022840565.1 of Eubasilissa regina. Taxonomy (NCBI): domain Eukaryota; kingdom Metazoa; phylum Arthropoda; class Insecta; order Trichoptera; family Phryganeidae; genus Eubasilissa; species Eubasilissa regina. The sequence continues at coordinate 11,018,389 of JAINEB010000007.1, read as the reverse complement.
TTACGATGTACTGAAGACACATCGAAGACAACCTCTTTTAAGTAACTAATTATAATTAATTCTGGAATGATATGATAATGAATAGATAATATAAAATATCTCATTGTGAGAATGATTTATGTAGGCACGAATTTACATAGAAACACTCGTCAATCTGGAAGTATGGAAGAGTAACAAAAAATAAAATCTAATCAAAATTGTTCCTTCCACTCGAAAACGATGGAGTTATGCATGTTCACAATATCTGCCAAGTGCTTATCAGCAATTTGTTTTCATGAACTCAACCACCGTTCCAGAAAGCCATCGTGTTGTTCATTTTTATGGAGAATAGTCGAGGAAGATTAACATTCCCTTAACTATCTAAAAAGGAAGTCTTTTGTACCCAAAATGTACTACTGAACTTGAAAAGGTGCATTACAAGCAGTGTCGTGCAGTAGCTATAGATTTAGGTTATGCTGTTACCAATGATATTATTCAATCATATATTATATATGTACTTTAATTTAACCAACGTCTTTAAACAAAATAAATTTGTAGTTTATACGACCCTACCATGTATTTATTTATAATTTTAGAGTACTATTAATAGTTTTTTTAAAGTTTTAACGTAAAAAAATACCTTCTTACCCATATAAAAATGTATGAACGTTTTTAAAAACACTTTCTATGACTGAACATGATTAATTTATTGTTTGAAAATCCATCACGTAATAACTAAAGGAAATAATTATTTTTATTAAAGGTTAACGTAGGAAATAGTTCCGAAAATTGCTTTTTGTTTTTCCCAAATCAAAAACCAATCCATGCACCAAATTTAAAGAACAATCATGAAATCAACACGTTAAAAACAGTAAGATAGTAAAATTCGCGAATTAGTAAAAGAGAAAGTAGACACTTCAATGGTTTGCACGTAGCTGTAAATCTTTCTAACGCTATTCTATTAAAAATAGCATAGGTAACGACTCCATACAAAACGGATCAACCGTAAGGAATTTTTAATTCAATAAATAGCCAATTATATGACTTCAGTAATTCATTAGCTCAAAGACAAAATAGAGTAATATGAATGGTTTGATGTGGCGGATACCAAAGAGCGCCATGGATAACTGCGGTGAGTTATCGTGATAGTTTTTAGAACTGAGCACTTAAAGTCTCTACTGGTACACAGATGGCGCTAATTGTAAAATAATATTTTCGTTTATGTTAATCCCATTATTTAATTTATATTTGTTTCCCAGAATTTTTAATAATGCACAGCTTTTTTGCTGGTATGCATTGCACACCCTTGATTACGAGCCGCGTTTCATCTACCTGTACTGACATGGATGAAAAAAAAGAATCTTCAAAATTAATCAACTGAACAATGGATCACAGTTCTCATCACTGATGAGTCCCATCTTCCGATATAGAGGTGGTATCCTCACGTTATAAGAAAAAAAACATCCATAAAAATGTGGACCATTCAACCTTGACCTAGTCATGTCGTGTTTTGTTTAGCTTAGAATAGCAAAACGAGATTATTTTCTGTTCCTCATTATTATTGTGAAATGGGAATCGTTCTCAAAAATTCCTATTCCTATATAGTCAGATGTATTACCAATTGTCTAAGAGATAGCTAATACTATTATAGATCATATGTGTAAAAAAAATCTAAATGAAGATATTATTTGACAAAATGAGTACGAATATTTTTAATTTGGTTTATTTCTTTATAATATATATTTTTATTTAATAAAGTCACATTTTAAGTTTTAAAAAATCTGATGGTTATTAAAAAAATTCTTAAAATTTTGAAAATATATTAAATAAATTAGTCTGCCTTGATGCAGAAATGGACTATGTAAATGTGTTGAGTAAATTATTATTATTATAATATATAATACAGTAGAAAACTAGTGAAGTGTAAAATATTGGTGTGGTTTCTACTTTCCACTTAACTAATTAGCATTTTAATTTCAGATTATATTTTCATGTAAACAGTAATAATGCAATAAGATGATTAGAAAAATAAATAATAATATAAAGATGTTATATATTTATAATAATAAGATAATAAACAATTGAAATAATAATAATTATTAATATATGATTGTTTTTAGCAGGTCTTCTTTTTGTGTATATATTAATATTAGTTCAAGAAAATTATTTATTCATAAAAATTAAGTAGGCATTTTTAATGTATGAATGTATGCGTACGCCAAAGGTTACATTAAATTAACTTACGTGCTCACGAAACACAGTTTACGGAGCGATATTTAATTATTGCTCTCATATACGAAAATCATTTGTGGTTAGATGTACGATAGATACATAGTATACATTGATATACGTGTGGTTAATATACGCAAGAATGATTTAGATTAAAACAATATTAATTATTATAATAATTAAACAGGTGCGACGTTTCATCAATTCATTTCAAACATTAATACAGGCTTACCAACAGGAGCTGCCGCTATTATAGGATGTGGGATCCGTGTCCGGGTGTTATAGTCGTTATAGTTCCAGCACTTGTTATGCGTATGGTATTCTTGGTATTATTCTAAAATATAGTTAGATAGTAAGTTTAGGGTTCAAGTCCCGGTGATGACTATATTATAGATTTCTTCTAACTTTAACTTTTATTCAAAAGCAACATATGTTAAACAATTTTTTTTCGCGAACTCTATAATATAAAGCAGTACAGGTATCTTAATCATGGCAGCACATATAATTGTTATAAATAATAGTACAATTATAGTTATACTACGTACTTTTAATTTTTGTATCTTAAATATAAATTAAATGAATTAACTAGAAAGATATACAGAAAAAAATCTATTTGTCGAATTGAAAATAATTAAAAAAATAGCAGTATAATAAATAGCCCAACAATTTAAAAAAATAACGGGTATAATACAGATTTAATAGACATTATTTAAAAAAAATAATTTAAAGAATATATTTATTAATTTTTATATAAATCAGAGATAAAACATAATGATTATTGGCGTAAGATTTTATTCTAAATAATATCTAAACACCTACCACGAAACATAAGATTGGCATTTTATACAAATATTAACATAGGAAATTTACTTATGAATTCTAAAGACAAAGATGATAAATTTAACAATTCTGGTGTCTATAAACTTAGTTGTAAGAATTGTGATGATTTATATATTGGTAAAATAGCTCAAAATTTAAATATAAGAGTAAAGGAGCAATTGAGACATTTGAATAATAGTGATTTTTCAGAATTTTCTAATCATTTGTTAGAAAATTATTATAAAGGATGTCCAGCAGAAATATTTTAAGTTTAATATTAAATAAAAAAAAACTAAATGTTATTCTTATATTTTATTTATACAAAATGGACTTTAACTGGTGCTAATTAAATGTTTTATAAACAATATCGTCTAAATGCCATCCATTTCTCTCAAGACACTCTTGCAATCGGACTCTTAAATTTACGGACACGCGAGAGCAAAGCGTTGATTGAATGGCAGCAACTTCACGGCGGATATTTTCTTGTACGGTCTAAATTGTGCAAAGATTGTAGCTATAATCTCTCGACTACCCACAGGTATACCCACAAAAAAAATCGCACGGTGTAAGGTCCGGTGACCGAGGTGCCCAGGGTATGTCTCCATACTTGCTGATTAATTTATTGGGAAAAATTCCCCTCAGTTTCTCCACCGAAACTCTAGCTGTGTGTGAAGTTGTCCCATCTTGCTGAAATTGCGCTCTGTTGTTGAAACCGGGAAACAGATACAGTTGCGATACCAAAAAATAGACGATCATTTGGCAATGCACGTCAGCAGTGACTATCTTTTGCTGGTTAAAAAAATAAGGGCCACTTATCCCTCGGGCAGAAATTGCACACCACACGATCGTTTTTGGACAATGCAAAGGTTTTTGATAGCGTTCCCTTGAGCTGTAAGGGCACCAGTATCTCATGTTTTGTTTATTAACATAACCATCGATATGAAAATGTGTTTCGTTAGTAAACAATATGTTTCCAAGCGTTCGTGTTGTTCCAAAACGTTCCAGCATCGTTCTCGCTAAGGTTTCACGTAAAGAATAGTGATTTTCATTGAGAAACTGCACGATTTGCAATTTGTATGAGTCAAGCTGTAGTTTATTTTTCAAAATAAAGTAAACTGTTGATTTTTTTATTCCAGTACAGGCTGCAATCGTCCTTATCGATTTACGCGGATTGCGCATAATTTCACGTCGAATTTGAGCCACATGTTCTGGCGTCGCTGCTGATGTTGATGGTGCCGGAGGAGTTTGGTTATTCCATTGTTCCTTCTTGTCTGAACTTTTGAATCCAACACTAGATAAGTAGTGTGCTCGGCCCATCACCTACTCGTCAAAAATCGCGACGCGCACGAACCAATGAATCACCGCACTTTAAATATTACTCAACCACGAACGAACGGTGCGCCCCCGACCAGTGACTCATTGCGACTGACAATCCCGCAAATTATGGGCGTCGAACAATACTCCTTCCATTTTTTTTTCCTGATGATTTACGAGCAATCAAAATTTAATCTTGAAATTTTTCCGCTGAACACCCTATATTAATAAGTTCTTATTAGTTTTTAGAACTAATTACAATTAATGATATTAAACAAATATCAGCTATCTCATAGAGACAAAAATATTTAAAAATCTATGTTTAATGGAAAACATATGGAAGTATAGGGTAATTACAGGGCTTACGTAATTAAGTGATCATAAAAAAATTGCTTTGTCCATGAGATATCTGATATTTGATATAATAACAGTGCCTTTGTAGGTAAAAATCCAGTAATTGTGTGTTCTTGGATATATTCAAATATTGCTAATAAAATAGATGTTAAGTGTTAACAAAATTACAAATTGAAACACTTAAAAATGAATATCGACTTAATTTCTGTGGTTTATCTCAAAATGTTATCAACGTATTAAGACAATAAAGGTGCTCGCGCTTGCCTGACAGCCAATCTCGGAGGCACTTATGAATAAAATACGTTTTTTGACTAGAAAAATTAAGAAAAGTAAAATATCTTTTTACTCTGTGATATAAAACTGAACAATTCCACGGTTGCGCCTAGGTTGGTCTAAACAAATTGCAAGTTATTCAAAGAAGCTCATTCCTTGTCCCTCATCCATTTTAATCCTTTTGACTCGAGACTTAAAGAAGTTGGTCGCTAAGTCTGTCGCATAAATAACACTAAGCCCGCCCTTCATTTTTCTTCGGGGTTCTAGCTTTTAGGGGTAGAAAATAAATAGGGATGAATTTGTATACGTGCGGACATGTTTGGTCCGAAAACCGAGCCTCTGTCTATCCTATGAACGTACGAAAGATGACTCGATTATGGAAATTTATGAACAGTAGCATCGCGTCAGAGATACTTTTGGGAATGAAACTGATTTTGTAAAATTTTAAAAATGTAGAAGCTTAATATAAATTCGCACTACAGTTTTGTTACATATAATATATGTTCAATATAAGTAGTGAAATGGTAACACGTTTCCCCGAAAAAAAAAAAGGTTCAGATTCAAATCCCGATGGCAACCAAGTATTTTTTCTATAAATAGATTTTTTCTATACATCTTTCTAATTGAGGCATTTAATTATTAAAAATACCACAGAACTATGTTATGGAAATTAAATTTCACAACAAAAATGTGTTTTGCATTAAAAATAAAATTACAGTAATATTTTTTTAGTCATAACATTTATTTAGTTAGGTTAAGTTAAATTATGTAAAGTACTGATATTTTATTACAAATACTAACCTATACACCTATTTGTTTAAATTATTATTTAAAAAGTTGTAGTCTTTATTTTAAACAGAATTATATTTTAGGAATATTTGAATATGTTCAAAAACACAATTACTGGATTTTTACCCATAAAGGCGCTGTTATTAAATAAATATCAGATATTTCATAAAGATGAAGCTACTTTATTATATTTAAAGGAATGATATATATATATATATATATATATATATATATATATATATATATATAATTTTATTTGTTTGTTTTCTTATTATAATATGAATCAGTTAGAAGAAAAAAATTAGTAGTGGAGACGATAATACGTCACACTCTCTAGTCGATACCGCCTAAAACAAACGTCTGGTGCAGATAACAAAGCCAGTGTCGGTTGAGGATGACTTTCGTAATGCATTTCCGTCTTTAATAACGAGTTTTAGGGATGCGAATATGTATTAAAAACTACATTAAATGAATTTTTTTAAAAATGACTTGCCAGGTTAGCATGATATATTTTTTTACAGTATAAAGAGTCGAATTTAGTTTATAAAAAAAAAATATTCATGAATCGGGAAAAAAAAAGTTTTTTTTTCCAAATTTTATTTTGGACTGTGATCACGGCTATTCAGAGTTGCGGAACAAAAATTATAATAATGAAATATGGAATGTTGTAGCTGTGACACTCGAAAAACTGATAAAAGGTGTCAATTTTCACGAAATTCATAAAAGTGCCAATATCTCGAAAACAAACGATTTTTTATTAAGGTCATATTTTGATATTCTGGTCAGTCATGAGTTGGCCTATCATATATATATGAGTTCTCCAAGGGATGACGTTGACTTTTGGGACCCTGTATAAATATACCGGCCGGTAATAATCATTGATTTCTTAGCTCCATACAGTGTAATTCTAAAGTATCATATATCCATCTCATACATTCGTTTCTCCGAATGGAAATATTTGTTTACAAAAGCATAAAATGAAAAAAAACAGCTTTTTTTAGTTTTGGGGGAACTACGTTAAAATCACAAGATCCTTTTCATAAAATCACAACAGCCTTGAGGTACCCACTTAAAATATGATTGAGGAAATAATACAATTAAGTAACGTTTCATTTTTATTATTCAGAAGGCTCAGAAAATAAAAAATCCATTACGTAAGCAAGTCTAAGTTTTCGGCACATTAGATAAAAAGTCGCTAAAAAGAAAGTAAGGTTGTTTTTGTTTTCTCTCATTTCGCGATTGATTTTGAAGTTTTTCTCTGCTGTTTATGGTAACGTAATAATGATGAGAGGAAGCGCCAGAAGTTTTATGCTTTCAGGCGCCGAAATAATAAATCCCCGAAGTAAACAAACTGATATTGCGTCAATTATTTGGGACGTCCCTCACATAAAGCTTCTTGAGAGAGTACAGTCTTTAGTGACTTGGAGAGTCTATTTCTCAACGCGAGGTTATGTCAAAAAAGGATGGGGGGAGTACCTGAACAGCCTTCAGTCTTCAGTATGCGGCTGGACCGACAACCATATTTCACATTATAAGCAAATTGACATTGTGCCATATTGAGGACAAATGACGCATATAGTTTATTGTGTATCCTGGAAAAAGTATGTATTTCTTATATTACACGTGTTCAATTGTTTCCAACATATCGCGACTGACGCACCCTTTAGCGCCGCCAAGAAAAGACAGTCGCGCGCTTTGCCAGTCACTCAACCAATGGACAGTATTTAGCATCGTTTCTTAACTTCTTCTCCTATTTTGTACTCACCGTATCCAGTTCGACTAGGTTTGGCTATTCTTATCATTCTGCCTCACTTTGTTCTATTTCGGGCTGCAACTTTTGTTATGATTATTTTTTTCGTAACATCGCTACGCTTCGTAATATCGCATTAAATTTACAGGTCGATTTTTTGATCATGGCACTTCAAGAATGCGTTCAAGAGTCAATAGTATCATTAAGATTGTTTTATTAATTTACTATATAATAGTACATACATTTGTTTAATATTGAATTATTTCATGGAAAGATAATACAATAATATTAATTACATGTTAATAACAATAATGATTCTTGAAGTGCCATTACCAAAAATTCGACCTATAGTTGTGTTTCAAATCGCGAATCAGATTGTAACTTTTCTGAATAAACCGCGTGATTTAACCGTAACCACCTTTCACTTTAGCATTACCTTGTCCGATTGATGACGGGTTGTCGGAGGTAGTCAAATCATTCCTCACATTGGTAACCTTGTCGTGCACGCGTTCTCCAAAACCTATAAACACATGTTAAATAACATCATAATTATAAGTAAGTAGCCTATAATAGTGCCTTACTGTTTAATACGCACAATAATATTTGTAATCATATTTTTAAATAATATTGTTAGGTACCTTGTTATCTGCATATTTTTTGTTTTGTTTTGTTCTGTCCCTCGTAAGAGAATGTTTCATCCTGCTCTTCTGCTCTTCTGCCCTTCTGCTTTCTGATCCTCCTGGATTGTGCCTGCCTCGGTTCCATCGCGTGAGATCAGGAACAGCATTTCTATTTGTTATATATGGTGATATGTGTTGCTGAAGTTTCTCGCTGGGGAACAGTGAGGGGTGTATTTGTCTGATAGCCGTGTAACACTGCCCTGTTATATATGTAGCATGGAACCGTTGCCACGTAGCATTAAAAAAAACATCAACCTGGTGGTGAATGAGCAGGACTGATATGGGAGCATTCGCTCATAAAACATGTGGTAGGTAATATCTTTTACTGTTACGTAACTCGCCGCCAGGATTTTATCTGCAGTACTTGGCAGATATTTAGAAAAATAAATAAAGCGATTTGCATCTCAGCTAAATATACAGCGGATCCCACCATAATTAGCGTATAGTGCAGTGATGGCTAACCTTTTGGGCTCGGCGTGTCAAAATTTCAGAAAATCTAACTTAACTTTGCTGGCGTGTCACTCCCCGCTCACAAAAAATACTTTATTTGATTTCAATTAATAGTTTTTTTACAAAGTGAAACCCAAAAGAGATATGTAATATGTACGTAGTGATAAATTCTAACGTTATTGTCGGGTAGACGTCTGGTGGCGGGATGCGTGTTCTTTGATAATTCTGATATTAGTGAACGCTGGCGTGTCGCCCAAAACACAGTGGCGTGTCACTTTTGACACGAGTGTCAAAGGTGACACGCCACTATAGGTATATATATATACCTACATACAAATTTAGCGCTTAGTAAAGAATACTTATTTTATTTTTACCCTTTAGGCATTTCATAAAAATGCATTTTTCAATGAAAATTATTTACTGTTTCACTGAAAAATATTATTTTAATAAAAATAAATTATATTTATTTTTGAAAGTATATTAACAATTTAAACGATCACTTTCTCTAAACACGAGTTTCTTCTCTTGTTTAGGGGTAGCATGCCGCAAAAAAGCATAGAATTACATAAAGTCTCATATTAAGTTAAATACTGTCGTATTGTGTATAACCGCTGTAGATTATAAATAATAAAAAAAAAACTATTGTTTCATTAGAAAAAATCTCAGTAAGTAAGTCTTTCTAAGCCTAAAAGAAAGAATTTCAACGGTAGAACTTGAACATTTATTTACCTATAATGTTGAACGATCGAATAACCACATTTCGTGAAATAAAATAGTAATATAATTTAAAATATTTCGGTTGTTTGTAAGCATCTTCTATAATACTCTGTATTAAAGTGCTTGTTCATGACTTCTGCGACTAGATCAATGTTGGAGAGTTTGATCTTTTTCCCATATGGGTAGGAAGGGTGATAGGAATTTGGTATAGGGGCAGGACAATAAAGACTCGTGGACCAACCAGTTAAAATACGACTTACTTACTTAAATTTTCTCTTATGTAGTCACAGCTACTGAACGTCAGAAAAGTTCTTCGATGATTAGCATGAGGCATTGCGGTACATAATAGCGATTTAGGCACGCACACGCGAGGAACCGAATACACTAGCTTAACTTTACAGATAACTTCAAGTTAGTGACGAACACGTGATCTGTCAATGAATCTGAATGAAGGTGAATCTGTCATTAATGTCGTACAAATACATAGACATTATAATAAAAGAATTACTCATTGATGAGTGTATATCGAGTGGTTAATTTATTATCCTTTCTATCAATTTGCTATCTTGTACTTAAATTATGGTTAAATGAATTCAATGAACCTTTTATTTCCATTCTATAAAATATATTTTTTATTTATAGTTTCATACATTATTGGCGTGTAATCAAGTGGCGGACACGGAATTGCTTGTTGATAGGACTAAAACGCGCTCAAATGCTGATGACGCGGTATTGCCAGGTTGTAGCTTAAAGCAGAAAATGTGAAAAACGGTAAATCAACTCAAAGTAAATTTTAATATCACCTAATTCCATGTTTGAAATAATGTCTAAATAAATTTAAGAATATTTTTATATTCCCATAGAGTCAAATTAAATTTTTTACCGAATGTTCTTATTTAGTAGAAGATTTTTTCACTCATATTATAATTTTGTCATTAGGTATTTTATCATCGATGTAAAATTACACAAACTATTAACCTTTTTTTTACTTTATTAAAATATGTTAGTAAATTTATATATTTTCAGGCTTCAAATCTTTTTTCCGTATTAGAAAGAGGAAAATTTTTTAATTTTTTAAATGAAATATAAAACGCAGATTGGCTGACAGGTAGCACTGAAGTAAATAGGCTAAGACATCGAATACGTGGTAGGGACACGACTATTATTCGAAACGACAGATGGCAATACAGTGCAAGATTTACTCCACCAATTAGAGTGGAACCAGCCGGAGGACCATTTTCTGACACAATACTTGTTTGGCTGTTTTATTTTTCCCTTTTCCAATACAGGCGCGGGAAGGGGCATACTTGTGCGAGGGTAGTGATTTGACACGTCCGGCCGGGCTAAATGTACGACAGCCTTATTCATACTAGTGTTCACTGTGCGGTGAAAATATATAATATAAGCAGAAATGCGATGGTGAGTAAGAATTTGTTTCATATTACGTTAGTGGTAAGCATATATTTTTTATCTTGTTTCGATCAATTTTACTGCTTTAATAATACAATATTAATTAATTTTTTATATGTTATTATAAATTTAATTAATTCTTGAGATTTGTCGAAATATACGCGTAACTTATTTTATCACCATGAGAAATACATTAATAAATAAAAAGAATATTGCAATATTATATTCAATTTGGAAAAAAATATATAATACTAAAATATATTTGGACAAAAGGTGTTTCAAGTTCTAGATCACGAGTTCCGAGAAATGTCTCCCGGATTTTTATTGGCAGCTCTCAAACAAGAACCAAAACTTTCCCGAAGAATTTGCAAGTCAATGTGATGGAATGTCCAATTTCCCATTTTTAGTTTTCCGAACTGTAATCATGGAGTTAATGAAAATCGTAGTTGATGAGTTTACAGAGATAATAAATTGCTATCGTATTAAACCTTAGAAAAAAAACAATCCTCATCTTAAGAAAAGCATGCACAATTTTAAAAATAATTTTATTTTAATAATAATTTAAAAAAAAAGTGTTTTTTCGGAGGTATCCGGGTAAAATGTGTCACAAAACTTTGTTAAAATTTACTCCTATTTTAACGTTTTTACTATCGCAAAACTTCATTAAAATAAGCGCGTTAGAAAAGTGTGTAACATTTTATAGGAGTTTCGCGGGTGGGATTGTAATATATTAATATAATAATAATATTTAGTATACTTATAAATACCAACGATAAAGAAATCCTAAAAACAAAAGAACATCATCTAAACTTGAAATAAAATATCAATTATTTTATTGTATTGAAACATATTAAAAACTAATATTTTTACATTATATCATTAAAATATTTATTATTTTTATTTACTAACTACCACGTACCACGACCGGCATTTTAAACAAATAATAATATAGGAAATTTACTCATAAATTCTAAAGACAAAGATGATAAATTTAACAATTCTGGTGCCTATTAACTTAGTTGTGCTGCATTTTATATTAGTAAAAGGGGTAGAAATTTTAATATCAGAGTAAAGGAGCATTTGAGATGTTTGAACAATAGTGGGTTTTCAGAATTTTCTAATCATGTGATAGAAAATGGTTATGGTTTTAATAAAAAATTGGGATTGTCAATTTTGCATGTAAACGGTGTTGGTCATAAAATAAATAATTTGGAATCGTCGGAAATAAATAAAACGTGTAAAACTAATCAAAAAATTATAAAAAACCAATTAAATTTAACTGCGAGTCCAATTCTAAAATTTTTTCCTAGAAATTATTCGAGTAAATTTGTATTAAGTAACAATTTGAGTTAGATACTAAATAAATTTTTAAAATAATTATTGTTTTTCAAAAATAGATTTAGGTAAAGAAACAACATATTTTGAATAGTATTGACATCCTGAAGAAGAACATGGTATTTTTCGAAACCGGTAGATGTATTTAAACATTAAGTGGTTAATAAAACATAGTTAACAAATACAAATAATGAATTTTAACCACAAAGTTAATTTTTCTAATTTCATAAGTAATATTTATTACGCACGGCTTAAATACAAAAATATTTTTTTGCAATAACTGATTTTTATTGGCGGTGACACGTTGCCAGGCCTCAGTAACATTGTACGTTGATTGTATAAAATACACATTTCTTTAAAACAATTAATTAAAATAAATCGCCCGTTTTAGGAGAGGCATTTAATTAATTAACGAGCAGCATGTAATGGTAAATTATTTTTGAAATTTATGGTTACTATATATTTAATGTCCTCGTTAGTTCAACCACTGTAAAATAAATCTGAATACAGATCTGATTCATTGTCGTCATTTTGATCAAATAATAGTTATTTATGTCATCACGTATCATCATCACTAATGGCTCTATAACTCTCGTCCTCCTTAAGAATTTTCCACAATTAGTCTCTATTACATAGCGTTTTTCTCCAGCTCTGGATTTCCAAGACATAAGTGTATTTAAAGAAATTGTCCCTCCATTTTAGATCTGGCCTTCCTAAATCCCTACACCCTATTGGTCTTATGCTATATGATTTAACCACCGAATAATAATAATAATAATATTGGTTAATTTGTATAGCGCCATTTTCGTAAAAACTTTCACCCCAAGGGCGATTTTCAAATAAAATATTTATAGTCCAATATTATCATTGTTTTAAAAATTGAAAATTGTTATTTGAACTTATGGAAATGATTTTTTGAATAGGAGCGTTTTTGGTCTCTTCTTAAATAAAGTTTCTGATGCACTGTTTCTTATAACGGAGACCAAAAAGAGTTCCAAATGCCCGTACACTCAATTTAGACTTCTTCGGTTCTACAAACCTTCCTGCGGCTGAAGTAGAGGCTGACCTGAGAGTTTGACGTCTACTATTCAAATTGTCTGGGATACAAAGCTTTTAAAGATGCGCCATGTTATGTTAACCAAACGGTTTTGCAAAAATCTTTTTCCTTTATCATTTTCTCATAACTCAACTTCACCATCATACTAAGTTTATATTTTAGGTATGTACCAGAATATATTTTATTTAAATAGATTTTTTGAGACATGATCTCATGTTCAGGTTAAGTTTTAATTAGTTATTAAAAATGTTATGTTTAGGTTTAGTCTTCATTAACATGATGAATGATTTTTTTCTGAAACCGGTTGTTTTTAATATATCTACAATTTGTGTGGTTAAATACCATTAATTACCGAAGTCTTCATATTTTAACAAACTTTGAGTCACCTATCTCATTATATAAAGTACATAACTCATTGTTATTACGTCTACGTCAAAATTTGTTTTCTTGAACTGGCCCAAAGATATGCCTCAATGTTTTTCGTTCAAAAATATCCTGTGTACCATTATTTTCTTAGTCAGTATCCGTGTTTCAGACGCACTATGATATGCGTTTAGTACACTAACATTTTGATGTTTCTGAATAGAAAACAGAATTTTATTACATATGATAAATCATATAACACATTGATTGAAATACAAACATCGAAAATATATTTTGTTATAAATGTATAGACAACGCACAAATTGATATATACGCACAATATTACCCCTTTCTAAAAGAAAAAGGAACCTTGTCTATACAGATTATTATCTACCCTATTCAAGAAAGGAAAACCTTGTCTATAGAGATTATATACCTCATTCAAGGACCCCTAAATATTTGTATATGAGTAAACATTTACAATCTTATGGCTCTTGTCCAATCTCGGAGATTCAGTTGAGATAAATTTCAGCACCTTCTACATGTGTTGTAGTCAGAGATCAGATTGAGATTGATAGAAAAAGACAAAACTGAAAACCGTGCATACGATGTTTGACGTGTCAGCAGGACTAGACACGTACGCTCAAACGTCACCTAGAACCATATATACACACAACATTTTTTTCTGAAAATTTGAAAAATAATAAGGCATTAAAATACAATCATTTGCGGTTTTAACTGCTGCAAGATAGATTCAAATTCACCCAACTGACAAACGGAGCATCAATGGTAAATGGACTGATATTTTAAAATTGATGTGCAACAAGTTTAAAATGAGGCATGAGACGGCAAATCTCTGAGACTTGGTCTGCATACGATGGACTACGAAAGCCGAGAGTTGTTTTTAAAGAATTTCACGGGAGCATAATTCCTGTCTCAGAAAATGTCTTGAGTCGAAAATATCATCAAAATCTCACCCGTGGACGTGGGCCATTACAATTATTTATAACTAGCAAAAAATATAGAAAATTCTTTACATAAATCCCGACAGAATGTTAAGGTCGTCAACCATATAATAATCTATAATTATGAGGCTGTGACAAATATCCTCCTACGTTAGTCCCGGAGGTAAAGCTATCTCTTTCTTTGCGACCGTAAATATAAGAAATACAAAAGAAAACATTAGGTTTATTTAGGAGATTCCGCGTGTATTTCTTTATAATGTTATTCACGAATTCTTAATCATATGTCAACAGGATCCCTGTTGTGGCGCTCAGCGTCTTGTCAGCGTGGCTCGTCAGCTCCTCGACCCGAAATATGGAAAAGAACGGCTCGAGCTATGGGACGGTCGACAACATCACGGCTCTTCACGAGAGGCACAGGAGAAATCTTCCGCTAGTGTTCCCTCAAGGAGGAATTTCCAAGGTATCTTACATTCTTATTTTATACGCTTCATAATATCGGTCATAATGGGGTTAACGCATGGAAAAGGGGCAGATAATATCTGTTTACGTGTGTTTGATTCTTTCGATTGCCCAAATTGAATCCTTCGATTCCAGCCTCTGGGTTTTCTTGTTATGGTATCCATATTTTAAGCAGTATGGCGAAGTCGCCATTTGAATTGAGGCCAAACACTGTCAAATCATTGTAGAAATTGGACCACTATCAAGAAACGTTCTGGGATGTACATATAGACCGACCGAAACCATACAACATCGGAGATCATTCAGGAATCATCAGCCAGCAAGCCAGCAGTCCAGGTTAGTGTTGATCTATCTTACTGAGTAACACGATCATATTATCAATAGAAAACCCGGGATCAGAAAGAGCTATCGAAGAAAATACCTCGCGCAATATCACTCCCGATGAAAAAAATGTCAAATACCTTGTCCTTTAAAACATGTCTTCAATGAAGATGGACAAGACGATGGTGACATCAAACGATAGAGGAGACAATTAAGCGTTCGTGCGAATATGCTGTCACGTTATTTCTACAGATGCAGTAAGGAGTTTAAATCGTTTTTTACCAGCATATATACCGACTCTAGTGCAAGTGGCGCTCTCGTGGAAGGCTGGCTCCCTGACCAGATAATGGTATCGACTGCAGAGTAGCTACATATATAATAGGCGCAACTGAAATTTCTCATCTTTTTTAAATGTTAATATTACTTAACCTAACTTAAGAAACTTTATGTATAATGTTTATGGCGAATCAGGTCTTGCAAAAACAACCCGACTACGTTGGAATAAACAAATGATGATTAGTAATATTGGGTGTTATTTTTTAATGTGTATATTGAATATTGTTTCTTCGTATACTTGAGCATTTCTTACTTATTTATTAGTAAACTTTAATAACAACATTTTAAATAAAATTCAATTTTATGTCAATTCTAGCCAGTCTTCAAAATTATATTTAATTATTTATATATATCAACGTCTTTGTGCGGTTTTATAACATTGATATCTACTTAGGGTTCTTGTAATAAAAATAAAATATTTTAAATGCAATATCGTAGACGTATATATACTCGTATAATAGTAGAAGTACATAAACATATATAAGAAATAACAATGCAGTAGAAGTATGTATATATATGAACTTGAGAACATAAAATAGATGTTTTTTTTAAATTGGCAAAAAATAAACAAAAATATATATTTAAAAAAAGTTAAGCACTAAAATAATAACTTTTATATTTAAGCATTGAACATCGAAATATATCGATAAGACCAAAACCGTTTTTATACCTGTGAAGTTTTTATATAGGTTACTATAATATGTTAATTATATGTGTTACTATAATAATTTATATTTCATACATGAAACAGGGCTAGCGACCTAGTATTTCAAGTAAGAACATGGTACGAAATCAATTCAGTCAGAACAAGGTTGTCCAGTTTTCCATTTGCTATTTTGAATAAAAATAATAAATCTCTCAAAGTTCTTCTACAATACGAGTAAGTGAGAAGAAATCTTATTAAAAAATTGTAATTCATTTGTTCAACGGATGTAAATAGTTTGATGTAGATATACCTTAAAAATGTTTGTTGAATCCTTTCCAGTTTTAATTTATGAATTTTATAGAATGGAGAATAAATTGTTGACTTAGAATATAACTAACTTATTACGAATTGTAACCGTTTTAAGCGACTTATGTGAGTTGAAATCTGTCACCGTTTTAAAAAAAAACTGTCAATATTAAAACAAGTTATTAAAATGATTTCTGCAAACGTAATTTTTCTGGTACCACGTAGCAGGTTCTACTCAAATGTTTTTAAGAAACATTGTAATTAGAACAACGGTCGCATCTAATGAGAAAAAAATATTCTTAAGGAAAACACATTCTTATTGTGAAGTTGTAATTATTCAGAACATAGAAAATATATGTTTTACTTAGCAAATGTATGTAGATGAAATTTTGCGACTTTTGCATATGTATATTTTCGTACTTAATGGATTACCGGCAACAGAAAGGTAACAATATTTTTCAATGTAGAGTTTTTTTCTGTGTATCTTTCTAGGTATTTTATCTTAATTTGTTTTAGAATTATTTTTATTTACTTTGTATGAATAGAGATAAAAATATATTCATTTAAAATTTATGTACAGCGGAAGGTCACAATGTACACCTTATTTAATGTTAATAAAGATTAAGTTATTTTCGTCAAGAGCAAAAAATCCAGGAATAACGAATAAAAAAATATTGAAAAACTCTTCAATCAAAAGCGAGCATTTGATAAAAAATCTGAAACTCAATGAATTGCGCAAAAGCTTTGGCAAGCAATAAATCGGTCCATTAAAAAAATCGCATAATCAATTCTTGGAGCCCCTTCCGTCGTCGAGAGTTTACACTTGTGATTGGAGATTGAAGAAAGCGCTCGTCTTGAGCTCGCCGAATTCTCTTTTTTGGGAAGCGTATTTATTATAAGAAGATAAAAACGATGCCTTGATTGCCATGAGTGGAAGGTAAGAAATGGTATTTAATTACCGAGCGCCAAAGGAGCCCTTTGAAAACCTATTAAAACTTCTGAACTCGCACCCTACTTGGTCAGGTTTGCAAACATGAACAAGTAAGCATAAAAGCAATCTCAATAAACGAAACATAAATTTGTTGGTTGGCAGAAATGTTTTGTAGCGAATAGGAAAACATTATGGCGAATTCGGAGAATCGTAGTGATCGCCATATTTTATTGAATTAAGTAAACTCGCTTATTTCATATATTTCCGAACGAATTCGTTCAAATTTGGTTTGATATCACGCAAAGTTTGAAGGTGTTGTTAAATGTATTTTTCAGATAAAGGCAGAACTGAAAAATATAACAACGATGGATATATTTAATCGCCTACAAGGATATGACGCTAATCTAATGGTTTTTTTTTCTTCTCTTTATTGTGGCCTTCGCCAATTAGACGTTATTAGCCGTTAGAAGTACATATAGATGAAATAATATAATATCTTAAATATATAAAAAATTAAAATAAATTAAATGAACCGTGGGAATATTATTAATATTAGTACAAGTATTTAGTATTTGAAATCTAATTAACACATTGACAGACATTGACTTTTTTTTTTCATTTTTACATACATTACATAATATTTTACGAAAAATATTTATATTTGAAAGAATAAAAATATACAAAAAGTGTTAATTTAATTTATTATAATAAAATTGTGCAAATATATGATCTATCGTTGGAAAAACATTTCGTAATCTTATAAATATTATCTCTCCGACACTCTAATATCTGTTCGTTTCAAATTAAAATTGAATGAAAAATTCATACATATTTATTTAGTATTTCAAATTCGTTTATACACTACTTTTGTTCTGAAGTTAAAAGTTGTTAAAACAGTAAACAAAAATGACAATTTATATTTTAAAATATTTAAAACTTGAATTGCAACAGTAATATTTCTGATACGGTTATTTATTAATATTTGATAGGTGCTTTTTAAAAAAAATATCCCGTACATAAAAATTGTTTTTCAAAGGTTAAACGACAAACCGTTTTCCTCAACGTTTCAACATATTAGTTATTAAAAGGTTTTTGATTAACACGAAGAAGATCCAATTTTAAAAAAGTAACTCGCTGTTTGGTGGTTTAATTTTTAATTTTTTTATTAATGAAATGAATTGAATATAAAGGTTCATAATAAAGAATCTAAACTCCAAATCACCACTGGGACAAAAAGTCAAAAAAAGTTTATTGGGTTAATTTAAAAAAAAAAATATTATACATTAGAAGAACCTGTATAAAATTATCTTAAAATTAAATAAACTACAAATAAGTCGGCAGATCAACAAAGTAGAGAGGGTAACTAGAGGAAATAGTGGAAAATACTAGTAGAATGGAAAAGAGAGTAACCAGAGAAAATAATGAAAAAGACTAACGATACTATGAAAACTAATGATGCTATACCTTCGTTGAGACTCAACCATGACAGTGTCTAAAGAAAACGTGATCGTGAGGTTTAAAACTAATTTGTTAGTAAGTTTTCCTACCAGAATCCATTTTGAATGAATTTTCCGGTACATATTACGAGTATTTCACTGTTTATTTTTAATATTCCTAAAGAGGCTCATCAAAATAGCTTGATATCCGGTATAGTAGATAATGTTTTAAATGTGTTAAATAAATTAGAAAGATATATTGAAATAATCTAACTATTTAAAAATATTTGGTTACCATCGGGATGCGAACGCGGAATATTATCTTTCCGATGTAATATGTTACCATTAAGTCACGTTAACCATTTCAATTTACGATATGTTTAGACTTATATGTATAGAGTTTACTAAATAAGATATCTATTAATATTATTCCGACTTCGTATTACGGTAGTAATCGCATTTATTATTTGTTCAAAAGATAGAAACATATCTAATTAGATTTAAATATCGTTTTAAAGTTGTAAAATAATAATTTTACAAAAAAAAAATATATCTAGTGAGCAAGCAGTTTGATTTAGAAATAAATCGGTCTAAAATACTGGTTCTGGATCGTGCTAATGCAAAACAAAAAACTTTCTAAATAGCAGGATGTGAGGTAGTTCAAGAAGTAATTTTTTTGGATACACTGATAGTGGATTGGAAATTCTAAGACCCATAAACTAGCTAAAGTAGCTGTGACCCAACTAACGAGAATATGGTAAACTAGAAAGCAACTAGAATTATGTCGGTTCACACTCTTATCTTTCCAATCTTCATGTATGCTGTGGAGGACAGTTCGCAATTGTGACAAGCCTAAAATAGATACTTTAGAAATATTGCTGGATATGGATGTTACGTATCCCGTAACAATCACAGCAAGCTACAACAAATCCAACCGCAGCAAGCCACAACAAATCCAATAACAGCAAGCTACAATAAATCCAAGCACAATAAGCTACACCAAATCCAACCACAGCAAGCTACAACATATCCAAACACAGCAAGTTACAAAAAATCCAATTACAGCAAGCCACAATAAATCTAACCATAACAAGTTACAATAAATACAATCATAGCAAGCCACAACAAATCTAATCACAATACGTTACAACAAATCTAACGACAGCAAGCTGCAAAAAATCCAACAACAGCAAGCCTACAACAGTGAACAAAAGATTCTTCCAACACTTTGGCCACATTATGCACCAAAGTAAACCTGGAAGAGTGCCACAACGATGGATAAATACGTTGAAAATACCCCGAAGTCAGCTGCGAGGGTGATCCATGACCGAGACTTATGGAAGTGCACTACAAGCCGAATGTTACCTGATTGTAATCACTATGGCAATAATGACATGAAGAAGGAAAGAAGATACATAATTAATTATTTTTTTAATAATAATTTTGTATCATTAAGCCAATTTGCGCACCTTTCATCATTATTACAATTTAAGTTAGGTACTAGATTCATCATTAAAATATTATTAAAAAAAAAAAACAAAAAAGAATATTAAAAAATTATAAAAATTTGACATATTATATATATATATATTAGTTATTAGTTAGTTTATTTGACATTCCAATGAATGAAATAGTATCTTACGAAATCAGTTAGTGCATTCAATTTAACTCAAAGTGGTTAAAAACAAAGATTAAAAGTTTATGTAAATGCCTTCGATAGCTGGTTCGCAGGTTTCCGATTAACAATAAACACACATATGATATACGAACTGCACTAACCTTTTATTTTTGCTGAATTTCTGGTCCGATGTTGTTGTTCTTTTAGCTGGGTTGTCTTCTTTAGATTTCAATCGACCGAGCGCGCACTGGTGATTTATTTGAATCTCTGGACTGGTCGAAGCGCGGGATGAATGACGTCTGTCGGATACCGTCTTCTTGGCTCTCCGAAAAAAAGGGCGGCAATACTCACACACGCATGTGCACATTATTATAAACCAGGAAACCAATCGAAATAACAAGGCGCGTAAACAATATTAATTTTAAAAATCTTAAATGCGATTAATTGTCTCTCTGATTTCAGTTGATTCTCGGATTCGCAATTCCTGTGAAGAATCCTGTAAACATAAATCTCATATTCGCCTTGAACTTCCAATACCAATACCCGGTGCCGCCGAATATCTCGTTTTTTACCCAATACTACCCCTTCGTAGAGCAGGCAAGAAGAAAGAGAAGTCCGGAAGGGGATGAACGAAATATTTTTTATACGGCTGCTGAGAGCACAATGGACGGGTAAGGGATGATTAGTTTTTAAATATTGATACAAGTAACGATTTATGGTATACAAAACTAGATTTTTTTTATTTCTAAAAGATATACATTCCGATTATCATTCTTAAATTACAATTAAAATAAATATTTAATTAGTAGAAATCGAAATATAGAATGGATAGCTAAAATCCAAGGCCTAATTTATTTAGGTTAATGCAACTTAAATATTAATAAAATGCATTAATTAGAAAAATATACATATAAAATCAATTTTATCAAAAAATATTGCTATTGCTACCGAGATTCGAATCTGGATCTCTTTCCAATCCGGGGAAGGTGCATTAATCAACTATTCTACAGCACACAGTACTTTTGACGTCAAATTTTCGAACTTATATATTTACTTTTCAAATTATTAGCATAGTCGATTAATGCACCTCCCCGGATTGGAAAGAGATTCAGGTTCGAATTCCGATAGCAACAACAATATTTTTCGATAAAATTGATTTTATATGTATATCTTTCTAATTAATATATTTAATTACTATAAAAAAATATCACAGACCTATGTTCTGAATAAATACAACTTCACAATAAGAATGTGTTTTCCTTAATAATTTGCCAATTTCGTCGCTATTTCGTGTTCAAAACGGTAAATTTTTTTATTTATATTTGAATGCATTTCAAACCAAATTTAGATAAATCACTTTGAAATATCCACAGAAAAAAATCGACTGAAAAAATATTGGATCATAGAAACTTTGTCTTGCTGGTAAAGAGGTTTAACCAATTAAGCGGCGGGTGTGGCAATCCCATAATATTAAATATGAATAACTAATTTCCGAATAAATTTAACAAATAACCCGTCAAACTACTTTTCATTTAGAAATAACAATTGTATTGGTGTGTGTACCAGCCCGTTTCAATAACATGTTTTTTATGTATTGCGTCGCGGTGTATTTACATATGATAGAAATAGGTTAAGTATAAGGTTAAGATCAGAGAAAAAGGGATTATTGGAACACAACGCTTTTAGGAATATTTATTTTTAATACACGGTTTTTATAGCTTAAATAGAATGTTACATATTTATAACAATGGAAAACCAACAAATGCACTGGATTAATATTAATATCGGTAATAATATAAAAATACAACTAACACATTTAAAAAATAACAAATATAAACTTTCTTAATCCTTTTTAATTGAAACATTCCGTACACATTTCGAGTGGATATCGTGTTTGTAACTCGTCAGATCACAAATATCACAGATCACAAAGGCAACTCAAAGTGCCAATGGCCAACGGTTTCTACGGAGACAGAACAACAGAAATTACCGTTCGGCGACTCTTCAACAAACTGCCGGATTATACCACTCAACCGGCAGAGAGATCAAAGGAATTACGGAAATTCTTACTAAATAATACTATGGAATATAGATACAAACAGCTAAAAATTACCTGTTATATGCCTTTTATTATTAACCCTTTATAATGATTACCTGTTATAATTATCACTTTTATTATTACCGTTTATAATGATTACTCGTTATAATTATCATTTCTATTATTACCCGTTATCACTGTTATGATGTGCTTATGTAAAAATTGATTAAAAAACGTGCCAATAAGCCGTAACGGTTTAGCACGATCTAGAATAATGAAACTTTGTAAAAAAAAATTTTAAAGACAATCCCCGCCCATTGACCAGTTAAAACGCTAGGCGGAATAAATACACTGTTACAACGTGCATATTAAGTATGGTATTACTCACACTAATACAATTGTTTTTTCTAAATGAAAAGGAGTACACTTAGGTAATATGTTATTTATTTCAAAGTTGTGTCTCCCCCCCCAAAATGTTCCTCCATCAAAATGTTATTTTTTACTATAACTTATCTTGCACATATTTCTGTCGTGACTTGGTCATGCCTCCGCTCGACAGGTGATTATATTTATCGATCAGTTAGTGAGCGACAGTCCCGACGAATACACATCAGTATCGAAACCGGTTGACGTTAAATTAATCAAAGTGGTTTATACAAAGTTTATTATTTTTATAATTAATATTTTTCACAAATGATTTATTTGTACTATAAACAGAAATAATTTAATATTGGATTGTATAATATGAGTCTTACGTTATAATATTTTTGTGTATGTACGTAAGAATATAAGGGTTGTAAAATGTATTTCGGCATTATATTGAAGAGTATAGTTTACCAATGCTATTGTGTGAATGGTCTAGAGTTGGCTTCTGCGCGGGCAATCCTTCAAAACAAAGCTTCAATAAGCGAAAATATTGGCTTAGTCTGCAATTTTTTTAGTGACGATTGCTTAAATCTACAGGGCATGACAAAGCAGATAATAACGAGACAAACAACAGAATTTTCCATTGTTATAATTTTCTGTCGGTATCCGAATTTTCGAACCCCGGCAATGTTTGTTCGAAATTAAAGAGTTCGCCGTTTTCCGTGAAGGCCTTGTTTACCCGCCGGGGCCGAAAATTGCTGGAATGTAAATTTTCCCTGTTGACTCAGCCGGGCGGTGAAAAATTACGAAACAGTTTTTCGCGATTGTACCGAGTACCAAATGAAATGGAGAATTAATTTTTCAATGCACGAAACATCAATCGAACTGTGTAAACTGGGTAAGGAGAAAACCTTCGACGTGTTAAAATGGACAAATTTTTTTCTAAGCTGCACAAAATTCTAGTAGTCGAGCCTGACTTTCATTAAGTTTATCAAAAAAATTGATCGTATTGTTTTTTATTCAGTAAAATTTGTCACCTGCATTGCTTAGCAGTAAGCAGTCGGCAATAAATAAACACTTATTCTATCTATGACATGTCGAATAATTAATGGAACGATAGTCTGGAGTTCAAAACATGTAAAATTTTTTGCTTGTTCAGCAACAGTGGTCGATTTTTATTTATTGTACAGCTACAAAAAAAGACAGTTTGTTACATATATTTTACACAGATTTTAAAATGCATTGCCCAACTAGGCAAACCAGTTTTAGAGCAAATTGGCAAACAAATTATATTTCACAAAACCAAATAAACCAACTGCCAGCATTTCCGTAAAATTAATAAACAAATAAAAAAAGATAATTCAGTATCAAAAAACGGATGTGGTATATTTTGAGTATTAATCAAACTTAAACAAAGAAGTAAATAACTATTTACGAGTAATCAGATAATTTCGTATAATAATTTAAATTTGCACGCGTGCCATGTTCCATGGCTAAAGGCCGACTGTCAACACTGTCTGGGGACAGATATTATACAAATCATTGTGCTTATGTCCGGTTGACAATACATTTATACATTATATTTATACTTGATTTTGCCCATAGGTAAGATAGGTTTAAGTAGGTGGGTAAAAATTTTAATTTATTAATGTATGAATGCGAGTTTTACGAATGAAAGAATTCAACAATTAATTTAATTTATAAATCTAATGAAATTTAACGAACATTTTTTATTCTCAATTTTTCTTCCCCTTTAACTGAAAGTAATATAGCCAAACTGTATATTTCAAGGTTGCGATCATAACCAAATTTCATGGATGCGATCATATCCATAATGCGGTTCATAATATGTTAGTGTTAAATGATATATTAATTGATAAATTAGTAGATTATAAAAATAATTCGGCAGCTTACGACTGGTGAACAAAATATGTGACGAAATATTTTTTGTGCGATGCAGGTTTGGTGTCAATGGTAGAGAATGTATGCTGAGGACGATTTGCGAAGCCGCCGAAGCACCAGTTCATCACAATGGACTGATCGGCGAACTACTTCATCTTCTTCTAACGTAAGACTAATGATTATTTTTGATCTCAGATCTACCTTACATTCATTTCATGTTTTATATTTAATTTATTTTGTATATTAACGAGACGCTATTTAATGTTGGTAGGTAAAATTGTAAGATAAGTATAAAATATATCGATGATCGAAATTCTTCGAATATAATCTATACGGAATGTAACATAGATCTGTTATATCCACCCATAAAATATTGTGGACTAGGTCTCTTACACCCTGTATAATATTTTTTTGAAAACGAAGAGAATACAATCATTGTTGCAGTATATCCTAACTTAGTCTGGAGCGAGCTACCGGTCCTTTTACTTTCAGAGATGCCAAGAAGAAACACATTAATAATTGTTCCTCTGGCAATCACAGGTCAAGCCACCTCAATTGAGATTTTTCTATATGAAGTAAACGCTCCATGCTGAGGATTTCCCTTAAATTGGTCTTAAAATGAATATGAATAAGACCAAAGTCACGAGCAGAAGGCAGAGTGTAGGTATTGTCATAAAGAATATAAAATAATAAACAATTAGGGGGATCCCGTGGGGCGATCACGTCGGGGTCACCGACTTAGGGAATTGTTATTGTTTGAATTAAATTGTTAAGTCACTCGGATGGAGTGATGGTGTTTGTAGGTTGAGCGTCATCTATTAGGTAGAGCTATTTATTTGATTACTGAGCTGTATAGAGATATCAGAAGGATTTCCCTTGTAGTGAGACTGAGGCCCCTAAACTCCTCAGATCTCACCGCGTATACGTGAATGTCGCGGTGTACATGTATGTGCGTGTGGTTGAATGTGTTAAATAAAATATTGACTTACAATTACTAGCTTTTATTGTAGGATGATGCACAATGAATTTACACAGGTTGAAGATGATGGGGTGGAATGACAATTGATGACTGTCAGTGCTCACTGAAGATGCATCCGAGATGGCAGCTGAGAGAGAAGTGGTCGCTTTAGGCGGCCTTTTCGGCGTTGTTACATGGCGAAGTATTGCTAATGAATTTCGGTCGATACTAGGTGGCATGGAATGGCTGTGAAGCACTTGGTTGAACGGCCAGGTCTGTGAGGGTCTGGCGGGTCCTCTATGCATCTACCTTGGTCATATTTTAAAACAAAGGAAAGTTAGCCGAATATAACTAAAATGGATGGCCTTCAGGAAGTTATCCTCGATTTTGGAAGTCCGTTCCCTAGTATCCTGATTCTCTTTAGAATGTCCAATAAATGCGTTCTACTGGTGGTGAATTACGACGATACGCCGACGAACCCGAGTCAAAGATAACATTAAAGATAACAAAGAGTTGACATATACGAGTATACATTGGCCGATCATGTTGTCCATTAAAGCAATGTAAAATGAGGCAATATGTTGCGATGCTGGAGACCATGAGCTTTAATTTGACCTGTAGGAATGAGCGATTGCTCGATGATATGAAGTAGTTGGCAGGGACAATCTAGCAGTTGACGGTTGGCATGATAAGAAGCAACGAAGGGAAATGATTTCAGGTTTTCACAGCCGTTCAGAATTCTGCCTTGTGTATGCTGATTCAACGATTCCAATAATCAAAAAAAGGTAAACATTTACAGAACAATCAGATGTGATCTACAGAGTATAGGATAAATCTCGATGTATACCAAGTGAATTTGACTTCTTGATATTTGTAGTCTCTTCCATTTTATTGCAGGATGCAACATCAGGTCTAATGAACCTTGCATCAGTGATAGAACAATTTTCTTCCTTAGCCTGTTTAAAGTGACCTTGACCTGTCACCTGGGTAACCTTTGAAAAAATTTTAATTTTCTGATACTATTTACTATATTATAACAATTTATTTTAACTTATTTATTTATCCTCTGGCAAAGGGTAGTAAAAGACTTTAATTATAATTACCGATACACTACATATTACGAATTACTATAAAAGTGCTGATGATGGTAGAGGCGACTAGATAACTGCGAGTCCACGACAAGTGCACAAAGTAATAGAATATTACTAGTATATCAATATAAATTGCCTTACGATAGCATACATTACTTTCAATAGGTTAAGATAAGTTAAATTACACAAGGTTAGGTTATTTAGTACAGAGTTACCCCAGCAGAGTTATAAGCTGACTATGCAGTTGTTGCATTTGTCACTATGTGCATTGCCTGTGTTTATAGTTGCCATGTGTAGACTTGTGTTGTGTGCACCTGTCTTGAATGCAATTGTCATAAAATTATTAAATTTGTCACAAAAGTCTTTTTCATTTTGGTTCATTCGCTGCACCAACGCAACGAGCAGGAAAGGGGTGGGGGTATGCCAATCGCTAGCAGCATCCTTGGGAATTCAGTGGCTATGAAGCATATCCTTACCAGTTGTTAGTGAAATTTTTCCTGGAAAATTGATATCCCGATGAGGTGACATAAACTGGCCTCCACGTAGCCCCAACTTGACACCAATGAAGTTTTTCCTATGGGGTTACTTTAAATTAAACGTATACAGTAACAATCCTCCCTCTCTGGACCAATTAAAAGAATATATCCGAGAAGAAATGGTAGCGATCACGGAGAATACGTACCGTCAATCCACTCTGTGCTGAAGCATAATCGTTCCATCCCTGTAGCACATTCCCCGGATTGGAAGAGATTCAGGTTCGAATCCCGAGAGCAACAACAATATTTTTGATACAATCGATTTTATAAGTAGAACTTTCTAATTAATACATTTAATTAGTATTTAAAATATCACAGACCTACGTTATGAATAATTATAACTTCGCAATAAGAATGTGTTCTTCTTAATAATTACAATATTTTATTAAATGAAACATAAAAAGTATTATCTACAAAAATAATTCTGGAAAAGATTCAAATAAATGATTCGGTTGTGACATCAAGAAGTATTACATACGTAGGCAGATTCTTAACTCAGTAGCATAGAAATTTATTTTAATGTAACATATTTATTCAAATAAATATGTGATTTAGATGTGAAATTTATTCTATTATATGAAGAAAAATTGATGTTTTCATGAGAAAATTTAAAGCTACCTTTTAACATCAGAATTTATGTTTTAAACTATTTAAGCTCAAATAGAAAGAAGAAGAAATTCAAGAGACATTTATTGTCACAAAAGATCTCTGTCATTATTTTAAACCAAGAAAATACTCAAAACATATCGTTTGAAATTTATGCAAAATTATGTATTGTTCAGGTCTCAGAATTACATTTATTTATTTATCAAAGACTTGAACAATGAATTGGGTAAAATCAAAATAAGTCCCTACAATAAATTCAGACGAAAACAAATATTGCGAGAAGTCTGGAAGCTTCTGAATTAAACGAGGGAAATGGGGAATATTTATCCAGTTCCGTTTCTGGAATGAAGACAAATGAATGTAGCGATGACACCATGCAAAAAATATACTACACAACGTTGTGTGGCTTCTTGGTTTTTCATAGTTTCATCGCAAGATTAATTTTCTTCAGTGAAATGGTTGTCGGCATCGGTAAGAGTATGTTATTAATATTAATTGAATTGAAATTATTAAAAAAAAACTAATATTACGAGTTCTTATGCAGTTATTTTAACAAAATGTATATTTGTGTTTTAAAATTTTTTAGCGGATTTGAAAAGAAAATTAATAATAATATTAATTGTAATTTTTTTGAAAATTTGTACTGCGGATCTAGCAGATTTTTTAAAGACTACTTTGGTAGTTTCTCTTACACTAACATACCCAAATTCAATACCGACGAAACGAAATTTATGTATAGTTATTTCGATTTATTATATTAATTCGTTTATTTATATTAAAACATACTTTTGAGAATTACTCTGTAAAATATTTTAAACTCCCCCCGATCGTGGAATCATTTTGTAAGAAACAGTACTCTAGTGCGGTTTATTTTAATATCAAAAATAACAAAAGGCAAAGAAAATCAGTAGGGTAATTGAAGGGTAGAAATGCTGTACAGCGTAATTTCATTTTTCAGGAGACAAAAATGCTGTTTATTTTTTGATATTTTGGTTATAATTTGGTATATTAATACTTATATAATAATACCTGGCCTCATCTAAATAATACAATAAATGTCTCAAGAAAATTTTATTTATTCTTTCAATTACGTGAAAATAAGTAAATAGTTAATATACGATAGTATAATAGGAAACTCATTTTCCTGAACATTTCTACAGAAATAATAACATCAATTGATGCGTGTAAGTGGCATATATACAGAACGAAATTGATCTATTATCTATATCCAGTCTTACTATTTTATACGCCATAAATTATATACGATTTAACAACGGTCACCTTTAAACCTACTGACGATAGTTTTAGTTTGACTCATCACTTAAATATTCAATACTGATAATTCTAGACGTCTATCGTAGTTTCATTAATCTGATCTGCAACACACTAAGTATGGTCGATAAAACAGTATGAACTTAATATAAATGATGCAATAGGAGAAGCCGTGTCAGATGTGACGTACGTTTACTCATTTTGTATGGATGTTCTATGTAAAATAATGAGTACTTTTATATTTTAGATATATCAAGATAAAAACTAACATTAGACTTATAGGACATAAGTATCATCTTATAGTAAAGTGTAATTCTACAGATTGGCGTTTGAATTAAACGTCCCATATTATTACTAGTCTTTGAATATTATAAAAAATATTTTTTCTATCGTACAAAGACTTGCCCCATCTGTCAAGATATTAGCTTTGACACACTATCCAATGACATAAATATCTGAATTTCTTATTTTTATTATTTTCATCAACGCTCTTGTGAACTTTTACATAACAATAATAATTTATTTAATTTCAATATAACAGTACAGTTTGGATATAACAGTTTAAATATAACATAATTTTAAAAACTAAGTATAATAAAATACAAATATTTCTTCAATTAGGGTAGGCTCCTGCAACGAAAAATGTCAACGAAATTCAACTTGTTATCAAACCGATGATGCATCCGTATTATTGGTGATTTATGTCATTTAAAATTTAAGATCTGAAAAATCTTTCGCATCGTAATAAATACTATTCTGATTCTTTGACCGTTTTCTATGACGCATTACATTATTTTATATGTGATGAGGTCAAAATGTCGAACCGTGAGTTAATTACAGATATCTTTGAATCTGGAAATGCTACGAATTTGTCCCGAAAAATCAGCTCATATTTTTTAAAGGGTTTTCATTCTCTTTGTGATGATGTTAAATTAGATATATATTAATTATATATCCTAGAATATGTTTTTACGCAAATAAAGTTTGAATAATATAATATCTGGTTTCATGATTTATTTTTTTCAGAGTAGTTCCTTCACACACACAACTATTGCTAATTAATAGGGTTTTTACAAAGGTTTTTATATATTTTTATTTCGTGTTTATGTCAGATTTATTCAATGGCGATATTATTAACTAACTAATTTGCCATCATGCCATATTTCCCAGCGAGAGTAGATAAGATTGAGTGTCACACTTTTCTGTTCTGATATATAACTCTCGCCTCATCCACATTCATACATCTTCTCATACAAGCTGGTTAGGGCATCTAACAAGACCATTTAGATTGTCACCATCAAGTTTTCCTACGCCATACATCTTTTTTACTATTACCTCTTTATTTATTAATTTCACACGACCTAAGGCACCATTTTTCTTAATTTCAGCTTTTTATTCACATCTAATTTGGTTCTATCATAAATCTATCATTCTATAATAATTCTATCATAAATGAGTTTGACACATATACGCCGGAGTGACCTTATTTCCACTGTATTCAGTCTACTTTGATACATCAGTGTTAGTACAATAATTCATTATGTACCGCTAGTCTTGCCTTTGCTAACAAGTTTCCATTAGAAATTATTATATTCAAAGCACCATTAATATTATTAAAACTAATTAGTTGAACACAGAAAATATTCAAGTATCAAAAAAATATATAGTTACAACAGGACGCAAACATGAAAATTTTTTTGGAGGAAGAATGAGTTATCAATGTTAAACCATGTAATTTTACGTCGAAATTTTAACTTTATATGTGTACTTTTTATTTTCCTGAGATACATATCGCTTCCTATTAAAAACTAATCTTGGTGACTAAACAGTTTTTCAATTTGTATAAGTGATTATTTTAATTATTAAAGAACTATGTTCTCAAATTGCAACTTCACAATAAAAATGTAATTTCATTTAAAATATCTTTAAATCTTGTTCTCTATTCGCAGTCAACTGCAGCATCTGCACACAATAAACAGCTCACGAGGATACTCGTTGCAAACTTACCAACCTCAATATTTTTTATGCTCCGTCTGTCTATCAACATTAATTTGTAAAGACCGATATACAGTGTTGTTGCAAGGAGGGGGGGGGGGGGGTGTCAATTTACATCACAAAAAGCCAAAAATGGATTATTAATGTATTGACACAATGCGTAAAAACTTCATAAGAAGACAACTGCATTAAAAGATATAAATAAATAATGGAAGTTGCTGACTTGAACTTGAACCCTCTTTAGTCCAGTAAAAATATATATTTTATTTGGCGCATGAATGTCGCATTTCCTTTGTGTGTTTAGGGTTGAATAAAAATTAAATCACAATTTTCAGGCCACCAAACAAGGAACCGATGAATTTTGTGCGAGGTTCCAATTATTTGGGACCAAGCGACGACTACTCCGCCGCGAGGAAAGCTGGCGAACAATTGTACGACTGCCGGGAGCTATACTCTCAGTGCCCCGTGGGCCATGGCCTCTTTGATGTTATATCGTTTTTCGTGTAATTCATTGAGAAATTTACGAAACAAAGCCTTATTTTGTTTACTGTGATGTGATTTGTCAAAGTGTAAATAAAACCGTTGTTAAAATGTAAATAAAACTGTTGATTTAAATCATTTTACTGACTAATTATTTTAGGATTTGATTTACGAATACTATAGTTACAGCATATTGAATTAAAATAAAGTTACAACTTATAATTATTAGTATTTAACTATTATTAGTATTAGATGATAAAAAAATTAACTAAAATCAAGTGTCAAAATGTTCTTGTATTTTCAAAATCAATTTAAAAAAAAATAAAAATAAAATTTATTCAATAAATAAATCTAGTACTCACCTAAAATATGTATTAAAAAATAAATGATTTTGGAAACATAAGAGCAATTTGAGACGTGATTTTATTAGGTTGATGCATAATTATCCGCAGTTTTGTTTTTTGAATTTGACGTTTTATTGACATTTGTCATAATATAATTCTTTATTAGGGTTTGGAAATTAGAAAACGAGTCATTTCGCGATTTCGACGATATTTTCGGCGAAGGAACGATTAGCGAAAGGGCATGCTTAGCGAAACGGCATGCTAGAGTGCTTTGTTCGCTTTAAAGCTGGTGACACCAGCTTAGACGACGGAAAGGGTCGATCTTCGAAACTTCAACATCGATCGGTCCACGGTCGGCAATTAGTTTGTTTTCGTTTTATTATATAATTATACATAATTATACAATATAATTTATGTTATAATATAATTTTTTTAAATCGGCGGATAATTATGCTTCAAATTTTTTTATCATCGCGATGTCGGAAAAGGCATAATATAATATAAATAACTAAAAGTGGTTTTAAAAACGAAGTTAATAAATTATTAATTACATATTATTATATTTTAACCTAACGTGCAGCAAATTTAGACTAAACATTTGAATTCAAAAAATATTTTTTCATATTTAAGAATAAATTGATGTACGTACAGCAGTGATTAAATGCAAGGTTAGTTCTCTAATTTGTCTTTTTCTACTTCATTTTACATTTTGGTAGTGTCATTTATATTAAGACAGATTTTGAAATTCTATTTAATTACTTTTAGAAAATTTTAATGCGCTTTCTTTGATTATGAACAGTAGACCCCGAAACTATCCTCCGTTAAAAAAGATAATTCTTTTTCTTTAATGAGTCTGTAGTCGATATTCTGGTTCTAGATATTCTATTCACAATGTTCTGATTCTCAGCGAATCTGTAGCAGTTCTACTGTATGCTTTTTTATGACATTCTCCCAGTACTGTCGGAGTCTTCCCACTCTTCTCCTACCATCTAGGTTTCCATTAAGGATTATTTTTGGGATCAGCAATTTCTGCTCTGGACCTGTGACCTATGGACCTATGAGATGCTGTAGTTTCATGTGGATGGAGAGTTTGGGATTCTGATAAATGTAATACAACTCATCATTGAATATACTTCCCCATCCCGCACAGGTTCATTAATCTTTGTTGTACCTACTTTCTTCTCAAAAAGGTTATGTATGATATATATACATGTATGAGATAACATGAATTTTGTGGTTGGAATAGCTCTCATAGTTACTCATCAGATATTAGATTCGACAAAAAAATCTAAAAAATTATCTTTGTTTGATACCTTGTTTCAAAACAACAGTTATTCGAAAATGTAAAACTGTTAATATTAGTCCTGGAAAATTAAGAATAAAATAGAAAATATACTTTTCTTTCACTCACATACGAAATCTACCTGAATCTTGTGACCAATGTTGGAAGGTATTTTTTCAATAATAATATAAAACATTTATGTACTTTGCATCCAAATTCATATTACATTAAAAAAATATCTAATTATTTAAAAACAAATTAAATGTATCAATTAGAAGGATATGCAGATAAAATCAATTTAGCAAAAAAATATTTTTGTTGGCACATAACTCGAACCAGGAACCCTTTCTATTCGGGGAATTGCCTAACCTTTTATACCACGTCAATTTGTATTAAAAAACAGCAACTTCACAATAATAATATGTTCTAATTATTTATTAATTTATTAATTGTTGCTTCATGAGCTATGAAATTGATGGGAAATGGAAATACGTATGGAAATGGATAATGGTAGGGCGAAAATTTGTGTGAATAATTCAAGTATTCCCTTATTTTAATTAAATAATTTATTCAGTATTCATTATTATAAAAAAATGAAGAATTAGATGGAGAAGTTGGAGAAATAAATGTCATTTTAAAAAGTACGCGCCAACATAAAAAACGTTAAAATGTTTATGACAGTGTACACACAGTTTTCTTTTACTTTGAGTTTTACTTTGAGTTTTCTTTTACTTAACGAAGAGTTTACCTGAAAATATTATATATGAGTTAATATTTTAAATCATTGAATCGTCTGAACTATTTAACCACAAATATTTCAAAGGTCACATATTGGTTTATTTAATACATGTAAAACATAACATCACAATATCTTCGGCAAAATGAGTAAATTTTTTCAAATAAGTATATTTTGAAACGATTAATTCTTCACCTCAATGTTCATCACGATTTTATGTTTTCTTATGAAAAAATAACATACACTACTATTTTGTTACGACGTCGTAACTTGCATAAACAATGATCTTCTTCTAATATTGATTTTATACGTAAAATTTACGTAGTTTATACGTAGAGTTTCTTGAATTTTTTTCGATATTTTTAATAATCGTTATAAAATATATATTTGATAGAATTTTTATCCTGTTTTCAAATTTTGTAAATATTTCTTAAAAAGTTATTAATTGTATTGTTTTACCAATCAGGATTACGTAATAATGATTACAATTTAAATTATTACTCATCGGTGTAATTAGTGAGATGAATAAGCGATAGAGGGCAGTGCTCATCTAAAACATCACATTGTTCTGAATTTAAATAGGGGTAGTTTTTGTCGTCACCCTCGGGTATTCTGAAATAGAAAAAAAGGTAAATATTAAACTTTTTGTTTCGAGCATTAATGATTCCTTGTACATATATGTTCGGTATATTAAATTAATGTTCTATAAAAAGAGAATTAATAATATCAATAACAAATATCTTTGATATTAAATCTAGACTGCTCGACATTAAGGTACAACTCAAACACCAGCCAATGTTTTTAAAATATGAAAGAAACTTTATTATTTTGTTTAGTCCAACCTTTAGGCAAAGAAATATTCGATTCAATAGAACATAAAAAAATGCTCATATATCAAAATAAAATTATTGATAATATTACTTTCTCGAGGTCGAGATAGCATGTGCAATTTATTCCTTCAAAACCCAGTATTGATCAGTGAGCTGTCAATATATATTTTCCTCACTATAATATTAACAGGGTATGACTTATATACCGATAAGATGCTCATCCGGCGATCGAGACTTTGGGGTTTAATCTTTGTCCCGGAAGATAAAAAATACTTCTATTTTTTGTATCAAAAGTAAAAATATAAATAAACACATTTCAGGCCGAACACCCATAAATATGAATATGTATATTAAATGTCGATAATTGGTAGAAAAGTGTCTAATTTTTATTGTAACATAATAAAAACAAATATAAATTCACTCTAGAAATTTTTTTTATAACATTTTTGAAATCAAGTTTTTTTTTGCCTTTATTTAGGTATTTAAGTCAAGTTTTTAACAGAAATAATAGGTAGATTATGGAAACTTACGTAAATATTTTCTTGAAAAGTTTCAGTAAAATTCCACTCTGAGGCGTGACAACCTTCGAAGCTTCGCACAATGATTTTAGAACGCAGGCTCGACCATCATATCCATGTCTGAAAGAATAAATGTAATGTAATATATTAATGTATTCAATGCATAAAAAGTAATATCATAGCATTTTTGTAAAATTTTAATTTTTTTTTTGTAAAGTAGTTAGTTTTCCTCACTGTAAAATTAGTTGTTCCAAATTTTGGTACAAATTTCTTCTCACAATTTTGTGTCGTATTCTTCCAAATTTTACGGGGTCGTCAAAATTAACCCTAAACCCAGTGGCTTGGGCAAAAATACGGAATTCCGGTACCATGTTGTGTTTTGTATTCAAACGAACCTAAACAAAAAAAAATTATTTTTTCAAAAACTAGATAATTAACACTTTAGAATAATAGAAAACATATTAAAGATATACATTTAGGTAATAATATATTTTAAATTATATACTTACAAAATATTTAGTTTTTTCCAAAAATCGAATATATCTTTTTGGTCTTTTTATAATTTCGTCACATTTTAGGTGAACAATAAACACACACAAAAAGATAAATAAAATTGTCTCGTAATACGCAAACTTTCTTAAATTGAACATGTTAATTAATAGTTAATTACATTATTATTATTCGTGATATTTATACCATATTTAGAATTGGAGGACGGCACGCAGCTTTAGTTAGAGTTGCGAGGGAAGTGTTTAGATTTCAGAGTTGATTGGAGAGGCAGAAAGAGGTCGTGACGTTGTTCGGTTATTCCCGTTACACGGTCTCTTTAATATGTTAATACCTTACATAAATAAAATTTACACTGTGCGCTGTTGTCACAGCAATCATGACTGCTGTGGCCTAGTTATAAATACGCGTCACCGTTACGTAACTAAACAAATACTTTTTTTTTACATTGAGATTTTAAATAATATCTCAAACATTGTATTCGTAACAAGAATGTCGTATCTCAGACATGCCGAAAATTTAATCAGCTTAGACAAATAGTAGTGAAACTCGTGATTATTTTATAATTCAGTTCGCTTTGTACAGTACAGTATGCTTACGTTGTATGGCCAAACAATAAAAGTAATTAAAAATTTATTGAGATCATAATACTGAATTACAATAATAGGTACATCTATATTACATAACTATAACGATCAAAATTATGTAAAATGTGTATATTTTTAAATAACTATTAAATATGTAAACGAACGCATGATGCAACATTTTAAAACTTTTTATTTAAAAGCAAGCGGCTTATTAGAAAACCAATTAAGTAAAATTAAGCTGAAAAATATCATTGCTGTATTTAATATGTTCATGCATCGAATGATTTTTGTATTATATTTGGATTTAGTTGAAAAATAAATTAAGTAAAAAATATACTGCGGTTCCTCAAGAAAAAATTAAAAGAAAAATATCAAATGCAAGCAAAGAGAATTTGTAGAAATAAAAAGTTAACATAATATTACTTTCACAATAATAAAAGACATTTTATTTAAAAAAATTACATCTTGTGGTTATTCTATAATTTATCTTCAACAACACATTGACTATCGGATTATCAGAATAGATTATAGGTGAAATCATATAGAATAAAGGCTAAAATTATCAAGCTTTTCATATATGATTTATTTAAGAAACAGGAAAATACTAAAAAATTGTTTCAATGAAACAGTGAAATCGGTTAGAAACAATAATTTTAATTGAACCATTAGAAGTTCATGAAATATACTTTTTCTTATACATGTACAAAGCTGGAGACTTTGATACCTATAATAAATATGAAAATATTAAAGAACTTTATAAATGTGTATATTTTTGAGCCGAGAATTTTTTAGTCGACTGACGTCTTTCATATTACAATGTAATAATACTATGTAACACATATATATAAATTTAATATTAAAATAAATTAGGTATAAATAATATTATTATACAATCAATTTTAAATATTTTCTGATCATTTCAAGAATTCGTTCCTTAGCTCCAATTATACAAAAGCGGCTTTATTTCATTTATCAAGAAGTATTGTGAGACCAAAGGACTGAGTTATCGATTGCCATTAGTCAATTCTGTGCTTATTATTTTATTTATTACTATAAATAATCCGTTAATAATGACGGGAAATTTATAATTGTTATAACCTTAATTTGTTTAAAATCAATGAATTAGTAACAAAATAATTTACTTTATTTGATACGATAACCACACACTTTCACATGATAAAATTGCAGATGTTTGACTTGTTTTGACATGGATAGATCTCAATACATGTTTGTTTTATGTTGTTATAGGACATGGATACATGGATGGACATTAGGAATTTATATATATACACATTTTTATGAAAGTGGTCTAAGTCATGTATCTTTCTTTTCGAAATATTTAAAAGTTTACATTTGAATTAATAATAAAATATTTTTATATTGCACATGTAACTTATAAGGAAATACAAAATTTTAGGTTGAAATGACTTACTTTATTATCAAAATAAACACTACCGTGGAATATCGTCGAATATCGCAACAATATACTTGATGTACCGCTTCAAATTATTCATAATTGTTACAATTTGCATCACATTATATTAATTTAAAACAATGTGACACGAAATAATTGATAAACTGATTTTTTTAATTTCTTGACTTAGACCACTTTCATAATAATGAGCATATACGTAATATTTAATGTAATATGCATAATTCAAATACTAGTTGAATTTTATTATTATCCATTTATTTCATCGTTTTAAACTATAATATTTAAAAAATATTTTGTTCCTGTAAAATTGCCCAATAAAATGATATGATCTTATTATTAAAATATATTGATGATACTTATTTTATAAATTTTTAGTATTTCAGGATTTTGAATATTTTATGGATGTGAATTTTTTAAAGATATGGAGACGTTTTGCATATGGTGCATTAAAACGCTAAATTAAACGAAACAAGAATGCATGCAGATCGTAAATGATAATAATGCAAATGGCTTGTTTCAACACTATTCTCGATAATTTTCCTGAAAAACTAGATCACCTTTGCGGCAGTCTTCATTTAACCCAGTTTCCGTTTCCGCCACCGTTATAATTTCATGTTTAACTAACTGTAGCACCGACAAGATGGCGGGTAGTGTTACCGTTAATAAGTTAGTAACGATTTCCTAGCCCGGCTGCCCCGCATATGTCATTGTACACTGTGTCACCGCTAAGTGTCATCCTTTATTCAAAGTATAATCAAACAGTGCACGTCACAACGAAATAAATAACTACACCTCATTTGCATTTATTACAGTTAAATAGCGCACTAACCGTGTATGTGGATGTTGTAAAATTAAATAAACATTAAAATGTTTAATATATTAATAACAAACACTGTTACAAAATAAATAGTTATATTTTCACTCCGTCGCACGTGGATAATTACGGATTTTAGTGCCGCTTACGTCAATTAAAGGTATCGATTTAAATCATACTATTAAATATAATTTTATTATTTTTACAATAATATATCTCTTTGTTGTCATACATAGAGAAGCTACTGTATTCTCAAAAGGCAACAAGAGATAAATGATCCCCTAGAGCTCCATTGCAATTCAGGGTAGCAAAGCAGTAGAGTTAATGTTATCTTAAAGTTACCATTGACTATCGAACCAACAATGTAAGCTACAGTTATTTCAGATTTATTTAACGTTTGGACAGAACAGTGAACTATCTCGCAGATTCATAAACTTTTTAAAGATTTAAATAATATATTTTTGTATTAAAATGTTAGTAAAAATTGTGAACCACAGTTGTCAAATTTTAAATAAAAGAAAAAGTATAACTTTTAAAATAATTAAAATGGATTATTATTTAAATTTAAAAAAATGCCTTGTGCATGTTATGTGTTTTCTAAATTTAATATATGTTATTATTTAATATCCATATTCAATAATTGAAATTGAATTTATTTTATGATAATATAGATATGCTAACTATAGTAATTACGAAGAAAGGAAATATGTCCAATAGTTTCTGAAACACCGAAGTGTGGTTTAAATTAACAGTTTAATCATTCTCAATAACAAGTATTTACTTTGATGTAAATGACAGAAATAAATAATTAACATATCGTACACCTAGATCAAAACAAAGACAAATCAGATTTTTTTATTTATTTTAGTTATTGTATTCAGATACTTTGTCATTTATGACATAAAATGTTATTTAGTTTCGTAACTTTAATAACAAAAATGAAAGAAAATATTAGTATTTTTTGTCTACTGAAAAATGACTTTTTGAATTGTCTTAGTTTTGATCTAGGTGTGCGATATATACACCTGAATTTTAAGATTTCAGATCTCAAAGACTGCATATTAATTTGCGAACAACTTTTAAGAAAAAATCCACAAATATTCCGGTTTAATAAATAAAATAATTTTTTTATATCAGATATGGATCTACTGTATATCTTTACATTACTGGCCGCATGTTTTATACACCTTACCATCATAGTTTTATGTCTATTATGCGATGAATGCTTGGGATCAGACAAAATCCATGTCTCGTTTGTTCGGGTTGGCGAAAGTGGTGCAGCATTTCCAGCGAACGTGTCTGACGTTGAAATAACTACAGAGTCTCTCGATGACGCTATCAAGAAACAGGAGGCGATAGAAGCAAGAAGTGACCTGGCGCCAACTTCATCTTTGTCAAGACGGAGGAGATACCTTATATTCCCAGAAGGGAGTTCGCTGCAAGTCGGTAAGTTGAAGGGATGTTTCATCATGTTTTACTGCACTAGACTGCAATATTCTACAGACAGAAAATAAGAAAAACATGAAACTTTTACTATGGAAACAATGCAAACGCTTAAAAGCGAATGAGCGAAGAAAAATTGCGTAAATAAATAAAAAAGTAAATTCCTCAACAGATAGATTTTTTTACATTTTTTATTATATTTTTATAATATGATAGAATATAAATATGATAGAAAATAATTTTTTTTTTTTTTTTTTAAATTTACCTTATAAGTACATATACAATTGTGTGATGGTAAACCGATATGTGATTGGTGTGGTAAACCAATTTGGTAATGGTAAATCGTTATGTGACTGTGATTGTAACGATGGTTGCTAACTGAGATTTAAAAATGATAGGTGACAATAATTAAACTGTAGAAGTACATCAGTCAATGCTCAAAGAATTCCTAACAACCAGTTATCAATCATTTTTACAATCGAACAAAACAGTCACAATAACAGTTAAAATATCGATTTAAATAACGGTTTCAAAAACGATTTAACTAGCATTAATATAATTGTTTGTTTTTTTTGGCAGTTGGTTGTACAGTCTAAGAGCAATATACGAGTATGTTTCTGTCCTATTCCTATATTTTTTTAAATAGAGATAAGTACATGGAATACGTGGAAAATAGGACTAACTTGCCAGCCTCCTGGAACGAGGTTCGAAACCCTGATCACTAGATCACTAGGCGTGTATCGTAATCACTAGATCACAAGCACTATTCTTTTAGTGTAAAATGTTCATTAGTTTTATTCCTAGTCTGATAATTCTGGTGAGTTTTAATTTTGTCATCTTTAAAAATGTAGTAAAACAATTTTTTACTTAGTGAAGACAAATTTAGAATAGAACAGATATCTATTATTATTGCAGGAAAATCATTGTTCTCATTATTAGGTCATTTTTTAATTAAAAATAATTTAATACAAATTAAATTACCCAATTAGAAAGGTGCACTAAAAATAAATATTCCGGTTCACATCCCAGCAGCAACCAAATATGTCTGTATAATTTGTGTTATTATTAAAAATAATTGGTTTATGTATAAATAAATACGTTATCAATATGTTATAGATAAGATAGTGATTGTATTACTAAAAATCATGCGAGATCACAGACCATCAAATATATTGACAAGAACTAACGAAAATACCTTGTCTCAAAATTTTCATTTTGGTATCACCCACGTGATAACTTTGGTACCACTTACACTTTTTTAATATTTTTACTCGATTAGAATGAAAATTTAAACGCTGACAATATAATATGCATTAATGTAAAAAATATATCTTGTTCACACAAAGATTTATTTTTCGAACAGTAATTTTCCATAAATGTGACATAATCTATCGGATTTATGTTTCCACCAAGAATATGTATGAAATGCGCCTCGTCCCGCAACTAATGTTCCAAACCTCTCCTATATATTCATTTACTGACCTGTGTGCGATAATAATTATAATTCCCCAACACCCAACCTCTCTCTCCAACACCACTCTCATACCGCTCCCCTCACCATGTAGTCGTTAGTTTAAGTTTTTAGTTTATTACTGACGATGACGCAGTAAGCGTCGAAAACGTTTTAATTAAAGTGCTGTGTGAAGTAAACGACGTTGTGTTTTATTTTAATAATGAATTATTTATCAAAAAAGTTTTTTAAAAATTAATTACAATGGACTTCCACAAAGTAAATCACGAAAATTTTGAAATATTTATTATAATTTTGTGGAGGCAATTGTTATTTTCTATCAAAAGAAAGCACTTTTGAAAAAAAATTGTTCACCATAATACCCTTTCCTAGGGTTCCTAGAATTTAAATCTCCCATGCCACACGCATTCCCGCTAAACATTCCTTCCTCACACAACGGTATTAATTATTTCTAGTATTTTGTCTGACGTACT
The DNA here is from genome assembly GCA_022840565.1 of Eubasilissa regina. Classification (NCBI taxonomy): domain Eukaryota; kingdom Metazoa; phylum Arthropoda; class Insecta; order Trichoptera; family Phryganeidae; genus Eubasilissa; species Eubasilissa regina. The sequence continues at coordinate 10,976,168 of JAINEB010000007.1, read as the reverse complement.
TGACCAACATAGACATCAGCGACATTTTCTACATGGGGGCCACCGCTTCCTTGGCGTGGGAGTTGCCCCAGGATCCATACTCCCCGTTCGAGCACCACGCGGAGGCGCTACACAGAAAAGACGAAGGAAAGCTCGCGTATAAAGATATCAAGGGATCGCAAAAGCTGAGTGGCTGGGGTGATAGGATACTTATTAATAAGTGAGTTGGGAGATCTTACCTTATTTCTAAAAAAATATCTCTAAACATTTTTACTCCTCGGACACATTTTTTCGCACGCATCTCCGCACCGCCTTCAGTGAACTTTGTTTATTTTAAACTCTGTATAATGTAACAAACAGTTTAATTTCAATTGTGCTTCTACTGTAAGTAAACACAACTATCTTTAGTACTGTTTCACTTATAATACGCACGCTCTAACCACAAAAACTCACACAAATACCAACCCCTATATTAATTACATTTCATGTACATAGGGGAGAATTCGAGGAGATATAAAGCCTTCGATTCTCACCGTACACATCCTTCTGATCCATCATAAATACAATCCTCATACTGGCGTATTTCTTCCGAGTCAATAATAACTAATAAACACGAGCTCGTATAGCTTCATATAAGTTTTTTATAATGCAACATGTACTCTGTAAGAGAGAGATAATTTAGAGCTCATAAGAGAGATAATTTAGAGCTTTAAATACTCATTTTACATGGACATACATTACATGAAACATGGACAAAACCTAAGCTAGCACAAAAAAGGACATTGAAAAGCGTAACGAAGACGTGTTTGAAATGTATAAAAAAAGATAAACATGAAAAAAAAATTGCATTTTGAGCATGAGCATATGAGAGGCTAAAAATATGAAATAATATGTCATATATATAACAGGGGAAGATTCAAGAGACACTCGGTGTAGATTTTTGTACTTCGTTTAATTGGTTCTCAATATTTCCAAGACATTTGCATGTCATATCGGTACAATTACTTTTTAAATAAAGATAACTAACTAACTTACCGTCATGCCGTTTCCACGCGAGGGTAGGCAGAGAGGATAGAGCGCCACACTCTTATACATTTATCATCTTCTCATACAAGTTCGTCGATTATTGTGGCTTCTAAGAGGACCATCCTCCAGTATCTGATTTACCTGGTTATGTCAAGTCTTCCGCAAACGTCCCCTGTTTCTGGTGCCATCAACACTTGCGTCACATACATCCTTACCATTCTCTCTCTATTCATCCGTTCCATATGACAAAACCACCTTAGTGATTCTTTCTTAATCTTACTCACCATGCATACTTTTTACATTTTTTCTTTATTATTTAATCTGTCACAAATGGATCTGCCACACATACGTCTAATTTCCACAGCTTATCTCATTTCCACTGCATTAAGACTACTTTCGTTCCTCTTCTGCCAACTCCAGGCCTCACTTCCATAAATCAGTGTACTTGTAATATGAAAAAGAAGAATAATTTGGTGGTATCCAGGACAATATTTAAACTACAATAAACTCAAATATTTTAGATTGCTTTCAATCTACGCGATTTTATAAATTTAACTATATTATATATATATATATATATATATATATATATATCTATTATTACTCTGCAATTTAGGTAATATACCTAATCATGGAACACACAAAGAACGACGAATAAAATAGCTACATTTTTATTATATTATAATTTTTAGATCAAACTAGGTTAGTAATTACAAAAAAAAAAATTATTCAAATGCCTAAAATTTTTCGATTGTTAAGTAACTAATGAATTTTTCGAATGATCTGATTTGTATTTAAAACATATTAAATTAATCAGTAAAAAAGATATACAGATATAATCTATCCATCGGAAATATATTTGGGTACCACCGGTAAACTAATCTAACAAATTTTTCTTCATGTCTTTCTAACTGATTCATCTAATTTAGTTTATATACAATAAAAATAGGTAAATTCACAAAAAAAATATGTTAATTTATTATATTTATAGGAATACCATTCATGGTTAAACCAATTATAGTTGTTTTAACCCTGATCAAATATAAAAAGACTGAGTTACTATTATAGAGCATAAAAATGACATGAGTTATGTCGAAATGTGTGTTGATCAGAAGGTCGTATGTGTAGGAGTGGGGCCCTATTTCTACCAGCTTACCACTGAGTTTGTTTGATGATGATATCGCAAAGTGTGTGTATATATGTGTATTCAGGGTACATGGAGGTTGTGAAGGCGATAGACCTCAACAAATTTATTTTATTATGATGACCTTATTAATAACGCGATTCCGCACAACAATATATGGTATTTGAAAATACACCGATCGAATAACAAAATAGAAAAGTCGAAAAATATAAAAAAACATCTTTAACTATTCTTTGATCTACTATCTACAATATAATCATTTATTAAAATATTTAATTATTAAAATTAAAGTTCCCTACTCCTTATCTACTCTCATATATTTTTTACTTAACCACTTCATTGATGTTTCGCTATAATTTTATATAACATCATCATTTATACTTTTTTTAAATCAGGTTAACTGGAAAGCCAATACAACCATTTGCAAAGGACTATTACAACAGGAAACAAAATTATAATAAAATTCTGTTTCCTCAAAAGAATGACAAAACGAAAGAGTTATCAGAAAAAAGATCCAAACAATCGCACAGGAGGAAGATTATAGTTAATCCGGTGTTTGCCAAGAGAAGCGCTGACGACTTGGAGAAAAATACGAAAGTTAAAAAAAGAAGAGCTTCAGTCCTCGCAATAGACAGAGAAGCCATGCACGAGGAGCAAAACGATAGAAAGCACTTAGATGTCGAATATATGAATCCCGAAAACGTGGAGTTTCATAGATTGAGCAGACGAGGGCTGTACGAAAAAGTTGAGAAACTTATTCTAGGGTATGTAATTAAATTAAATTATAACGATATTTACTGAACCTACTAAGCGTGAATGAGCGAACGGCATTTTTGGGAAGTTTTTGAAAAGTAGACGATCTATCAACGAATACCAACCACATTATTGGTACGGAGGGTTAGAAGCAATTGGTTAATTACTATCATGTTTTTATTAGTATAAGAGTTTAATAATTTCATTAGTTTGATTGATTATTTATGACTGATCAATATTGATTAATTAGTGTCTGTTTGAAAATTTTGAAATATTGCTTACATGCTATTTTACGATTGAATTTTTATTTACTATAATGCATTAAATTAATACAAAATTTTATACAAATAATACCAACCACATTATTAATACGGATAATTAAAAGCAATTGGTTAATTATTCTCATGTTTTTATTAGCATAGACAACATCATAAATAAAAGAATTGCATTACTCTGATTGATTGCTTATTAATTATTACTATTCATTAAATTAAATTTCATTAGTTAGTGTCTATTTGGAAATTTTAAAATAATGCTTGCACGCTATTTCACGACTGAATTTTTATTTTATTATAATACAACAATTAATGTAAATTTTTAACACTAGGAGCTCTGACATAGGCAGTGTGATTTCCAGTAAGAGTAAAATTGGAAACGGATGGAGATTGAAAAAAAGAATTTTATAATGTTTCGTAATTTGTCCTTGTGTTTTTACTAGATTTATACTAGAATAATGCATATATGCAGGTCGTATTATGTTCACAATTTAGTTTTGAAAGATGTTATCAAAAAATAAAATATCCCATTCTCATACATTTATTTTCAACTTCAGGTTCTACAAGTAAGTATACATCAAAATGGTTAAACTTGTTTAACATATTTAGACATGTGTCGTTGTTTCCATGGTTATAACCAATATTTTGATTCAAAATTGAAAAGAACCAGTTTTGTCTTTCTTTATATTCCTATATTTTTTTATCTATGGAATTACTCATGTTAGATTAAGAAGTTCGATTCTAAATTAATGGGGAAAATTATAAATTTTGTATACTGGTTATAATTATTCTGATTCGGTTTAATAATTAGAATTAAATCAAATTAAAACAGGAAAGTGGAAAATTATTCTGTTTGTTATTAGTTTCATGTCAACGTTTCCACGGTTCAGTGATCACAAGTCAGTCGTTATGGATACTTGTATGTGTTAGTTTGCGAATATGTATGATATTTTGGCCAGATATCCGAGAATATTCATGTAGACAAGTATCTACACGTATTGCACGATATTACATGTAGGTTTCAATTAGTTTATGTGGTTAATTAGCGGTCGTGTAGCCACACGCCAATATTGGCAATATTCATTTGCATGAATTTGGAAATACGGCAATTAAATTCTACGCTATTTTTCATACTGAGTTTAGGGTTTGCACTATGAAAAATATAACATCTTGTTTGTGTATTGGAAAGATGATAGAATACTCCAAATCTTGGTCACTAATTACATATTATCGTTAGACTAAACATATTCATGTACAGTGTACGTGAACATTAATAATTACGATATTTAAAATATAAGGATAGTAGGATCGTAAAATGTATGATCGTATTTTAAAATATGTATAATGAAATTTATTATGCTGATTTATGAAATCATACTAAAAGGTTGTAAAAATCAAATTTTCAATAATAATTTAAATAACCAGTAAATCCATGTTAAAAGTTAAGGTAAGATTTTGAGCTGGTTTTAATAATAACAATGTATGCAATATTTGGTCCAGGCAGGAGGAAGATGAGATATCGGGTTTAGTAACTGTATTTTCTCAAGGGATCTGGAGTAAAAAAAGTTTGGATGTTTGGTGTTTAATATAATTATTATCTATATCGTGGAAAGGAATGGGATGGCCTGCATATCTTATAGTGCAACTGAGGTAAATTTTTAAAGAACGGCATATAATATCAATTTATAGGGAAGGGGTTGGGATGGCCGAGAATAGGGTATAACTGTACGTAATTTGGAACAGATAGTATTCAAATTTATTTCATAGCGATGGGGTGGGGTGAGGTGATGAGGAAGCGGTTGTCAATGTTTTTCGTAGAGTCCTAAAGTGTAACTACATAAAATTTGTTTTAGATCGGTCAAAGGGTATAGGGTTGTATAGAAAACAGATACATTTATTAAGATATATATTTCTATAGAATTTTGTATAATTTAATAGATGTACAATAAAATACGCGTTACTTTTTTGATTACTGATAATTCGCTAAGACATGTCAAAAATACTTCTATAACTTATATTTTTCTAATTGAATTCAAACTTGTCTCATTAAAAATATAATTATTTTCCTTAGTAAATACCTACGCGGTTTTGAAGTTCTACATATTTATGATCTGACAAATCTATTTCACCGATAAGTCAATTTAACACTATTTAAATATTAAGGATACATTTTTATTGTGAAGTTGTAATTGTTCAGAACATAGGTATGTGATGTTTTAAATACTAATTAATTTATTAATTATAAAGATATACATATAATATCAATTTTATCGAAACATGTATTTATCCCGGTAGCGCAATAATAATATTTTTCGATAAAGTTGATTTTATATGTATATTTTCATAATGAATACATTTAATTAGTATTTAAAACTATTTAAATAAACTATTTTTAGGTTAGAAGTTTATTTATAAGATTTATAAGTTTATTGCGTCATGCGACCCTCTGCAGTCTGATTTATATCTACATAAAAATCAGGCTTATGTCATGATCGATTTTTTTATTCCTCTGCGTTATATTTTTGATGTGTTTTTAGTATGGGGTTCCATGGAAGGGAGTGTGTATTAAAAGCCCTCTGTGAGATGGGCCAAGACAGACGGGGTAAGCAGGGGAGCTTCTTGGAAGAAATCATGCGAGTTATATTCACGTAAGTTTTAATTAGTTTGTGCGGAACATGTAAAACCGAAATCAGTTAAACTTCTCTTTGAGGTATGGGGTAATTTGTTTATCCTCACCTAGAATAAAGTCCTCCACAGACACCCCAATAATTAATGGTTAATACTTTCAATACGATTTAATTAACTGAACTCCATATCTATTTAAGTTTTCACTTGAACGATCGATATTTTTGTAGTTTGTAAAATAAGTAGTAAAAATCTTTTTAACATGGAATATGTTTAATAGTTGGTATTATATAAAAATATCATACGTGTATACGTTATATAGTGTCAAAAATATTTTTTCATTTTGGTTCATTAGCTGCACCAACGCATCGAGCGTCGTGGGGCGGGGGGTATGCGTGGGGCTTGCCGCGTCCTTGGGTATTCAGTCGCTATGGAGCGTGTCCTTACTAGCTTATCGTGAAATTTTCCCTGGAAAATTGATATACCGACGAGGTGATACGGCCTCCGCGTAGCCTCCGCGTAGCCTCGACTTGACACTAATTGACTTTTTCCTGTGGGGCTACTTTAAATCAAAGGTACACAGTAACAATTCTCTCTCTCTGGACCAATTAAATGACAATATCCGAGAAGAAATGGCAGCGATCACGGAAAATATGTGCCGAGTAGTTCTCAGTTTTACCTCCCATTTAGAAGAGTGCCAGCGAAATACTTGAATCATATTTAAAAAACATATTTTTTAAGAAATAAATTGCCAGGAACTGTACTTAAATGCAAAATAAACATTTTTTTATTAAACCCATCTATTATTTTATTACAGAATTTTTATTATGAAAAATTCTTTTGGAACAACTTGTATTTGAAGATAATTTCTGTCGTTAAATTTATTGTTAGATGGATACATGCAGAGTCGTAGAATCAAATCCAATGTTGTGTATTATATAGTGAAAATTGTGTATTTTTGCTAGTATGTAAGGAGTAAAATGATGTGTATAAAATATTTAAAAAAATTATAAATCAATAAAATGGGTAATATTTTTTTTTGCAAACATATTTTAAGCAGAGGTGATATAATACTTGTGTTTGATTTTACATAGCGTACTGACGGTTTTTTAGGCTGTCCAGTGTTCAATATTATTTAAATCTTTCAATGAATTAAATTTTGCCCTCAATATATGCAAAGCTTTGCTCTAAATGTAAAGCTATACTTCAATAATATAAGTACATAGGTTAGTTCACATCGGTTTGGGCCAAGTTCCTAAAAGACTAACTTTCCGAAAATTTCTCGAAAAAAATTTAATATAAGCATATTTTTACGAAAAAATAATATACATATGTATATATGTATTTGAAAGTTTGAATGAAATAGGTATATATATTAGTTGTGTCTTTGCATATTTTTACAAAAATGTGCGAAAGTTTTTCCAGTAAAATCACAAATATAATCATTTTTATAAAAATATGCATGTCTTGATATGTATATTAAATACTTTTTTTTTTCATGAAAATATGCAAAAATATATCTACATAGGAATGTATATTATTTTTAGAGAATATAAGTTTTAGAGAACTTGTATTTCAGGATGTTGGCTTGTAGGGAATTGGTCTCTTAGGAAGTTAGCTCTCGGGAAGTTATCCGGCACTCGGTATAGATGATAATGTAATATACATCGTTTGAATTATTGTCTGAATACTAATTCGGTACTGTCCTTTATCGCTGCTCTCTCAACATATTTCTAGGGAAATATTTCATTCGTGGACACGCCCTTACTGAAGATTCGAAATATGATATTTTCAAGTATTTTATGTTTCAGATTACCACAAGGAAAACAATTCGATGACGACCATCACCAAGCCTATGATGAGGCGCACAATAATATCCGAAACTGTACCGAAATGTATTCAGAATGTTCCTTTTCAATTAAATCTTTGCCCTTATTGTAAATAATATAATCTAAACATATATTATATAAGTCCTATGATTGGTCATCAGAATATGACTTTAAAAGTAAATAAACACTTATTTTTTTGAAAATAGAATTTAATTTTTAAAAATCCTATCCTGCCACGTTAGCAAGAATCAAGTGCGTGAAAATGTTTCTGCCTTTTATCTTTGTTCTTTGTCCGATATTAATAAATTTTATTTAAAACAGCCCCCATTTAAAACATGATTTTTTATTTATTTATATATATATATATATATATATATTGACATACATATTTTTGTTTTAACAGAGGTGGATACATAATAAATATAAGACATTCTCATAGTTTATTGTGTGGGATGGAGTAGACTTCACCTCTGATATATACAGAGTTGTCCTGGCTACTTTGCTAGACTAAAGTCTGTGTTAAAGTAGCCAGTTTTTTTTTCGTGTTGACATTTATCGACAGGAATAAAAATAAAATTATAAATATGTATAAAAAAGTAAAAATAAAATAAAAATATAATAAAAATATATGTAGTGGGAGTGTTGTAGGACTAGTAAATTATATTAGAATGTTAGATATCCATGCTTCTGATTCATCTCTACTTGATTGAATCATATATTGGGTCCATATTTGTGTAATCTTATTGGAATTATACGTTTTCCAGTTGGTACTGAGTGTATTGTGATTGCAGGTCAGGTATCGATAACGAACTTATCCGAGATATTTACAATGTCAATTTATCAGTAAAGTTTGATGGAAATCGGATAAGAACTACGGGAATTATCGTGTCCACAAAATCTGTTACGTCTAAAATATTTTTTTGTCGGAGGATGGTTTCGGATTCTTCTGGTTGTGATTGAAGAAATAGCCTTGAAATTTAACGAAAATTGCGTCACAAGACCCTCTGCAATAGTTAGTGCTTCTATCGAAACGTACATAATAAATGTGTTTTCAAAATTTGTTACATACAATTTATTATTTTATTTCAATTGTATACATATTTTAAAATTTAATTAGGTTTTAATTTTACTATGCCTGTCTTGCTAGAAAACTCTTGTCTTGAAACAGGCAAAGTTTACAATGAAGATTTAATTTGATGCAAATACATAAAAAACAAATACATTAAATAAAAACTGATGATTCGTCGAATATACTTTACTACAAATATATATACATATCATACTTGAAATCATCGAATACCTTAATATTGTATGTTACCTGGCAAACGGTATTCGACTTGACACTTTGTTTTAATCCTACTTTTAAGATTCTTCGGATATCTAAATTTTGATTCTCAAATGATATTCTACTAAGCGCTGGTATCAAATCTGTTAGTCAGTAGATTCATATTATATGAGTATTACTAGTTAATTTACACCGAAAGATTTTTAAAAAAGCACAATAAATAACAGAGATAAATGTTTTTTTTTACATTTATAAAAATACAAATTAATATTTTAAAAATAAATCATTTAACACGCGTTAGTGTAGGTACCAACTAGTTTACTTAATTTAATAATATACATTTTAATGATATCCACACAAAATATATAATTATTTTTGAAGCAGTAACTTTGTGATTAGGCGGTAACTAATAAATTAGAAGAAACATTATAACCGTCGGTTATTTTATCTTTTCATTCCGGTCCGTTTCAAAGCAACTCGGTAGCGTGGCTTCGAAACTGGTTGGAAAAGTAATATCTAGCTTATGTTAAAGTATCTGTCTATATATCTTCATTCGACATAACAAAGGTTAAGCACGTAGGCAGGTACTTTTAAATTAATTTTATTATTAACTTGTCGGTTTCAGTTGAGGTAAGAAAAATTTCAACTTTTCCAAATTAAAATATATTATTTTTAAACAAGCAAACGTATCGCTGGCTCAGTATTACAAGTTCACATGTTACGTTAGAACACTATGCAATACACAATCCAACAGGTTCAAAAATTTATAAAATTGAGATATTTTCCAATTTAAATTATATTTTATTATCCCAATCAGGTTTAAAAATAATTATGTGAAAGCCACTAACTCACCTGAAGGAATAAATTATAAACTATAGAGTTTTGGATTTTGACATCTGTAAGTCGAAAAATAACGGAACTGTGAGCAAAGTTCATTAAGAGGCCTCATTAATCACTTAAACGTTGGCACAGAGACTACTTTGAAAATTCAAAGACAAGCGTTTTCTTAATTAATTTGAAACAACCTCTTTTCCAATCGGCGGTTCTGTTTTCGCGTAATAGGGATGTGCTAGCCAGAAAAAATTCTCTCTGCAACCTTAAAATAAAGGTTGTTTTCTATTTACGAGTAAATAGACTGATTTATTCAGTGCAGTTCTGATTTTGAACGCTCCATATTGATTTAAAATTTGTAACAAACAAATCTAAATTTCTCAAGATAAAATGATCCTAATCATTTTCTTATGTCCAGAGTATTCGCATTATTATTGCTCACAATCCCGATGTATGTCTTTAATTTAAGGTTTCTGGAAGCACTAGTATATGGAACTGATGTACCTTCTACCTTAAATTGTGTTTTTTGTAGATTGTTTCATTGTCAAAGTTTCGTCACAGAAGTTATAGTACAACCGTACCTGTTCATGAGGAACACTAGTACGATTACACCATAGTTTTTGAGGCAAAGCCTTAACGTGTCACCGTACCAAAATGTTGACCTAGGGAACACAGGTCCTCGAGGAAACTATATACAAAAAACGCGATATAACCTAGAAGAGACACCTATTACCTGTATACGAGAGCGAGTTAAAAATTATCTACATTTTCACCATAACACATTTTTAAGATTGTCATACTGCCTTCAGCGTATGCGTGTTTAGAGTTGCTACGACTGCGATCACGTATGCAAAATTTGATCCCGATCGCGTCATTTGAGTTTCGTCTGTTATGTTTTCACCAAGGAGGAATACCGAGTAGTGGTCCGATTTTTATGGTCGAAGGGTGTAAAAGAGGCTGAAATGCACCGTAGACTTTTATTACAATACGGGGACAGTGCTTTATCACTTAAAAGTGATTTAATGTGAATCGAGAAGTGGCCGGACGCGTGTGACGCACGAATGGGGAAGCAGGACGCCCGTCAACCTCCAACCACGGACGACAAGATTCAGCAAGCTCGAGAGATGGTTTTAGCGAATAGGCGAGTTACCATCGGTAAGATAGCGTCTTCTTTGAACAACAGTCATGGTTCTGCTCATCAAATCATCCACGACGAGCTCGGCTTCCGTAAAGTTTCTGTAAATAAGTCACTTCCATACTTTTTAGTAAACAAATAATATTCCCAAAAATAAGATATTGAAAAAGATAAGACGATATTGAAACGTTCATTGATTCTAAATACTTGATACTTCAAAATACTAGTCAAACTTTGGATAAATATCATGACTTAGCGGACATCAGGTCAGTGTAGACATGAAAAGTGTCGCCGTGTACAAAATAATAACAAATATTCTAAGTCATTCACTTGGTACTGTGACGTTCAGCATTTTTATGGAGGAATGGGTAGCCGTCTTCTCGGCTTCCCGGAAGAATGAGAATGCAGGAAAGGATACTCTCTTGGGAGAATGTTACATCCAACGTATCTTATTTTACCCGGCTTCCAGTACCTCTAGCACTTCCACCAGCTGGTTATAACCTTGGGTACTAAGCGTCTTTAAGTGATGTGGTAATACAATTATAGTGATGGGTTTGCTACGAACAGTCTATACAGCGTGCAACGCTTTCCTTGCAACGATCTTCAAAGCTTATTAAACAGGTTGAGGTAACGATAAGGGTTATGTGAACAGATGTTCCGCAAAGCTTTTAATACACAAGCATTTAATAAATACGTTATTTCGACTGATGCTACAATGGTTGCTACATAATCAGTTCGACTGGTGCTATAATAGAATATAATAAAAGGAGAAGGACAAACGTATACAGAAGTATAGAACAGTTAAACTGATTTCAAAAATTTGACAAAATAAATATTTTTTAAAGTAGTATTTGGCTAATCATTGACAAATAATATAATGAAAAAATAAATTATTTATTTAGAAAAAATATTTTTATTGTTGAAATATACCTGTAAATATATATTGTTGTTGTTGTAAATATATGTATATGTAAATATATATTGTTGAAATATACCTGTATATACCTGAAATATGTCTGTAAATATATATGTATAATATAATACATAAATATATAAGTTTTTTAAATCTATGTTGCGTAGTAATGGGTAGTTTACTAGTAATATAAAAATCTGTTAAAAAATACAACTTAAAAAAATTAAATGACGTAATTCTTACTAAATGATAGAAAATAACCTTTTTTAAGTTTGGCTTTGAAGCATGGATCGTTTCTTTTAAAATTATTATAAATATATTAAGTTCGTAAGAAAATAATCGCAGTTATTGTTTCATGACTTTTACGATTTCAATGAAGTCTTTTCATTGAAATTGTGTTCATGTTAATATCATTTTAAAGTGCATTTTCAGGTTTGTATTTTGCTAAAATAGACAATGGTTTTATTTTTTTAATCTTGAACCAAATTGGGCTATCGAATTAAAGATAGAAAATACGTAAATAATTGTAATTTTTTAATGTGATTAAAATGGATAATAAAGTACCAGAAACTAAACTAAACAATAGTTTTAGTATGAATAATGAATAACATAAATACGGTACATTGGTGGTTTCAAAAATGTCATAATAGGGACGAAAGTTTTGAAAAAGGAGGAGGTCGTGGGTGCTCTTCTTAAGTTGCTGACGACCAACTGAAGGGGTGAGTTGAATTAGAACCACGCACATCAAATCGAAAGCTTACATAAAAGTTTGTCGTTAGTCATCCAACACCATTGGACCACCTAAAACAGGTACGAAATTAAAAAATATTTTACAAGTGGGTGCTGTACGAACTGAATGAAAATCAAAAGAATCGTCGTTACGAAGGTTAGTCTATATTGTAGGCGCATGTTGAGTTATGAAACATTATCTTTTTTACTGTACATCAAAAATTTGCCAAAAGATTATCACTTATTTAAATATTTCATCATAATTCTTATACGGTAATATCTTCAACAATTAAGCTGCTGAAAAAAGTACACTTCGAGGTTTTATCAATTCCAGAAGTCCGGAATTATACACCACCGGAATAAATAAACTTGTAATTAATTGCCAAAAATGTGACAATTCTTATGGTGCTTTATTTTGATAAAAATACTTATTTATTAGCTGAGAAAAAATATTTGGATTTAAGGTCATAAACCGCACATATTTTCCCATTAATTTATAAAAACGTTGACTCCTAAAATAAATAATATGCAATGCATAGAATTAAAGATTTGAAAATATACATTTAAAAGTTTTAAATAAAACTATTTAAATAGAAGTGTATAGCCTAAGCTATGTACAAAATATTACACAGGATAAAATAAGGACATCTATAGTATTATTTTTAATTAAAATATGTTATTTTGAAAAAATGGTTTAAAAGTCTAAATATTTAATTATTAAACTTAATTATTTAAAGTACTTAAATCGAAAAAATCAAAAAAAATTTTTCATCAAACAGAAATTGCTATTTAATTGCAAGGTGACTGGAAAAAAAGGTAATCTACGATTGCTGTATGATTATTATATGGCTTTAATGAAGATTCTAATCGCCAGTAACCTGAAAGATCCGAACCAATGTTGAACTAGTTTTGAATCCGACTTAATAGAGTGTAGGAATAACAATCCCGGCGACCACGAGTTCTAGTTAATAAATGATCGTAGCAGATTGTGAATTAGGTCGTTGCTGTCTCATGAAAAATTACTCACGATGTCATTATTCATTTAATATTATTATTAAATATTATTCATTAAAAAATATCGACGAAAACGAATGCAATAATTGTATTATATTCCTTACATGATCGAGTATTAAAAAATAATAAATATATAAATTTTATATGACTCACAGTCAACATATGTACAATCTATATATTTATTTGTCATAAGTTTTAAATGTTTAAAACCCGTCTATTTTTTAAAAATTCAATCTTATTTTATATTATATTAATTAAATGACGACAGAAATATTACTGTTATTTGAAATAATTACAGATTTACAGTACCTAAGCATTATGGTTTTTCAATTTTAAAATTTCTGACAAAAAACTTGTTTGTTTACAATTATGAATAATATCCCTTAGAACAAAAAAGTCACATGCAATGAAATGTATAAATTTTCTTTAATGCGGAACTCAAAAAGGCATTGTGATTTTTTAATGTAAATAACATGTTAGTTTAAACAAATAATATGTTTTGTTTTAAGCACGTTGATTATTTTGAGGTTGGCCATGTCTACATATTACTATCTAAATATCTTCGTATCTTCGTCAGACCCTGATTCAGAGAAAACTGTTGGTTGGCTTCATTAGTTCTTTTTAGCGGGTGATGATTCCACCATGATGGTAGAGTTTTGGAACTAAAGAAAATGGCCAAGGAGAGAGCACTTGTGGAGGAGCAAAATTCCACCTTAGAATGTAGTGATCCCACGAAAACTACTTGAGACTCAACAAAATTATTTGAGCACATATAATTATACGAAAATAAAATGTATGTTCCTTGAAGATCAATAGATTAACCCCATTGGCTACTACGATTTACTCTAGAGTGACCTTACACAATGTATAAGATGAACATTGTTGTTAGTAATGAAATTTAAAAATACATTTAAAAAAAATAATAAGTCAGCAACTTTACAAACCTACAGCAGTAGTGAAAATGTAAAGAAGGGAGCCGAGTGAGTCAAGACAGGAATTAATGGCGCTATTTCTTCCTTATTCGCACCTGTGGGAATACGACATGACGCGGTGTGAAGATATGTACGTAATAATAGTGATATTATAAAAACATTGAAATGGTAGAATGGTTTATATAACAACCGCAAGTAAAAAGAGAAGATTGTGGAAAAAGATCGCTAGAGAAAGCTTCAATGAAAACTAAAATAAATATTTTAGCCATCATGAATACATCCCGTAAAGCAACGGGATGACAGGGAAATATGACGTAACCAGTTTATGTATGACTCGATTATGAAAACTATCAAACAGAGTGAAAAATGCGAACAAATGCTCCCCTCTGACCCGTGCGTCATTTTACCGAGTGTACAGAAATCATTTTTTAAGTTCATTACAAAAGTGGTCGGACTCTGTAAAAAAAGTACGTATTTCATTTATATACTTTTAATATTGGTTGCACCTTTTGTAGCAGCGCTTGTAGAAAAAACTAATAATAATAATATAATAATATGTTTATTGTTATAGAATAATATGTATATTCAGCGGGTACCCCAGTAAAGTTTGTCACGAAACTGTGTAAGTCATAGTGCGTTAGAGAATTTCGTAACATTTTTGTAAACTTTCACTTTATACACACTTTGTACACAATATATATATATATATATATTGTACTATATATATAAATTTTAAAAATGGAGATAGATATAGATTTAAATGGGCTGCAAATATTAAATCAACATTTTTATTTTTATAGCAATGCATGTGATCGGTGAATCTAGTTGAAAAAGCCATTTCTGTCTGTCCGATATGTGTAGCTTTGCAGTCTTTTTGTCGCATGTTAATTTAAATATACCACTATTTTTTAGTTTAGGTATTCTAATCGTTACCACCTGATTACCCATAGAGAAAGGGTTAACTAAAATCATTTGAATAAGTCGATTGTACTGTTTGAAAATAACCTTATCCGTCGAAACAGCTGTAACATATAATAATGCTTACGCAAACTAGCAGAACTCAATAGTAATATTTATTATAATTATATTTTTTAAATTTAATTAAAAATTACTATTTTTAAACTAAGCTAAACGCTTGTACTTTGAAAATAAGGCTAACTTCCAGGTGTTCTGGTACGAGATGCAAACCCCCGATCATTAGATCATCAGGCCAGCGTCTTAACCACTACCTCAACAAGCTTCTCTTAATCCTAAAAATCGATTTTTATTGCTATCAATATTTCTACTGAGGGTGTATTTTTACTGTTTGTAAAATTATACACAATATATATATGTGTATAAATATTACTAGTAAAAAATAATACCCAGACTACAAGAACGGTTTTTGCCTACTAATGTAGTAAAATCAATCACGAAGTATTCTCGACTTAACCTAATGTATATTTCAAATAATTATACTGAAATGGGAAATTTGGTCACCAGAGACGGAGTGTATGCAATCCAAGTGCAAAAGCCATTATTCAGTATCAAAACGTTGTATGACTCTGGTATATGTAGTGACTAGATTAAAATAGTCGGATTATCCTTTCTACATATCTTTATACAATAGCATTTAAAGAGATGAAACAGCCTTCTAAATAAGTTAATCTAATAAAATCAAAAATATTTCACAGAGTATAATTCTACTTATTTAAAATAATTATTTTAATTCGATAGATAGCGCCAAGATGCCCAATCTAAATAAAATAAAATTAATTCAGAATATATAATTAACTTTTATTAAATACATATTTTGGGCTTAACATCATAAAATAAAATAATACGGTTGAGTGGAAGCTGACCTAGATGAATTCCCGTTCCTAATTTGAGGACGAAAAGAAAGACGATTTGTTGTAAACATCAGAAGCACATATTATTATGGCCTAGGGGACAGAGCAGTCCACTTACCATACAAAGGACGGACACAGAATCAAATCATGTTGGTAAAATATTTTCGATAAAAGTTATATATTTTAACAACAATAATAAGCTTAATGTAATATTCAAGGAAAGATATGGTACTGTAAATGGAAATACATTCAACAATAGATACATTTAATATCAATCAATAATATTTAGAAACTGGCTGTCTTAAATAAATTTCTGAATATAAATAAGTTATTTTTAATAAGTTAAGAAGATCTTTTAGTTATGTAAAGTAACTATAAATTTTTTGATAAATATTCCATATTATTTTACTTAGTTTTTTTCGTGTAGTCATTAACTTAACAAAGTATAAGCATAGATCTGACTTAATATTATGCATATTAGCGAAATTCCTCACAATTAATTTCTAAAAATATTGAATAACCGAAAAGATTTGTAAGAATTTTAAATTACGTACTGCAGCATCCCAAACACTTTCCAACACAGGTGTTGTATGAAATAATAAGTACGGGGATAACACATTCGGAATCATGGCTGGTACTGCGCGGAATGGCTCGGCAATGTGCCAAAGTGAATTGGAATGTCACAAATTGTGAAGTTTTGAGCATTTAAACATTGCCAGAATATTGTCCACAATTCATGATTTCCTGTACTTGTAAAATTAATTCACTTTATTGGGAGAAATACATTGCATATACAAGAACATATTAAGAGATTTTCAAATCCAGGCAAAATTTGAGATAGGGATTTTGTTCCCGTGAGATTCTTTACAGATAACTCTCGGCTTTCATTCCTGTTTACTGTTTTACGCACCATATCTCAGAGATACGTCGTCTCGTAACTCACTTCACGCTTATTGTATAACAAACGACAAATGCCAGTCCATTGTCCATTACTGTTCATTCGTCAATTGGATGAATTTGAATCTCCTCAGTAGCAGTTAAAATGGAACAGATTTTTGTAATTTAATGGTTTCTATAGGATGTTTGAATTTTAAAATGAAATAAAAAGCATAAAAATCATGATAATGGTCATGGCATTGGCTTTATTGGAAATAAAATTTTATGCCATTAGTGTTCAAATATGATTTCGCGCGTATGGGCGTCGCCGCGGCTGGTACGAATAAAGCGTAGTCTGGAAGTTCAATTTTAGACTTTTTGCAGTAGCTGGGGATGTACATAGGTAATAACATAACGAGTATTGGCTTCCAAGTCGTCTATCATCTCTGGTTTATCGGCGTAGACTAGCAACTTCACATATCCCCACAGAAAATTATTCAAATATGTTATACGATCTTACAGGCGTCCATTTCGCGAAATTATGCGCCCATCGAATGTTTCCTTCAATAAATTGATTGTGGCGCGCCCTGTGTGGCATGTTGCATCATCTTATTGAAACCACAGCTCTTCCACATTAATGCCATTCAATTTGTGAACAAGAATGTCAGTAATCATGGATCTATAGCGCACGATGGCGAATCGACTCATTCGGGTCTTCCTCAATACTACGCTCCACTGCAGCAACAGCTTCTTCGGTGCGCATTGTACGACATATCTGCGGATGCATATTATTAATTAGAGTATGCGTGGTGCAAAAACGATCTATGGTTATTCGAATTACTTGGTCGGATGGACGATTATGTCGATCATAAAATTGACATAATGCACGGTAAATTTCGCGAACTGAACCACGATTTTCGAAATAAATTTGCACAATTTGTAAGCGTTATTTTGGCGTAAGTCTATTCATGGTGAAATGGAAAATCAAACTGAGAACAAATCAGCCGTCAGCTATCAAATTGGCTGTCACTGGAAAAAATGTTACCAATTCGAAAAATATACCTCTAAAAACAGCCTTTACTTGTCCAATTTTCACAATAAATAGTTGTAGATATCTACGGTTATAGGTGACGTTTAGACGCACGTGTCGAGTCTTGCCGTCAAATTGAACGTCGTGTGTACGTATTTTTTTATAATAATCTCAAGATCATCTCAGAGTTTACATCAAAATCAAAATCTCAACACGTGTACATAGTGTTGAGATATATCCCAA
Source organism: Eubasilissa regina (assembly GCA_022840565.1). Classification (NCBI taxonomy): domain Eukaryota; kingdom Metazoa; phylum Arthropoda; class Insecta; order Trichoptera; family Phryganeidae; genus Eubasilissa; species Eubasilissa regina. Next base: position 10,957,720 of record JAINEB010000007.1, on the reverse strand, counting down.
CTAAATCTCAAAGATATGTCTTTGCGCCTCATTCCGTGGATACGGACTATGAAGAAGATAAACCTGGGACATTCAGAGATTAATTTTTGAATCAATATACAATTTAGTTAAAAGTATTGTGAAAATATTATATAAATCAGTTAAATAGATATTTAGAAGAATGTACCTTATCGAAAATATATTTTGTTACTACCGGGATACAAACTCGGAACTTTTCCTTGTCTGGGAAATGGTTTACCATTATGCTATGTTAACCATTTGAAGTTTTAAATATCATAAACTTTGATCTAAAAATAGCAACATCGTAATAAAATATATTTTCATTTAAAAAAATAAATAAAAGTATTACCATGACATAGCAGCTATGGTCAACTAACGTACAATAACTATTCAGAGCTAGAAAATAAGGTCCATAAAAAAAAATAATTCTGTAGGACTATTTAATTATATCATGCTTCCGAAATTTGAGAAAAATAAGTACCAACATATTTCCTTTCATTGAAGAATATAATTATTAAGGAAAACACATTCTTATTGTGAAGTTGTAATTATTCAGAACATAGGTCCGTGATATTTTAAATACTAAATTAATGTATTAATTATAAATATATACATATAAAATCAATTTTGTCGAAAAATATTGTTTTTGCGTCACCGGGATTCGAACCTGGATCTCTATTTCCGATCTGGGGAAGTGCACTACCTTTGTGCTATAACGCCAGTATTTTTCTTGACAAATTTTTCGAACCTATATGTTACATTTTTCAAATTAATACACCTGTTGTTCCATTATTTGAAAGCCATCTACATTATTTTTACAGAATCTCAAATACCTTTGAGTAAACCGACTGCAGACGCCAGAATTATCAATTCATTTTTATTAAATTTTGGACATATTGATACAACTTATATTATTAAGGAGAACACATTTTTATTGTGAAGTTGTAATTATTCAGAACATAGGTCTGTGATATTTTAAATACTCAATTAATGTATTAATTATAAATATATACATATAAAATCAATTTTGTCGAAAAATATTGTTTTTGCGTTTTGTAGGTGTATTAATTTGAAAAATGTAACATATAGGTTCGAAAAATTTATCAAGAAAAATACTGGCGTTATAGCACAAAGGTAGTCACTTCTCCGGATTGGAAATAGAGATCCAGGTTCGAATCCCGGTGACGCAAAAACAATATTTTTCGACAAAATTGATTTTATATGTATATATTTATAATTAATACATTAATTTAGTATTTAGAATATAATTATGTTAAATATTGAATTCTCTTACAATAAACGACAACTATTATGCAAGATCAAAAGATTTAATTAATTTTACAGTAATTACATTGAAAATGTTGAAATACATTGCATTTAAATTCAGCAGATTATTGCAATAATTTTATAATAGATTAATAATTTAAATAATGATTTAAACGTGTTTTTAATTTTAAATATCTTAAAATCATTGATAAATAGATAACTATTTAATATACCTACTGTATTTAGTATCTCACGTAGCTATTTGTTAAAATTTCAGGGGAGTTATCATCACTTAATTGTGAGTAGAAAATTTTCGACAATTTTAAGGGAAATATCAGTAGTTGACGAATTAAGCGACTACAAAGTTTGCATTTATTTTTCATTATTATTCGACGATGGACAATCGTTGAAGTAATTAATAACAAATTTTATATATTCATTCGCTTTAATACAAGTCAAATAAAGTTATTAAGAAAGACCTTGTTAAAACATTTGAAATATTTACACTCAAAAACGTGTTATGTACTGTGCGAGAAAGCGTGTAATGGAATAAAAGTAATTAAATACGTTTTTAAGAAGAACGAAGCTACAGTAATTGGACGGCGTTACCGAGGACGCGCATATGATCGTTTTGTCGAACTGAAAAAGGGGAGCGGTAGACAAATCGGAATGACTAAAGTTGTCTGAAGAAATTAGGGCCCACACTGGGCTAATGCATAGATGATAAATGAAAGTTCTTTTTTGTAGAATATAATAAATAATTTCCATTCTTTAATTTGTTAGACTACGTAAACCAATGTCGCTTTCAACACACGGATTTGAATTGTTTGGCGTAGCGTCGTAATGGAAATTCAAGACGAAACACCTGCACGATTTATTCACAATTTTCAAAATAAATAGAATTGCATAGTATCGGCCTACTTCAAGGAGATATGTAGTTAGATATAGATGGTAACTTTATAGTGGGGGATGCTGAAATTGAAATAATTAAAAATATAATAACAGATTCAGAAAACCAAAAATTCTAACAACTTTTTTCAATCACAGTTATAAAATGTATCTAAGACAACTAGATACATGACACCCGGTATTAATTTCGTCACTGTTAATAATACTATCAGCCACACTGTACATTGCTAACTGACTAAGTGTGCACGAACTTCGTTGATTTATATGTTTTATATGAAATTTTTATATTTCCATAAAAAAGTGTGTGTACATTGTACATAAACTCATCCAATCAAAGAACCGTCTCAATAAAATCTAAGATTGATTGATTTCAATGGAAGGATTCAACAGCTCAATACTGAGTAGAGTGCTCTAAGAGTGCGCACCATTCATAATACGCGCGCTAGATGTCATTTGTGGCTCAATTCAGTTATCATTTGTGATAAGAACACAGGTAAGTTTTCACATCTTGTAATCAGTACATTTCATTTATGATAATATGGGCTATTTTTTTTCAAAATCAATAGTGTAAATCAATGTAGCAAGCGTTCACCGGCACCGTCATTCCCCAATTCTAACAGATCTGACACCAGTTGTATTAAATGTGAACAATGCCGGTGGCCTGTAAGAGTGCGCAGGCCTAAAGTTTGTAAGAGTGCGTGCGCACTCTAATAGATTTATGCGCAGACCGATCTCCGATCTGATTTATCATTACAAGATCTGGTTTTACTCGAGCATGTTAGTTTTAACTAAACCTAATAGTTACGTATTATTATTTTTAGAATGTTTTGAACGAGAAAAAAGTCAACAGGTAAGATGTGTCCGCAAGCAGTCTCGGATGAAGCCAAAAAGAGGATCAGCGAGGACGAAAGTAAGATAAAAGTTGCACTTTCTCTTGGAATGACAGAGAGCACGTTAAGAAAACGCTTTAAGAGAGGTACCGTATCCACAAAGCTTGGCTTATATGACTTAACTTTATCCAAGGAGATGGAGGCTAAACTCTCTAACCATATAAAAACTCTAGACAACGTGTTCTATGGCCTGACAGAAAAATCCATAAGAGCTTTGGATTTTGTTTTTCTGACCGAAAAATAAAAATAGAGTGTAGCCTTAACAAAACTAAAAGAAAACCAAAGGCATATCTCAAGAAACCTAAGTCAATACCTAAGAAAATATGTGGAGCTACTCAGGATGCCCAGGAAGTCTACAAGAAACCAATATCCGAAGATTGGATACAGTAGATAATGTGTACTCATTGCCTAGGTATCTCACGCGCAATCTTAGGTTTCCAAGTGCGCATGTTATATTACAACTACCTACTTTTTTAAACTTCTTAAATCATACCATTACTTATATTACTATTACTACCTACTTACTTTACGGTTTATCAAAGTAGATGCAATTTACACAAGTTAAATTCATACCTACATATTATTATTGTATTCATTTCTGTTTTTACTTTGAGTAACATGTCAGGTCAACGGACGCGGACACTTGGAAGCCCACTTGAGATTCCAAGGGTTGGAGTTTAGGTTAACCAGTGGGTTCAAAAAAACTGTTGGGACTAAAATCTTCCCTTAAAACAAAAAATGTTTATGTTAACCAAGAACAAAAGATTATAGATTATAAGAGGCCCGAAGCCATAGCCAGCACATCACTGTGTTTTGGGTATCGGTCATGAGAAGTTCTTCTTAAATAAATTCACTAATTTCTCTTGCATAGTATACAAAGGATGTACATCTCCTTTAAATTCAGTACTACGTTGGTGCGAGAAATATAATTCGCACTCTTACTAGCCTGTATCTGTGAGAGTGCGCAAATGACTATTTTCAGATTTAATGATTTTAATCGTAAAGTACTTAAATTAAATTAAATTTTTGTGCGCAATAATGTTAGTAAGATACGGTATTATATGAATAAATAAAGTTCTTTTTTGTAACAATATTTATTTATTGATATCATAAATTATACCTTAAGTGCGCACATTTAGGTTTTATGACCTCAGAACATCTTAAGAATTAAGTATAAGAAAAAACTCATAATCTTTATACTATAAACGTATGTGGATACATTGACTATGTATATATTTGGCAGTAATTTCTGGTTTGGAGATACAAAGTATTTGAAAAACCTATTTGACCCCGTGCAAAAGAAAGCGATTCGTCTTGGTGACAGCCCTCTTTTAGAAAATGGTCATCAATCTCTAGAACACAGAAAAACAGTGGTATTCTGGAATATTTCTGTCAATATATCAATGGAAGGTGCCCGGTAGAACCTGCGTCATCGATTCACCGATAATGTGGTGTACTTTAAAGTGGGGGTAATGCGATATACGAGCGGATCTCATCGAAAATGCACTGTCTCATAGAAACGTGGCAAGTAACGTAGTTATGAAAGATTTGGCTAGATTTTTTCCTTTCTGTTTTAATTCGGATATTTTAAATATGTGGTTTTTCCTACATAAACCATCCAAAATCTATATTGTTTTATATCAACAAATGAAGTATATTTTTGAAATAATTTTAACTCATTTTTTGCAACACTATGAGAATTATTATTTATTTTAATTTTAACAACTAAAATCAATACAAAAAAAAGATCTCCTGGTTTGATCGCATTACGAAAATAAAGATGTCAAGTTAAGAGACTTCTTCGTAATAATAAAAATGATGAAAAATGGCTGTGTAATTATAGAAAATAGCTCATTGTACAAAATACTAGTGATTTTATATATCTATAACAAGATTACAATTTGGTTGCTAACCTTCGATAGAAGAGTACACATAGAGAGACAAAAAATTGTGATTTGTAGTCGAAATACGAGTATATGATACAAAAAATGTAATAATTTTAAAATCTCTAAATGTAACATCTAACACTATCAGTAAAATTTTATATACTTAGGGATAAAAAATTTCAATAGCCTCCCTACACAAATTAAAGCGATAAAGGATATAAAAGAACAAAAATAAATTAAATGAACAATTCACAATTAGATAATAACTAATATTAGAGATTATAAATGTATCATATCTAACTCTACACAAATTATTATAGTGTAAGTCCCTCTCCAAGCATAAAAGCTAGTCTCTTTTTTGGAGAAGTAAGCCATTCAAAAAAATATGTAAGTTTAGTTTTGTAAAATACTCAAGTAACTCATATATTATAAAAAGTTGTAAAAATTACAAAAAAAAAAAAATATCAGTACAATTTTTCAAATGAAGATAAGCGATTATGATAAAAATAAGGCATAACTTGTTGGTTTTGTGGGACGAGAATAGAACCTCAAAACTTTTGGTCGCTAAACTTACTTGATAGCTATCTTACATCATAAAACTAATAAAAACAATTAATATTCTTTGTGATGTCTCAACCATAATGCTACACGTGTCTTCTAGATAAAATTAACAGATACTGTAAAAACTATTGATCAATAGACCTTAAAAATACTTCCGTAAGTAACATATAATATAATCCTTACCTAACTAAAGATCAATTTGGATTTAGAAAAAACACGGAAAAAAAATGTACGTACAGTTCTAAGAGTCATTATAAAAAGATGTGTGCTAGACAAAAATTAAATTAAATTATTCTGGATGTTCAAAAATAAATATATTGGCCGGAACAATTTTAGAAAAATTCATCCACAGTACAGGATGCAACACTATCCAACGATTATACAGAGGAAGAGAAAATAGAAAAAGGTGTACAAGGATGCTGCACATCATGGATTCTATTCAATATATTAATTGAAGAAGCAATCGCAGAGACTCGAACAAATATAAAAAGAAGAAACATTAATTAAAAAAACGTTTCTCATACAAAGTCACTAGACAGTTAGGAAATAAGAATCATACATACATTGCTAAAATATTTTTACATTGACTTGAAAAAAATCCGCCTCCGAAGTGGATTGATTCAGCAGAGTAATTAAATAGATCACCACTGTCATATATATTTGATACGGCGGAGATGAAATAATTTACTTTGACCTTGCCGTAGATAATACTGTAGAGAACATAAATACAATACGCGATAACAGTTCATCTATGTTTAGCAATCATACAATCTCCTCTGTTCTAACAAAATAAGTTTATGTGGATATGTTTTATGAAATTGATTTTTTTATAAATAATAATATACGTAACAGTTTTGATCTATACTGGTAAAGTTTCTTACGAGAAGCTTATCTGAAGGTTCATATGTTTTCTAAAATTATATACATTTATGCTACGTACAATTAATACAGCAATATACAATGAATAATTATTATAATTTTCATAAGTAAACTTTGTTATTGTCACTATTATGGTTTCGAGAGGTGCAGTCCCTTTTATAATCAGATGATAACTAAACAAAATACAGTATTGTAGTCTATTCGGGTAATGGTTAGGCTTGGGAAGAGGCGAAAGGTTTCGGTCTCAAACAAGAATATGGACAGTAAAGGTGAAGTGTTAGGGAATGTTATGTTGTAAATTAGTGTTTTCTCCGAATTTAAATTCTTTTATATTTCAACGGTTTTTACATTGTTCATTATTAATCTTTTATAATGTATCGAGTGGAGAAGTTTTAGTATATGATCATCGAAAGAATGGTTTATTTCAATTATGTGGTTAGAAATTACGAAAAATTGTTATTCATATTTTTTTCGTAATCTCCACATGTTATTTCATATATTCCGCTTTTTTCTGATACATAATTTTTTTTTTAATTGAGTAGAATTGGTGTAAAACGCGGGCTTCATATGGAAAGGGAAGTTACACCACAAAGTAGCCGCTACGTCAACTAATGGTACAATTAATAACTTTAAAAACATAGCTAAGTTCAAAAATAATTCAATAGAAATAATTCCCGCATTTTCATCAACATATTGACGATTCAATTAAAACGCACATATGTATAATTAATAAACATTTAATTCATTATACTTTGGAGGACAACGGTTACTCTAAGGGATTTTGATAGTATGTATTTGGTGAAAATAACTGCGATATTTTTTGCAATATCTGTACCTATAGTAAAATAATGTGTTACATGGCTCGGACATGTACATCATACCACTCCTGCATAGGATATGTTTTAGTTTAAAAATTCATAATTTTAAGTTAAATGAATGAAAATAAAAAGAAAAATCTCCCAAGTGGAGAACCGAACCTTGGCTACCAACGTGACAAACTGGAATACTTACTGAGAAACACAAATAACATGTGAAAACTGCCGTCTAAAAATATTTTAAATATAATTATTATCGTATAAATAGTATAGTATATCAAAAATGTAAATCAGTGCATTTTATTTTAATACAAAATAAATTACTCGTATGATAATTTGAAAATAAATTCAGATAAAGAAATACGTAATGTAAGATACAATAGATAGTTGAAAAATTAAAAGATATTAATATAATAACGTTAAGAAATTTTTTAATGCAGTTTTTGTGACATATTTTAACGGAATAAGAATATCACATGATAAAATAGACGTTGAATAAATATATGCCATGCTTAAATGAACATTGTAGCAGAGAGCATAATATTTTTTTGTTGCCCTGTTGCATTCCCACTAAGTTATTAGGAATAAACGTGACAGACACAAACGAACAGAAAACGGCTACAAAACGTTATTCGAAATTCCGTTAATTTGTAAACCAATCGGGGCCGTCCGCGCGACTCCGATCACACAGTGTCCATATGTCATTACTGAGAAAAGTTCATTGGATAATATATGAACAGGTCGTTTTTCAGTCCTCGCTGTACGTCATATTATTAAATCAATAAGATGTGAAGTTCGTAGTGAAGTGCAACTAAAATAATATATTGTCAGTGCTCCGACTCAATGTCAGTTCGTGCATGCATGCAAGTGATACATTAATTAAAATGTAAATTTTGTAATTAATCAATAAATAAATAATGTGTTAATTAGGTGCATTAAAATACGAAAAGCAATTAACGAATATGTTAAGAATTATATTTAAAAAAAATGCTCTTTTACCATATTGACAAGTTGTAAATATTCTAGTTAAATGTAGATATAAAAATGAAACTTTTTTATACATTTATTTATTTATTGATGGTACCAAGTGGGGTTTTGAGCGGTGATGAGGAAAACTGTAAAGACAATTTAAATTTTTTGAAAGAAGACAAGTTCAAAATGAAGAAACACGTTCGGGCTGATACCTCGGAAAATATGTGTCCTAACACCAAAAATAGCGACGCTCTCTTATCAAGAAAAAAAAGAGCTATAGGCTTTCCAGACGGAAGTAATTTTTTAGTAAGTAAAAAAGTGTAAATTAATTTTATATTGATTATTGAATAAAATTAGATAAAAATATATTGTCAATTTTTTAAGGTGTTTTATATGACAGATGAATTACGATAATAATAATATAATCAAATAACACTCTTTTTCTCTCTTTGCCCTCAGTCGTGAAAAGTAGTACATTAGAGACTTTATTTTAAAAACACACCTTTTCAAAAATTCATTTCCATAAGTTCAAATAACAATTTAAAAAAAAAAGATAATGCAAGACTATAAACAGTTTATGTGTAAAGCACCCTCGAGGTGAATTTTTTTATGAAAATGGCGCTATAAAAATTATCCATTAATATTATTATTATTATAATCAGCTACTAGAAATAAATTGGCGTTATTGACCTTTTCATGCGATGCTGTATCACCACTAATAGTTATTCAACCAGGTCTAAACTATTTTGGTAGACTCTTAGATTAGTTTAAGGTGGTTTATTTCGTGCTATTTCCTTGATATAATTTTTAAATACTAATTTAACCATATTATAAATAGGTACTACAAAATATTTAATACGCGACTTACTAACATTATTCGACTATATTTTATATATAATAATATAAAACAAATGAGGTCACACGTGTTGGATCTGTAGAAATGTATTTACATGGTATATTAAATTGTTGTGATATCTCAATTTAAGTTATCTGTTACTATTTTTGAATTGCAAGGATTCTTTGTAAAAAGGATAAAATTAATTTCTATATTGTTAATATGAAGAGTTAAGAATAAATTTATAATTTTCTGCTGATTACTAGACAATCCACCGAAAGCGTATACGTATTCAACGCTTACAACACTTAAGTTCATGAACGCAAAGGACTTATTTTTATTTTGAAATGCAACATAAAATTATATATCTTTGAAATAAAATGTGATTTTCCGTATATTTTGGATATAAGATCTTATAAGTAATATTTATATTACTTTTTGTATTATTATTATTAATAATAAGAATTGCAATTTTAAACTAAAATAAAACTAAATAAACTACAACTGACTGAAAACTTTTCAGTAATTTTGAAACATGCGTTTTGAATTGGTCAAATTGCGAATGATTTTATTACATTTCTTAGATAACGGGATCACTCGTGAAGGCCGTGTTGCTAGGCATACCGTTAGGGTGGAATGTGGCCCTGGAAGCTGATGTCTTCTATAAGGTGCCGACTATTGCGGAAGCGCTGAAGACAAACCCCCTGAGCCTGCATCACCGGCAGCGTCGGGAGTTGTGGGTACACTTTGAAGATGTTCTCAATGCGTAATAAACTTTTACAATTATTAGGTATTAAAACAATATTTTATTTCAGTAGATATTGTATTGTACACTAATAAGGATACGTACGATGTATGCAAGCATATATTTTGTTGTAATTATTTTAAAATTGAATGTAATAATGATATGTTAAATAATAGCTTGCAATATATATTTGAGTAGCTTGTTGGTGTAGTGGTCAAGACGTTGGCCTAGTGATCTAGTGGCCGGAGGTTCGCCGCTCGTTCCAGGACACCAGCAAGTTAGTCCTATTTTCATAGCACAAGCATCTAGCTTAGTTTGAAAATAGTAAGAATATTGATGTGACATGTATTCCGTGTACGCATCTCTATTTAAAAAAAAATTAATATTCATATTTTGGGAAAAATTATCCCTAACCCTAATTAGACAATTTTCACAATTAAAATTTGTACTACATGCACGTTTAATTATTGTCACTACTATAGTTTCAAGAGGAAGCAGACCACTCTTTTGATAGTCATAGTCATAATAATGATTATTAAGAAAAACACATTCTTATTGTGAAGTTGTCTGTGATATTTTAAATACTAAATTAATGTATTAATTATAAATATATACATACAAAATCAATTTTGTCGAAAAATATTGTTTTTGCGTTATAGCACAATGGTAGTGCACTTTCCCGGATTGGAAATAGAGATCCAGGTTCGTATCCTGGTGACGCAAAAACAATATTTTTCGACAAAATTGATTTTATATGTATATATTTATAATTAATACATTAATTTAGTATTCATAATAATGAACATATAGAACGATTAATAATGAACCATTTTGAAACCGTTGAAATATTAATTAACAACATAACATTCACTAATACTTCACCTGTACTGTCCATATTCCTGTTAACAACCGAAACCTCCCTCTTCACAAACCTCGCCCCATTACCGGAATAGACTACAATATTGTATTTAGTTTAGTTATCACCTGATGATGAGAGGTACTGTATCTCTCGAAGCTGTAGTAGTGATAATAACTTAACGTATGTGTAGTACAAAATTTAGTTGTGAAAATGATAATAATCATCTTATACCACCAAGTAGCCGCCGTATTAATTAATGATATTATTGATTTGGAATTAAATCCTTAGAGTGAAAATAACATTTTATGTTTGTTTCATACAATATTTATCTTTTTTTTTAATGAACACAAGGCAGTTGTAATTTTAGAACATATTAATGCTATATTTTAAATACAAATATTTATAGTTTGACTAGTCGTTTGCATTTCAGTATGCACGCTCTTTTTTCGAATATCCGTACCTTAATATTAAAGTATAGATATATTAAATTCATTAAAATGTATTTTTACAAATATAAAAAATAATATAAGTTTTATGAGAAAATTTCGCAGCTAGAAGAGGAGTTTCGCTTTTCTATTGTAAATAAAAAGAACTAAATGATAATATAATTCACGGCCTAGCATTCTGACCCATATCCATGGATGATCTCTCGGAGATTATAAAGAATAGTACAGAGTTTAGCGCGAAGCGTTGTATGAATCATCATCGCATGTTTTTCGCTTTCGAGTTGGAATAATGCATTCAATACATAGGTATATACTGATTTTCAGAAATGAAAGTCTTAATTATTATTACATTATTATTATAAGATAATCGATTTTACTAAACAAATGTGTACCGTGTTGGTCTCATAGGACGTGTATTAAACATTAAAATTTTCTTATCTTAGTATCTTGTGTAAAGTAGTAAAGTATCTTAGCTCAAAAAAATTGTGAACCAAAATAAAAATGAGGGTGTAATGCTGCACGGGCCTCTTTTGTTTTTCAGTTACGGTTTCAACGGGCGGCCATGTATCCTGAGAACCATCTGCGAAGCCCAACAGCTCTTGGCTCCCAAGGACGTCTTCCTGGTCCACGACCTGCTGAAGTTACTCTTTTCGTAAGTGCCAATATTCATCAACTTTGAGATTACGTCAGGGGTTCTCAACCCGTGCTGAGTAATAAATACTTATTTCACCTCCCGAACAGCGAAACAAAATAAATCTACAGATAAAAAAGCCAACATAAAACACCCTCTTTCTTCTTATTAATAAACAATGAAAAGATATTTACCGTACATAGATAAAACTATTGCCTCTAAACGTAGTAACGGATAGCATAGTAATTTCGTAACATAAATTTCAAAACTGTATTATGTTAGATTGCTTTTCTGACATTTATATATATTTTTTTCCAACTTCATTTCGTGCACAACATAACACTTTTTATTTGCCAAACTGCATAGCAGTTTTACGGCTTTGCTTTGGTATGATTGCATTATTTTGTAACAATCCATTTCCAACAGCAAAATATCTCAGTAATATTGAAGTTAAGAATATTAGGATGGGCCGTATACGTTGTCAAATGTGACGTTTTCAAAGTAACCGAAAATCTGTTTGGTTTATGAGGGAACGTCAACGGGAACTCGACCCCTGGGATGCCCGAGAATCAGACGAGCAGACAATGTTGGACAGGTTGCAGCGAGACTACAAGTTCTATATTGGGAGACCACACCCTAAGACATAGGCTTGGAAGACGGATATGCTGCGGTCTTGTGTCAATAGGTCATGGACCTGATAGGTCCTTCAAGCCAACTACAGTACAGATATAACAACCAATAAAAACTAATGCAATGAAGAAGAGAAATTATATTTTAAAATCCTTCTCGGTCAATCATTTTTAACATTCTCGAGTTTAGTTGTTGGACATCTTCGCGAACAGTTTTAGAATCGCCGCATCAAGGTAAACGTATTTTACGTCACACAACTTTGTTCACGAAATTATGAAAACTGTTTCAAATTATAAACTTACAAGATGGATTGTGTTTTATGATTAATCTAATCGTGCCTGAAAATAATTATTTAGCCGGCCTTCAAGATAAAATAAACTTTTCGGATGAAATTAACCTGACGACGTGATGGAAATATTTTATCCAAAGTTTTTTTGAGAGATAAATGAAAACTTGTCCAGTTTGGGTATAAACCTGATCTAAAAATTATACTTGGAGACAAGACGTTGATGTTAAACATTTTTCTAGGCTTGGATAACGTAAAAATTCAGTATCAAAACTTCACTAATCAGTCAGATGGGTGCGCTTTAATATCTTTAATACTTTTAAGGTTTTCAGTCATTTCATAAAAAAATACATAATAAAAGGAAACCTATTGAAAGTGGTTCAAAAAATAAATTTACCATCAATATAAAGCATCTGTAAAAAATAATTTATTAGAATTCAAATACTAATTAAATGGTGTTAATTATTTTTTTATTATAAAGATATACAATCAATTTTATAAAAAAATACTGTTGTTGCGCTATCGGGATTCGAACCTGGATCTCTTTCCAAACCGGGGAAGGTGCATTACCAATTATTATGCTACAGCGACAGTATTTTTGACGACAAATTTTCGAACCTATATATTACACATTTTCAAATTAATACGCCTATCGTTCCATTATTTGAAAACCATCACATTGTTTTCACGAAATCTCAAATGCCTTTGAGTAAACCGACAGCATTAATTTATATTCAATTTTACTATCGCTACTTTTTGACCTTCCAGGTATTAAAGTAATTTTTTTAAAATAATTTTGCCATATGTGGACAACAAACAGTTCTCAGCTTTCGATAGATATTTGTAAGTTAAGACCTACTAAGCCTACCTTTACCCTATGGGGTGTCTTCCATTTCAAATACGGTTGACAGTTAAAAGGTTCATTAACCTGGAATTTCGGGAACGGTGTGCCGCCCAACAACTATGAATAAGGTGAAAGCAAAGAGGATGCAGTGAGCGGGACATGAAGCGAGAGTAGATGAGTTCCGTAATACGTGCAAACCCCTCCTACATAAGCAAACTGGATCGAGACCGAGGTTTTAACAAAGAGGTAGACGGGCGGATAATGTCAAGATAGACCTGCAAGAGTTACGGAAGTGCCCAGGAGACTAAATCATAAAGGCGATGCCGGATGGATGGCTCTCTGTTCTGATTACGATCATAAACTTCCGAGTCTAAAGAAGAAAAAAAGAGGAGAAGAAGAAGAGGAAGAAAAAAGAGCAGAAACAAATGCACCTATTTAATTTTTACAGTATTATATTTGATACTAGAGCTAATATATTTATGCATACCTACGTATATAGGTCGAATTTGAAACGTTTGAGATGGGGAAACTACAATTTAGTATGGTCAATTTTGAGTATACTTAATATACACTTATATCTACTGATAGTTTAGTATGGTCAATTTTGAGTATACTTAATATACACTTATATCTACTGATAGTTTAGTATGGTCAATTTTGAGTATACTTAATATACACTTATATCTACTGATAGTTTAGAAATAGAAAAAAAAATTATGAGAGGAAGTGGAAATTTAATATTCGATATTTATATATAAAGAAAATTTACGACGCCATTTTATAAAAACTATATTGTTACATAATCAAAAACGAAAACAAATTAAAAACATGTGCACAATTATCATTCGAGGGCGTAGTCAGCGTCATCGTGAACTGATCGATGTTGAAGTTCCCAGCCAGTGTCCTAGTGGTGCAACTTTCGTCCTCTTCCACAGCCGCCAGAAGGGCATGGTCATCAAAATCCGAAGATCGACCCTTTCCTGACTTGTCTTTTAAGCTGGTATCACTAGCTTTGAAGTGAACAAACCACTCTCGGCATGCCCTTTCGCTAATCGTTCCTTCACCGTAAAGATCGTTCAGATCACGAAATTACTCATCAGCTTTCCACTCTTTCTGCAAGTGGTACAGCATAATGTGGCGTATATGTGTATGGTTTGCGGAGCGCATTTTAATTTTTTAACCTTATTAAAGAATTATATTATGACAAATGTTAATTAAACGTCAAATTAAAAAAACAAAACGACGGATAATTATGCATCAATCTAATAATATCACATTTTAAAATGATCTATTATAATACATATGTAAGCTCATTTGAAAGTCTGAATAATCTTAATGTTAACTTATGTAAAAATAACACAAAAAATTCTCAAAATTTCCTTCCGATAATAATTCATTTTTAATTTAATAAAATGCTTACTTTAAAAATAATTGCGCCTAAGACATCGCACATCAATCAAATGACATTCAATTTTACGAAAAATAAATATTTTTTTTACAAATTTATTTTGTCTTGAAGTTGGTATATTACGATATTTACGAGAAACTTGAAGCGACTTTAACATTAAATCATTTCAATGTCAGTCAGGGAACGGAAGCTCCAGTGACGCGGCGGCGGTGGCAGGGTGAGGATAAAACCCTAAAGAAAACCTGTCAAAGAGGCTTCACATACTTTCAAGACTCTGACAAACGCCGTGAGATTCCTCCATCATCATCACTTAACCTCACAGCAGCCTGACTGTGGACCTATCATCCCCCGGCCCATCTGAACCGAAAATATCCGCAGGAGATAATCCGAAGCGACAGGAAGTTATGATTAATTAACCCCGCAAAAGGCCATTTGTTTGGTGAAATATACAACATTTTCGCTTATATAACTTTTCTTTTCACAAGCGGGCGTTTTCGTAAAGTTACTTTTTGAGAATTAGTTATTTTTACTAAGCATAATAAACGATTGCTTCGCTCCTTAGTGAAAAAATTTAAAATATTTGGGTATGTACGTATTGTTAATTTTTAAATATATTTTCTGAAAATATTTCAACAAACATACTGTGTTTTTGTATCTACTTACGTAAATAATTTTTGTTCGTTATATTCGTCCGCGTAAGATCGGTTCATCCAAATTTTGGTCCAATTTAACATGGCAGACTTAGCCATACTGATTCTTTATAATACGGTAAAATATTTAACAAAATATAATTTTTCACGAGCAGCATGATTTGTTAAAATCACGTGGTATAAAAACAATTTTGTACCATTTAATAAAATCGTACTTTATTATATTTTCTTACAGGAACCGCCCAAAAGTATGTGAACGATAATATATTGTCTAATTATTATGTATCGAAACAATCCAGTTTATTGCGTGAAGTGAGCATATATCTGGTGGCTGGTGACGTCTTTACAGAAACGGCGATAAAATTGTCTTTCACTACAAAAAAAAAACATTAATATTAAATGGCGCGCTGCTCTTCTGTTAGAATGTTTAATAAATCACACATGAAAATGAGATAAATCACAAATATACCCGAAAAGTGGGAAAGATGAAATGCGAAAATTATTATCAGCCGTGAAGCGGGGGCCGACATCAGATAAAAATAAAGAGCAATAAAGAAAAACTTTGTCGACGGAATTTAAAGATAATTTTCATCGGCCATTGTCATCCGATGAATTAATGTGTCTATAAAGTTTGAATTGCTCCACATTGTGACAGTCAAAGGTGTATGTATGCAAATCAACATCAATCTTCTTAAAAACGCAGACTATTTTTAAAATTAATCAATTAAGTTTTGAGGGTTCAACCTAGGCAGGTACCTGCTTCTTTTTCTTTTTTCTTCCATGTCGGCTGAAAGGAACCCACTCTTGCCCGGAACTATTATGAAAGTGGTTACTCTCATGCCAGTTCCTCTCAACAAAGTCAAGTGCAGGTCCATCTGACATCGAATTATTTATTGTTATGAGACATAAAGGTATAAAACGTATTTGAAGGGCTATTAATAAGGTAAAATGATAAACGCCATCTATTAAAAGTAATGTATTAATCATATACAAATGGATAAAAGCGTATAAACTTGTTAAACATAAATTAATCTTGGATATAGTAAATATAGATTATAAATTCGGATTGAATATTAATGCATTAATATAAAGAGCGTAATACATTTCAAGTTAGAAGGGAAATGTTTCAGCAAAGGTTGCCATAGAGTTTGCATTTAAATTGCGACAAAATGAGAACCTGTACCTTCACCCATCTATCTTCCTAGCATCCCCCAACGGGATACCCACATCTCGGGAAAGTTCTTCCTCCATTTCAGTATCGACATGTTATATTGGCTTCATACGAGATACGGCTCGTAATGCACCTTCACAATTCTCGGTCTTGGGTCCTTAGTATCTCTCCAGCCAGATGAAAGGCATCCATCTACTAGGTTCATACTTCACATGCGTCTAGGAATATTGTTCGCCTACAACTATTTGCCTGGAATATTGTTCGCCGCGTGTATTGAAAACATATTATGTAATTAAATATGTGTTTAGAAAATATACAATTATTCCTTTTACAGTGCATCGATATATATTATAAATGAATTTATATAAAAAGGGTAGCATAAAATATGGCATATAAAATAAAACATCAACTTAATGAACAAAATTAAAATAAATTAACCTAATCGTTAAAAAACAAGAAGAAATAATATTTTGGACAAATGTAAAATAATAGGTTCTAAATAAATATAGCTAAATAAAGCGAAAATACCATAATCATTTATCAAAAATATGTTTTTTCAATATATTCAACAATTTTAGCCGCGAACAATTTATTGTGGTCGGGAACAATTTATTGCGGGCGAACAATATTCCGGACACCACTTTACATATAGCAATAATAAATTAATTATACATGAGAGGAAATGTACCTTCTAACTATTCTGTATGATTTTTTTTCTGTCTCCTATTGGCTGAAACGTCACAGAGCCAGTGGTAATTCATGCAAATAGTTTCATTGAGAGATGGTGGAACCAACAGGTTTTTATCACCCTTTTCATCGTGTGTCTCGCTCATCGCGAGTAGCATGCTTATAATCGAAAATTATGTTACAAAATTGACAATCTATTGTATGAAGAATACACCAGGATTTTAATTAGCATACAGAAATTTCATAGTGAACAATAAAATGACGTGCAGTATAAAGAACTTATAACATACCTAAAATTACTCTCTAAACTATATTCTTCATAGCTATATTTGTAAATATAACTATGATTGTTTTAATCTTCTTTTATAATAAAATAATAAATATGTACGTATATTAGACAGACTGAGTGGTACGAAGATATATCCTATAGAAAAGTGTAGTAAGTAAAATTTTTCTGATTTACTAGTTCTAATTCTAGTTCTGATTTACTAGTTATTATTAAAGTAGTTCACTTCTCCGCGAGCGTTCGCTGTTACCTCTTTTTGATCGGACAATTTGTTTATCATTCTCCCCAACAAACAGCAGCATTAGCTATTCACACATAGTAACAAAACGTGTTGATTCCATTCAAGTTACAATCCATCACAAAAAAATTATGGTCTTTCGATAATATTTTTTTTTAACATTTGATACTTTTTACAGAATGTGCGAAATATAAAGAAAAAAATCTTATTTTTTCTTATACATAATAAGATCGCTAATTTACGGTTTATCAATACCACTACCGCTCTCGTACTCAGTCAGATTGCAATGATATTTATGTAGAGAAATTTGTAATCATCTGAAGACGTATTATTATTTTGATGGGAAAAGTAATACTGACAGGCGCCAGTTGACAACCCGCAATAATGAATTATATTTTCAATATTGAAAAATAAGTATTACGGAAACACTGGCTATGGCATTTATATAGTGGTCTGAAGAGCCTAGCAATAAACAATCAGCTTTCGCCGATTGTTTTATGTTAATTATACATATAAAAACATGTCGATAATTGTAATACATAATCTAACATGTACTATTCAGATCACATAAAAATATAAGACTGTATATTTTCAGTTATTATTTTGTAGTAATAAAATAAATACAAATCTTATATTTTAGCTACAAAAATGTAATCGACACGAATGTGTGAGCCGAAATAATATTGTCCAACGAAATAGCAAGTACCTCCTTAAAAATTAGCTTAACTTTATTCATTTATTTTTTTAAAGTTTTCCGGCAACCTGAATTATTCATAAACCGGAGAGCTTCGCGGTATAACTTTTTCTGAATATTTGTTCTTTTTATAAAAATGTATTAATTTTTATGTTACTAGGACGCTTTAAATGTAAGAAAACGAGAAACGCAAAAAATCTAAATAACTACACGGAATATATTAATTTATTAAAACGAAATTTTCAATTTAATAAAAAATTTACGAAATATTATTTTGCCAGGAATGTCAATTTATTATATTGTTTTGTCTTTTGAAGTCACAGAAATCAAAAATGCTAAGTATTCAGTGAGGTTTTTGAGTGATTTATTCAATATTGGGTAAGTATTAGGCCGGGCTTTGGAACAAATCGACTAATATGAAATAGGATATGGCGACTGTGCATATGCCTTGTACAATTTAGTGAAGAATTTACACCCAGTAAGCCAGGATATTAAAAAAAGTTTCGACTTTGGAGAAGAAGAGTGTATGTTCGCATTTACAAATGTTTACAGAATATCATATTATACGAGTATGTACGAGTATATAAACTAATAATATATATTTATTTTGTAACAAACCACATATAATAGTATATTTATTTAAAGCTTAAACATTCCAACTAGAAATAAATATAAACTATAGTTATATTATTTATGTAATGAAAACACATTTTTGTTGGAAAATTGCAATTTAGGAACATAGTTCAATGGTATTTTTAACACAAATTAAATGAATCAATTAGAAAGTATACAGAAAAAATCAATGTGTCAAGAAAAATGTCATTTATGAAATACTATTAATATAAATAAAGGTTTAAAAATTTTTTTTAAAGTGTAATGGTAACGTTTCCCCGGATCGGAAAAGCTCCAGGTTCGAATTCCGATAGCGACAAAATAATTCTTCGATAGGTAAATTTTTCTGCATATCTTTCTAATTGATTAATTAAATTTGTATTATAGTTGTATTAGTTAGTCTGGCTTTACACAGTTTCCTCTGTTTAATTAAGTTATGATAGGAATGATAGGAATGACTTAAAAAAATAAAATAAATGAATAAATATTTCCAGATAAAAAAAGATTCCCGAAGGCACCTGAAATATTCGGAATGAAATTTTTTTTTAGCAATTATTTGTGAAGACGATGAAATAAAATTGGCATAAGGAATTGTGTTTTTTTATTGTCATCTTACCAATTATAATTTGTACAGTACAATTTTTTTTTTATATATTAATTGTTTGTTATATTATTACAGAGCACCTGATGCTGGCGGGCCGAAGGACGATTACACGCGAGCTCACACAGAAACTGACTGCAAATTATTTTTTAAAATGTGTCCTTTTTCATTACTTCAATTATTATTATCATATCAAAGAGCGTAGCTAGTGTACGTATCAATATATGTATGAATATTAATGTAAATCAAAATAAAATATAACTTTTTATATCGCGTTTTATGTAAGTTTTATTTACCTTATTATTTTATAGTTGATCAATTTATGAATAATATTCATGAACAATGTTGATACATTATTTTTGTAGATTGCTCATAAATGATTGATGATTGATTTCATAATTTCATGATTCGATTTCTCATGATTGTGAATCGTGATCTCTATGAACTTCTGCCTTCTTGACTACGCTCCGCCTTTTTTCTCGGAATCTCACAGATCTTAGGCTGTCACCAGAGAAGTGTCTTGTCTTTTCTACTTGATCACTTCAACGGGTGGGGGGTCTTCTTCTTTTTCTGTCAGTCTTGTATAGTCTCTGGTGATTTATATATTTTTGTATGAGAGAGAAGATGGATTGATGCTTTTGACATTATGTTGGAGATGGACGTTGGGCTTACCGTGGAAGGCGAGATTCACGAATTCTTCATGAGCTGAATATTAAGAATTAAGAAGAAGCTGAATATTCGTCATCGAATTCTTCATGAGCTGAATATTAAGGATACTCTCAACCAATGTCTAAACCAGGGATCGGCATACACAATGAATCTAATCATCCGTTATCACACAAACATTCAGGGTTCCACTCCATGATACATCGTTTAGTCAATATTCCTATGTCAACATCCAATTTCAATATTGAATTGAATACAATTAAAAAAATAGCAGTTAATAACGGGTATAATACAGGTTTGATAGACACTCTTTTTGAACTCAATTTTATTATTATTTTTAATCAATGTTAGATCCAAAAAAATTAGGGTAGAATTATTTTCCATTTCTAATGTAAATTGTATTTTATTATTAAATGAATTAATGAAATTTAGAAATGTAGTTAGTTGACGTTGTGAACCCGACAAAGATGATAAATTTAACAATTCTGGCGTCTATAAACTTAGTTGCAAGGATTGTGCTGCATTTTATATTGGTAAAATGGGTAGAAATTTTAATGTAAGAATAAAGGAGCATTTGAGATGTTTGAACAATAGTGAGTTTTCAAAATTTTCTAATCATTTGATAGAAAATAATCATGGTTTTGATAACAAATTGGGATTGTCAATTTTGCATATAAACGGTGTTGGTCACAAATTAAATAATTTGGAATCGTTGGAGATAAATAAAGCATGTAAAACTAATCAGGAAATTGTAAACAGCCAACAAAATTTAACTACGAGTCATATTCTAAAATTTTTTCCTAAAAATTATTTGTATTGAGCAGCAATTTGAGTTAGGTACTAAATTTATTTTTTAAATAATTGTTTTTTTTAAATTTTTAAAAATAAATTCTGATGAAGAAACAATGCTATATATTTTTGGTTAGTTATGACATCCTGAAGAAGAAAATGGTATTTTTCAAAACCAGTAGATATATTTAAACTCAATTCAAGTGGTTAATAAAACAAAGATAATAAATAAAAAATATTCCTAAAGTTTAATTGTTAGAACCCTAACCTTACATTGCTTTCGAAAGCTTTGCTATGTCTGGCATAATTATAAATTATCATCGATTAATCTGCTTCAAAACTTATTTTTTATTTGATTCACGGAAGAGAATGTCTGTGCGATTAAACAGGTAGAGCAAAAGTTGTAAGAATGGTAAATGCTAGCTCTTTTATTATATCAAATGTATCAGGCAACTAACCCATGTACCAAATATGATTGTAGTTAAAAATATGAGAGTCGCAAATGTCTACGAAAAGAGTCGCATGAACCACGGTCTGACGACACCTGACCTAAAAGAAAACAAAAATTTTTTCGGCATCTATTGAAAAGGAAAAAGTTGGAGAAACTTGTTGTGATAGGCGACGTCGAAAGACATTTTATTAACTTTATAAATTCATACTTGATTGCGAATAATATTTCAGATTATATACATTTTATAATAATATATTTAACAATCTGGAATATAGAGAAGCTTTCACACTAAACAATATTCCTTCTAGTTATTTATAATAAATCATGCTGTTAACCAGCGGAAGATGACAAATAAAATGGGCACACACATGTCGCTTAGTTTACATCAAAATATCTTATTAGGTACCTGTTACATAGAACCGATAAACAAAAAAAAAATCGAATTGCTTTGTTAAGCAGAACTGAAATTAAAGCACCAGCTTCTTTTAGTGGTTTTAGGAAAGTAAAGGGACCGTACACTGCATCTCTATGTACATCAACCATCATTCAGTATCAGGTTTATCTGATTGTGCAGGGTTCTTCGCAGATATCCTCTATTTCATGTGCCATCAGCACTTGCATCGTGTATCTTTCTATTCTCTCCTCATTCATTTATGCCACATCATTAAACCAAGATCTGATCTTAATCCCGTTCTTCGCAGTAATCAACTTTGCTTTAACTCCAAATTTGTTCATTCTTTGCCGGATGATATATGGATTGGCATCACATCCCAGTAAATTAATAGACATGAAATAAAGGGTACATATAGGAAAAGGGTTTGGAACATTAGCTGTGGGACTAGGGGCATTCTACATACATTCTTGGTGGAAACATAAATCCAATAGTTTATGACACATTTATGCAACAGTAAAAGTATTTACTCTTCGAAAATTAAATCTTTGTGTAAACAAGACGTATTATTTACGTGCATATTATATTGTCAGCGTTTAAATTTTCGTTCTAATCGAGTCATATTTAAAAAGAAGTCCGATATTTGAATTTGAGTTTGTTAATGTCTATATATTTTGTAGTCTGTTTATTGACATGCACAGCATGACTGATTTCTTTTCCACTGTAATATATCCACTATCATTTTTATTTTGTCAACTGTTTCACTTCCATATATGTATCTTTCATACATAGAATACTACTTCTAGAAATACATCGTAGTTTGACTTTTGAAAATTATAAAAAAAAAGATTTTTTTCTACAATAATGCAGATTTATAATAGAAAATAAAAATAATATAAAATGAATCACAATTATGCAAGGATGATATTTTTAAGGAGAACGCATTTTCGTTGTGAGGTTGCATTTTCAAAACACAGTTCAGTAATGTTTTTAATACAAATTAAATGAATCAACTAGAAAGATGTACCAACAGAAAATATCTATCAAAAAAATATTTAGTTGCTACCGGGATTCGCACCGAATAGGAAGAGATAGAATATAGATAGATACATAAGAGTATCTTTCTAGTTGATTAATTTTAAGGATAGTATTGTAAAATATTATTATTATACTTGTAAGCGAACAATTTTTTAATTTTATTTAGATATGCGTACACGGAATACATGCCCCATCAATATTCTTACTCTTTTCAAAATAAGCTAAACGCTTGTACTATGAAAGTAGGACTAACTTTCCGGTATCCTGGAATGATGTGCGAACTCCCGACCACTAACTAACTAGATCAGTGTCTTAATCACTACACCAATAAGTTACTTAATTGTCAGTAGTGAAAAGGTATATCACTACTCTTGACTCACTGGTATAAGTATGATTTCTTTTCGATGATATCAGTGATTGAAAACTATGACTGTGATCACAGTTTTATCATAAAATCACAAAATAAATAAAGGAACAAAAAATTTGCACTTTCGTTAGCGTAAAAACCTGCATAATTCATAATCATTCTAGTGTAAATAAAAATATATCAAACCATGAACAAATTAAATTCTTCAAAAAAATAAATATGTTTGACAACATTTGACACGCAATCACCGTTAGTAGTTGTGATTTATTCGCAGTTTGCGATTTTTGGCATCTGCAATCACTATTCACTGTTCATAAAGAAATGTCAAAAAATAACGTGATTTAAGGATTCGATGCAAATTTTTAAATATTCTTTACGAAAAATCAACTAAAAATAATAAATTATTTTGCATATATAATCTATACTTATATTAAAAGTGTACGAGTATAATATAGGTATGTAATTATGGCAAAGTAAATGATTGATTTTAATAAATTGAGATAAACATAAATAGATCTGTTAAGAATTACATATGCCATAGCTGTCCATTAAGCGATATAAATGTATATTACGTATTTTATTTCAGATGTGTCTAGTGTAAACGGGTATAAACTGCTCGTTTAACCATAAATATGTACATTTTAGAGTTTCCAATGTTATATAATGCTATACCTGATTCATGAGAGCGCTTTTTAGACGGGAAACTAGATCTATTAGATAATCTGATTCATGGACTTAAAGACGTCATGCATTTCATGAACTAATCACAGAAAACATGTTAAAATTTGCAGTGAGTAAAAAGGGCCAACCGTCATAACGTAATAAAATGAGAATAATGTCAGTGATACCTTTGATATGATACCTTTTATTCGGTTGTTATTTGCTTGTCCAATTTGTCGCTTTCGAGAAGACGGGCGTCGGACAAACAGTCGTGATGTTTGGGGGCGCTTCCGTGACTAACTCCTTAGCGTGGCTGACAATGTTTGGACGGATAATTGAGAGCGGGCCTTCCGCTCCCGGGTGGCAGTTATCAATTAACACGCGGTCAGGCGCGTGACGTCACGACCGCATCGCCATCAAACGTGTAACACGTACATATTTGAAGAATTTACTAAGAAGTTTTTGATACACATGGGCGTAATGATACTCAAAAAATGTCAAATGTGAGATCTTACTTCTAAATGAAGATCATTGAATTTTTTTGTAACCTGAGTTAGAAATGTTCTGCGTTGTAATGTAATGGAAGTAGGCTCATACTGGTCTTTATACTGCGTGTTTCTATTTATTTTCTAGACCAACTGTAACGTGTTTATTTTATATATATACATATATATAAAAATGCTAAAGTAAACATATGTAGCGCCTAATTCCAAAACCTCCTAAAATGACAATGGATGAAAACGTATATTTTGAAAGCAAATGTATCAAATGTTTGCTTTTACATTAACATTTTTTAATGAGAAAAATTTCTGTGATGTAATTTTTAAAATTATACATGTAGGTATCTTTCTGGCAGCCATACTGGATTTTAGATTACGTTGCAATTGGCTGATTTTATTTTAGGGGGAATAGCAACTTATATTCTGTCTGCTTTGGGGTATTTTGGAACTAACCCTGATTTTAAACATACAATATCAATGGATTTAAGTGGTTTTTGTGAGAAACAATATGTTCTGCATGTAGCTGACAAAAAAATCTACAAATCTGCATATTTAACTCAAATTATTCGTTTTAGGGGGTTTTCGAATTAGGCGCTACGAATTTCCTTTTAACATTTAACATATGATAATAATAGTTCAACTACAGCATCTGTATATTTGCAAATTATATTTATGATGGACATAATAAACACACCCTTTTTTTATTTCTCCTGTATAAGAATGGAGCACTATCATTACAGAGTACAGTGTTTTGCACTATTTAAGAATAAATATATATGTAAAAATTAATGTTATTTCTCTCAAATACTATAGTTTTTTTATAAAAGCAAAAACAAATAATAAAATTTAAAAAAACAATGTTTCTAAATAAAATGAAATCGTGATTTCAAAATTATTAACATAGCAACCGGCGACTCGTAAAAATAAAAAATACACCACGTAACGCCCCAACATCGAAATAAAATTATATTTATTTAATTCTTGATAAAAAGTCTTTTAACAATATTGTACACTTTTTTCATGAACGATTATTTAATTAGTATTTTTGTTTTAATTATGTTAATAATGCACTGCTAAAAGCTTCAACAACTGAAGAGCTTGCATGATAAAATGTATGAGAGTGACATAAGAGTATGGAGTTCTATCCTCTTTTTCCGCCCCTGCATGAAAACGGAGTGATAATAATAGTTATGTTCATAAAGTAAACGATAGTATGCCTTTTTATTGAACTTTTGATTTATCCAGAAGATTATCGAAATAAATAGATTTAAAATAAATGAATACGCAGGATGGTATTCGAGCTCACTGTATTTCGGAACTGAAATGAATAATATTTTTATCACGGAATTATTATACAAGAAATATCGATGGAGTTTTATGTTTTATTTTGTATATTTCTCAAACAAGTGACAACAACAATTTAAAATATGGAATACGTATCAACTAGCTAGCGAGCGGCGTACTCGTACCGGAAAATTGAGATATTTTAGCATTTATATTATTGACGGGACAATGCGGAAAAGGAACTGTAAATTTACAACCATTTTCATCTATCGGTATTCATTTATCAATAAATTTTTCATACATATTGGTTTACCGATAGATAAGTATTTAAATTGATGGAATTACAGAAAATGGAAACTTTTCTTTTTTATTTAAGTATTAAAAATAAGTCCTATCTTAAACTTACTTCACGGCCCATTTGGAGACTTTGCCTGATGTACAACTCAGATCTAGATATCTTGCGCTACCGTATATTATTTCTTCATTTTAATAAAGTGTGCCAAGAAGTCGTTGTCCATTTGGAATCCCTACATGAATATGACTTACAGAATATTCTGTGCGTAAGCAAATAGCATAATCTTCCCAAAATTAGACTGAAAAGTGTTATAATGTTGGTGGAGCTGAATCATCTATTTTTTTATCCTTTCTCTCATTTTTTTTTACTCAAGTATATCGTAAAAAATTTGTGAATAATAATTTTGTTCTACGTACATTGTAACGTAACAAATACGTTAGCAGTAGAATTATTTAAATAATTCGGTTGGTATCAGGTTTTTAAATGTTGGCAACACTCGCGCGTACTCAATGGTCTGCGGCCAGGGGCCGGATCGGTAAGAAAAATTGTCACAATTACTAGTGCATCAATTTCTACTAATCTTGTGATAAATCCTAATTTGCATTATATTCATATCTTCTGCACATACATTATATTTCCCCCTTGGGTGTGGGATGAAGTACTCCGGAACTACGATGTCGCAATGCGCGTTGTGGATGGGTGTCTGAATCGATGGTCACGATCTACCGACAAGAGTAGCGGATGACCCGAACCTATCTATCAGTCAATAAATTCTAAAGCAGCACGTCGCGACAAGGGATCACATGTTACGAGTTCGAAACATGGAGGAAGCACGTCCCACACCCAAGGTCATGTATCATTGTCGTTACAATATATATGAATAGTGATGTTGTCATTGCTCTGGTAACACGTATAAATTAATCTTGTAAAATCAGCATCTGCCTTGAGTAGAATAATGTAGTATTTTAATTAACAAATTTTTAATACAAATTAAATTAATCAACTAGCAAAAATACCACAGAATTATGTTCTGAAAACGCAACTTTACAATAAAAATGCGTTCTCTTTAAAATACATTTTTAATTATCTTATTTCGTGTTAAGTATTAAATATAAATTAATATAAACGAAAATAATAATAAAATGTCCACTTGCATATCAGCCACTGTATAATTAGGACCATTATAAAAAATAATTTGAATTGTTACTAGTAAACCGATATACCGTTGTTGCAATCCTTAGTGTGAAATACTGGAAACACTTGGAAATAGGCTATTAAATATTAATTTATTTCAATGCTGTACATTTTTTACATTGAATTTGGTTTTAGTTTTGTTATGCCGATCTCGCTAGAAAACTCTGTGTTGAGACAAGAAAAGTTTACAATTAAGATTAAATTTGATGAATGGACATAAAATACACAAATATATTAAATAAAAACTGATATATATATATATATATATATATATATATATATATATATATATATATATATATCATACTTGGAATCATTGAATACCTGAATAGTATTGTGTAATATGTTACCTGGTAAACGACGGCATTTGAGTGGACACTACGTTTGGATGAGTGTCCCAATAACAGGTCGACCCATCTCTCTAATCTAAATTTTAATCCTACTATTTGGATACATAAATTTTGATATACTTTCTAACATTTTATTGTTCAGGGTCTAGGTGTCTGAAATAGGAAGTCGACTGAAGTTCTGTACTCAGAATGTAGGTATGTATAGTGTATTATGCTCCACTAGAGTATGGATATAGGTAATGAGTGGGACATACAAATCTACTAAACGTTAGTGCTGGATAGTCGGCTTTGTATAATAAATAAAGAAGGAGGAAATATGTAATATTCTATTAGCTCTGTCTTCCTTTGCAAAATACGATGTGATGATTTTAACGTATGTGTAATAGATCATATATAAAAACTAGTGTTTAAACCCGTCCTAAGATGGGCGCCAATAATCTACGTAGGACAGTTTGCCTGATAGAGAACATCAATTGCACGTGAAGTTTGCATTTGTTTCCATCTTTCTTGAGCGTGACTAATAACTAAACACCACAAATACTTATCCAATGTTAAGAAAACGAATAATTATTACATAGGTAGGTAGGTACCTGCATAAAATTTAAATAACCTTAATATTTTAAATTCACATTAATTTAAATCGTCTTATGGCAGTATTACAATGTTCCGAATTTTTCAAATATATAATTTATCCTAAGTTTTCTTTGATGTACCGATCTCTACAATGAAATATATGAATTTCTAATTCAATTTAGATTTACGATAAACAAAAGGACATTCAAATTTTATTTATATAAGATTGAAAAGATTTTTTTTTAATACTAAAAATATTTCCTACAAACTTTAATAATGCCATTTATATCACTTTCCAATTCAAGCGTCGGTGACGTAATTGTCTAAAAAATTAATTATAATATAAATTCCCCCGGTCTAAAAGTACAGTGACAGATAGATAGCTGACACTTTTTGGATCGTAGTGACGATAACGCCTACCGTCAAACGTTCACGAGAGATTTCCCATTATAAAACATGAACTGAGTTAATTGACAACCTGATTGCTGACCTATTAGTTCACAATTGCAATTATTAATAAAGGTTGTCATACTGTTTTAATAAAGCAAGCCACCTCATAAATGGGTACAAAAAAGTCAGTTTTATCGCAAATTTAACCTTTACCATACCATGATATAAAATACCCGAAAGCAGCCATGCTGTCAACTCGTGTTACAGTAAATAACTGTTACAAAAAATGATTTTATTAGCTTAAATGGGTTTAATGGCACGAAGTTACTCTAAATATTGAGCATTCAATTTTGAAAAAATGATTAATAACAAAATTTAGAGGATTCCTATACAATGTGTCCTTCCTTCTTATCTCTCTTCATTTAATTAGTAAGAAAGAGACAATTATATTTATATGTTTGTTGTTCTTTTCACTGTGAAAATAGTGTGTGATCTCTGTCTTTCATAACACAAATTGTATTTTTACCAATGTATTATATGTAACTTTACAACGGATTGAATGGAAAAAATAATTGTTTTTGTACGATTCCCTTTTCATAGATGCTTTTTAACTAGTCATTCCTAAGCACCAATATTTTCTTTAGGATTATCTAAAAATATTAATTTTATGTTGTACGTATTTACCGATATATTACAGGTTTGATTATGATGGAAGACCTGTGTTACTGCATGGTTTGGGAAGGGTTAATATTAAAATATTATCAATTTGTTTAGAAAATACTGTGGAAAATATAGAATAAATATGAATTAAATCAATAAAATTAACAAAAATGGTTGGCGTTAAATAATTAAACCAAAATAGTTTTATAAACAAAAGTACATTAAAAATGTTTTATAACAAAGTTTATTAAAATTTCAAAGCGCAAGTTTTAACCAGAGAGTTTTTATTGATTATAAATTTGATAGAATCCACAGATATGTATACACTGATATATCTAGCATCGCATAAGGTAGACAATTTTATGTTCATGAACCCACGAGAACAATCTAAGAATTTCACGAAGTTTGATGATCTATTTCGATGATTGGCCTATGTTATCACTAGTAAGCCCTTTAATTTACCCTTAGAACCTTTCATTTCACGAGGCAAACATTCTAAAATATATTATTTTTACATAATATGATGGTAAGATTAATTCAAATAAACTTTACGAATAAAGGTTGATAATGTAATAATAAAGATTAATATAATTATTATAAATATATAATTATTTAGCAAAGTAGTTTTTATGACCTTTGATAAATTAACACGATACGTTACTGTATGAAATGAGATAGCGTGACTCAAACATACGTATATCGCCCTATCTCTCGCTTAGGGAGTTTATCGCAAATGGTCACTCCTATGATAGTTCTATTTATGCTTGTGGCAGTAAATGTATGTGTAGTAAAATTTGTACTTAATCACAGTATTATAAATAAATCTGTATCAGTATCTCTTTTTTCCTATGTATTGATAATTATTATTTAAGTTGATTAATTATAATTTACTTTATATACGCACGTTGTTACCAATAAAGAAAGCACATAGGGGCGTCGAATGGTGTAGTTTTTAAATTCACAGACTAAAATCTCGTCTTTTTTTTGTATAATAAATCTTAAATGATTGCATATATTATAGAATTTCGGAAGTTAAACTTTTATTGCTTTTGTTGAGAGGAACCGGTACATCAGTAAAAATTTATAAAACGGTTCCTAGTGAGGGTGGGGGGGGGGAGGGAGAGGTCCTTTTGATATGTTACTGCAAATGAAATATGTTGATATCTAGACAATTTGCATATCTAGATAATTTTTTGAGTACTATCTTTTTTAATTTTCTTTTATGATGATGACGATTATGACGATGATGATGATGAAGAACGATGTCGATAACGATAATAATGATGATGACGATGACGAAATGACTCTTCCCTGTATGATCCGGATACTTAAAATAATAAAGTATAATTAATAATGAAACAATGAACAGATTTCTTAATACCTGTTAATATTTTTTAGTAGAAAGATATTTCGCTTTTAACGAAAATGCTCGATGTTTTAAATATCATTTTTTCCGTACATAAAGCCAGAGATATGTCGAGAGGGAATAATCACCTGAATCAGTGGGGTCGTCTGCGAGATCCGACTCGGTGGACCAAAAGGTCTGTCCTTGATAAAGGATGACGTACAAGAGAAAAACTTTGTATGTCAATTTGGGGGATTGGAATTTCAGTCATTTGGGAGCTCTCGGAGATAGAGGTCGAAGTTTAATTGCCACCTCCAAACCACTTGTGAAAGTCCTGTTTTATGGAGGCTCTGACATTATAAACTATGCTTGGCGTGATCATAAAGTGACTTGAACAATGACTATACAAATCCTCGGCAGATGTGTGACTTTGAGAGATGTAAGTAGCTGTCTACGTGGAGAGATAGTAATATATATTAATATAAAGGCACAGATATGTAATATTGTACAAGAGATTACTGTATTTTATAAATACATTTTTCTTTGATCGATTAAAAGTGTATACTTACTCGTATTATTTAAGTAATTATCAATTTTTAAAAAATATTTCTATTTTAAGATATATTATTGCAAATGCAAAAAAATATTTCATAAAACTATAGTTATGAATATGAACGCAATATATATATATATAAAAAAAAAAATTTTGATATTTTGCTACTTTGTTAATTCTTCGAATCTAGTCCGTCATCGTGCTGCTCATGACATAAATAGGTGCCGAGGACTGCCTAAAAAATTCGATCAACTTTTACAGGCTCCTTTCTAATAACTATTTAAAATATTTGCGCAGAATATACAATTTATAATTTTTATTTATTTCAAATTTTATAATATTATCTAGGTACCTTGATAAATTTTAATTAAATAATGTAATATTTTCAATTTTTTTTGGATGATTCAATATACTCGTAAGAGACTGAATGTGAATTTTAACTTTTTTTGAAAACGATATATTTAATAACCAATGCAAATACATTCATTTGTGAAAAGCAATAATTTTCGTATAAACCTTTTACAATAAATTTATGAACAAAATGTATGATAAATTTTAAATATGAATTAAATATATTAATTAGAAAGATATACATATAAACCGTAATTAAATGTATTAATATCAAAAAAGGGTAATATATAGGTTCGAAAATTTGTCGCTAAAAATATCGTCGCTGTAGTATAGTTGGATAATGCACCTTCCCCAGTTTGGAAAGAGATGCAGGTTCGAATTCCAGTGGCGCAACAACAATATTTTTCGATGAAATTGATTTTATATGTATATATTTCTAATTAATATATCTAATTCATATTTAAAATATCATAGACTTATGTTCTGAATAATTATAACTTCACAATAAGGATGTGTTCTCCCAATAAAATGTATTAATTAATGTAATAAAATGTAAATCGAAATATTTATTTGAAAATATTTCGAGATTCGTTGTACTAAAGATAATCCATTACGAAAATGATTAAGTAGGGTTTCGCTATTATATTTTTGGTGATAATTATAATACATTTAGCCATTTAAAAAGAATGTTTAAAATTGCATGGATCTTTCATAATAAAATTAATTTAAAGCAAGCATTCATATAGTTTTTGCAAAAACATTCAAAAACTTACGCTGAATTGACTTAAAAAAACACGTGAATCGTGTATAGTACGCAACTAAATTTATATTTACGTTCTTATACATTTATTATTATTAAAGTTTAGTTTATTTTTAATAGTGTACATAAAATAATAAAATATTTCAATTCACAATTATTTAATAATATAAATAAATCATTATTTTATTTAGTTTTTTACTCCTCTGAGGAAACAAAGTTCTTTGTTGCATAATCAATTGGTTTTAAACCAAAAATTTAAGCAACCTAACGTTCAGCTCTATTTTTATTTAACAAATATATTTAAAGTTGTTTTATATTAATTATTAAAATATTTAAATGTAATTATTAATTAATGAGAGAAATATAATGTTAACACAAAGCACTTTTAAAAAATAATTAATTATCGCGTTAATAAAAAGGGAATCATCATAGAGCGCATCCAGAATGGTTAGATAAATAAAAAAGGATCGACGTAATAAGGTCAATATTTAGTATTCAAACTTGACTTATGTTGGTGGTCATATATACGATTAAATTAATTAGTTTTATTTAATTTCGCTGTTGATTTAAAATGTATGTTTTATTTCCTTTAGGAAAGGCATTAAGGAAATTAACTCCTCGATAGGAGAAATTATGCATAAGCCATACACACGCATATTTCGACATTTGTCTGGCATTTTGTCGAATGAATCAAAAAATATTGGATGATTTTGCGTGTCAACCAAGGCAGGTAGGTACCCATTGCGCATGTACTCAATAATAATTTAATTCATTACCAGTTACGTACACACACTAACTGTTCTGTGTAAATTTGAAAATATGATTTTCTGTCATTATTGACGAACCTAGTAAACTTTAAGTATAGGATTGGAATTTATTCTAACCTTCAATACGATTTTTTTTGTCCAAATTAATCGAACACACACGCATAACTCGAGATTTTAAAACATGCGTACGAAGATTATTACCTGTCACCGACATTTAAGCGTTCAATATCAACCCTTAAGACAAAATAGAGCCTCCCGCATTAGCACAAAGAACTTTGACGATGTTTGTCTACGAGAAGTGTGTGACAAACGTAAATACCATTTTAGGCGAACATTTTTAAATTAAGAAAGCGTTAGTACCCATGAAAGTGAATTTAGTTTTTAAAGATTTTAACAAGACCATCTTTTAATATCAAATCTGCCTGATCATATCTTCAACATTTACCTCATATATTTTATTTTCTACTCTTTTCTCACTCATATGTCCCACATGTCTAAGCTATTTCAGCGACTGTTTCATAATTATATCGACTATAATACAAACAGATCTAAATTCTCTCTTAATTCGTTTATATATCGCTCTACCGTTTATAGATTGCGTATAATATATTTATTGGAGCAGCCATATAAGATAATATAATAATAATACATGTTTTAGTACAAATTAAATATATCAATTACAAAAATGTATAACATATATTATAACAGAAAATTAAAAAAATATATTTCACTTACAACATATCGCATAGGTCTATAAGTATAATTGTGTGATCTCGGAATAACCATATATAATATAATATAATATTATATATATATGATTTAAAATGTTATAAATTTCAGATACGTCCTTCTAAGATATTGCCATCGTATCAACTCTTCAAAATGGCCGGGTGCTGTCATGTACGATACACAGTTTAAAAAACTCACAGCGAAATAAAGACTAATCTATGTTAGTACGCCCACAATTACATTGATATATTGGCCACAGAAACTCACCTACGTATACGCTCATAAGCAGTGACGTGCAGTAGGTATAGATTTAGGTTGTACTATTACCAATGATATTATACAATCATATATAATATATGTACTACAATATATGTTGTACAAAGGATTACGAACTTTCGTTTAACCAACATCTTTAGACAAAATGAATCCGTCGTTTATTCGACCCTACCATGAATTTATTTGTAATTTTAGAGTACTATTAATAGTGTTTTTAATGTTTAAGTTTTAACGTAAAATAATATCTTCTTACCCATATAAAAATTAATATAAAAAATTTATGGACGTTCTTAAGAACAGTTTTTATGACTGAACATGATTCTTTTATTATTTAAAAATCTTTCACGTAATAACTAAACGAAATAATTATTTTTATTAATGGTTAAAGTAGAAAATAGTTCTGCCAACTGCTTTTTATTTTTCCCAAATAAAA
Source organism: Eubasilissa regina (assembly GCA_022840565.1). Lineage (NCBI taxonomy): Eukaryota > Metazoa > Arthropoda > Insecta > Trichoptera > Phryganeidae > Eubasilissa > Eubasilissa regina. The sequence goes on along the minus strand of JAINEB010000007.1, from coordinate 10,923,097 downwards.
AACAAATTCATGCACCAAATGCAGCTCGAACGCAAAGAACGATCATGAAATCAACACGTTAAAAATAGTAAGATAGTAAAATTCGCGAATTAGTAAAAGTGAAAGTAGACACCTCAATGATTTGCATGTAGTTGTAAATCTTTCTAATGTTATTCTGTTAAAAACAACTTATGTAACGAATCCGTGCAAAACGTGTCAACCGAAATTAATTTTGAATTCAGTAAGTAGCCAATTGTGTGACTTGAGTAATTCATTAGCTTATAAGTAGAAGATAGTAATGCGTCAATTATAGCTACTAGCGCTACGTTTGCAGCGGTGGGTTGTCATGGTAGCTTTAGAACTAAGCCATCAAGTTTCTACTGGTACACAGATGGCGTAAATATACGTTCTCGGTTTATATTATAAATTATCTAATTTATATTTGTTTCGCAGAATTTTTAGTAATGCATAGCTTTTTTGTTTATATGCACTGCACGCTCCTGCATATAAATGATTCACACTTGTATAACTAAATTCTATGTTCATTTATCTATATATTCACACGAATCAACCTGCCAGGACTGCATAATCATTTTATCACCCAGAGTTTATATCTAGGTACTTCAGTCAGACTAGCACGCGTTATATAACAACCCAGTCGGAACAGCTCAGTTAAGAACGTGGAGAGTATTTTGTTCACCGTTCAACCGATGATGACGTCCCTTTGTGAACTTGAATGATGTGGTCGGTGATGGCCAGCTGACGTTTCCGACAATGTTTGCCGACAGATACTCAATTTCATTTACCGTTGAGCCAGATATTGTCAACATTGGAAGCAAGCCTCGATTACAAAATTTCCTAGGAGCAAAAATGTTTTCTGTAGTATATTTCCGTGCATTCAAAATATCCTAAATTACATTAAACAAGTATGTACTCTGTACAACCAGCAAGAAAAAATACCAATGTATCGCTTCTATTCAATTAAATGAAATCAAATGCCTCTCGAATATTTTTCTTGACGTTCATCCAATAGCCATTTTAATAAGGGCCATTTAATGAGAGAAAAACTTAAAAATTCATAAATTATATTACTGATAAACATCTGGCATGACAACTATCAGTACACAACATTTACAATAATTGATATTGACAGCGATTTGATGCAGTATTTCAAAAATTTTTTTTATATTACTATAATTTATTTAAATATTTCATTAATGTTTATGCGTTTACATTAAATTACTCAAATATTCTGTATATTCAACTTGAAATATTATAGTTAAATTACTCTCTTAATCATATAATATCTGTCAGAAAAATACTAGGTTCTGTTTATCTTACTTATTATTTTCTTTATTATCTTATAAAGTGAAACCTCAGTTTACGAACAAAAATCCCAATGAAAAAAAGCTTCAGTTTGCTAACAGAATTTCGGTTTACGAACAGGCAGGCAGTCTCAGAACTCACTACGGAAGAATTGGAGCTGCTTTTTTTTATTTTTATATTATTTTTATCAATATCAGAATATTCTGTGATATTTTTAATATATATTAATTTAATCAATTAGAATGAAATCCAGAAAACATTTATTTATCAAAAAAATATTTGGTTGCTACTGGGATTCGAACCTGGATGACTTTCTATTCTGGGGAGACGTGTTACCATTCCACTACATTTATTATTTCAGAAAATTGAAATAAGACCCGAGAGCCAACCATTAATTATGTGGGGGTGATGTAATACATTAATGACTTCAATTGGTAGGATTTAGCACGCTCAAAAAAATACGAAGATCTTATAGGAGATAGCAACAGTAAATGTAACACTTGTAACTTGGAAGATTGAGAAGAATGATTAATGACGAGAGCAAGAGAAAATTGAACCCGAATAAGATGAAGGTTTTTTAATGAAGAATAATATTATTGACTTTTCACAGAACCAACTAGATTATAAATTTTCATAGGTTCAAAAATGTTTTCAACATCTGAGTCTGTTAGGTAATTATTGGTCTCTTTCACTCGTGTCATTCCGCCTCTCTCACCACATTTCAGCGTTTTCTATCTCCGCTGTTCGGTACCGTAGTAATTTGACTTTCTTCAAGTATTTTCCTTTTTCCGGCATCTCAACGGTTTCGTCGATTGATACATCGACTTTTGTTAATCTCTAGCGCTTCTCTTCACCTGACTGAAAAAGAATTCGTAAAAGTGTTTTTCTGCCCAAAGTTGAAGGATATCGGAGTGAACTCATTGTTTTTTTAAATTTAATGATTTAGGGAGAATTCACATATAGGTATGTTGTGGTAGTTTTTTTATATACTCTATAGCATGAAGCATGTATGTATGTACATATATATATATATATATATATATATATATATATATATATATATATATATATATATATATATAAATGTCATTTATAGCTAATAAATGTTATGTTTTCGTAATAATTTGTAAGAATTTTGTGGGCTGTTACTGAGTGTTCTTATTTATTTTTTTGGATTTGTAATAGTAAATATCAATTTTTACGATTATTTAGGTACCTACTGTGAATATTTTATATTATATGTTTAATACATGCGTACGTATGTAAAATTTATATGTTATTGTGATTTTAAATTTGATTTTAACTATTGATTAAAAAAAAAAAAAGAATTCTTGCCCAGGCCATTTCAGTATTGCTCTGGATATGAAACGATCATTTTCTATTTTTTTTTTATCGTTGTGAAAATTTGAAAATTATAGAATTTCATATTCTAAGTTTATTAGTCCTAAGTTCCCTACGTCACTTGTATCTTAATTAATTTCCTTGTGTACTGATTTGTAATAATTTAAACTTTTTGATTTTGACAAAAAAATATTGTTTAACTTTGACTGCATATTAATAGTTACAAGAGTTAATGTTTCTTTTGAAAAAATATTCTTAATTTTTTAGAGTAAATTTTTTAACATTTTTTTTTAAAAACTAGACCAGTCCCATGAAAAAGAATTAAGTTGTAATAATTATAATTATATTTTAAATTTGCAAAATACAATTATATTTTTTCAATATGTACCTATAACTATTAATTATTAATTTATTCCAGATCAAATTTTTCACGAAAAGAAATTAAATATTATATAAATAGGTAATATGAATGTCAATCATAATGTGCTTGTGTTACTTGTTATTCTGGTACTTCCGATAATCACAATATCGGAAGACATCGATGCGATGAAAGATTCATCTAAAATATTGTCAAGAAGAAGACGGTACGTGACCTTTCCTGAAGGAGCCAGCTTTTCGGTATGTTTGCCAATCTATTATAAATCACCCTTCCATAAATAATCATAATAATAGAAATAACGCTTTGTGGATAAAATACTTTATTTATAAAAACCGCATACTGAAAATACGCATTATTTTTTGGCGGCAACGTTCTATAACAAATGAAGAAAATTTTTTTCTTACTTGTTAATTGAACTATGAACTATAGAACTTCTAGAATTTATTGTTTGTAATTAATACAAATTAAATGTATTAATTAGAAAGATATATAATCTATTTTATGGAAAAATATTGTTATCGCTACCGGGTTTCGAACCTGGATCTCTTCTAATCCGGAGAACGCGCATTAACCGATTATGCTATAACACCACAGTGCATTGATGACAAATTTTCGAGCCTATATTTTAAATTAATACATTTATAATTCTATCATTTGAAAGCCATCTTCTTTATTATAAAAATGAATTGTTAATTATAGCGTCTCCTATCAAATTACTCAAAGATATTTGAGATTCCGTAAAAATAAAGAAGATGACTTTCAAATAATGGAACGATAGATGTATTAATTTGAAATGTATAAAATGAGTGAAGTTGAACCTTTTCAACTCAGAATTTAGTCAGGTATCCACCCATAAAATATTGTGGACTAGGTCTGTTACACCCTGAATAATGTTGTTGCAGGGGTGGTCTCATTTCTCTATGGCATTATATTTTGTCTGATAGCCGTGTATCGCCGCCCTGTTACCCGTGTAGCATGGCAGCGCTCCACGATTCCCCTGTTGTATAAAAAAATGCCAACCTGGCGGTGAAGGGCAAGTGGTGGGTCACCTCTCACTCGCATTATATCTCTGGGTATGATTAATAATTCAAATAAAATATATTCTTAGGTTTTTAAAAAATGCATATTTGGTTGTTTTTTTTTTGTGTCGAGAAAATTTTATTGACAATAAAAATGTCCATTAAGAATTTTAACTTAGGTTTCAGAGGTTTTTTTAATAAGATTTCTGAATTGTTATTATTTAACGCGCACCTTATTTTATTTATGTGGAAGAGAAAATAAAGCGACATCTGTTTTGAGATTTTGTAATACAGTCGAAATCAGGGGGAACTAAATATTATTTCATGTTAAAAAAATGACAGGTGCCGGCCTAGTCAATAGGAAGTTAAGTCGTAATGTAAATAATTCGGTGAGGACGCGGCCGAGATATAATCCGGGTAATATTTAAATGGTAAGGGTGGTGTGCGCCCAGCGGGATCCATGTCGGCCTAGACAATAGCATATTGTATCACAATGTGTGATGATATGTAACTGTTGGTATATTAAGTTATTAAGGAGAACACATTCTTATTGTGAAGTTGTAATTTTTCAGAACATAGGTCTGTGGTATTTTAAATACTAATTAAATGTATTGATGTATATATATATATATATATCTTTCTAATCAATACATTTAATTAGTATTTAAAATACCACAGACCTAAGTTCTGAATAATTACAACTATATATATATATATATATATATATATATATATATATATATATATATATATATACATATAAAATCAATTTTATCGAAAAATATTGTTGTTGCTACCGGGATTCGAACCTGGATCTCTTCCAATCCGGGGAACGTGAATTAACCGACGCCAAATTTTCAAAATATATTACACTTTTCAAATTGATACATCTGTCATTTCACTATTTGAAAGCCATCTACTTTATTTTTACGAAATCTCAAATACCTTCGAACGATCCGATAGGAGACGCCAGAATTAACAATGAATTTTTTTAACGTATTTGTTTCCTTCCAAAAAATTCAAGTTGATATTCTAATATTTTAGATGGCTGCATGCTTGACGGTCGGAGTGTTAGGAAACCCCATGCCTGGCATCTTCACTTGGGGGCTGAACTGGGGTATAGCGTTCGAGTTGCCGAATGAGACCATGTCTTTCAACGCCCTGAAGAGGGCGCACTACATCCCCCGGCCCGTCATCGCTAGACGCTATCGACGCGACCTCTACTCCAAGCTAGAGATCGTCATTAGCGAGTGAGTACCGGTACCCTACTTTGACCTATCCAGCTCTATTCACTATCTTGTGCCTAAATCAAACAAAACTTATGCACGAAGATTTTATTTAAAAAATACACAACAGTCTAAATTCAGGTGTGAAAATTTGCTACAATAGTCTTACATATTTTTAAAGAAAAGTGCAGTTCTTGCTCCACAAAATGGGGAGAAAATTCGCCCAAAAACTTTTAAATGTCCAAACTTGAGATTAAAAGTGCTACAACAGTACAAATATATTGAATATTGCATTTTCTACTTTTCTCTTTGTTAGTATATTATTTAGTTGTGTTAGAATATTATTTAACTAAACCTTTTTCAATTTTTTTATATTGAACATTACAATTTTACATAAGTTTACTTCATATTTGTATATTATCAACTTATTTACTCTTACTTTACTTACTATTTTTTATTTTTGATACATTGAACATTGCATTTACTTTAAGTTTTACGTTGTATTTATATGCTATCTAATTGCATCTTGTTTTACTCTTTACATATATATACATATATACATTTTATATATTGAAAAATACAGTTACTTTAAGTTTTATAATGTATTTATGTGCTATCTAATCGCATCTTCTTTTACTCTTTCTATATATATTTTTGTACATAGATCATGACTCTGTTTACTACTATACCGGAAAAGCACTGTCTGCTATAATACATTAAAATATTAGTGTAGCAGGCAGGGTACCCAAATATATGTCTTATTTTGCTACTATGTTATCCAATTATAACAATATAACACTGTTCTATGAATAAAAAATAAAATTATTATTATTATTATTCAAATACTCCTGAAAAACAGTGAATGGTGACTCACCGCTTACCCAGTCCTTCATATTCACAACCAGAATGGAACGCCAGGAATATAGCATAGCTACTAACTAAAGACCATTCACTGTCCGTACAGTGCAGTAAAAATATTTATTCAGTAAAACAACATAAGGCAGAAATATATCAAATGCACACAACAAAAAGAGTTGAGAGGGACTGCAAATGGCGGTTCCTAAGTCCCTCACACATCCGTTAAAGAGACAAAGAAGACAATGCACAAACACAAAAAATGTTCCTTCCGGCAGAGGGAAGCCGGGCAGATATTAAAATTAAGGTTTTTCAAGTAATAAGAGGGAAAGGCGGATGGCTCTCATCCTCTTTCTAAACACCTGACCGTTTCAAAATCTCAAAGTCTGAAATTCCACTCGTTCCTCATCAGGTCATCGTTTCGAGCCGGTCGATGACCTACCACACTCAATACCGCAAGCATATCCTCCTTGGCGTCCCTCATAATCTTCTGAGAAACAGAATGACATAAAGTCAAGAAAAAATGTTAATGTGAAAAAATTTTTGTCGGTTTCGATTGCTTTTCGCGACATGTTCTTTATCACGTGCGCCGAATATACCAATACGACGAATACCAGATGGCTTGTTTATAATTTTAAATATTGTTCATTGAATGTAAAAAAATCAATTAGAATTATTAAAAATTTTCAACAGCCACCATTTTGAAATAAGAAAGCTTATGAAGCTAACTAATTGTTACGAACTTGGCTTCTTAGTATGTTTTTAGTGTACACCTCGTGATGTGAAGGTCCAAGAAATAGACTTTGTAACAATTAATGTTTCATTATAATAAGCTACAATTTAGTACACGGTAAATCACTAGTATAGGTCAAATTATTAAGCCGATGAATTGCAGATAAAAGAGACGCGCGCACTCTTGCGCGCCGTCTTTATAGCCACACATACCTGCACCGGCGGTGCGGCACACATACACATGTACACACACCATTCCAAGGACATCACACTAATTAACTTATCAGAAATATCTAGTTAATTCTTTAAAATGTCTGTCACGAGAGCTCGGTGTTAGATGCACGTATGCCGGGTAGAAAAATATTATAGAAACATTTACACGTTGAACATTAGTTGCTCGGTTATTGACAAATTCATTCCCGGAAGTTATTGACTTCACTTACCATTACCGCGTTTAATTGTTACGTCATATAACTAGATATTTGTAATCATTAATATTAAAATATCTCTCGCCATTTGTAACGTCGCACGTCAGTCACTCTTTTAATAATGGCTTGCGACCATAATTCATAAACGCATATTTCTAATAAAATAATTCTAAAATTAAATTAATGTATTCATTATAAATATATACATATAAAATCAATTTTGTCGAAAAATATTGTTTTTGCGTCACCGGGATTCGAACCTGGATCTCTATTTCCAATCCGGGGAAGTACACTACCAATTGTGTTATAACGTCAGTATTTTTCATGACAAATTTTCGAACCTATATGTTACATTTTTTCAAATTAATACACCTGTCATTCCATTATTAGAAAGCCATCTATATTATTTTTACAGAATCTCAAATACCTTTGAGTAAACCGGCTGCAGACGCCAGAATTATCAATTCATTTTTATTAAATTTTGGACAAAATTGATTCAATTGATTAATTAGTATTTAAAATATCACAGACCGTCTGTTCTGAATAATTACAACTTTACAATAAGAATGTGTTCTCCTTAATAATACTAAAATTATTTAACATTTGGAGATTTACGTATTTAACATTGGTAGATGCCTACTTTCCAAGTATGTAATAATAATAACATTCAACATCAGAATGTAGGAACATATAAATTATTTTTTGAAAATTTAAATCTCCTCTTCTCCCTTATCCGTCCAACGGACGTTGGCTTTCATGTTCAGACTGGCTAAACCATTGTCTCAGATCTTTAAGCCATGATATTCTCCTTCTTCATAGGCCCCGACTTCCAGCAATCTTTTCCGTCATTATGAGATGCAAGATCTAATACTTCTCTGAATGTCCGACATATATCTATTTTTATTTAAATTTATTTAATTTATGCATTCTAATCATAGATGTCTCAAATCCCCTGGCCTTAGGCGAATACCTTAAGGTCGTAATCCGCGACTAATTGCACAACCATTTTTTTCTAAAAGACATAAATTAGATTAAAAAAAGGTGTACTAAAAATAACTAACCTGAAATTTTCGTTACTGGACGTCTTGTTTAGTATGTTCATATATTAACTTTCACTACTTGAAGGAAAATTAATTATAATATAACCTTTAAGTTAAGTTTGCAAGAAATTTGTCAGATTGGTGTAATTTGATTTATCACATGAATAATCTTTCACACACACAAATCTAGTTTTGTCACGCTAATTGGCTTATTTAGTAAAATCTGATTCTATTTATACACACCATAAGTTAATTAAAACACTATTTAAGATACGCAAGAATAGAAAACTTTCCATTTCGTCTTTGGAATGAGCTGTGTCAAAGAGCGTCAGAGTTAATATTTTTTCCAATGCTTACTATGCAGTATCGACTACGGATACAGTACAGAGGTATTGTTAAATTTTTTTTTGATCCAAAATTAACTGACTTTTAAGTTTCTAAATAGCTGCCATTTTGAAACAAGAATTCGAATCGGGGTGGTTATCAACCATGGCCGAAATATTTAGCAGGTCTCTTTTTTAGAAAAGTTTAATCAAAATATGAAAAGAACTATGGAAGTTACCGTGTCTAGTAAGACTATGTTTTTTGTTGGTATTTTTTATTTTTTAAATAAATAAATGGCGTGTCCCTCACTGAATAGGGTGTTATTGTCAACCACGTATCGTAATTATTATTAAATAATATATTATATTAATATAAACAGGTAAATAAATATATATATACATATATTTACATGAAGGGTTGATGACCTAATTAATCACAAATATGATGATTTATAATCAACAGTGATATGCAGTAGGTATAGATTTAGGTTATGCTGTTACCAATGATATTATATAATCATATATATTATATATAATACAATATATGTACTTTCGGTTAACCAACGTCTTTAGACAAATAAATCCGTTGTTTATACGAACCTACCATGTATTTATTTGTAATTTTAGAGTACTATTTTAAAGTTTAAGTTTCTACGTAAAATAATTCCTTCTTATCCATATAAAAAATGTATGGACGTTTTTAAGAACATTTTCTATGACTGAACGTGATTAATTTATTGTTTGAAAATCCTTCAAGTAATACCCAAAGGAAATACATATTTTTTTAAAGATTGACACAGAAAACAGTTCTTCTAATTGCTTTATGTTTTTTCCAAATCAAAAATCAATCTATGCACCAAATTTAAAGAATAACAATGAAATCAACACTTTAAAAATAGTAAGATAGTAAAATTCGCCTACTAGTAAAAGATAAAGTAGATACTTCAATAATTTGCATGCAGTTCTAAGAATAAGTAACTTCATACAAAACGGATCAACCGAAAGGAATTTTCAATTCAGTAAATAGCTTATTATATGATTTGAGTAATTCACTAGCTTAATGACACAACCGAGTAATGTGAATAGCTCGATGCGGCAAATACACAAGAGCGCCATGGGTACAGCGGTGAGTGTTGTTGTAATTTTTAAAACTAATCAATTAAAGTCTCTACTCGTACACAGATGGCGCCAATTGTAAAATAACGTTTCCGTTTATTTTAATCCAATTATTTAATTTGCATTGGTTTCCCAGAATTGATAGTAATGCACAGTTTTTTTGCTTGTATGTACTGCATACCCCTTAATAATTAATAAGCATAAGCAAAATAATTGCAAAAATATCTTCCTACTAATATTGACACCTTAAACATCTGATAAACAGTAATAGGAATGATGGTCTAAAATTATAAACTTCTTGGTACTTGGCCCTACTAAATCAGTGAAGTGGAAGGATTCATCTACACAGAACCTATGATAAAAGAAATTTACAAAGTATTATACAAAAATACTAATACGACAGACAGACACACCCTACTTTGGACACGGTATTGCTAATCTATACAAATATAACTACAACACTAACACATCACATTTGCGACATCAACCTGCATAATGGACCTTAAATGGAATTCAAAACGTCGGCCAGTGAAAATAGTCCAGAAAACTTAACACATAACTTTATAAAGAGCTCCAATTAAACAAAAAAGTAATAAAACAATCTTTGTAGTCTAAATAGATGAATAAATAAATATTAGCGAGTATATTCAATTATCTATATATTAAGTGTTATAACAAAAAAAATTGTTAAACTAACTAAATTACCAACATATCGTTTCCCCGCGGGGGTAGGCAAAGAGGATAGAGCGCCACACTTCTCTGTTCTGACACACAATTTTCGCCTCATCCACATTTATACATCTTATCATACAAACGCGCCGTTTGTTGAGGCTTCTAACAGAACCGTCCTTCATTATCTGGTTTACCTGGTCGTGCCAAGTCTTTCGCGGACGTCCTTTATTTCTGGTGCCATCAACACTTGTGGTATATATCTTTCTTACTATTATCTCCTCATTCACCCGTTCCATATAACCAAACCATTTAAGTGATTCTTACCTACCTACCCTAAACCTTTCTTAATCTTGCTTACTATACTAACATCCAGCTTTACATTCTTTCTTTATTTCTTCATTTTTTACTATCATAAATAGATTTGCCATATATACGCCTCATCTCATCTCTCATTTCCACTGCATTAAGTCTACTTTCGTTCCTCTTCTGCCAGATCCAGGACTCACTTCCACACATTAGTGTCGGTAGCAGGACTCCATTGTGCACCGCTAGTCTTGCCTCGGTTAACAAATTCCCATTAGATATAATTCCATTCAAAGCGCTGTTCACCTTATTCCCTGCAGTCACCCTCCTTTCGATATCATTCACAGCCTTTCCGTTTCTACCAAACATATTTCCCAAATACACAAACTCGTCTACTTGTTCCAAACATTCATTATCTATAAAAATTTAGCACGGTGTCATGTTTTCCTTCTTCTCAAATACCATCACTTTCGACTTGTTAACATTCATAATAAGGCCGCTTTCCTTGCATACATCGTACATTCTACTCACTAGACTCTGTAGTTCTTGTTCATTATTCGCCAGTGGTAACAAAAGTTTTTCAAAAGCGAAGTTACGAAAATAGTTTACAATAAAAATCTTACTTTACAATTCCAACGTCAAAAATATATTTTGCCCAAAACATCTATAAGTCGGAAAGTATAAATAATATTAATAAATGAAATGTTCAAAATTAAAAAATAAAAGATATTTAAAATTCGTAGACTTTTTTGTCAAGTTTAAATCACATCTATCATAATAATAAATCCAAAAACTGAATACCTACCGCGTTGGTGTGACCCAATTTTGGATCAAGGGATCACATACTTATGGCTCATAAAGCTATAAAATGGAGGAATCAGGGATCGCGATACCATAAAATACTGGTTAATTCAATTGGATAGAGATGTAACTGAAACCCTATTATTGAAGTTACAAACGTGGTGACTTAGATGTAGTCATATAAAAGATGTTCTATTATATTGACTAACTTATAGGAGAACCGCTGAGTTTCGGAGAGTTGAGGAGAATTTATTAAATTTGTATGAGAAGATGTATGAATGTGGATGTGGCGAGAATTGTGTGTCATGAGAGAAGATTGTGGCACTCTATCCTCTCTGTCTAACCCCGCGGGGAAACGGCGTGATGGTAAGTAAGTAAGTTTTTTAGCTGTTAAAATAATATAATTAAATATACTTCATTTGATTCTCTCATTCTCTCTCTCTCTCTGTCTCTCTCTTTCTCTCTCTCTATCAGTCGATCATTGTGGTGCATTCATACGTTCATCGTTCTCTCTGAGGTGTGCGTGCATACGATTTGCATCATAGCGCACATAAAAAAAAATAGCGCGTAACAAAACTTCTTCTTCATGTTTCATCATCTGTCGAAAGTTGGCGACCATGCTACGGTATGCTGATTAATTCTGTATAAGATCACCAATATTTTGGACATGAACCACTTTTTGAGGTTTCTCAGCCAAGTTAATCTATGTCTGTTGACGAGTCTTAAAATGAGTTTTGAAAATGAATATGCCTAATGAGAGTTTTAAAATATCATATTTTTCATCGAAAAAAGTATGACTGTTGTTATTAATTCTTTTGACTTATTTATGCGTCTTAGTATATATATTATGCGAAAAACCTTAACATACCAGTATAAAGCACTGATATATTATATATATTATATATATATATATATATATAATATATCAGTGCTTTATACTGGTATGTTAAGATTTTTCGCAGGTATATATATATATATATATATATATATATATATACATATATATATATATACATATATTACATCAAGATATTCGTGGCGATACACCTCCGAACCTGGTGGCGGCATGCGGAAGCTCAGGATGAAACAGAAATATGGGTTATCGATGCGGTCGCCAGAGGCGATTGACGGCACTGGCCGAGCGCGGCGGATCAAACGACCCTCTGTTTCCGATCCTCGCAAACGGTGGTTAATCTTAATTAGCTCATTGATTTCATACCTTTGGGGCAACGTTATTGGAGGTATATCATGACAACGATGACGATAAGTCATTGGGAGATTTTGGAAGATCAAAGGTGAAATAGGTAATTTCCTTAAATGGTGACCAATAATATGGTGCCCCCATATATTCAAAAAAGGTATCTAAGGAATGGCTGTATATATATACGACCATTGGTTTCATAAGCTGTATATTGTTTTTTGAGTTGTAACTAATAGTAATAGGAGTATTGTTGCGTTGCGTATTATCATTTTCAAATAACACATTTATTTTTCAGTATGGGGTACGATGGAAGGGTGTGCATCTTCCGCGCTCTCTGTGAAGCTGCTCAAAGATTACTACCAAAAGGAAATTCTATTCTCGAGGAACTATTTAGAACACTTTTTACGTAAGTTTTTATATTTTTTCCGCAATGAACAGAAGACACATTTATTATCCATAGTAATAATACACCCAGTGGCGTACAGTAAGTATAGCTTTAGGTTATGCTGTTACCAATGATATTATAAAATTATATGTAATACAATATATGTTGTATATAGTATTATGAACTTTCGTTTAACCAACGTTTTTAGACAAAATGAATCCGCCGCTTATACGACCCTAACATGTATTTATTTGTAATTTTAAATTACTATTAATAGTATTTTTAAAGATTAAGTTTTAAGGTAAAATAATACCTTCTTACCCATATAAAAAACGTACGGACGTTTTTAAGAACACTTTTTCTATGACTGAACATGATTCTTTTATTGTTTGAAAATCTTTTACGTAATAACTAAAGGAAATAATTATTTTTATGAAAGGTTAACTTAGGAAATAATTCTGCCAATTGCTTTTTGTTTTTCCCAAATCAAAATCAAATCCTAACAAATCAATATTCTTACAATTTTCAATCTATACTAAACGCTTTATGCTATGGAAATAGTACTTACTTGCAGTTCTCTCGAAATAAGGCTCGAACCTATTAAAATGCCATAAAATTTTGAAGCTCAATATCTCAGTTTGATGTAAATGTCAAATGATTACAAATGATTGTTATTCCAAGGGCACGAGATATGTAATATTAATTTACAGATTTGAATTAATGCGTATCCGCGACAGAATTAGTGGCAATAATGTCTGCAGCAATGAACGAATGTATCGACTGGCATACACGAGCGTGACAACAACATTGAGTGGCGAGAGTAATTGTTTGCGGTCGTAGATTCTCGGCACACCCCCGCTCGCAAACATTAGATTATTCCATTAAATATATTTACATAATACCGCACCGAGGCGGCTAAGTCCCCTTTCTTGGCGGTTTTGGAAATTGAAATCTGGCGTCCTACATCCCCGAAGAATAAACAACCGTTTAATCTAGAGACACTTAACGTAGTCAGTTAATCGAAAATAAATATATAATGTCTTTCTAATATACAGGGTGTAACAGACCTAGTCCACAATATTTAATGGGTAGACACCTGACTAAATTACGAGTCGAAAGTGTTCAAGGAAAATACATAAATTTTGCACCGTTATGGATTATATTATTGTTTGAAATTTTTATAAAATCATGTTAAAAAGTCTATGTACTTTGAAAGAAATAATTGCGAAATTTATCCATTTTTAATCTATATCTTTGTTTCAGCCCCCAAATTATCTAATAAAAAATTGTTTAGCCGCTAGAAATTCATTGACCTTTAATTTATTTTATTCAAAATAATATAACTTGGAATCATTAAAGTATTTAAATCAAACGAAATAATCGCATAATAAAGATTTTTTTGAAATGCTCATAAATAACCAAATCCTCTTTGCAAATAGTCACCTTTTAAATTTGTTTTCATATTAGTTCTTACTTATTCACTATTTTATAGTTTTGTTTTATCTATGCATGTATTTATAATTTCTGTGTACATTGTTTCCCGAAGATGATATCATAGGTATCGAAACATGTATAATAATGAATAAATAGTGGTTTGAACAAAGTAGTTTGTATAATTATTAATATAAAATGAGGCCACAAAGTAATTTTGCAAATATTGAAGAAGTCTACATATTTGATTCAAGTTTTATATATGTATATAAAATTGAATGGTTGTGTAGGGGTTGGTGGTTGTAGAATACATGATTATTATTGACTCGTGAGCATCTTAATTGTGTGACCGTAACAGAAGGTTTGGTGAGGAATGGTGAGACTGAAGTTCCTAACTATCTTCTAGTCTCACGCATGTGTCCCCTGAATGTGCCTGTGTGATTATTTATATTGTGTCTAGAGCAAGGTATCCAAATAAAAGAGAACTTACAAAAGTTGGCGTTTATTGTGCGATTAATTATAATGGTAGATACGACGAGTATAAAGTTAAATTCGCGTATGCAGTTGAAGACTGGAGTGGCTCACTTGAGATGTGGATGAAAGAACTGTCTGCTGAGAATTGTTCGGCTAGCTCTTCAGACTCGTTCGTCACGATGTATTGGCATTTACTTATTGGTCAGTTTACTTCGGCCCTATATGGCATGGCCATGTCTGTAGGGCGCGCGCAGGATCACAGCAGTTGTGTTTCAAGTAATTTATTTTCTAAACAATCTTACATCTTAAATTAATGTATTAATTATAAATATATACATATAGAATCAATTTTGTCGAAAAATATTGTTTTTGCGTTACCGGGATTCGAACCTGGATCTCTATTTCTAATCCGGGGAAGTGCACTACCAATTGTGTTATAACGCCAGTATTTTTCATGACAAATTTTCGAATTTATATGTTACACTTTTTTAAATTAATATATCTGTCGTTCCATTATTTGAAAGCCATCTACATTATTTTTACAGAATCTCAAATACCTTTGAGTAAACCGACTGCAGACGCCAGAATTATTAATTCATTTTTATAAAATTTTGGACACATTGATACAACTTATATTATTAAGAAGAACATATTCTTATTGTGAAGTTATAATTATTCAGAACATAGATCTGTGACATTTTAAATAAGAAATTAATGTATTAATTAAAAATATATACATATAAAATCAATTTTGTCGAAAAATATTGTTTTTGCGTTACCGGGATTCGAACCTGGATCTCTATTTCCAATCCGTTATAACACAATTGGTAGTGTAGTTACCCGTGGTAGTGATAGTGTACTACTGGTATTGGTAGTGTACTACTTACAACTTCACAATAAGAATGTGTTCTCCTTAATAATCCTACATCCTTTGACGGGTCTAAACCAAATTTTGCATAGCTACCTTTAAGGCTTGCGCCAAATAAAAACATCCCTCTCATCTCCCCCGACTGTGCATTGCATAGAATACCATCTGTTCCAAAGTTTGGAATGGCCAAAGGTAGAGAAGGGAGGTTATCTATGTTTAAGAGCTCTCGGTATTAAAGAAGATCAATGCAAAATTTGCTTTAGATGGGTAAAAGGGTACAGAATTGTATAAAAAACCAAGAATCATGAATTAAATTATTATGTTTGTGATTAAGTTGATTGCATGCTGCAAGCAACCAATAACCTATCACAGTCAACACCAAATTGATAGTAATAATAATATCAATACTTTTTTCTGTGTCAATATTTAACGGCGTTTAATGAAATTAATCAAATTCTCACCGAAGGTACAGGTAAACACAGACAAAATCTGATCATACAAATTTAGTCAGTAAACGTGGCAGTCATTTCTAGCAACATTATAAATCAAAGCTAATTACTTTTTTTTTTAAATGTGATATGTTTTGTAATTAAGATTTATTTCTTTTTAACAGTGTATATGAATAATATTAAAATGTTTAAATTCAAGTACTTAATATAATTTAATAATAGGAATATCTTCACGCACCCATTTTAATAGATAAATTAATTCTCTTGTATAAAAAGTGTAGCATAGTCATTTTAATGTGAAATTGTAATTAGAAGTATTAGAAAATTTTTGCAAAATAAAAAATATGAACCCCTGATCGCTTCATCTCTTACCTTAAATGTGTATTATATTGAATAGCATCCGGTTCAAATTCTGTTCAGTTGCACTTTAGAACTTTGACGAAAATATAGTCACTCCACCATACTCCCTGGAAATCTTACTATCTCCCTGCATGGATCAATCAAATCAAAATTTGCATACATCGCTACTCTTTATTTAAAACTAGTTTACGCCCTTTTCACCTCCCTCTTCCCCATAGTCTACTACTATTTTAAATCTGAATCACGGGTAATGCTGGGCAAGGATCGCTAGTGAAAAATAAAGAAGAATTGATATTATTAATCTAATATTTGATTTGTAAACTTTGTTTAATTTACTTACTTTCGTACCATCACGCCGTTTCACGCCGCGGGGGTAGGCAGGGAGGATTGAGCGCCACTTCTGTCTTGACACTTGTCTTGTCTTAGTCAAATTCCCATGAGATATTATCCATTCAAAGCGCCGTTTACTGTGTTCCCTGCAGTCATCCTCTATAACTCAACTTGATATAATAGTATAAATTCAACATCTTATTATTGTTGATTTGCTTAGTAACTTTTTCACTGCATATTTAAAATTTATTAAAAATTTACCTTCATCTTTAAATCCTTTGAACAGCGTTGAAGAATACAACTTCTTAATAAGAAAAATGGCGCTGGTAGTCAGTTTGTGTTGAATATAACACTCCCGACCGATCTCCATCTATTGACAAAATAGCCTCTAAACATACTTGTATGGCTGTTTCCCAAAATTAATTTGTTTTGGATATTAAATATCTCCCTTTTATTATTTAATATTGTAGATATTTTGTAATTTTTTGATGTTTAAACATCTTACCTAGCGCCTTTCTCCAAAATATCGTACTTGGGTAATTTCAGAATACATATATATGTCACTGAATAGCGACCAAACAAATACGTCATACTCGTTACCACGGTGACTACATATTTTATTAAATACCCATAAACATCATATGCTTTGACACTTTTTAGAAATTCACGTAATCGAAAATTGAAATATCGTCAGTTAATACCGATAACTGGGTAACTAATATTTTTTACGAATTGAATTTTTAATGGCAAAATGTACTTTTAAACATCTTTCATCATTTATAACTGTAATTTCATATTTCTGAGATAAATCAAAAAATAAAAATATCTTATCGTATCGTTATTTTCTTATTATAATATTATTTATTTATTATGATTATTTAAATTTTCTACGACTATTTTACACTTTGACTAACTACAAAAGTGTATAGTTGAATCATTAGAATAGTTATGTATAATAATGATTTCATATTAAAAAACATTATTATTAAGGAGAACACATTCTTATTATGAAGTTGTAATTATTCAGAACAGACGGTTTGTGATATTTTAAATTGAATTGGAAAGAGATACAGGTTTGAAATTGATTTTATATGTATATCTTTCTAATTAATATATTTAATTTCTTCCTATTTGTCCTAATGTTTTTTCCCATCCCGGTAGGTGGGTAAAAAACTGATTTGTTTTGTATTTTGTACCTATACGAAACCTACCTAAAAAATTCAATCAAACAAATAACTAGTTTCTAGTTATATATATACTAATTAATTATGAGGTTATCTTCTCAACTCTTAGATGAGTTTGTGTATTTGGGAAGTATGTTTGATAGAAACGGAGGGTGACTGCAGGAAACAAAGTGAACGGCACTTTGGATGGAATTATAGCTAATGGGAACTTGTTAATCGAGGCAAGACTAGCTGTCCACGATGGAGTCACGGTACCGACACTGATGTAAGGAAGTGAAACCTGGAGCTGACAGAAGAGGAACGAAAGTAGACTGAATGCAGTGGAAATGATCGCTTAGGTGTTGCTGATCGTAAAGAATGAAGAAATATGGAAAAATGTAAAGATGATCTTAGTATAGTGAGTAAGATTAAGAAAGAATCACTAAGGTGGTTTGGTCATATGGTACGGATGATTGAGAAGAGAATGGTAAGAAAGATATATGACGTAAGTGTTGATGGCACCAGGAACAGAAGATGCTCGAGTAAGACTTGGCACGACTAGGTAAACTAGATACTGGATGATGGGCCCGCTAAAAGCCTCAATAATCGGCGAGCTTGTATGAGAAGACGTATGAATGTGGACGAGGCGAGAATTGTGTGTTAGGACAGTAAGTTAGTTGGTTAATTATCTTCCCAATCATTAGTTACCATTATCCGCCAAGTCCACCGACTTACATATTTTTAACACGGTTACTAATACCAACCACTCAGTTAGCCAGGACTTTCTCCGAGTTAAGAAGGCATTAATTCTTCAAAACTCGACGTTGAGTAATTTGTCGACTAGTATTTGTGACACATGTTTGTGTAAACTGACACAATTATATTCCCCGAAATGAGATGATGAAC
This sequence comes from Eubasilissa regina, assembly GCA_022840565.1. Classification (NCBI taxonomy): domain Eukaryota; kingdom Metazoa; phylum Arthropoda; class Insecta; order Trichoptera; family Phryganeidae; genus Eubasilissa; species Eubasilissa regina. The sequence goes on along the minus strand of JAINEB010000007.1, from coordinate 10,903,990 downwards.
GACCAATTAGTTATCTCGGAAAAAGCTTCGGGAACGTTGTATTCAAAGTTTACTTTAGTGTTTCATAAAGCGGATTTTCAATGGCCTACCTGTAAATGTAAGTACGTATTACTTCAGAGCTGGTACATACTTCATCTATGTAAGCTCTCGGCATTAACATCAATTTCCTGTCACTATACATTTTCATTATCTTTTTTCAAGCTTTCAAAGTAACGTCTTCTTTCCGTAGAATATCCTTTTAACACTCAACTCAGGCTGTTAACTTACGAGACGATTTTCGTTTTAAAAATCTTACGAAAACTTAATTTTGTCTCTTTGAAAGTGTAAATTATAAGATCATAGGAGGCTTCACCGCATTGCTCTACGAGGTATATGAGAAGTAGAGATCTTTGTCGATAACTGGATTGTTGAACACACTACCTTTTAAAAATTAAAAAAGGTACGTCTAAAATTTGGATGAATTTTTTTATATAAAATAATTCATTGTTCGTCATCTACTCTACTTGCGCAATTTCTTTCTATTCTTCCTTCCGTACATATTGATTAAAAATATAAAACAAGCATACATTGATAGCTGTCCGTGTCGCATGATAACATAAAACAAACAATGTATCTTATCAATTCTATCACATAAAACTGTGCGACTGCCGCGTTAAACCGAGAATTCTGCCATTATTTTTTGGTGAAAATTACAAATATTTTGATTTTTTTTTCCGATATCTGCCCGCACATTTCTGATTCGTACATAAAATGAAACATAAGAAAAAGTTTTATTCTACTTTTAATTCATTTTCAGGCAGATGCCGGAGCACATCCTATATATAGACCACTTTCTTTATTTATACATTCTTAGCACCCAATATTTTTTTATTATTGAAAAACACAATTAAACATCCCTGTGTATATGCACAAAAAACCTGTATTAATAATGAGTATAAGATATTTGTAAACGGCTATTTTCACAACTTATTTGTATTCTCGTCTATTATTACGTTTCATTTGGGTGCATTGGTAGTACAATGGTTAGCATTCCCACTCGATACGCGAGAGACTGATGTTCTATTCTGCACCGAAGAAATTTTTATTTTTAATTCATAATTTAATTGAGTTTATGAATATTTTTTTGAACCAATAAAAACATACTCTGAGATATGTGATGCGTTTTAAAATTATATTTATTTTAATAATAAGTAGACATGCAGTTATATTAAAATATATTGTACGAGTATATTACACAAAAATAAAATTCTATTTTATAACCGTAGTAATTTTGGTTTTAAGAGAACAGGGAGAGTTATTTATTTGATAAAAATACTCACACTATGACAGGTTTTCAAACAAAAATCCTTTCGTATACAAGGTCTTAAAAATATATGACGTACAGTAATATGTTTGAATTGTGTATATTTCTTGATATATTTTACTGACAGCCCTGATACTGACATCACAACCCCCAGGAAGAATAGTGGATTTTATTCACATTTTATTATTTAAAAAATAACTTTTCTTGTTCGTTTTTTGTATTTTTTATATACACGATTTCTTTTCTGATTCTATTTGTTAGGCAATTTTGCACAATAATATCTATTTTTTTAAGTTGTGATTTTCGAAATGATCCATAAACATGTTAATTATTTTTTTGCTAACTAAAATCTTGAGAAATATAAATACCGACACTGATTTTGATGTCCTGTGCATGCTAGATGCTACATCTTACTGCAACATCTAGCTAGAATAAGCAAAATAAGAGCTTATAACAATTTTAAAAGACTTATCGAATCTTGAATACGATAAAAGTTGATTAAATTTTTTTTTCACGGAATAATATATATAATTCATAAACGATATTGTTGACATTTTTAATATATTTCATGTTCCATTGTTTGCCGATAATTTTAAAATATACAAAGCAATTTCTAACATAAATGACTATATTACTTTGCAAAATAACCTAAATCTGCTTTATAGTGCTGTGCTAACGAACTATATCTTATTAAGGAGAACACATTCTTATTGTGAAGTTGTAATTATTTAGAACAGACGGTCTGTGATGTTTTAAATACTAAATTAATGTATTAATTATAAATATATACATATAAAATCAATTTTGTCGAAAAATATTGTTTTTATATGTATATATTTATAATTTATACATTAAATTAGTATTTAAAACATCACAGACCTATGTTCTGAATAATTACAACTTCACAATAAAAATGTGTTCTCCTTAATAATATAAGTTGTATCAATATGTCCAAAATTTAATAAAAATAAATTGATAATTCTGGCGTCTGGAGTCGGTTTACTCAAATGTATTTGAGATCCGTAAAAACAATGTGATGGCTTTCAAATAATGGAACGACAGATGTATTAATTTGAAAAAGTGTAACATGTAGGTTCAAAAATTTGTAATGAAAAATACTGACGCTTTAGCAGGGTAGTGTACTTCCCTGGATTGGAAAAAAAGATCCAGGTTCGCGCAAAAACAATATTTTTTGACAAAATTGATTTTATATATAATTAATACATTAAACTATATCTTAATGAAGAAAAATGTAAACAAATAAGTTTCAATAGAAGTAAAAATCAACTCCTTTTTTAATACAGCATTAATGACTTAAGTAGAGTCGCAGTTATGCGGGATTTGCGTGTGCTCTTCGACGAAAAATGGTCCAAAATTATTCAACATCACAACAAAATTTGCAACAAGGCTATGAAATCCATAGGTGTTAAGGACAGCCAAAAACTTTAAGTCGCTCCGCTCTCTAACAACTTCATGTACGTCTATTGTAAGAAGTACGCTGAATTTTAACTCCACTCTGTGGTCTCCCTACTAAGGCGCACATATTATAAAAATTGAAACAGTGCAACATAAACTTTTTAGATTTATCAATTTTAAATGTAATATAAATAATGATTATTTAATGAGCCAACTTCATTTGAAGAAGAAGAGATGTGAGCGATATATCTATATAAAAGTATAATATAATAGCACGTTGGATTGCCCTGAGTTAACATAAATGGTTTCGCATGAAGTACCAACTCAAACGAGTCAACATGAAGTGTTCTTTGTATTTGTATTAACTCGCCAATAACACGAATGTATCGGCTTGTAACAAATTGAATTTCGTTGATATTTATCGTTGCAGAAGCATAACTGAATTGAAGAAATATTATATTATGTTATATTGAAATGTTATATTAAAAATGTACTATTATATTTAAATTAAATAAATTATTACTCTTATGTAAAAGCTCACAAGGGCGTTGATGCAAATAGATAAATATGGTATATTATTGTGTATCTTTATTTGAAGTGTTATATTATATATATTAGGTACTTGGAAACCTGTGACCTAAAAAAGTGTATATTATTTGTTAACTTGTTAAAATGTTAACTTTTTCACTTTTACCTGCGATAATTTGTATTGTAGTTCAACATATATTGTACAAGTACTTATGTAATGGGTTATTGTATTAATTTATATTAATTAAACGATTCAAGAGTAAAATACTGCTCACCTCGATACGGACTCGGATCTAGGGAGGTGGGGATCATAGGAAATGCACCTATAACAATGAAATTTAAAAAAATTATTTACTTACTTACCATCACTCTGTTTCCCCGTGGGGGTAAGCAGAGAAGGCATAGAGCGCCACACTCTTCTGTTCTGATATGCAATTCTCGCCTCATATATATTCATACATCATCTCATACAAGCTTGCCGATTATTTGCGGCTTCTATCAGGACCATCTTCCAGTATCTGGTTTACCTGGCCCTTCCAAGTCTTTCGCAATATTTGCATCATATATCTTTTTTAACATTCTCTCCTCATTCATCCATTCCATATGACCAAACTACCAAAGTGATTCTTTCTTAATCTCACTCACTATACTAAAATCAACTTTTCATTTTTTCCTTATTCTTTACTGTCATAAATGGATTTACACATATACGCTTAAGTGATCTCATTTCCACTGCATTCAGTCTACTTTCGTTCCTCTTCTGCCAGCTCCAGGCTTCACTTCCTTACATCAGTGTCAGTACCAGGACTTCATTGAGGACAGCTAGTCTTGCCTCGGTTGATAAGTTTCCATTAGCTATAATTCCATTCAAGGCGCCGTTCACTTTATTCCTGTAGTCACCCTCTTTTCGATATATTTCTCAGTCTTTCCATTTCTATCAAACATATTTCCAAAATTTACAAACTCATTTGAATAATATCAAATAAATCAAATAAAATATCTAGATAAATACTCGTGAGTGAAAATGAATTTTTGGCAAAATTAAGAAGAAAAAAATTTAAATTAATTTCAATTAATTTTTAACTTACATTATTAATAAATGTAATAACTAATTATAGCTAATTAAAAAAATAAAATCACTAATGTTAGACAGGTGTAAAATCTTCTGCAATCGCAGTTTTTAGGCAAAAAGCTGGAGACATTAAATAATATTTTGTGAGAATTTAAGGCGTATTGGCTTTATACTAAAAGCTTTTCAGTTAATATATTTAATTTCTTTGCATTTTTTTACGAAAATTTGGGTTTTTATTATTTGTTTGTATCAGAAGTTATACGCCACATTAGATCTTTTTAAACAACTAAATTAATGATTAAACCTTTATACTAACATAAAAGTATAACCTGAATAGTATTTACGGTATATTAATAAATTGAAATACCTGATAGATAATTTATTTTTTCTTCATGACTTCGTGAGATTCAAAAGACCTCAGTCACTACAGAGATCTTCCATCTGTCCTTTGATATCGTCGTTGGGGTTCAGTCTGCTGGATGCTCGCATACCTCTTGCAGTCCGTCTTGGCATTTGCCCATCTTCCCTTCGGTCTTGATGCAATTAGCTTGTGTGAGAGGGCTTTGTGTGCACTACGGAATCATATACCCTAGCTATGTATCCTGTCTACAGCAGCTGCTAAGCTCAGCTTACCATCAATAATAATTTATGAAACACTTACAACAGAGAAATCAGGAAGTCTTGTATTTTAAAATTCACTTCAAAAATAGATCATTATACTGATTCTTTAAAAACTTTTAATTTAACATTACAATGAGATTATCTTCACTGTTTAAAGCTTCAACAGATTATTCATGGATGGTCGACATGACAGGCTAAAGAAAAGTATTTTAAAGAGAAGAGCTAATAAATCCAATTAACCAATAAATCTTTAATTATAATAAAAATATTATGATTATTCCAGCGTGATCTGGTTATTTATGCAAGACCCGATTCGCCATGTAAATAATACAAACAACAATATTTATGTTATAAAAAAAGGAAGAAATACACAAGTAAACAAAATGTAAAGAATAAATTTCAATTACGGCTATTATTATTATGATGATAAGAATAAAATATAATGCATATCTGGTCACACTTATTGATTTTTTTAGCGGCTCCATGGAATTGGAAAGTCTGCAGTTACTACAGAACGCTATCTATCCCTTGATAACGCCTTTTTGCTTCAGTATGCTGGCCACTTATGTGTGAAGGCTTTGAGAGTATTACGGGACTCATCTACTCTCGATACATGTTTCACCCACTGCAGCGTCTTTGCTTTCAACTACCTCAAGATATCTGTGGCATATTGTTCTCGATCTTACAAGTTTTTTAACCTCCTCCGTTCTCCTGTTAGTTTAATACGAATTGGGTTCTAAATCTTGTGCAAGTAGAGTAGCTTGTTGGTGTAGTGGTTAACACGTTGACAGTAATCTAGTGGTTGGAGGTTCGCGCCTCATTCCAGGACACCATGTTAGTCCTATTTTCATAGCACGGGAGTTTAGCTTAGTTTAAAAATAGTAAGAATATTGATGTGACATGTGTTCCGTGTACGCATCTCTATTTAAAAAAATATATGAGAGACCATGCTTCACACCACAGATTAGTGAATGAATAGACATGATACGAAGTGTATATATAGAAGAGGGATTTGGAACATTATTTGCGGGGCGAGGGGCATTTTATACACACACAGCCAACGAAAAATAAATCCGATAGATTACAACACGTTTATGCAACAGCAAAAGTATTTACTCTTTAAAAATTAAATTTTTGTGTAAACAAGACGTATTTTTTACATTATTAATACATATTATATTCTTAGCATTTAAATTTTCGTTCCAAGCGTGTCATATTTAAAAAAAAAGTCGATGAGTTCTTTGATTGCGTAATTGACATTCATGTCCATTCATTTGCTGATCTGTGCTACACATCCACTTAGAGTGATCGGTTTTATTAATGTTATATACAGTTTAATGTTAAAATTGTGTGACAACAACCTCGATATATTGTCTGATCATAGTAGGCGAGAGCTTCAAGTAAGAACTGAATTAAAAATATTAAACAGTTTATTCTCCATTCCAGATATCCATTAACCAAGATGCACCCATCAGAGCCTGTAGAACACTACTTGTATGAAGATGCACACAAAAGCGGCTTGTCTGACTTGGACTGTCAGTATAAATACAGGAAATGTCCAGTGTCTTTATTGGATCTTGCTCTGGGGTATTACACCCCAAGTTCTAATATGAATAACCACTATTCACGATAAAAATATTTCATATGATATGATTATATTATTTTAATTAACTCAATAAATCAATAGTATATTATGAGAATATTTAAATTGTAAATTATAATAAAATAAGACCAGCATTTTAAATAAAAAAAAAATACTTCAACCGTCTGGATTTGTAGAAATATATTTATTTTTCCGTATAGACTCTTGTTGACTAACACAGATAAAACATTAATATTTCGTAATTATTTTTTTTGGTGGCTTATTTAAAGTATTTTAAATACTTTTGATGATATAATTTAATGCGAGATGTGTTTCAACACTTGACTATTGCCATTATCAAATACAGAAGAATCGAAAACCCGTGGATGTAGTCAGAGAAAAAAAGGGGTGGTTTTAAAAGAAACATTGAGAATAGAAGGGATGAGTCAGATATTGATATATTATTATCAATAGTTATATAGGGTAGCCGTATTTAGATTTTTAAACATTTTAAGTTATAATGATTGGAATAAATATTGTATAAGTATGACGTATATAACATTTTAACCAATATTAGGGAATACATTGTAAAAAACGAAATTTTTTTTTTTTTAATTCACTAACAATTTAATGAAAAACCATCATACTTTGAAACACATATACTATATTTATTAAAAATAATTAATAAAAAACGGTTAAAATAAACTAATTTTGAAATTTTATAAAATGAGTATAAACATTGTTTTATTCCACTATATTTTATTGTGTTAAACGTTAGAACGTTTTCTGAAACATCTTCCCATTATCAATAATATAATTCAACTAAAATTAAAAAAACTTTCAGACAGTATTATATGGGGTGTTTTTGGTGGAGGTGGGGGTGGGGGTGGAGTTTAAATGGATAAGAGAGGGGATGTAATGGGCGGTATTTGAACATTTATTATGTTTTTACTGCTATTTTTATTATTAAATATTTCTAAATCTTCTAGAATGTCTAACTTTCGTCCTTTGGCGCAACTATGTATAAGTTATATGTTACTATTATTAAATGAATGGCCCTCGATTCTTGCATGCTCAGCCATCCATCTCTTATTCATTTTAACTTCACCCCTATCCCCACCTCCGTTAACTCCAAACACGCCATATATTACTGTTTGAAAGTGTTTTTAATTTTAATTGAATTAAATTATTGATAATTGGAAGATGTTTCCGAAAACGTTCTAAAATTTTCACAATAAAATATAGTTGAATAAAAGTGTTTTAACTCAATTTACAAAATAATCATGGAATTCCACAAAGTTTCACTAAAAACCTTTAAACAGTTAATTTTGAAACAAACTTTATTTTAAATTGTATCATCATGTGCAGATAAAATTCACCAGGAAATGTTTTAAACTAATAATGACGTGAAGTGTTTTTTGTATCATTCTTGAAATAAAACAATGTAATACACTGCCAACTAGTCAAAGTGCCAATTCTGAAGGTCTGCTTATGGACCATTCAAGTTCTGATGATGAGACTTTTGTAGGATCGCAAAAGCGCATAAACGATAGTACAGAATTGAGCGCGAAGTTAGTATTATTATTTATTTTGTACTCTGATTTTAATGACGAAATTAATACGCACGCTCTCATCTTTGGACACACTTTTAGGATCGAACCCCAGTTGTATAGATAGTGTCAGTGTTACTTATATTTCTTTTTAAAAAGTATAAGCATTAAAAATGCATCATATTATATATTTATTTCACGATAGAAATCAATTTATCTGTTGATTTTTTAAAGTTCATAAAAATTTTTTTTTTAATAAAAGACAATGGTATTATTAACGCATAACATTTAATTCATAGTTTATTTATTTTACAATACATTCTATAGTTATAATAAACAATATTATAAGTGCTTACTCCCTTCAATATAAATAATGAATTAAATATCTATCCCAAAACTATATTACAATTATATTTTATATATGAAATTATTAACTATAAATCTTATTACAAAATGCATATATCAATTTCACAGTATTCCTTATGATCATTAGATCATATAATAAATCAGTGAGATATTATTGTGTTCATTCAATTTCATCTTAGATTAAATTTATTTTCTATATAATAACTATTATAATACAGTATATATAGCATTTATAATTAAAGTGGTGTTTGCCAGTGAATATCATTTTATCTACCAGTGTAGGGATTACCGGTATCGAAAAAGACATAGATCGTGAAAATCTTTACCTTATTATTATACCTGCAATTTGAAAATATTATGTAAACCTTAATTATTACAAATCAATTCTCCGGTTGCTTACGATATCGTACTGATTAATTTCGTAAATTTATCAATTCCGAATTAAAAATGTAAATTAAATTATTCATGCGAAAAGTTGATTATTTACACTCGACCACTTTCAAATTCAATAAAAGGTGATTTTATCACCGCAAGAATGAAAAGTATTCACAACAAGTAGAAGTACAGTTAAATAAAATAGAGATGAAAAGTATATAAATGAAGCCATCTTAAATCTATCTTTTTCGATACCGCCATCACATTTCACTGTAGTTGTAATGATTGTAAAAAACAAAATAATATTTGTACAATTATAATCATAATAATAATAATAATTTATATTATAACAGTAAGTATAGGTTTAATAAAGATTTTAATGAACGATGATTGGTTACTATATTTTAGGGAATTAAATACGTCCTTAAAAGTATTTTTTTAATATTCACATGCATAAAATTTAACAATGCTGACATTTAATGAATCTAACATATTTAAAAAAATTAAATGTCAACGGTTCGCAATTTAGTCTCATCAACTATGCAAAATAATGCGCTCTGTAAAACAATATGGCGACGCTAAATATCAAACCGCACAGGATACGCGCGCGATGAACGCACGTGCAAGTTTCGACTTGATTGCTTTTTCATTCGTGAAGAGTTAAGCTTTCAAATCAATACTGTCAAAAGAATTTCTGAGCTCAAAAAAAAAAAAGCTTTATACATTATTTTCTCGGTACTCAAAATCTGCAACTCAAACTTTTAAGTTTTCGTAAGGTTATTCTGAAAATAATGGCTGATTTACCCTTCAAACTATTCAACTTTATTAAACAAATTAAAAACCAATTTATTCTACACACGTTTTACAACGAAATTGTTTATTAAATAATATATAAATAAAAGTAATAGATAAAACTTGAAAACGTGAAGCAAGATATCTTGATGATTGTTTGTCACGTATTTTCTTCCACTTTAGCTCTAACTTTCAATCATAGATTTCAACAGTAGCACGATGCCCTCGACCCTCTTTATCTTTCAGACTTATGTCTGTATTCCTAAACTTTACGAACCAATGCCAGATTGTTCATTTATATGTTTTCATCCCACGCTTAGTTAAAGTTTCATGCCGTTTGTAATGCATACAAATCATGTTTATATTTATCAACCCTTATATTTTCAACCCCACATCTGAATGATTAAATGCCTGACTTGATAAATAAATATACTCGATTCCTAATTGCTAAAAAAAAGTATTTCTTAGCAAATAACGTTCAACATGATATAATATTAAAATCGGACATTATTTTCAGTGCAACCTAATACAGTACAACTGACAGTACAGTCAGTAGCTACCGCGTACTGTAATTCCTCATTGTAACAAATACAATATTCCATTATAATTTCGCCATATTTGAGTCGGACATAGATACACATTACATGAGAGAAAGGCGAGTCATTCGATTTGATCTTTCAGATCTTTTAAAACTCTTGTCTATTCCGCACATAAATGATAACAATTTAACTTTTCATAACTCGACACTTTTGAAAATTTCTGTCAAAAATGGAACCTTTACATAAAATACATCTCCGGATGTTTCAAATCCCACTGTAAGGTCTATCACCAGGGATGCCGTCTAACACGCGGTAGAATATCCCAAAAAAATTAAAGCGTAAGACTTTAAACGGCTGTGAAAACCTTAGTATATACATAAAAGGTTCAAACATTGAATACCTATTTTGAAATGTTTTGTATCTTTGAATACCGAGAAAATAAACGTGCTGCATGAGGTTCTGAGAGTAATTATATTTTACTATGAATTGAGTTACATAAAGCATCGTGCGCGTTTTATATAAAATATGTTTAGAAAATGCTAGTTGAAAACGCTTTTAATGTTGACAATATAACACAATTTATAACTGAAGTATTTATTTTACTGTGTGAGAGATATATTATATAACAATACATTTTAAATACGTACTTTTATAATTATGTACACCTAAATGTTTTGGAAGCTCAGCTCGAATGATTTTGCTATCTAAAGTATGTCGCGCCACTGTTTTCAAAACTTTCGTCCACCATCTAGTCTGGCAGGGTGTGTAGTATCGAATAGAAAGAGCGAACGATCAACTTTTCAATACAGTTTCACTTTTACTTTGCTATTTAGTGCTCGACTATTCGGTTGCGGAAACTTTCCGCACCTTCAGAGACAACAGAAATTAAAATTGAACAAAACTAAAAAAAAATTGCATCCTGGCCACGGAGTATGTGATCGCTGAAGAACGCATTTTTGCATAGTTCCATTCTCTTTGCATACAAGACGTGCCATTTTTATTATAATTTCGGCAAGGGTATGGGAAAAACGGGGCGGCAATGAAAACTAGAATTACTTGATTTATTGCACAATACTCGATAGTGAGAATCCAAAAATACAATACTTAATTATCACGCGGATAACCAGCGATCGTACTACTGAAAATACTATTTTTTGAATTCTAGCGGTGGACATAAATTATCATGCGCTCCGAACAATTAAGAACGTTTTCCCTCATATCTTCTTTGATCTACGATACTGGAAATTTATTGTGAAGATATAAGTATTCTTCTTCAATGGAAATTAATTTTACTTCAAAACAATCTTAGATTGTTGAGAGTCGGTTTCGTCGATATTTTAAAATATTCAACAAATTAAGCAAAAGTTTATGATTGGATCTGAAGGCGTCGGAAAACTTTAATCGCAAACACTCGTCCCTTAAAGGTTTTACCGCAACCTTAAATACTAATTTGGTGCCTTATCTAGAGATTTGTTCAGATTACAATTGTGCGCGTCGTTAAGAAGTAGTTCCGCCTCTCAGATGGAAAGCTAGCTAATGCTAAACGACTTAAGTTTGAGTATTCAATAATACAGGAGGTTAAAACGATAATTTCTACCGCGAATATCTTTAAAAACGCCACGAAAACATACCAAACCGAATTTCAAATCAAACTTGGGAAACCATTTGACTGACGTCTTAAGTGACGTTACTTTTCGCTAATATTGATTATGTCAAATGAAATACCGTAGCATTTAACGCAAATGGATAATGGGTAGTAAACCTTAGAAAATCCTTAAATGTAGTAGGTATATTATTTCATTTATCAGTTAATAACAACTCTAATCGCTTAATTTTAAAGTTACACCCGTATTTTCCAGGATTTGCTAAATTCAATGATTTAAATGACTAAAAGCATCATACTTCAAACAATAGTTCTTATTTTGAGCATAGTTGAGCAGATCAATGTCGTAGACCTCGGAAAAACAAAAAAATCATTCGTTAAACGTATTTTGAAGCCCGCAAAATTGGAAATAAGTGATTTAACTAACCTCTGAGTATAAAGGAGGGACTCAGTTACAGGAAAATAATTAATATAACGTACAAAATTAACATTTAAAAATCTTTTGTTATTCTAATTATTGATGTCCTACAGTGATAGAGAACGACCTATATGTATGTCAGTTTCGAAGGCCTTAGTTAATGTATATAATCTTCAGGCTGTTCTACCTTGGAATCTGATCGTGCTCATGCTGTACGGCATCGTCGCACAGCTCGAGCTTTGATCGGTTGGAGTTCGAGGGTAGAAGAGACGACTCGACGCGGCACGATACCCTGCGTACTTGAATATTTATATTCACAGTGATCGGTTCAAATTAACAAAGTCTGTCTAATATTTTTTTAGCTTTTCAAGTAAAAGCTTTCAAACAAGGCCGAGAATTTCCAGTAATTTAAACACACTAGTTGACGAAATGTAAAAAATGTTTTCACGATGGCAAATTCTAATTACACAGAAAGATAATATATTTAAAAACATGCATATTATCTTCGTTATGGAATCAAACTAACGTATGTAAGTTTCAAATATTCTGTTAAGTATACAAGTCATTTAACTATCAATATCCTAATGCGTATAATAAGGAACATTGATTTTTATACGTTCGGTATAATTGAGTACATCCAGTGGATTATTATAATTTTGCAACACACATGTTTCACTACTCGTGTATTGTGTTAGTTTTGTATGGAAATTTGAGTGGATAATATAATTTTTTTCATATCATGTTGCATGCAAACATTTGTCACATTTTTACCAAACATCCATTTATGTACATAAATACAAGATTAGTTACGTGAGAACGATATTTGTAATTTACAAACGGAAGAAACAAGATCAGAAAACAAGAACGATTCGTTCGACCATCTAATCGCCGTTGTCTCGGTTTCGAATACTTTCTTTAACAATTTTATCAAATGTTTAAACAACACCACAGTACAAAAACAAATCAAATCATAAACACTATGATGTATGATGGGTGACGAAATCCCCTTCAAAAGTTTACTCATTAGGAAGACGATTGATTTGTCATTATTAGAGTCAAATATCTTTTATAATCATCACTTGTAGAAATAGTTTTGAAAGACCCCACACAAATGAGGTAAGTAATAAACATTTTAAGTAATTATTTGTCAAATTAGTGTCGTTAAGCAAATGGAGTCAAATTAAATGAAAATATATCAAAGTTAAAATAAATATCAATTTTATTAAAAAATAATGATTATTCTCTTTGGAGGAAGATATAAAAAAAAAACATCTTGATAATATCTGTATCTTCCTTCTTCGGAACTATATTACAGAGAAATTAGAAGAAACTTATAATTTAACTTGCAAAGAATACTGAATCATCACAAAGCACGGATTGAATATGTGTCGACACACCGAGGATAAATCCAGGTCTGTGTCGTAGGTTAGATTAAATAAGGTTGTGAAAATAAAAGAAAAGCGTGCATTTATATATTTTTACATATTGATGCTAGCTACACAATTTCGTTGTATGGCAATATTGAACACACACACACAGACACAAATAGACATATGTATATTTAAAGATTATTTTTATGTTTGCTAGAATTGATTGCTTTAAATCATTACGACACAACCAAATTGTATTACATCTTAGGACATATTAATATGGTGAAAATAAACTCTTTAAATAAACACGTAAATAAGAAATAATTCAAATCGGGATAATTACAAATAAGTACAGAACTAGTATTTACAAAGTTTTAAAGATGGAAATTCATTTTGACAATAAATATTAAAATATTTTTATATTTCATTATACGCGCACATTAATAATTAATCTTGTGTACAAGAACATAGTATTTAGTAAATTATTTCGTTAGGTTTTTCATTACGCTCGTAGCGATATTGAAAAAAAAAACTTTGGATGCAATTAAAACGTACTGATATTAATGGTATTGGGTACATTCTAAATCAAATAATTTTTTTTTAAATTCTTTATGATATTGTCAATATGAAGTCCATCTCTAAATCTTTTCCGAGAAGATAGTTATTTTAAAATAACAAACATAATTACGGGTTAAGTATGTGATTGCAAGCTGTTTGTGCGAATGATAAATGCTGTCTATGTATATACAGTACAGTACATCCAATCTGAATGAAATGACATTTAATTGTTATTTTCTACATTAAACACCCTCCACTCGCAGCCTTTGAAACAACCCTGTGCCTACATTGATATCGTCGAAACAAAAAATGCACAAAAGAAAAATGATTTGCGAAACATTTCAGATGCGAATAAAGATAAACACAAGAATTATTTTTGTTTTGTTCGTAATTTGAAAATCATTAAAATAAGATTTGACTCTGCTTAAAAAGCACCAATCGAGTGTGTTATAATTGAACGTGAAAAACAGCCTTAGGTGTAAAAATCTAAAATTACGTACATTTATATATAGTGGCTTAAATTTTGGCAGTTATTTTGCAATCTGACGTTAGCTGGTGTTATCAATATTTAAATTGCTACAAATTCTAATTGATGTGATATTTAAATTGGCTGCAGGCATTTCTTATAAAACGTGACTGAAAATTTTCCGATGTGATTGATAATATTTTATATAAAATGAAGTTCTAAGTGCAGAGAACTATTAATTTTGTGAAAAAATATTTTATCGCGAATTTTTTAAAGTTTATTAACAATAAAGATTATTACCATTGATATTATTACACTCGCATTTTTATTGACCGATTTCTTGAGAGCTCTCAACTCAAATAAACATGTTTTGCACTTTACGTACGTGAAATTTGTTGCAACTTTCACTCGTGATTCCGAAGATCGAAGTTTATCTTTCGCCTATATCTTCGTGCTTCGTGTAAAAAGGAATTTTCTAATTGAAAGCTATTTCGTCAGAATCACCATTTATTTTACATAACTTTATGAAATGAAAACACAAATATTTATGTTTAACTACAAAATGGGTTCCCCCTTCCTTAAAATGTTATGTATGTACACTTTGTTATTACGTCACGGAGAGTTACTGCGCTAATACGTAATTTATTTATTTATCAACAACAATAATATATATTTATATATATATTGTACAAGACCTATAGTTAGTACCACCAAAAGTCGTTTTAGGCGAATATGTGTATAATACACTATCAAATACGATAACTATCTATAGTAAATTACGTTTCAGTTACGGTAGTAAAAAATATTTTTGAACGCAATACGCATTATACTGTGTTTGTACTGACGCCGTACATTACATCCATAGTATAAGTAAACATTGTCAATTTGTTTCGGTATTAAAATACGACACGGCGAACCGGAAACATCTTTAGACAAAAACGGAACTCGAAATATTGCGACGAGCCACCACGCAAAATTTCGTCAACACCCCGCGGTTTGTCGAAAGGCGATTCGGGAACACCGTGCAGCTTAAATGTATAGCTAACCTCGAGTCGGTAGGCCCGTATGACGGCAACACATCACACATCACACACCGCTTCCATCCCGGCCGCCTTCTGCTTCCTCGGTGCAGAGCCACGGCCGACTGGCTGGCCAGATCGGCGATCCTCGCCGGCGACGATGGCAACTTTTTATGGTCACGCAAAAATAAACCTTAAATGTGCACTTTTTGTATGGAAAGTGGGATTATTTTAGCGTGATATAAAACGATTTTACGTGAAGGGTTCAACCTGCATTGTCACGGGGTCTATTTTAAAACGTTCTATGCATGCCACGGGGTCTATTTTAAAACATTCTATGTATGTCACGGGGTCTATTTTAAAACGATTTGCCTTAACATTTATCCTAAAGTAGAAATGAACGTCGTCGATTTTTTGATAAGATGAACGATGGAAGAATTTTGTAACCTATGGTGAAATAATTATAAATAATCAAGAATAGTACAAAACCTATGGTGATAACGGTAGTGGTATGCGATGACATCATTTTGATAAGATGAACGATGGAAGAATTTTGTAACCTATGGTGAAATAATTATAAATAATCAAGAATAGTACAAAACCTATGGTGATAACGGTAGTGGTATGTGATGACATCATTTTGATGGATTTGTGACAAGATTAATTTGAAGTGCAATGATTGTACAGCTCTCATTTTTGATATAAAATATCTTATATTTAAATTTTTCACTGCGACATTTTAAACTACCACAAACAAAGTACAGAATTTCATTTTATATCGCGGCTCATTATTTTAATTGGCTTTAAAGTTATCTTAGAGAATAGACACTAAATACAAAATAGATTTTTAATTTAAAAAAATGTTTTAATAAAATTAACAGGAAACATAATTTCATTTTTCATTGAATGATACTTAAATAAAATTATGGAAATACACGTTTAAGTTAACAATTAAACAACGAATAAAAAATATGCAAAGATTTTATTTTTGATGTGTAAAAAACTAACGCAAACAGAATAACAACAAACATTGAATAGTTTTTCAACTAATGCAAGGTCAATACCAATTAATAATAATTTGTTTTTTAAAAAAGACTCGTTTCCATTGAATGATTATCAGAGTATACAAACTTTTGGCATCATTTTTGGCCATTTTAAATTTATTCTAAAATAAACATGTTTTAAAGAATTGCTTTCTGTATAGTTTAATTAAAGTTAAAATACATCTTGAAAAGTTTTTTTTTGTATACAGTGTTTATTGACAATTGACAATTTCTGTAGCGCTAAGAAATGTCAACGTCATAAACAGTATATTAGAAAAAAAACTTACTTTTTTTATATTAAGAAAAAAAAATTGTTTTTTGATACATTTAAAAATTAGAAGTTCAATTCAAACAGAAGAATAAAAGCCAAGATAGTTATATAGTTGGGAGGAAATGGTTTTAAAATGGTGAGTAAACAAATTTCTATTATAAAAATGACTAAACCTTGTTAAAAATCCTTTAAATTGTAAAAATATGAATTATTTGACTAATTTTATAACCTATTGCATTTTGTACAATGTAAACCTAAAATTGATTGAAAATCCACTATTTGAGCATATTGTTAATATTTCATATAAAAATTTTCATACATCTGTCTTTTTTGTTCTATTTTGAATATATGACTTCACCAAGAACTAAAACACATATTATACGAGATAACCATACACATATGTTCACTTGTTTCGATATTTATACGTGTTTTGTTGTAAAAAAGATTACACCTAAAAGTGTTAATTAGTGGTTTACACCGAGGGCTAGATCACTTCTAAATAATATGTTAACAGTCTTACCAAGGAATAAAGTAACAGCTCACTGTGTATCGTACGCACGTTGAACGCTAATTTATATATTAATTTAAACAGATTAAATACATTTCATAAAAAACGGAATTCATTATAATGTCATTCAAAAGTGTTCCTTATATAATATGAAAACAAAACATCAATTCAAGTCGCAAAAATTTGTCACATACAATTTAATATTACATACAGCACATTTATATAAAACACGAATAACAATTTATGCACAATTTCATACATTTTGTTGTAATTTCGCGACGCGAGTGACCGCGTCGAGCCGCATAGTACAACATCCACTGTAAAGTTACGGTGCGGTCTTACGAGTATGCACAAGCAAACAAAAACGTCGACGGCACCAGACGTTCGAAGGACACCGATTTCGACGGCTGGACGATCCACGGCGGGAGGAGTTCTCTTCAGGTAGGTATCGAAGGTTCTCGGCTTATCATCCGTCCCACCACATGACGATCAGCTCCCAGAACGTCTTCGGCGGCGAGTTCCCGCCAAAGACGAGTGACGAATTTCAGAGGGCTGGGTCAGGAGTCGAGCCCATCTTGAGCAGTTCCAGCTTCTTCTTGGCGATCTTGGAGTACAGGATGTCTATGGGCTTGGTGGTGTCGTACAGGGAGGGGGCGCGGAGGATGATCAGCGCGGTGCCCAGCAGGCACACGAACGTGAAGATGTACAGGAACATTCTGTCTAACACCATCGCCACGTACTTCCAGTCTTCTTCCACCTGTCACAAAATACACCATGCTTATATTCATAGCTTAAATAACGTTACATCTTACATTTTCAAACGGTGACTTGACTCGGTCGAGTGAATGAGTCACAGTCATTTCAATAAAAGAAAAAAAAATTAACCTAAATTAAATGAAAGTGATAAAATACTTACACTTTCGAAGGAGTCCTTATTTTTGACATGCTGCGCGATGAACCTCGATCCTTCTATCGTCTTTTCCATTTCCCTGAGGTAGGGCTTGTCGAAGGCGGGGCTCACGTCCCCTCCGTCCCCGCAAGGGCTGACTCCGCCCGCGCTGAACAGGTCATCGTCAGCCCCCGGCAAGGGCAGCGGCGGCTCTCCGAAGCGGGGACCCGTGGGGGACGAAGTCTCGAACCTCGAGGTGGGCAGGGCTGGTATGTCGTAATCCGCACTAAACCTTTTCCCACCGTAAGGGGCAAACTTGTCCGCCTCGGGCGGTCCACTAAACACTTCAGTCAGTCCCTTGTCTTCTTCGTCTTGATTAGGCTCCTCTTTGGCAGGCCTTCTTATGCACAGAGCCGTGGGTAAAAGTTCTAAAAACAATCTCCGCACCCAAGGTGCCATTTTATGGGTGACCGGCGATCTGAAGTTCACGTTCAGGACGGCGATCGTTACAACTACTGATAAAGTCACGAGCATCATTGTGAACAACAGATACTTTCCTAGGAGAGGAACTGTCAGGGATGTCGGAGGAATGATCTCCGCCAGCAGAAGGAAGAACACGGTGAGAGACAGCAGGATAGAGATGCACAGGGAGATCTTCTCTCCAGAGTCACTCGGGAGATAGAACACTAGGACAGATAGGAAAGAGATCCCGACACAAGGGATAATGAGGTTGACGGTGTAGAAGAGCGTCTTCCTCCTGATGGTGAGATTGAAGATGATGTCGGGGTAAGGTTCCTCGCAACAGGAGTAGAATTTCTCGTTCCTCACGGCCGGCACTCGCATGATGTCCCACTCCACGGAGATGTAGTAGTCTTGGAGGTCGATCCCCAACTCGATGATGTCGGAGTCCGGTGTCTGCTGCAAGTGTCTAAGATCCACCTGTTAAAAAAAATAATTACGATTTTGAGATAATAATTTTTATGAAATTGTTTTCATTATTTTTTATTTAATTAAATTATTAATTTTTTTTTCAAAGTTTTAAATATGAAAAATATCTCCACAAAATTTCAGAACGATCAGAGAAGTTACGCGAGTGTACAGATAGTAAGCGCAAGATAGGCAGCTGCATGCACCCCCGTCTGGCCCTTTTACTGGCGTATTTGACACATTATATACAATACAATACTTTTAGGACACGGATATAGATTCTTATTAGCGTATTAGATGATTTGAAATATTTTTTGATGGAAATTTGCTATTTTATTAAGGTAAAACGAGATTTACGAAAGTAAAAATAAGTGATATTTCA
The DNA here is from genome assembly GCA_022840565.1 of Eubasilissa regina. Classification (NCBI taxonomy): domain Eukaryota; kingdom Metazoa; phylum Arthropoda; class Insecta; order Trichoptera; family Phryganeidae; genus Eubasilissa; species Eubasilissa regina. Next base: position 10,884,392 of record JAINEB010000007.1, on the reverse strand, counting down.
GTAAAACCACTGACAATTTGATAAACCTCAAAATTAAAAAATATATTTCCATAATTCAGCAGATAAGGCATTCTTAAGTTATCGTGTACACCGCAAAACAAAAGGTTCCGGAGATTTGATGTATCTTGCCCATGTTTAAATACATATTAAAATAATTTATATATTAAGTTCAATACTATAACATCACGCATTAAAATATGCATTTAAGCTTAACCTCTTTTTGTAAAAGTGATATATGGTAATTGCATTTATACTGTGGAATAAAATATTTAATGAATTAATTTTTGTTTATTAACGAATCATATAAACAAGGGAAGGTTATTAAAATGAATTCTTTAATTTAATTGACTGAATCGCTTCCAGTCGTACTGCGGTGACATCAAAGCGAAACGAGTTTTTAGCGCGACGTTGCGCAGGGTTGATCTCTGCTGAGAATCATCAATGAAATATCGAGGGAAGCCCTAACCTAACTACATTTCAACCAATCCCGAGTTTCTCTATAAAACGAGTTCCCTTTGTTATACACGCCGGCGTCATTAAATCCTAGGATTAACTTTTGACTAATCGCGGATCGTTTCCCTGTCCCGTGCCTTCGTTCTTGCGTATTGCTATTATGCAAATCGTAGCGATGAGAAATGTCCGTTTTCCTTGGATTCAGGATGAAATATAATCGTGACTTAAGTGTATTACGATTCGTCGCTTCAATTATGAGACGACTTTCTTCATTAGTGAAACAATGATCGTGCATGTTCACACTTGTCTCGTAAAAGTTGCATCCGAGCTATTGCTTTAGGAAATAAATACAAATTGTGCGTAAATAGTTTCAGTGACTTCATCATAGTATCAATCGAACGTTGGATGAAGACCTCTCCATGATTACGCCACTCTCACAGGTTATTTGTCAATCTTTATCGTGTCATTGCTTCGATAATTCCGTCCATTTATCGAGACTTCCGATGTCTTCTAGATCATTTTTGTCGTTTTAGTGATTAAGATGCTGGCCTAGCGGTCAAGTGGTCGAGGGTTTGCGCCTCGTTTCGGGAGACCGGCAAGATAATGCAGTGATATTTTTCCACTAATTGTTTTTTTGTGACAAAAAATGACATACGGTACCATATTTTTGCTCTAATACGTCAGTGTTATGGATTTAAATAATGGAAGTGTCTAGTTGAGAAAAATGAACATTTTCGACACACTTCTTTCCATCTTCAATCAAGGTTAAAATGGTCATCCAGGAGCTCAGGTAGGAAATTCTGCCGCATCCACCATACAGTCCCGAGCTCGCTCCGTCAGATTATCACAATTTTCGGTCGCTCTCCAATCAAATGAGCGGCGTTACATTCAACAACGACGATGACCTCAGAAATTGGCTCAATAACTATTTCGATACTAGACCAGCTGATTTTTATAGAAAAGGCATAGTCAAATTAGTTGAAAGATGGGATGAAGTCTTGAAAAATAGTGGATTGAAATATTGTTATTTTTGTATTTAAAAATTTAATTTTATAATAAATAATTGAACAAGCCGCGGACTTATTAGACAATCCAATATATATATATATATATATGAATGTATTTTTTTAGAGATTTTATATTTCTAATACAGACATACCCACGAACTTGAAGAGGTGAATAATTTGATAAATACCTGGAGATGGGGATATGCTAACAAAAGAAATACGAAAATAGGAATAAAACAATTGAGATATGGAAATATTTATGACCTGATGTAGAACTGAGGTTGAATCAATATGAGTATGTAAAAGTGAATCATAAATATGTGTCTTTAGTTCTGGTTATATATTTATGGGAGGTTTAAAATATTAAAAATACATACAATAAAAGCAAGATGAATTGTTTCATATTTCAAGACGACATATACGCTAACACAATTACAGATAGACACACGTTTGTGTATTCATATTTAAAAAAAAGAAAGAATTTAGTTTTAATAAAAGATTGAGGTTATGTGGTTCTCAGTAAGTTGCTTGCCTGATAGCTCGCCTCTTGCATAAAATCATGGGTTTTCTTCCGCTAGCTGCCATTTAAGCTAGTTGTAATATTATTCATAGCATTTTAGTTCATACTTTAGAATTCATGTAAAAAAAACTATTTTTTGTACATTCAAATGATATTGTCCACCGACAAAAAAGTCTCGAGTTATTTATGATTTTCTTTATTTTATGATAAAATCGTTAATGACGTAAAAAGAAAATACGAATCTTACAAGAACAATTTGAAAGATTATGTAATTACACCAAAATCGCTTTCTCCTGTACAGTTATATGTATGGATGATTTGTGGTTTAGAATTTATAATAGTATGAGAATTATAAAGTGGATGAATTATTATTATTCAAATTATAAATGTGTGTAGTACATACAATTATTTTTTGATAATAAGTTAGCTCGGTATCGATAATAATTTGAATAATATGAATCTACGCGTCTGAATACTACCTGAAGTTAAAGAAGATATTATATAAATTGTGAAATGGTCCTAGATTGACAACGATAATTTATAATTTTCCATCTTAAGATACACCCTAGTATAGTGAATATCACAAATCTATTAGTACGTACTAAAACATCTGTAACTTAATATTTGCAATTATCCAAGGATAAGAGTTTGAGTCCTGTCGAGTTCAAATATATTTCTGTTTCTAAAAGATGTTTGGATAGCAGAGTTTGGGGATGCAAATAAATGTGTTAATACTAAAAATATAACTAAAAATTAAAATGCGAAGTCATGTTACATGATTGCTACCCAAAGCTACACAAATAATACATTCTCTAATTGCGTGACCTACATTGGTCTATTTCCCTGAAAGAGCAGAATTTAAGAGCTCTGCATCCAGATTCTCAATGGTCAATTCTCCAGTCAGCCTCTATTTTGGCCGCAAGAAGGGTTGTGGAACCGATCAACCATTATTAGAAGGTTAGTTCAGTGAACGGGCATGTACGGTGGCAGGCCCAAAAGCGTAGAACTCTTTGCCCTCCATAATAAGAAACATTGAATGAGAGATTTCACTAGAAAAATACTGAATCTTCACAAAAATATATCCATAAGTTCCTATAATAATTTGAACATTAAATACTAGGACTAAAACGTTTATGTGTAAAACGCCCGTGGAGTGAAATTTTTACTAAAATGGCGCTATAAATAATCCAATGTTTTTATTATATTCGTATATTTATAAATAAAGGATAAGTAAAGTATGCATAATTAAGTATAGATAAATAAAGTATGCACAGTTGAATCTAACGATTTGAAAAAAAAATGGATTAACTGACAGGTGAAATGTTTGACGTAATTAAAAACACACTTCGTACTGTCATTAATTATTTTTCGTATTGTGTGAAAAAATTTCACTCCTAGGTTAAAACTGTTTGATTGAAAATTGGTCGACTGATTCACAATTTTTAGTGAAAATCGATTTACAATTGATTTAGATTTATAAAGAATTTCGTTGTTAGTGTTTCTACGAACCGTTTAAAACCTAGGAAAGAGGTTGATATAAGACGCTCGCGAGAAGACGCAGAGGGAGTCGAGGCGGCGGAGGACGGGGTGGGTCCTCTATTGCTCCTAATAAAATGTCGTCGTAAACCTTCTTGGAAGGTCGGGGGTAGGTTCCGTCACCCCAGAGGTCGAGGCAAATATTTATTTTTGCCGAATCTTCTAAAGGACATCTTTACGGCGTTTCAATATCGGCAAAGATCGGGTATTAAATTTTTATTCAAAGAATTAGTTAATGATCTTATCTTTCCTTTTATGAAGGCACTATTTTACTTAATGGAATAAGTTTACTTAATTAACCTCCGAAGGACCTTGGCCCTTTCTTAAGGTTCAAATTAATTTGAACCACTAAAGAATTATTGAAAATAATCAAGTATCGTGTTCTCGGAAAAATTTTGCATTTAATTTTTGGGGAAAATTTGTTTTTATTTTCACATTGTTATAATTTTCACTGAGGATATAAAAATATGAATGATTATGACACATTTTAAAAGGGTAATGTTTTTGCAAGAAATATTCTTATGATATACCAGTTTCACTTTTTTTTTTTCAACTGTTATGCATGAATTTCGATGAGATTCAATAATGTCAAATACTTGAGAATGCTCGCGATATTTTATCATTATTCTGTATTTATTCTAGATTTAGAATTTCACATTCCGTATCAATAGTTATGTATGTAACTACATTCTACCTCGCTAATATATATTATTGATAAATTATTAATAAATATTTTAATTTATTTGATAAGGAATTTTAACAATGTATCTGTAATTTTATAACATAATAACATATCGTATAAAATGTAAAACAAATAATAAAAATTCACAAAATTATTTAAATATAACAATTTCCACTACGAAGTAGCTAATACGTGACGCGCGAATGTTGACAAGAATGACGGATGAAGAATGCGAGCGAAACGGATAAAAAATCTCCCGAGTCGGGCGTGCTCTCTCGCATCTGAGCCGTTGCTCGAAACGCATCTCTTATCTGTATAGCTTGTATAATTATTATATTAGTATTGTCACCACATCGGGTTATTCTGCGTACTGAAAGATATCACACATTAATGCAATGCAAGTATATTACATTTAATAGGTTTATTTAGAGGTCATACTCGAAATATTTGTAATTTTTCAGTAACCTTTCGGTTAATATTGTTGAACAAAAATCTCACGAGCATAGTGCGAATTTCATTGTTTGTGACATAATGATGTTTCACCCCTTAAGGCTATTCAAAAGTGGTAAAAGTATTTTAAAAAAAAATAAGGGATAGTCGTCCTGGCTCATAAATAAGTAAAAAATCCAGATGCGTGCCTGGATTACATTGGCGCCCAACGAGTGGGCCGAATGTGTACAACAAACGGAAATATACACGCTAGAAAACAATGAGCCATTGTACGCCGGGCCTTTATTAATCTCTGGCAAAATGATAAAAATATAAAACAATACAATTCATAACAAAAAAGGGTGTGAGTGCTTTTTGTTGTAAATCTCTGTACTTATCCCCGGCCGAGCTTTTATTCTATATTATTTCTACTTTATCATTCCGCGCTGACACAATGTGTTAGCGATGGTTTAAAATATCAATTCATTGCTTATAAAATAAAGAACACATTTTACATATCCATTTTTACTCCAAGGACAAAAAAAAAGTAAACAATTTCTAAAAGAAAATATAATAAACAAAATTTAGTTAGCATATAAATCTTTAAGACCAACTAGTTTAAAAGTAATTTTTGTATTACCGTATTATTCGAATAATATGAAAAAATAAGATTTTAAAAAACCCACTAATTTTGATGGAAAATAAATAGTTTAATTTATTAAAAAATTTAACGAAATAAAAATAATTCAAATAAATACTTATATTACTTATTGTTAAAATACATTTTTTCTTCTAATTATGTATTGTGATAGTTAAAAGTGCAAGTGTAGCGCCTAATTCCAAAACCCTCTAAAACGGCTTTATGTGTTTTTGAGTTATGGATGAAAAAGTATATTTTGAAAGCAAACGTACCAAATGTTTGTATCACCATTTTTAAAGAGAAAAATTCTGTAATGTAGTTTTTTTTTCTGTAGTATATATCGTTCTGGCAGCTGTACTAGATATTAAATCAAGTGATCATTAACAAGCGTTGTGATTGGCTAATTTCATTTTAAGGGGAATAGCAACTTATACTCTGTCTGCTTTGGGGTATTTTGGAACTAACCCTGATTTTGAACATGCAATATCAATGAATTTAAGTGGCTTTTGCTAGAAACAATGTGTTCTGCACGTAACTGACAAAAAAATCTACAAAACTGCATATTTAACTCAAATTATCCAAAATCCGTTTTAGGGGGTTTTGGAATTAGGCGCTACAAATACCCAATTACCTAGTGTGATATCGATGAACAATACTCACATTCAAATTAACAGATTCGAAGTCGTTTAAAATTATTAAAAAATTTTTTTAAAGTAGTTTAATTTCGACGTACGTCAAGCTTTATATGTATGATATTTTATAAGTTTTATATGTGAGAATGGACTCAACATACTATTTTCATGCCAAATTTTGAATTTTGACTGAACATCTAAAATACAGTTTCGAGTCGCCAAAGATACGCACAAAATATTAAAAAACCACCCAGCTAACTGTCTAATGCGTTTAATTTTAGCTGCTTGGACTCTTTATCTGACTCGTTCAACTTTCGGTGTATTTTTACGAATGTAGCGATACGCTATTAAAACAGAGTGTCGAGCGATTTTCTATTTTACTCAACGATAAAATTTATTTATGTGCCTGCTTTGAAATACATTATTTACATCCGCGCTACCTATACACATTCTTCATTTTTTATGAAACATGCACAAAAGATGCACGTATAAAAATTAAGAATATTGATGTATGTTACCAATCCGTAAAGGGATCGGTGAAGTCATAAAGAACGGTACCTATGTTTGTTATGAGAGCTAATTAATAATACAATCATATGAAATGTTGTACATTAAATATTAAAAACCAATCATTACTTTTCGTGCAGTGAAAGTGCGCAAGAACTCGACGAATCTTACATTACAATATATTATGCTACGCCGATTTCAATAACGTATGATGGCGCATAGACGGCTTTGTATTGCCATAATCTGTAGCTAGACGGCGTCGGTTCACTGGCGCTCACCACGTTCAGTCAAGTGTTACGAATACTATTCCACACTGTATTTGATCAATGCGAGAGAAAACTGTCTACTCATTGGATACAATGTACAAAAATCTTACGATTGAGTTACTCACGGAGTCTCTCTAAGAATCTTCTTATATATTTATTCATTTCTCTCGGCACCCTACAGTTCTTAGCACCATTACGAGAGTAGTGCCTGTTGCAGCCTTCAAATAGTCGATCCGGTGGGTGGCAAATCTACCTTACCCTCTGGTTCCTTTCATCTTATAACAGGCAATAAAATTTCTTCTATTAAAATGTCAGAATTATTGAAGAATACGCCCGAAGCACATAATTGTGAACTCTTGCAATAAGTCGATATTAGTGTGTCGAGTTATCACTGTATTCTTAACCATACAACATAACACTGTACACGTAGCAGGGGCCTGTACTCTATACAGCAAAATAGATGTGCATTGCTATAATTTCTGCGAAATGAATCTAAATTAAATATATATTTATATACTCGAGTTAATGCGTTAGCTAGAACCATTTAGCGGAGAAAATTTAAAATGCTGCGCATGTGTTTTTTCGCAAAATCTGCCTCAAACACATACAGACCAATCACAACTCTCGCACCGTGCGGTGTTCTGAATACGCGTTAAATAAACAGGTTGCAAAATGCCGCAAGTGCGTATTTGTAGCAGACCTTTTAAAACAAAGTATGCGTTTTAATATACTTCAAACGTGATATTATCTTTTATTATTATAAATATTTTGAGTCCTTCTCTTAATGACTTGAAGAATTTCCCAAGAATAATAGTAATAATAATAATAAATACTAAATTAATTATAAATATATACATATAAAATCAATTTTTTGAAAAATATTGTTTTTGCGTCACCGGGATTCGAACCTGGATCTCTATTTCCAATCCGGGGAAGTACACTACCAATTGTGTTATAACGCCAGTATTTTTCATGACAAATTTTCGAACCTACATGTTACACTTTTTCAAATTAATACACCTGTCGTTCCATTATTTGAAAGCCATCTACATTATTTTTATAGAATCTCAAATACCTTTGAGTAAACCGACTGCAGACGCCAGAATTATCAATTCATTTTTTATTAAATTTGGACACATTGATACAACATATATTATTAAGGAAAACACATTCTTATTGTGAAGTTGTAATTATTGAAAGTTGTTATATTAAAATAATGTGTTTTCCTTAATAATAATAATATTTTTCAAGAACAGAAATATGCTCAAAAGCATTCTTCTGAATACAATAGTTAGTGTTGCTACTGTCGCTTTACAGCATCTAAGTACATAAAAAACATAATCTAAGTCCATAATTAGCATGCTGACTGACTGATTTGTATTGATAATTAAGCTATTTATTTATTTCTCGATATTAAGTGTGTATTAGGTTAAACGAGATTATATGAATAAGTTTCGGGCGCGACGTTGCGTTATACAACGCGCACCCGAAATATAAAATATATATGAAGTATAAAAATTTATACTTCAACGATTGAGTAATTGAATTGAAGTTTTGTTTTAATTATTTTAACCAAATAAGAAAAATGTACGTCTAAAAATGTCGTTTCTCAATATAAATAAATGAGGTTTTAAGAATTAATCCAAGTAAAGAAGTTTTATCCGTGTTTTGATTAGGCTTGCATATTTTATACATTTTACAAACTTCGCTCCCATAAAGATACCAATTTTATTTTCATTTATTAAACTATACATGTCTTATAATATACGCACATTTGTATACTTTATCGCGTTATTCATTTTGAAAATGGATTTTAAGGTATTTGACTACAAATGAGATTGAAAATATAAAAATGTTTTCTATGTAAATTACTTTAACATGCGTAATTTTTATAGTTTCAAGATTTTACTGATACTTTATAAATAACTAATATGTCGATAATCAATACTATTATGAAATAAAACAATTAAACTAATAAATTTCACAGCATTCATTGTCATAAAATAGTCTTATTAAAATATTATAAAATATTTTAAAATAGTCTTATTACTTCTAAATATTTACACTAATAAATATTATTGTGAGGATGGCATTGTCACCGAAAAATAGGTAGGAAATATTTAAAAACGCAGAAATAATCGAGGGAAAGAATAGTGTTGAGTGGTATCCAAAAAGTAATCGACTTAGAAGGCTCCCAAAGTCTCGATGGATAAAGCAGTGAGAATGATATGGAAAAGTTTGGCAGATGACCGAAGAGAGTGGCTTAGAATCATAGTAAGAAGATGAAATTGATGATGATATAGATATACAGAAAATGAAGATATATCGAAATAAATGTCTCTGCCTATGTGGCTCAAAAATGGATCGAAAATCACTATCTATCATAATAATTCAATGAACGCAGCTTAGTTACTTTTTTTCAGATAAGTCACCAACCTCGCAAGTGACGAGTAGTTACTGTATATAATCTAATAAATTTTATACCAAGTTCGTTAACGCGCCTTGTTACTGCCATTGGCACCGCCGGGTTTCCTGATTTATAATAATGTACATGTGTGTGTGTGAGTATTGGCGCTCTTTTTTAGGAAAGCTAAGAAGACGGTAACCCATAGGTGTAATTCTTTTTACATTCCGCGTTTCGACCAGTCCAGCTGTTCAAATAAACCACCAGTGCGCGCTTAGATCGGTCGAAATCTAAAGAAGACATCCCAGCTAAAAGAACAATAACATCGGATCAGAAAAACAGTAGTTCACGTATCATATGTGTACTTATTGTTAATCGGAAACCTGGGAACCAGAGAACAGGAACAAAATTACTGTGTAATTTTATTAGAAAATAATCTTTTATCTTCATGCTCATTATAAATATTTATCTTAACAATTTAAATCAATACAATAAAATGAATTAATTTTACAATAACACTGAATACCTTATGCGTACCAAATAAATAAAATAAAATAAATCATGTTCAAAAATATTAAAAAATAGATTTAAAAACAAAATAAACTTATACCACCTTGTTTTTTAACCGTTTGTTGGCGCTTGATCAAGAATTGCCCAACAATTTGCAAAATATTATTCGATTAACTTTTCTGAGCGCAGACAGCTGAGGCATAATTCGATAAATTAGTAATTTATTATAAATCAAATTTGACAGGAAAAGTCATTGAGTTAAATTGATATTATTTTCTATATTTACTAAACGCCCACGGATCCATGACTCGGTATCGGGAGCTGTGAAAAGTTTTTTCATTTCCAAGAATAACACAACTCAAAGGGTTTGTTCCAGAACCAAGTTGGTCAATAAATAAACCTTTCGAAGGCCGAGTTCTGGCGGGTTGACATGACCCGAGACTTGTCGAATCGTACGGGATCAATATATATTTTATTTTCTCTGGCATTTGTAATTTAATCGCTCGTTACCTAATTTTCTAGTTTAAAATATTCGTGTACAATTAAAATTTCGTATTTGAAACTTTTTAAATATGTTTGTTTGCTTCAGATATACAAGAGAAATAAATAATATAATAATATAAATAATGTTATATACATTCACAGTATAATGGAAATATTGAAATAAGCGTAAACATTAATAAACATAGTAAACATAATTCTCCTTTCGTTTACGTAATTCTGAAGAATCTAGTATTTTTAAAAGCATTAAGATAAGTTAATTATTTAAAATATATAATTATATCATAAAAAGTCGCGTTATCATAAATTTACATAAATATATGGTGAAATTTTGCAATACAACATTGTTGGAACCTGTATATACAATGCGCAGATTATTTTGTTTTCAGTTTAAACTGCATGGTTATGAATTAAATAATTCAATTGTTTATAACTAGTTGAAAGCTTGTTAATAATAACAGGAAAAAAAAATATTTTCAAATTTACACAGCACAGTTGGTGTTACAAATAAATAAATAATTAATTATAATACTCATTGGAAGTAGGTTCTTACTAGTGAAGAGAAAAAATGCTACTCTTCACTCACTGGTGTGATTGTGATTGGTACTAGATGATATCAGTGATTGGAAACTGTGACTGTGATCACAGTTTCATTACTAATACGGGTGCGTCGCACGATATCATAATACACGAAATAAATAACAAAACATAATTTTAATAAAAACATAAAAAACATATTCAGCATATATAATTTAATATTATAATAAAGATAATGAAAACCCTTAAAAAATTTGAGTTCATTTTTCGGATCAAATTCTCAGCATTTCGGGTCAAATGTGTAAAACGTTTTGGCAGAAGCTACTAGTTATAACATCATTCTTTCATGAATATTTTCATTTCATATACACATTCGCCGAATCACGGTTCACAACCAAATATAAATAAAATAAAAAATGAATCACGAATCACGACATTCCCAGATATTTAATTACTGATAGTGAGTGTGACTCAAAGATATCAGTGATTGACTCACGGTTCGTGATTTTAAGTTCGTCACTAGTACCTACCTAGGGTGGATACGTAAAGCTCATTTGATTAATTTGGAAAAATGGAACATCCAGATAGCAAGATTTTTTCATATACAATCAAGTGCCAGGCGATAATATAATTATTTTATTCGAAATACGCGTGCATATGACTTACGTTAATAAATGTGTGACCGATATACCGGCGAGAATTATTTTAATATAGTTACTTCCACATACTTAGACGTTGGTGTAATTAAAACCTAGTATTTTACATAAATATATATCAAATGAGTGCTAAATTAAATCTTAATATTACAGTGTAAAAATATCGATATTAGTTTATTAAATTCATTTCAGTGATTGGCGTTTATTTTTAAAACATTCCTTTTATTGCTTTCATCAATATAAAAATCCTTGGTTCAAATATTATAATGCATTTCATTTACATGCAAGCCTGTTGGCCGCTTCCTACCTCGCTAGGTACATATAAAGTACCTGTTCTGGGTAGGTAGCCATAAGGTTCCATAAGCTAGAAGTAAGGTAACACATTCAATTAAATAGTAAAAAACATAAAAATCAATAATCAAAAGGAGATGAGTAGAGGTAATAAGTAAATTGAACAAAGTAAATTTTTTTGTTACGAACTGAAGAATGTAAGAAGTAAAAGAAAATAAACAAGCACGGAGTAAACTAAACATGATAAGTACAAGGTAGGATGTAAGGACAAAAAGAATTACATAAAATGAGTAGCTTTGATCACTTCCAGCTGACTTCGTCCAATTTTGAATAGCTATTCCTTTAAAAGCACACAGAATTGATGATATTATACCGTTGCCATCTCTTGTGGTAGCTTATTGTATATCCGCGGTCCCATAAAACATACATGTCTTTGAGCAAATAAGGTTTTCATTAACGGGACAGCTAGTTTTCTTTGAGTTTGTGCCCGAGTACACTTAGAATGTGTGATAAGGCGCAGGATTCTGTTTTCATGTATCTCTTTAAGCAGAGTCTTTATGAATAATTGCCTGATATTAAGAACCTTGAGTTTTTGGAATAGCAACTCTGATTCATGTAAGGATTTATTGAGAATTATTCTCATTATGGCTTTTCGCATTTTAATCAGTGGGTCGAGTATTATGATAACGGCTGATTGCAAAGTTATCGAGTCCAATTACTGCAATCTCCGTTTGAATCGTAATTGGATGCATTATTATCATATTAAGAAAAGATAGCTGCTTTTAATTTAGAGGTTTAAGGGTGAATAAGAAATCAGAGTGTATATCAAACGAAAACCAATTATTGTGGACCGTGAGAACGTCGCCTTAACAAAGGTTCTTTTGTGATTGTTTAGTACACCTCTACAATAATAGAGAACTTTATCGAAGGTAAAGGTAATGGCATTCCAATTCAACGTGGACCCGGACCGCCATTTTATTATGGAAAATTCTCAAGGAGAAGGACTTGGTTGTGTTTTGCATTTCATTAAAAACTCATTTCGGGACGCCATATTTTCTTAACACTTTCAGAATCGGTAAAATTATTTTGCCATCGTAGAAGCATAATTCAAATATTACAGATTTTTTATCAGTCTATTGATCTTGTTTTATTTAGTCTAGATTTTTTAAATTTTCTGAATTAAATACGTTTCAATAATAATTTTTGTAGCACCTGCAATAGAATGGGCGTGAAAATCAGATTCATGAAACTAACTGAAGTGATTTTATCAAAACAGCGACGATATACTTTTAGGGAACAAAGTATGACGTGGTAAATGAAAGATACACTATGAAATAAGTGTGGGAACGAGTATATATAAATAATATTATGAATCAAATGTTATGTGTAGGAGTATTGAGTGCCCTTAAAAGAATGCACCCAGCGCTCACAGTTCTTTTGATTAATATAGTGGAGTGTATGTGCGTGTGTGTGTGTGTGTGTGTGTGTGTGTGTGTGTGTGTGTGTGTGTGTGTGTGTGTGTGTGTGTGTGTGTGTGTGTGTAGATGTGAGCAGGTGGAACAATAAAGACTAATTACAGTTGTCACGAGTTTATTGATGTTTTAACACAATTATAGATAAAATTATATGGAGTAAGAAGTCTACAATGTGAAGCGTTTGTTAGTAATCTATTCGGGAAGACGACCGTGAGTGAAGTGGCGCGCTCGGGCCGGCTTCGCGGGCGGTTGCGGGCGCGTCGTATCGGCAACTGTTGAGGATCGTTACCAGGTGTGTTTTTAATGCTGATGAGAGCCTAGTTTACACCCATGTGGAAGGAGGGTGCGTTTTTAGGGAATTTCAGGTTTTGAATATAAGACAATTATATGTGCAGAACATATTAACTAGCTTTCATAGGAAAATAAGGGGTCCATCTGTGAGGACTGAAAGATATTACCACAAGAGCAAACAAGCCTAAAATAGTTCCAAGAATGAAAACTAGTTTTGGGCAAAGATTATTTACCTTTCAAGCTCCCAGAATATATAATCAAATTGAAAATAAAATTAGAAATTTAACTGACATTAGGACTTTTAAAAAGGATATTTCAAATTTGTTGTTGCGATTAGGAAGAGCACATACAGAGAGTAAACTCTTTTATATAATGAAATTATTTGTATAACTACTTTTGTGCATTTTGGTCTTGTATATTTACATCTACGTTATATTTGTTTACATTATTGGTATTATTTTTTTTTTTCTTTTCTCTCTTTTTTATTCACTTTTTTACATTTTATATATATACATATATATATACATATATTTTTTTTTCTCTCTCTTTAAATATTTTCACATTATATGCTATGCATGTATTCGTTCTTACTATGTTTTACCTTCGATGAGTTTTGGTTTTATAAAATATTATATATATATATATATATATAATTTTCCCAAAAACAGGCTAGCCTAGTTGGGCAATGTATTTAAATGTGTGTGTGTGTGTTCAGGGGCCATCAGCGGTGTTGTAGATTTTGGAGGCGATAGACCTCCACATATTTAAAAAATGTTTGTGACGGAATGCATGAAATATTTTCGCATTAAAGACGTCAGTGTGAAATAATATGTCCGATTTACTAATAATATATTATTATTATTATTCATAAATAATTCTGTAGATTCACAAAATTGTATTTACATCACAAACCACCAAATATACAGACATGAACTAATGCAAATTCCTTGTCTCAATATTTTCAATTTGGTGTTACCCACATGATCACTTTGGTACCACTTATGCACTCAAATAGCTCCACAACTTTTTTTCAAAATATGACTCAATTAGAACAAAAATTTAATCACTGATAATATAATATGCATTAATGTAAAAAATACGTCTTCTTTTACCGTTGCATAAATATGTCATAAACCATCGGACTTATGTTTCTATCAAGAGTGTGTGTAGAATGCCCCTCGTCCCGCAATTAATGTTACAAACCTCTCTCCTATATGTACGCTTTATTTCATGTCTATTTATTTACTGGTCTGTAAAGTTATATGTATAAAAATGTCCGATTAGTATTACAAGCAAAAATGAAATTACTGCACCTGTTTTTCATTTCATGATATTCGTATTTAAGATAAATTAAAGGGGTTAAAGTAATTTTAAGTTTTATTTTTATGTCCTAAAATTTAAACATTTTTTCTTATGCAGGCTTGTTGTCTCCGGCGGCAAAGTGTTAATGCCAACTAATCTTCGAATCTTTTTCTTATTTGGTCCGCTAGATATAAGTTTTTCTCAAAGAGCGTCATCCTATTTATACACGCTGCGCCATGAAATTAATGAGGCCTTTTCACATTTTAATCTCAATATCATAAGATGTAAAACATTTTTAATTATAGGCACCGAGTCCATAGTCAGATTTTTTCCATTTACGTATACAAAATAAAGCATATTTTATAATTATCTATTTTTTCATAACTTAATTGTACTTACGCTATTTTTTAAAAAGTACAACAATTTAATTTGATCAGATTTTTAAAGAATTTTAACTTTCATTTTCTTATTTGATTTTTATTATACTATAAATATTCAGCAATAAACTTATTATACTATAAATATTCAGCAATAAACTTATCTTTTTTAGACTAAATATATTCATTAAATTCAATATTTTCTGTCCTTAATGTTAAACAACTAATATTACATATTACTCATTTTTTATTTGCGATTTTTTAATTAATTTAAAGTAAATACAAATAAAATGTATTAATTAGAAAGATACACTAATAGAATCAATTTTATCGAAAATTATTGTTGTTGCTACCGAGATTCGAACCTGGATCACTTTCAATCGGGGAACGGGCATTATTCGAGGATCTCAGAGGATCAATGACAAATTTTCGAACCTATATGTTACACTTTTCAAATTAATACATCTATCGTTCCATTATTATATATATCTTTCTAATTAATACATTTAATTTGTATATATCACAGACCTATGTTCTGAATAATTACATCTTCACAATAAGAATTTAATAATAATTATAATGATTATTGAGGAGAACACATTCTTATTGTGAAGTTGTAATTATTCAGAACATAATTCAATAATTATAAAGATGTTTGTATTAAAGCCCTTTATTCATTTATGGCAACTTCTCAGTATTTATAATTACTTTTTCGATCTATAACTTTGCCTGATAATGCATGTGCCTTCCTAGAACGTAGGAGGAAGATTAGGTATGGTGCCAGCAATCTTCACTGTAAAATAAACAACTCTTATAAAACCATAAAAAAAAAAATAATGCATCGGACCCTAGACTGCTTAATGAGACCTTATAAATACAATAAAAATGTAGAACAAATAGAGTAAAAACGAATTTGGACTTTATACTGTTTTATCGCTTTATCGATCAGGAGGATTTAAAGTCCTAAATCAAATTCACGAAGACAAGATAGGCTTAACAGTATCGTAAGATATAGGATTAGTGTGACAAAGGAACAATTACCGGAAAGCGAAGCAACGCAATCTAAAACGGTTATCACGAGAAGCTACACTAATTTGGGACAAGCTTCATTTCAATGATGATCTCAAAATCACTGATATCTTTAAATCACAATCCCTAACTGTGATTTAGTATCTGAAAATATCGTGATTCTTGCCTGACAATATTTTCAATTAAAAAACACTTTTATTCAATTAAAAATTACATTCATTGGAGGCTGATTTTATTTTTATTTACGATAGAAAACTAAATAAATCGTATATTATTTAGCAGAAAATTTTTACTCATTTGGTTTGTTTGTGATATTATCATAAAAAGGTGATCACAGTCACAGTTTTCCATGACTGATATCATCGAATACCAATCACACTCAAACCAGTGAGTGAAGCAATTTATCACTTTACTACCAAGTTCAACATCTGACTTAAAATATATTATTTAGTAATACAAGTATAGAGTGCAATGAAATTTATTTGTAAAATTTTTATACTATATAAAATAAATAAACATACTGTCGGTAATAAAATTGATTATCGACTTCTTATTTAGCACTCCAAAAATATAATAATATAAGCCGTTGAAAAACTTATTCAATTATAAATTGCCATGCTCCAGATGTAGGTATCTGATGTTCTAGTTAACAAAACCTATGCGATCTGACTGCTAAAATCCCATCATTAGAACATGATACAAATGAAAATGGATAACAAATTTACGGTATCACGAAACATAATATCAAGAATCTCACTAATACTTCACATAAAGTTATCCTCGAATGAAAATGAAAGATGTCAAATGATATATAATATATATATGAATCAAATAGACAACCTTCTCATAGACACTAGACATATATAATGGATGTGCGCCAATTCAGAGGAGTGTAGAAATGTAGTATTGAAATGTAGTATCTAGCAGGACCACACATTAAATCAAAACTGTCAAGAGCGAAACAGGAAACCGGAAGACACACTAAAGGATTCAACGCCGAGAGCCGAGAGCAAAATCTTGGGCAGAAGACTGGAGACGAGTTGCAGGAGAGTAAGGAAGTTTCCTGGAGACCGCCAAGAGATACACAATTGTGTTTGTAATATTATGATTGTAGTATATTAGATTGTACCAATGTTGATGACGGTAATTCTTTTTTTCTTTAAGGTGTTATTAATATTATTAAGGAGAACACATTCTTATTGTGAAAGTGTAATTATTCAGAACAGACGGTCTGTGATATTTTAAATATAAGTAATTAAGTAGATGGCTTTCAAATAATGGAACGATAGATGTATTAATTCATTTGAAAAGTGTAATGTATGGGTTTGAAAATTTGTCGTTAAAAGTACTGTCGCTGTAGCATAATTGGATAATGCACCTTCCCCGGATTGGAAAGAGATCCAGGTTCGAATCCTGATAGTGCAACAATACTATTTGTTGATAAAATTGATTTTATATGTACATCTTTCTAATTAATACATTTAATTAGTATCTATTTATATTATTAATAAAATATATTATTTAAAAAATCATTAATTTAGAAAAATTACACATTAATAAATTCAATGTTGCTTCTTTGTTACACATGCTTAGTTATTTAGTAGTCGGGGGTTCAAGCCTCGTTCCAGGAGACAAAAAGTTAGTCCTATTTTATTTTGAAAATATTAGGAATATTATTGTGATACGTATTCCGTGTATATATGTATTATAACTGTCAAAATTAAAAATTCTACCCTTTAATATTTTTTTACGTTCCAATAATTGTAACGTTTCTTAAGAATAAACCATTTTTCGTATTGTTGAGTACCGAGAAAATCTATTTCGATTTTAGTTTAGTGAAAAATTTCTAAATCAGCCGCAACTCCCGATCTGACGCCGCTGACTAAAAGGCGTATAAGTTTCATAAAAACCCACACAGAAGGGGAAATATTTTTGTGGATGTATGAAAATAGGGAGTTTTATTATTTATTACTATCTCCCATGAAACTTAAGCGTATTCCGTCGTCTTTTCATTATTTTGCGGCAGAGCAGATGTTATTAATAATAAAATTCCGAGTGACTGTATGGACGTTACTCGGGAGTCGGAGGAACAAGTTGGCGGGAATTTTTGTTTTATCGGGAACACCGCAATACGCAAAACAGAATATTTATACGCCAGAGTTGCGGCTCTCTCTTTTTACCATAAATTTCAAATAAAACACCTGAAACGTTAAATTTGGCCGCACGCTAACCGTATTCATCAAAGTTTAAACGGTGAAAATCCATCCCGCGTTTGCGGATCCGATGTTCACGCGGACTCCGTCTTGTAAGCGAGCGCACGCCACCGTACTCACCCAAACAGAATACTCAGAAAAGTTTGCTACGTTTTAATTGTTTCCAGAGTTACTTTTGTTATGATAAACCGCATTATTCTTCGAGCCTTTTGTCGAGACGAGCGCCAAGACTGCGACTGTTCCAAAGTCGTCTTTCCTGCGAGACAATGGCGTATTGGCTGCGGAATAATTATATAAAAATCCCGACGAGATATTTGAAATTAAATTAATCCGCGATCTTATTAATGTGTTAGCGGGGCGCGTGCGGGCGTTCGGAGAACTTGTTCACAATTTTTGTCAAGCGTAAAACTCGGAAAGTTTTCTCCTATTTAAACGAGTATTTGCGAGATTGGATTGGCCGTAATTGAATTTTAAAGTCATTATGCAGCTTGAATTAGTTTTGGCTCGCTCTGGTGACTTATTCATTAAACAGTTTCACCTCCGTGACCTCGAACATTAAATATGATGAAACATAAGGTACTCAATTTTCTTTGATTACATAATATATTCATATTGTAAATAGACAAACCTCCGGATTGTCATATTATTGGCAGTCGATTACACATATCGATTTTCATTTCTTACGTAGTAGAGAGATTTCAATATTTCTTATTTTTTGTGTTTACTGATGCCTTTGAGATGTGATGCTGGAGATATATATTGGCCAGAAAGTAAAAAAAAGATCCGCCAGCCGTTGGACCGACGAATCGGAAAAGACAACAAGCATTTCTATGGTGACAGCCCTTAGATCTGCAGATATTTATCTTTCTAATTGATACATTTAATTTGTATTAAAGAATTTGGTTTTTATTTTGTTAGTATTGTATGATCATAAAATAATAAAATTATTATAATAATTAATCATATTGATAGTTATTTTATTTCTCTCTTTGACGTTAAATGTTCTTATTTAATTTAATGTAATATGTATAATTTTAACTTTATAATAGTTGTTGGCAAACAATATAATAAATATTATATAATGAGAAGTTCTTAAAATGCGAATAAAACAATCTCAAACAATGGACTTGAGCTGTTAACATCTCCACTAGCCATTTAATTTTTAAAAATTTAAATTATATTACGTGTAAAAATTAATATATATAATTTTTTACTTGATTTGATTTAGGAGTGAATATTTGACTATTATTAAAAATACTCAGCTTAGAAAATAATTGGAAAATATACTTACCATGTAGCCATCATACGTCCACGAGCCGAACTTCATGAAGCAGGTCTGTTCATCGAAAGGGAAGTACTCGACATCGATCTCGCAGAAGGATTTGTAGATAGCTGGTGGTTTCCACAACACCTTCCCCGTGTGATGAAGTATCGCCTTCGTCATGATCGTCACCTCGTAGTTACCGTCGGCACTGAAACAATACAGTAGTGAGAAGTGTTAACAATACTGAAAATATTATGGTTGTATATTAAATTTTCAACAAAATGTATTAAATTTCATACGAGCCTTTATAAGAAAATCTAAAAAAAAAACTAGTTAGTAATTTTTTTATTAAAACATAATGATTTAAAAAGATAAAGTGATATTTTCAATTTTTATGTATGATACGTAGGAAATCTTTAAACTGCAAGATCACAGAAACTGAATTTAGAAGATATATAGTAGAAAAATCACCGTGCAGATATATTGGTTTTATATTTAATTTAACCGTATTTAAATAGATACATCATCTTTCAACAGTAAAACACCATTAGCATTACATTCAAAATAAAATATTTTTTCTATACTTATTAAAAATAAGATAATATTTATTATAAGGTTCATTTAATATATTTCAGATTAAAGCATATTTTTACTTAACCTCATTTATGTAAAAAAAAAACATTAATTTAAATAAATAAACCTCAAATTTTGTCTTTTGTTCCAATTTTTTATAAATATTTAAAAATTAGATAAAATATATATAAAGGTGTCCAGTGAAAAATTTTCAAGTTAAATATTAAATAAAATAAAAAACTACAATGTTATTCTCATATTTTATTTATTCAAAATTGAGTTTAACGATGCGGATTTTACGTTTTACAAATAATATCATCTAAATGCCGTCCACTTCTCTCGAGACACTCTTGTAATCGGATTCTTAAATTTGCGGATACACGAGAGCAAAGGCGGATATTTTCTTATAGGGCCTGAATTGTTCGAGAATTGTTACTCTCGAAAACTTAAATTCTCGAAAAAGTAGCACCGTGTAAGGTCCGGTGACCGAGGTGCCCAGGGTATGTCTTCGTACTTGCCGATTAATTTATTGGGAAAAATTCCCCTCAACTTCTCCATTGAAACTCTAGTTATATGTGGAGTGGCCCCATCTTGCTGAAATTATGTTCTGTTGTTGAACCCGGAATACAGGTAGTTGCGATGCCAAAAACTCGTCGATCATTCGGCAATACACGTCAGCAGTTACTGTCTCTCGCTGGTTAAAAAAATAAAGGCCAATTATTCCTCGGGCAGAAACTGCACACCACACTGTCGTTTTTGGATAATCTAAACATTTTTGATGGCGTTACCTTGGGTTGTCGGGGCACCAGTATCTCATGTTCTGTTTATTAACATAGCCATCGATATGATAATGTGCTTCGTCAGTAAACAATATGTTTCCAAGCGTTCGTTCTGTTCCAAAACGTTCCAGCATCGTTTTCGCAAAGGTTTGACGTAAAGAATAATCATTTTCGTTGAGAAACTACACGATTTTTAGTTTGTATGGGTAAAATTGTAGTTTATTTTTCAAAATAACATGCATTGTTGATTTTTTTATTCCAGTATAGACTGCAATTTTCCTTATCAATTTACGCAGATCGCGCATAATTTCACGCCGTACTTGACCCACATCTTCTGGCATGGCTGCTGATGTTGATGGTCCCGGAGAAGTTTGGTTAACCATTATCCCTTTTTGTCTAAACTTTTAAACCCAACACCTGATAAGTTGCGTGCTCAGCCCATCACTTACTCGTCGAATATTAAAGTGAGCACAATAAGCGCGCCGCGCACGAATCAATAAATCATCGCACTTTAAATATTGCTCAACCGCGAACGCGTGGTGCGCTCCCGACCAGTGACTCATTGCGACTGGTATATCCGAAAATCACGCGTGTAGAACAATATCCCTCCCATTTACCACACCTTGATGTTTACAAGTAATTACAATTTAATCTTGAAATTTTTCCGCTGAAAACCCTATATATAAAATTGACATAATATCAATTTTGACAAGATTGTAATTATGTTTTATAGGAATCTGCATGTAAAAATAAACTAATATCTTACTTAATTCCACCACAAGTAACAGTATATCTTTTCGATAAAAAGGAGCAGAAAATGCATTAAAGTGAAGTGAGCATTTGCCGGTCTCTCTAAAGCTGTGTCATGATACATTTTGCTAAGAGAATGCAAAAGAAGCTTAAGGCATCGTCTTCGGTCACCATAATACGCTAATGGCCACACAGCTTTTTTCTTCCTCTTTGAACTTTTAGCCCTGGGCGGGAAGTGCTAGCTACTAGAGGGTGGAGGTGGTTAAGGAAATTCCCAATGGTAGCTTATTTTACTCGAGTGACGGAAAATCTACAACCCCGTGCATTGATGCACTGTGAATTAATTTTATGTGCGCTTACTTGGAAGAAATTGTTTTCATATGAAGTATGCATCTGATATAATAGAACGGTAAAATAATTATATTGAAGAAAAATCGTTTGTTATTGGATTCATATTAGCTACTTTGATTTAAAATCATTTGAAGTAGCAGATGAAACATTTGAAGTAGTACGTATGGATGAGTTATGTTCTACTAAAGATACATAAATTATTCTTAAAATTTAACAAATTCAATATGTATAATAAACTATTAATATAAAATAAATCATAATTGTTTATACGCAAGTATAAAAAAATCGAGTACCCATAAAATTAGTAAACTTATATAACATGCATATAAATCATAAAATAAAGGTGCGAACTGATGCATAAGATGCATGACATAAATATAAATTTTGGTAGTTATAAAATATAATCGATAGCATTTAAATGCATTGTTTAAAATAATTATTAATATTTATATTTAACGTAAAAATTAATAAATATACAGTGCACATAGCATTCGATGGTAGCATGATAAGTAAGGTTTAAAAGAAAATTCTCTCATGATAAAGAACATTATCTTTTATATGATCCAGGGTGTTAATGCATTTTCTTCTCCTTTCTTTTAGCTTTTACCGAGGCTTCATATTTTATATAAAACGGGAGATGAATTTTTTTTGACGCACGTCGAAAGGCTTCGGCAAACTTTTCGCTTATGAGGTCATTAGGTGGGACGAAGTTGCAAGTAGAAAACTCTTTTACAAAGCTCAGAAGTTTTCAATATTGGCAAAAGAGTAGGAAGGGAAATATATTATAGGTGGAAATACTAAAAAAATGTAGATATATAACAAAGAACACATTATCATACATGGAATTTTCTTGAAAATTTGACTATATACATTTTTCGTATAGGAGTGATTTTTTCCTGTATGTTTTATTTATCATAAACAAAGAATATTCATTAATTATTATTTAATAAACGAAAGATTTCTGAAAAAAATTAGAAATTTTAATTTACGTTCCTTTTAAATAATTTTTCCGTTAATAAGGATATTGTTATGAAATAGCATATTTTTATACATACTTATGATACCGTTAAAAATCAAATCTTCTGAAAACTTTTATTATACCTACTAAAAATAATAATAATTTTTAATGCTTCCTTATCCTATATAAATTCAATTCTCACCATTTATACGTAACACTGTAATGACTAGCTTCCAGTGTAAGTCAACACGAATATTTTGAATTAAGTGATTCTATAATATAATAGTCTGGCCTTTTGCCACACTGTTAAAAAAATATATACATATATATATATATATATATATAAATATTTCATAAAATAAATAGATCAACTAGGTACCTACTTCCCATGTGTTCAATAATAATTTAATTCTATAACAGAAGGTACCTATCAACTCTTTTGTAGAAATTATAAAATATGATTTTTCCTTATTATTCGTAATTCACGTAATTTTACCGAGTTTAATATAATATAAAATAAAAAATATTTTTATCTTCGACATGTATTACGGATTTTTAAAGTATTAGCAGCTAATTTATTTATTGCAGAGATGTTTATAGTAAAGTTTATTTTGTCAGATGTGATATTTGAAAGTCCTCTGATCCATGTTGACTGTTCAAAGATTATAGATAGTCCGAGAAATATATGATTATCTATAGACCGGCTGTAGCTTCATATCAGCTGACCAGTCAGATATGATATGTCTTTTTGATTATTGTAGTAAAATATTAATACTTTCTAGGATAAATAATAATAATAATAATAATAATAATAATAATAATAATAATAATAATAATAATAATAATAATAATAATAATAATAATAATAATAATAATAATAATAATAATAATAATAATAATAATAATAATAATAATAATAATAATAATAATAATAATAATAATAATAATAATAATAATAATAATAATAATAATAATAATAATAATAATTATAATAATAAATGATAAATGTACACTAGTAAACATTAGGTGTTATGGCATAAGAAAATAATAAAAAATAATTAATAATGTATTTGAAAAGTCTAACGCATTAAACTTTCTATAAAAGGTGGGTGAAACAAATTCCTAGTTATAACTAGGAATTTGTTTAATGTAAATAGAACTGTAGTATTACATTATTAGTTATAAGTATTTTTCTCACATTTCGCGAAATTGGTAAGTATTTGACGTGTCTTGTTATGAAATTATTTGTTATTAATTATTTGAAATAAAATTTACATCATTATTTTGTATTGCTTAATAAAATATTTTTCTTTACATACCTACCGTTATATTAGTTCATTGAGAAAAAAGTTTAAAAACATTAATATTTAAAAAATGCCCAAATTCATTCAAACAGGCATATCAGAATTTTATTCCATGAAGTAATAAACATAAAAATCTATTAACGTAATAACACTTATTTCGATGCGTCATTCTTAAAAATGACAGTAGTAAGTAATATCTATGGAATAAATACACCTCACTGTCATTAAATTCAAAAATATCCATAGACAAATTTTATACAATTTCTTAATATATCGTCTGCTGTAAAATCAACAAATTTGGGATACACCCCTTTGAAAGATAAACGACGATTTGCGTTAAATTGCTTCAATGATTCCCTTACCTGTACAATATATTTTTTTTATTTTCTGCTTGTTTTGTCAAAAGTTCCTTAATATTTTTAAAAATAAGAGAAAAAATAAATTTATGTTATGTTTTATATAATATATATATTATATTTTTGTAACGTTTTGCAATGTCGCTGGATACTAACAATTCAAGTAATATAACACTGTATTTAAGCACTATGGTCACGGCAGAATTGAGAAGTAGTCGGCATTAAAAATGTTAAACATAAAGTTACTGTGTATTTTTTTAAGAATCATTAGTAATTTAAAATTCTTCGATAAAAAATATTTTCGCAATTTGTAAACCCTTAAGAGCGAAACGTGGCTAAGTGACATTTTTGCCAAATTGAGATTTTAATGGCAAAGTGTTATTTTCAATGTTTCTTATCATATCATTGGATAAATAGAGAAATAATACTTTGAATATATCTAATTTTCTTTTATTATTTTATTATTTTGGTTAACTGAAAGAGTATAGTTAAATCACTAGAATGGTAGCGTAATGACAAAATAAATGACGATTTATTAAACAAAATACAAAATTAATGCGAACAAAATAAACTTTTCTTCTGTGTATAGTTTTCTAGGCTAATCTGCCATGTATATACACATATGATTTCGACTGTCTTAAAAATCTAAAAACAATTTAAAAATAAACTTAATTTTGATTTATGTCAGATCAGAATGATGAAATTGCAGATAGTCAATTTTCGCTCTTTACGCAAATTAATTATCGAAACTGTCAAATCTAAGCCACAAAATTAAAAACCTTTGTGTTCCATTGATTCAAAAGAGGTTAGACCGACACGTAAGCTATATTTCTAACACTTATTTTTTCCTTACTTGTTTAATATCTGCTATTTCAAGGAGAGTGGATTATACAGGCAGAATGCATATTAAAAATGCATTCCGCCGTTTCAGCCAGACACATCTCCCGGTCGCTGAGAGCGTATTATAACTCTGCACCAGGTTTTCGTCTTGGCTGGCATACTAGCTAATGCATCGAAGATAAAGCGGTTCATAGTGGAGTTAAATTTTCAGGATCCACTTAAAAGAGGTTTCATGAATGCAGACCATAATGTATCAGATGTCAGGCTGAAGAATGTTTGGTCGCACTCATACATTTGAAAGTAGTTTAAAAAAACGCCAACCTTATTATGTTTTGGACAGTAAAGTTAAATACGAGTATACGTATATATATTTTTACACGGTGTACAAAAATGTTAGATAAAATAAAAATACAATATTTAAAAAATTTTTTGAAGGATTTTACAATCAGTTTATGTACTCCTTATATAAAAAAAAAATAATATTTTATTATTATTAATAAATTTTTGATTAAAATATTAATGGATAATACTTTTTCTAACAGTTACAGAAAATGTCAAATAATAGTAATTTTTTTAAATATTTGCAAAACACATATTTCTATATCTTATTTTATTTTAATTTTAAAATATCTGCTTGTGAAAAGGTAACTTAATATTAATAATTTTAATAGATTTTTCTACAGAATTATATTGAAGTACAGTGTGAATATAATGATATTATAATTGAAATTTTTTAATAAAAAATGTTTCTTCAAAAAATAATTCATTGAATATAATTTAATTGAAAAAGAAAAATTTGGTTAAATTTATAAATATGATAGGTATTAAATAGTAGAATTTGAAAGAAAAACATTTTTAAATGATACATTGTATTTCAAATAAGATTTACGGAATCAGTATAATACAGGGGGTGATATATGATGCTTTAATTTAATAAAAATAAATTAAACATAATAATAAAAAAATTTGATAAACTTACTTATTGTAGAGGACAATGTCTGGTAGCCATATATGTTCTGAAGGCACGTGAAGCGTATCCACACCACCATAGTCGTCAGGGTTCCATTTCAACTTGTAGTCGTTCCACTCCTGAAAACAATGCACCATGTAGTCGAGAAATTTGCTCTGGAATTTGGCGTATTATTTTAATGAAATTTTACAGTCATTCAGGGATTGGGAAATTTCTACAAGTTTTTCAAGAGTACAAGAGACAAGTACATTTTTATAATGAATCGATTTTGATGAATATAATTTTGGATAAGGAACGGCTTTTATTAAATAAAAAAACTCTTCTGATAAAGTAAAGAACACTAATACAAGCATACTTATTAAAAATCAATATTTAGATAAATTAAAAAAAAAAAACGTACTAAGATACATTTATTAAAGGTTAAGCTAAATTATTTATGGCTTAGATTTAGAATGAAGTACCAAATTTTTCTACTTTAACCCTAGATTACTATAGTTAAAAAATACGACGTGGTTGCTATCGATATGTAAAATTTACGTGTCTAGGTATATATTCATTTGGTACTTGGGTATAAATAAGACACATATTAAATTTAGTTTAAGAACATGTTTATCATAAAAAAAAAACACATTTCAAATGAAAAAAAAAAAGAAAATACGTTTAAAAAACAATTATTACGTTACAATTACGTACGTTACGTTACGTAACAATTTTCGTTTGGTAAATTCAACAGATAACTTTTCCACACTTACAGTAAGCGGTAGTCATATTTTTCTTTGCAGATGGACAAAATTCGCAGTATTTTCGAAGACCTTGTGATTGCACTTGTGATTCTGGGGCCGGACCATCTTGCTCACCTTTCGCCATCTTTCAAAATAGACCCACGTCGCTCTCTGCTCAATTTAGGGATATTTATCCTTGACTTCAAGAGTGGCAACGTGACTGAGCTGTGAGGTATTGGGTACAGGGAGAGCACTGCTAGAGCGAGGGAGGCGTCAGAATTGGCTAGTGGGCGGATCAAATATTTTATTTAAACAAAACGTAAAATTTACATACGTACGTTAACATAATTCTCATTACTTTCCAGCATGCCCTCTTCCCCCCCCCACGACGAAAAAGTCACGAACTCATAAGAAACAATAATATATATTTTTAGTTAGTTATGACATCCTGAAGAAGAAAATGGTATTTTTCGAAACCAGTAGGTGTATTTAAATTCAATTAAGTGGTTAATAAAACAAAGATAACAAATAAAAATAAAATATGTGTTTAAAATTAAAATAAATGTGTAAATTAAGTCTACTCTCTAATTTATTTTATATTTATTTATTATATGTGAATAAATTTGAATTATCAATAGCTATTATGAAATATTGAAAAGTACTCGAGTATTTTAAGATATTAGTTCTCGATACTTGAGTAGTTGATGATGTTGAGTAATTAGAGTCTCTAGTGTGTTTTTTTGAGTAGTTGATGATGTTGAGTAATTAGAGTCTCTAGTGTGTTTTTTTCTCTAGTACTATAATTTAATATAGCCGTTTTCATATTTGTTATTCAATTACAGATTATAATAATGAACTAGATTAAAAACGTTGAATAAGGAGGTTGTTCTAAAAAAAGTCGTAATTTAAGAGTTTCATTGAAAATTAATCACGCTGTTTGATTTGTGGGATTTAAAAATCGGAAATTTTTTATTTTGGCATTATTAAGAAATATGAAATATAATTACGTGACTTGAAAAAAAGCATAATTTTTCTACCATAAAATTTCCACTAATTACGACAATTTGTCTAGTTGGATATGTATAATGTATTATTTCTCTATTGGTATTAATTCATTTAAATAATACAAGAGAAAAGAACCGCCCACAGGATCAGATGATGTGCTACTATATTATTGAATAATAACAAATACCTAAAAAATTAAGTATATTTAATATACCTGTTACCATTAATTAATTAACATACTTAATCTACTTTAAGCATTACCTGCTTTATTTCTCTCATCTTTAACAAAATATTAGGTTTTTAAACTCTAAAATAATAAATATAAATAAATAGCAGATAAATGGGATTGATTTATTTCATCAAATAATTTAACAAATATATTTCATTACTCGGTGCATAAAAATTCGAACCGAAACCAATGAAATGAAATGAAATACTTCACATTATTATACATTTTAAGGTTCTACGTAGTAATCAACATTTCTGTGAAAACTATCAGAAATTATATTAACTATAATGAGACTTGATTGAACATTACGTTACCTAAATATACCCTTTATTTAACTTCAGGGACTGTGCTCAGAGTTCCGAGATACTCAAACTTTTGCTAAAACCTAATCTCTTTATTCTCGACATCTTGTGAATCGCTGGACTGTTCCGATTCAAATTAACGATGTAAATGTATTCCATTAATCTACAGTTCTGACAGAAGAGGGGTTTTGTAATTTAAAGGATCTATCTCGAATTTACGATTCAAAATATTCTCTGAACCTTTTTGTCTTCGAAATAGCTTCGGTGTTGAGAAAGATTCGCGAAATATTTGTACATTCTATAGATCCTATCAGAAAATGGATAGCTATAGAAGTTTCAGGGCTTCTCAATATTTATTTATAAAATAAAATCTTTTTTATAAGATTAATTGAAATACAAATCTTAGTCCTAGATGACTAGCCTACCTATGGTGCAGAATGGAGAATTAGAATAGGTCAAATCTACAAATTAAAGGTGAACCAATAAGTCAAGTAAATGAAAGATCTCTAGGACATTTAAAAATATTTTCAAGTTTTTATGGCCGTTTCTGCGGATTAGAATTTTTTGGGATATTCTGCCGTGTGTACTTTTCTTCCGATTTATCGAAATCTCATTGCAGGGATACATTATCAGCAGTGATGTATTAGCAAAATCAGAGCATCAGTAACATCAATTTTGATGATGGACCCTGTAATTGGATACAAAACGTCGGCCAGAGAGGTCATAGACATACGACAGAACAGCCTACAAAACTATATATAAAAGATGAAGATATTTTTTCTAGAATCAAAGTAGAATACATATAATAATCAAGT
Organism: Eubasilissa regina; assembly: GCA_022840565.1. Taxonomy (NCBI): domain Eukaryota; kingdom Metazoa; phylum Arthropoda; class Insecta; order Trichoptera; family Phryganeidae; genus Eubasilissa; species Eubasilissa regina. The sequence goes on along the minus strand of JAINEB010000007.1, from coordinate 10,854,916 downwards.
GACGTAGCAGTAGAGTGTATACATACGAGGGATGATGAAAACTATTAAGAACAAGGGTACTAGGGAGCCTCTTAACGAAAGTAAAAGCACGGGAGATTTCCGACTAAAACAACTTTAAAAAAAAGGATTAAGGAAAGCGTCTAGATAGGGGTGAATAAAGTAAGAAGAAGTAGTGGTAATTTAAGATAGTGTATAGATATGGGTTGAGGACAAAGAACGGTAAGTACGATGCATACTTTCACAGATACCTATTATTTGAAAATCCAAAAGAAATGATAATTTTGAAACATCTCATGAAAGAGAAAAAAATCATATAAAATGTACAGTTGACTGCCTTTAATATCCCTATATTTAAACTCATCTCAACTCCGCGGTAAGGAAACCCGTATAAATTACAGGAATGAGACAAGGGTCTGTGAAAAAGGAAAAAGATGTGTCCCAAACATGCCGTTAAACTTTCCCAACTTTTCATTTCTCCAAGGCGCTAATAAAAAATGTAAGAGGCAGCCCTGTTTTCATACATTTAATTATTCAAGCAACTCAAGCGGCCATGTCATGGAAACTATCTTATTCTATGCTTTCTTATACTCTGCTGATTATAACACAAGAAGGTTAAATACCGATACAAGTAGGTAACAAGGTCCTAAATATCAGAAGAGAAACGTCACAATAGTCTCAAAAATATTTAGCAAGACCGAAGCACAACTACGAAAGCAAAAATAAGACTCAGCAGAATTTTATTTTTCTCTATCTTTCTCTACGGTATTGAAGTATGGACTCTGGGAGAACGAGAGCACAATCGGATAAATGCTTTTTCAACATCGACCTTACTAAACTAAAATAATTTTCCTCATGAACCAATCATTCTACCTACAAACATATCTTGCTCTCAGATGGAAGATATTAAGTTCAATTTATTATCGGAAACATTATAATAGTCTTACTTTTTATTATTATTACAAAGAATTTAATCCCCATCCCATCTTCCTACCTCTTCTCCCTTCCGTTTCCTCTGGAAAAATATTGATTTTTCTTTTCCTTCTCTTAACTTTCTTATTTGTACTCCTTCAACAGAATAGATAGTTACTCTTTTTATTGTTTTCTACACTGCTTAACACTTCGTTACCAAACCCACTCTGTATCGTGTTATTGTATTGAATAATTAGGAGAAAACATGTAATTTATTAAATTTACTATCTTATCTATTATACTGTTATATACTGTTAGTATCTTAACCATTGTTGATTAATTGTATATTTTTTTAATAAATAAATAAAAAACGCCCTGGAAATCTGGTGCTGATGACGAAACACAGTGGATAGCCCGCAGAACGTATGTCTTGATTAACAACGGAACGTCGAGTGGCATATTTATCAGCTGATTTCAATTTTCCATCGTATTAATATATATTAGCTTGAATTATTAATTGAATTGAACGTATTAATATATATTAGTAACAGACCAAGTCCATAATACTTTATGGATGAATACCTCATTAAATTACGAGTCGAAAATGTTCAAGGGATATGTCCTAATCTCAACTATGTCAGAGATACAAGCATTTAAAAAAATCATTATGCGATTATGTCGATTAAATGAAATTTTTTATTAATTCCAAATTATATATTGAATACAAAAAATTAAATGTTTGATGATTTAGGGCCTGAAGCAACGATACAGATTAATAATTGAACAATTCCGCAACTATTTATTTCGAAGTACGTAAACTTCAAGCTTAACACGATTTTGTAAAAAAATTAAACAATAATATTTTCGGCAACAGTGCAGAATTTGCACATATTCCTTGAATATTATCGACTCGTAATTTAGTCAAGTATACATTTATAAAATATTGTGGACTAGACCTGTTATACCCTGCATATATATATATTTGTTCAAGCTTACATAACAATACAACATTTATTTGTAAAATACTATTTATCCTTGTCTATCGCATAAATGCTGTAGGCTTTGTGGAAATATTTTTACAATGTAATAAGAAAAGTATTTATTATTAGATATAACAAAGACACGACGTAATATGAAATATATGAATAACGAAGATAGTACAATCGGACTCATTAGTATTACGTAACATATTGAATTGATAATACATTATTTTTATAGATCTTATTGCAGCATTAGTTACGGATAACATTAATGTTTTTACGCCACTACAGACTAAAATTGTTAAACTTTTCGTGTCACGATAGGTCGCAGTGAAAAAAAGTTCCCTTTGTCAAATATTTAACGTCTTATCCGCGAATTATCTTTAATTGTAAAAACAGCGACTTTTGCACATAATATTTTGGAGATTAATGTTTATGCTGTCTCATTAAGGTCGCAAATATATATAATTTGTATCATAAGGATGTGTGTGATGAGAATCGAGAGCCCTATACCTCCTCACTTCTCCCTTATATATATATGAAATGTTAACAATTATGGTGATTTGTTTTTGCGCGTACAGATGGAGTGGGTGGATTATGAGTGAACCAGTACTTACGACACTTGGATTTATTTACAAAATTGAATTAACACTTGCTGGTTATATTATAAAAAGTATAAGATAAAAATAATTCACTGAACGCAGTCCCGAAGTGCATGCGAATATATGTGTCTGAGGAGCTGGCTAGGAGAAAAGTGGTCGGTTCTAAGTTTCCTCAGACTGGTTGCGGTGCGACGTCAATACAATTTGTCTGATTTTCTGCGCGTATTAGTTGGACTATATAGCTGTCAGATGAATGTTCACTCGGCTATGTCTGTGGGTCGTGAGCAGGGCCACCACAATATAAAGTCATGACATCTATTTATTGAAAAATTAAATTTAAATTATTTACTTCTACCATATTGTATACACTAATATAAACATTGTACATCATTTTAAATTTAAAATAAGCCAATATAAAAAATTGATGAAGGCATACAATTTTATGACTACTGAATATTTTAATTATTTAAAAAAGTGGATTTTTTAAAAGTATTCATTATCATTTATTTAATTAATAAATGATATTTTTTTATTCTTCCCGAACTAGCGTACAGATTACAAGTATGTAATCTAAAACAGCAGATTGTATCAATACTGGGTGATACAATGAGAGCGGATCCACCGCTTACCCAGGACGTTTATAAGCAAAAGCTCCTATACGGCCTTGCCCATTCGCCGCCAGGTTGGCATTTATTTAATGCTTTTATGACAACTGTGCAACAACATTCCGCATAATAGTAACAGGGCGGTATCGCATAACTGTCAACACAAAATTGCCCTCATTGACCTCTACAACTTCCACTTTATTGAGGTACAAACAAAAATATACGAAAAAATAATTCAATACAATACATACAAAAACAAAGAAGCAAAAGCACCAATAACAGATTAAAGCGACACTAAATTAAAAGATAACAAAAATAAATAACATTAGTAGAAACAAATAAACATATGTGTCTTAAAGAAGATGAAAACACTCCCGATAGGGGAAAAACGACAAAACAAAAATGGGTGTTACACAAAGAGCTATGGAATGAGCAATGTATCTCACTAAGAGACAGGAAGATCAACGAGTGTATAAGATATTGTCTAGACGATCGCCAAGCTGAAGACTATACTGCCACCTTAGGCCAAAAAATATACCTTCGGTTGCACATTCGGCTTCGGGTAAAATCTGCCGAAGATTTAACCGAAGCCGGAGCTTTGTATTTAGCAGCCAAAAGTGCCAAAAACGCACGAACTATTGAACGAATGAAATAAAATTCATTATTAAGGGGAACACATTATTACTGTGAAGTTGTAATTATTCAGAGCATAGGACTGTGATATTTTTTAAAATACTAATTAAATGTATTAATTAGAAAGATATAAATTTTATTGATTATATATGTATGTATAGTTGTATTAATTTGAAAAATGTAGCATATAGGTTCGAAAATTTGTCGACAAAAATATTGTCAGCTGTAGCATAGTTGGATAATGCACCTTACTCGGATTGGAAAGAGATCTAGGTTCGAATCCCGGTAGCAACAGCAATATATTTTTCAATAAAATTGATTATATATGTATATATTTCTAATTAATATATTTAATTAGTATTTTAAATAAAATTCAATTTATCATTTCTGGAAAATTGCAATTTATTTATTTAATGGATATATTTACAATTATTATCAACACTATAACGCAGAAAACTAAGTAACAGTGTAGAGTTTGCATTGTAAGGTACCATATACTTTCTAGTCGGTGTTCTAAGATTTGGTCAATTAGTGAAGACTACGAATACTATTTAAATTATCAATACTAGTTGGTTATTAATACGTCAAGATAAACATAAATTATTATCCATTCTTAGTTTTTTGCTAATCGTAATGAGAATTCAATAACAATTTATTTTATTAAGGAGAACACATTCTTATTGTGAAGTTGTAATTATTCAGAACATAGCTCTGTGATGTTTTATATACTAATTTAATGTATTAATTATAAATATATACGTATAAAATCAATGTTGTCGAAAAATATTATTTTTGCGCTACCGGGATTCGAACCTGGATCTCTATTTCCAATCAGGGGAAGTACACTACCAATTGTGTTATAGCGCCAGTATTTTTCATGACCAATTTTTGAATCTATACGTTACACTTTTTCAAATTAATACATCTATCGTTCCATTATTTGAAAGCCATCTACATTGTATTTATGGAATCTCAAATACCTTTGAGTAAACCGACTGCAGACGCCAGAATTGTCAATTAATTTTTATTAAATTTTGGACACGTTGATACACCTTATATTATTAAGGAGAACACATGTATATATCTGTAATTAATAAATTAAATTAGTATTTAAAACAATTTATTTCATAGAAGTAGATAAAAATAACAGCCTAATTGTCATCTATGGTTGTAGCAGACATTGTATATAGTGGTTCTTCGAGAAGAGTTAATTTTGATTGTTTTAAAATAGTGTCACCTTTTTCACTACCATTATTTAAAATAATAATTTGAGTTTTCTTCTCAACACGGTTTTACGAGGGCGAGTCAAAAATTATTTACACTTTCACCATAGAACATCTTCAAAGTTGTTACCCTGACTTCTTGTTATGCATGCGTGCTTAGAGTTGGTACGACTGCGGTCACGTGTGCGACATTTGATCCCGATCGCGTCATTTGCCTTCCGGCTATTACAGAGTAAATATATCCGCCCCGCTAGCAGTTTGCACCGAGGAAGAACAAAGAGCAGTGATCCGATATCTCTGGTCGGAGGGCGTGAAAGCGGCTGAAATTCATCGTAGACTTTTATCACAGTACGGGGACAGTGCTTTATCACTAAAATTTTAAATTTAAATCACTTAAAATTTTTGTATCGAGAAGTTTAAAAGTGGCCGGACGAATGTGGCACACAAAAAGGAAGCAGTACGCCCGTCAACTTCCACCACGAACGACAAGCTCGAGCGCTGGTTCCCATCCGTGAAGTAGCGTCTTCTTTGTACATCAATCATGGTTCTGCTCATTAAATCATCGACGACAAGTTTGGCTTTCGTAAAGTCTGTGTAAATAAATTTTAGAACGATAAACACACATAATTTTTGACTTGTCCTCGTATAAACGTTTTGTATCATACATATATAACAGCAGAAGTCACACTATGTACTTTCAACTATTAATTTGATCTGATCTTGTATAACCCAATTATATACTTAAATATGAATTTAATATACATAGATCCAATATTAATTCGATGATTGTATCACAAAGGGAATTTATTTAAAAAAAAATGTAGTTTTTAGTTCAAAATATTGTATTATAAGAGTATCCCACGATTGTAAGCGTAAAATTGATATACATATATATGCACGTCAGAAATAAATACCTATTTAAAAAATGGTTTATGTTTGTAGCGTTAAGTTTGTGGTTAGACATAATTTAAAATTGTCTATATTTAACTTTGCTTAGATCACTGTGAATTATTTATACGTCTACCGGTTTTCAATATTTATTATATTCCCTATTAAAATGTATCCCTTTCAGTTACCTCCCCACTCTTACCGAGACTCCGCCTACATCCCGCAACGGATGTCGTTTAAATTTTGTGGAATAGTTCAGTTCTACGCCAGTCCTGACAAAGACACGTAAGTATCGAAACCGGTTGACGTATAAATAATTATAGATTAAAAAAAGTAATAACTCACAACGTAATAAATAAAATAATAATGGCGCAACATGTCCGGTGTGGGTCCTGACTTCCATTAGTTAGTTTTGTTACTCCGATCTGTCCTTTGCTGTGCTTCCCAGTTGGTCCTAAATCCTAAGTAATGTCATCCAACCACTGTAGTGCAGGTCTTCCAACACTCCATCAATAGGTTTTTTATAAAACATTTTGCAGGGATGGACTACACTTAACTTCAATTTGTTAGTTCGCGAGGGAGTGACGGATATTTGAAGGTTTTATAATTCGGATCAGAAGGTTTTGTACATGGTGAGTCTAAGAGCCCTATCTCTCCTCAGTTATCACGCGTGTTGATGTATATCGCAGTATATATGAATATGGAATGTGCGAATGAGTTGTTAGTAGAGCAAGGTATTTAATTAAAACATGATTTACAAAAGTTGGCGTTTATTGTGGGCCGATTCATTATGAAAGCACAATGATTATAGTAAATTTGTATAAATAATGTACGTAACTGGAAATGCTCGCTTGAGGTGTTTCCGAAAGGAAAGGACGTGAAGAAATGGCTGGCTTTCGTTGGTTTCTCGGAGGTGTCCGTCTCGATGTATTGTTATCCGCATTGGGTCGATAATCATCAGCACTAAATGGCTGTAGAGTGCTTGGATAAATGGTCAGGAATTATGAGACGCGCTCAGGTCTTTGCAACTATCTTTCTACCTGATCAGCTGATCCCAGCTGTGCAATCTAGATAACTTGGACAAGTTGGGTTCGCCAATTATACTTGACTTAATGTGATGTTTGAATTTGTGCGGCGAGGTCTGGACAGCCTACTTTGCCGACTTATGATGATTGGCTGTCTGAATGGACGAATCAGAGACGAGAATCTGAGAATCTGGCTGACAGCGGAGCAAGACGTCACTTTTGAGCAGATCGGTGGAGCCGCGCTTCGAAGAAATATGGCGGCGAGAAATGGCGTAGACTAAGAGTGGGAGCCGCGACTCAGAGATGTATGGACCTGGTCCACACGCGGCTTGAGGAAAGATCCTGCTGCAACGAACAAGGAGGCGGCATGCTAGTGATGGCTGTTGGATGGGCATTATGGATGGTGTCCAGTGTATCTCCCGGAGCAAGAGATGAATCCTGGCGACCCGTGATCTCATCTGCATCAGATGATGCTGGTAAAAAGATAAACTCCGTAAAAAGATAAAACAAATAAAAATGACCTTCCTTGGAGGAAAGTTGACCTGAAGAAAGAAGATCTAAATAACATTTTCCGTGCATCCAATGTCGGGATTAATTATGTGATATGAATAAATGTAATATAAAAAACAGAGTTTGAACCAACTATCATCCCATTCGAGGTAGAAAATGACACCAGAGCGCACACACACATACACTCACTTAAGGATCCAGGCTGAGCTAGATCCGTGGCGGCCTCTATGGATTACTATCATCTAGGCCTCAAAGGCACTGTAAAATAAATATATATATAATTGTCGTTGGACTGTGCTCGTCTTACTAGAAAAATCTATTTTTGAGATGTAATAGTGTTGTTTCAAGGCATAATAATCATAGAATTATACTTTAAAAAAAAAAGATATACTCGGATCAGTGCAATGTTGAAAGATCTGAATATAATCATCGTTAAGCAGAAAATATATTTCAATATAATGGTATTTATTTATAAAATCCTCACTAAGAAAATATCGGCAAAATTTATAAGAAAAATTGATGCAAATCAACATGAGCACGAACATCATACAAGAGGAAAAGATGGATTGAGACTGCCATTCAGGAAGAAGGCTAAATTTCAGAAATCGATGATATATATTGAAGATCTATAATAAAATGCTAAAGACATAAGAAAGGAGGAGAAACTAGATAGATTCAAAATGAAACTAAGAAAATATGTAAAAGATAAGTTGTAGTAAAAAGGATCGATTTTGATCTTGTTTATATTAGAGAATATATAAATGTACTTACGTATGCACTATATTAATAATAAATTAATAAATATATGTTAAATACAATAAGAATCACTTTGTATGAAACCACGAAATTTATTGTACGTCAACCGTTTTCGCTTATCTCAAGTTTCATCAGGATGTATTTAAAACTAATCATAATTACAAGAAGAGTGCACTTATATATACAAAAAGAGGAATATAAAATTACATGTGAGAGAGAGAGAGAGTAAGAGAGAGAGAGAGAGAGAGAGAGAGAGACAGAATACATATATAGTTAAATAAAACATCAAGGGAGACAGAAAATATAATTATAAGTGAAAGAGAGAGACAGAACACATGTACAGATAGACGGAACATTAAGGGAGGGGAAAATACAGTGTTGATGGATATTAAATTGATTTTAAAGAAAACATATCCACTGTGGTGCTATTGGGTAAATTAATTTGATTATTAAGAATTAGCGTACCACTATTTATTGCCTCTTTTATTTCAAGGGCTTTTAAATTATCCAACCGGATACCAAACCCGTTTTTATGGAGGATATTGACCCTTGTGATATTATTAAAAGAATGGTCTTTTTCAATAATATGGTTGGCGAATTCTCAGTTATCGCGTATTTATTTTCAGTACCAAATATCTAAAGTAGGATCTATAGAAAAACAACAAAGCACACAATCATCAAATTATTAGTGATGTTTTCCACTGAGGTTTCAACTATCAGTTGTATGTACTTCTTATTTTCTCCTCTGTTGAACCGTGCAAAGTGCTGCAATTTAACTGTCATTTTCTCAGCGTTGTGGGTGCTTAAAAAGCGGAAATGATTTATTCTATAAACGCTCTTGAAACCTGAGCACCAGGAGAATAAATAAATTACTGGAAGCATGTTTTACCAGAAGACTTTCCGAGAGCTTTAGTTTTAAAGCTCACCAGACTGTCACGGCTCAGAAGAGCTTTCTTGCATCCTTAATACTATTTGAATTAACTTTACTCGTACAAAAGGAGACCTCGCTTGTAAAGTTCGCGAGGGGAAATAAACCTATTTTCGAACCTGGGTCGTTTTTACCGTTTCTTGGATTAATTGAATGTTGGGAGAATGACGCCATGCTTTTGCCAGGAGTTAAAATTACGAAAGCTCGGATGGCGAAATGATATTGGATTAATGAAAATTAGATTGTTGTATAGGAAACCTTTGTGTTTAAGAATGCGCTTGCTACGTATAGACGGTATTCAAATTTTTTAAGATCTTTTAGATATTTTAACGTCACTGCTTTTTTTCTATATGATTTATATTTTTGCACAGAAGTAGATGGATTTTTCAAATAATGGAACGATAGATGTACTAATTTGAAAAATGTAACATATAGGTTCGAAAATTTGTCGTCAAAAATACTGTCGCTGTACCATAGTTGTATAACGCACCTTCCCCGGTTTGGAAAGAGATCTAGGTTCGAATCCCGGTAGCGCAACAAAAATATTTTTTGTTAAAATCGATTTTATATGTATATTTTTCTAATTAATACATTTAACTAGTATTTATTTCATTTATATTTATTTCCCAGAATTTTTAGTTATGTACAGCTTTTTTACTTGTATGCAGTGCACGCCCCTGCGTAAAATGTCTAAAATGCGCACAACATCGAGAGGTCTGCCTTCTTAAACAATATTCGTTGCTGTCAAATAAAACCTTTGCAAAATTGTAATAATTTTCTCACTAGTTAGATGAAGAAACTGATTCTACCGTCAAAATAAATGGTCCAGACTCCGCGCATTAAGTATGCACAGGCAATTATAATTTGCGGAGACTCAAAAATGATGCATTGTTGCAATTCTGACATTTCTGAATCCGCTTTGGTCCAAACACGGTTCGTTGCAATTGCATATTAAGCGGATTACTTGGGCGTTGCACTTCTATGCCACCGCCATTGTTAGCAAAGTTGGCGAAACTCATTACATTTATTAATCAGGTTGAATTTTATATCACCGAACATTTTCCGAGAGAATTTCCAGCGAAGGTGGACCGCTTCGGCTTCCGCGCTAGGGATGCGGTCCCATATTTCAATATGACGTATTGTTCAGCCGCATAAGTTTCGTCCACACAATTTCAGGAGACTGCGAATGATGCAATTTCTCGAGTTATTTATATCATCCTTTGACAGTAGTGTAAGAGTAAATAGTTTAACCACAGGTACTGGTATTTCAAGTACTCTAAAGTTATGAATAATAAAATGTAACAAATCTTACCTGTTCTACCCAAACGTTCGTTGTCATGATCTGATTCTTCAAGTTCTGAAACGAAAAAAAATGTATTAAAATTATTTGTAAGTATTGCGGTAATATAAGAATATTTCTTTTAAAATTAGCAATATTAACTATGTGGTTAAAATTCATATTTTTATTTGTTATTTTTGTTTTATTAACCACTTAATTGAGTTTAAATACATCTACCGGTTTCGAAAAATACCATTTTCTTCTTCAGGCTGTCATTACTAACTAAAAACATATATTATTATTTCTTTACCAGAATCTATTTAAAAAAAAAAACAAATATTTAAAAAATTAATTTAGTACCTAATTCAAATTGTTACTTAATACAAATTTACTCGAATAATTTTTAGGAAAAAATTTTAGAACGTGACTCGTAGTTAAATTTATTTGGTTGTTTATAATTTTTTGATTAGTTTTACACGTTTTATTTATCTCCAACGATTCCAAATTATTTAATTTGTGACCAACACCGTTTATATGCAAAATTGACAATCCCAAATTTTTATCAAAAGCGTGAAAATTTATTTCGAATCAAATATCTAAACACCTACCACGAAACATTAGACCGGCATTTTATACAAATAATAGAATAAGAAATTTACTCATAAATTCTGTAGACAAAGATGATAAATTTAACAATTCTGGTGTCCGTAAACTTAGTTGCAAGGATTGTGCTGCATTTTATATTGAGTGGAAATTTTAATATAAGAGTAAGGGAGCATTTTAGATGTTTGAACAATAGTGGGTTTTCAGAATTTGTTAATCATTTGATAGAATATGGTCACGGTTTTAATAAAAAATTGGGATTGTTAATTTTGCATATAAACGGCGTTGGTCACAAATTAAATAATTTGGAATCGTTGGAGATTAATAAAACGTGTAAAACTAATCAAAAAATTATAAACAACCAACTAAATTTAACTACGAGTCCCATTTTAAAATTTTATTATTCGAGTAAATTTGTATTAACAATTTGAATTAGGTACTAAATTAATTTTTTAAATATTTGTTTTTTTTTTTAAATAGATTCTGGTAAAGAAATAATAATATATGTTTTTAGTTAGTAATGACAGCCTGAAGAAAGAAATAGTATTTTTCGAAACCGGTAGATGTATTTAAACTCAATTAAGTGGTTAATAAAACAAATATAACAATTAATAATATAAGAATATTTGTTGTATTATTTAATAATTTAATAATATGTATAAGGTTGAGTCCATGTCATTCATGAAGGACAAGCTATGTAGAACGTTGTGATACTAGGTAGCACACAGCCTTCGTTAATACTATCAAGGTTTTAAGGATTGACAAAAAGAAGCCGGATAACTGACAAAACAATTGTTGGATCATAATTTTGTCTACAAAAGGTCACAAAAAAATAATCAGCTATTGATTCATGTAACTTATGTAGCTTCGCGTTATTAATTTTTCCTTCAGCATTTATTTAAGTATTGTCTATTGATATTCTGTAAATTGAGCCAAAACACTATTTTATTCCACTCCATTTTTCATTGAGTTAAACGATACAACATTTTTGGGAACATTTTCCCATTATCAATGTTATAATTCAACTAAAATTAAAAATATTTTCAGACAGTAATATATGGTGTGTTTAGAGTTAACGGAAATGGAGGTGGGGGTGGAGTTAAAATGAATAAGAGAGGGGATGTAATCGGCGGTATTTGAATATTTATTATGTTTTTATTGTTATTTTTATTATAACATTTTCTAGAATGTTTAACATTATTTTAATATTTCGTTTTATATTTTCATAATTTTCATTAAAATCTACGAATAAATAAACATGATGGATTTTTAATTTGTATAATGATTCACATATTTTACTTTTAGAATTATTATAACTTCATGATATACATAGATGCGTTAAACATTCAAACTTAATTTTTTTTAGCAATATTTGAATGTGTCCAAGAACACACAGTTGCTGGATTTTCACCTACAAAAACACTGTTATTAAACAAATAATAGATATTTCATGGAGACAAAGCTATTTTTAATTATATTTAATATAAATCATGTGAAAGTATGGGTAATTACAGAGCTTACAACCTGTCTTCGGCTGGCTTAAGTGATCACTTTATATAAATATAAAGTTCACCATTCTCACCCATTAATTTAAGTAAATTTATATAAGAAGAGGAATAAAAGTACAGTAAGTAAGTTTATATAAGAAGAGGAAAGAAATACAGTGGAAATGAGTTCACTAAGGCGTATATATGGCAGATCCATTTATGACTGAGTAAAGAATGAAAAAATAAGGGAAGAATGTAAAGCCGATCTTAGTATAGTGAGTAAGATTTAGAAAGGATCACTTACGTGGTTTGGTCATATGGAATGGATGAATAAGGAAAGAATGGTAAGAAATATATTTGACGCAAGCATTAATGGTAGCAGAAGTAAAGGACGTCTGCGGAAGACTTGGCACTACCAAGTAAACCAGATACTGGATGATGGTCCTTTCAAAAGCCTCAAAATCGTCAAGGTTATGTGAGAAGATATATGAATGTTAATGAGGCGAGAATTGTATGTCAGGATAAAGGAGTGTGGCGCTCTATCCTCTCTGCCTACCCCCACGGGAAACGGCGTGAGTAAGTGAGTACCAATTTTAGATTAAAACTTAAGAATAAGATATTGCCTACCAGCCAGTTTATAGTCATAACTATATACATTATCTTTTCAGTTTATGGTTTTATACTAAATTTATTAAGCGTATGTACTATTATATACCTCAGTTTTTAATAGTAGTTTGTATCTAATATTAAAAATAACTCTTAAAACGGTTACATTAAATAACATATAAAGTTCAAGTAAACTCCAAATAGCTTAGTTTCTAGCAATAATGAATCTCTTGAGTATTTTTCTGAGGTTGCGATGTATAGTTTGAAAAAAATATATGAACCGACCAGAAGAACAGTCTTAGAAGTTTTCCGAAACTTTCCCTTCAGAAACACAGAATCATATATAGATGTTTATACTTAACAGGCATTGTACTCAATCTAAACTATTGTACGTTGCGAAACTTTGCGGCAATGTAGAAGATTCAAGGATTTATGAAGTTAGCTGAAATTAAGTCGCGTATTGTATAAGAAAGAGAAACATAAGATTTCTGTAATAAAAGCTCTTACGTTTTTGTCAAAAACATCCCAGTGTTTTCAATTTCGCCAACTTTACCATTCGAAACATTAAGCAAACCTACCTACTTGCTCAAAGAAACTTAATAATATATATTTCGAAGTAATAGTTATTTTTGTAAAATTCAAGTTGATATAATATATTAAATATAAATATGAGATTGACATCGCAATTTACTGAATGTCTGTGGAAGTTTAATAATTAACTCAAATGATGCCATCATTGCATTACTTTGTAATGATGTGATTTAGATATTGGTAGTTTTTGTGTACTGGTGATTTCTCACCGAATTACAAATAATCACTCTTACCAATCATCGTTCCAATCGAATACCAATCATACAATTATTGTCAGAATTACAGTTTATCTTTTCACTAACCTTCCCGTTACCGCAAGAGTGTGTTTTATAGCAGAGAACACTCCGTCGTATTATATTGAAAACACAAAATTAAATAATTTTCATATTATTCTATTCTTAATATTTACAATTTTAAGATAACTTTCGTATATGTCCTTCTTCTGTCGCTCTTGTCAACAGTATTTCACTTCGACCACCTTATTTGCGATTTCGCCTTAATAATAATATATGAACACGAATGATTGAATGAACCTTCTGATCCATCCAAATACACATACGCAACAGGCGCGGTCGCTTTATACATGCTTTGGATGCTCCGCATCCCTTTTGTTCTGTAGTCAAAAAGCTTTGGACTTTTTGTTTCTAGCCTAAAACAGTACTACTTACTGCATATAAATTCGTACTGTCCTTTAGAGACCAGTCATAAACACACACTACGACACAACGCGCGCAGGGAGCGAGTCGAAATACATACATACTCATCTTTCGAACATCTATGAATCGCGTAAATACACAGATACCAGCAACAATGGATTCCACCATTCGTTATCCACAAAATTTGAAAGTATTCGACTTTCGCGCATACGCATTCAGTTCGGTCTGTCAAGGTCTTCGAATACTGTATACGCATTCATTAATAGCATCCAACGCACAAAAAACGACCTTAATGCACAGAATAGCATACATATTACGAAGCGAGCGAACTGTTTTAATGATTTTGTTTTTGTAAGGTATTTTTTACAGTTTGGTTTGAATACTTGAACCCCAATTATTGAATATACATCGATTAAATGTTATATTTGATAGTAGGTATAAACTTATCCAGCATCCCTTCTATAAAAAGTATCCGACCGCCGCTGATACGCAATACTCTCCTTAACATAAATAAAGTTAAATATTTGTTCCGTAGTAGTGTACATACGCGACATTTAGTACAACATATAGTTTTTGGTATTTTTATTACAGTTTGTTGCAACATTTGTCGCTCTTCCCAGTAAAATTATTGTATATTTAATAAATAGTTGAAACCAAAATTTGTGACCAAATTCGAAGATTTATGGCATCATATGAATATTTAAGAAAACCTTTTTAACGTGATCGATTTATTACCTTACTTATTACCTTGTGCTAAACGACGTCACGTAAATCGACTACAATAAATAAAATGACTAATTTTAATTAATCCATCATGATATAGTTTGAAAAAATACACTACATACATGTTATAATAGATCGTAAAATATATTAAGGAAAAAAATGCATTAAATTTTATTTAGTAAATGAATACATAAATAATTGAAAAACTACCTTTTCGGAAAATATTTAATCAATTGCGTTTGAATATAGCTTGACATTTTCAAATCAATTTAGCTAATTTCAACTTTTTTTTGTATTCAAGGCCTAAATAAAATATAATTTCAGATCAAATGTTCGCTCCAGTTATTTTGCAGTTAACTTCTTAATAATCTCTTCTAGTTCTTGCAAACGCTCCACATCTACTTCTTCATACAATCGTCAATCTTTGAATTGAAGGAGATAATTCTCGTTTAGCTTTTCTGAAGAGGAGAACTGATTTAACAACCGCTTAAAGCGGAAAATATTAAAATTTTTCGTACTTACTCACCATCACGCCGTTTCCCCGTGGGGGTAAGCAGAGAGGATAGAGCGCTACACTCTTCTGTACTGACACACAATTCTCGCCTCATCCACATTCATACATCTTCTCATACAAGCTCGCCGAATTTTGAGGCTTCTACCAGAACCATCCTTCATTATCTGGTTTACCTGGTCGTGCCAAGCTTTCCGCGGACGTCTTCTATTATTTTTCTTGAGCGCGCTAATTGATTTACGCGAGAATCGAAGTCGCGTTAAGCGAGGTTTTTCTATATCTATAATATAATACTTACATATTATCTCAAAGACTGCTTATTATGTATAGGCAGAAAATAAACTGAATAAAGATTTATGGAAATGCTTGCCTGAACCGAACATCTTTTATTTATTATATAAGATTATTCTATTGTTTTTTTTAATTTTTTTTATTTTGTTTATTCAATTTTGTTATTAGTTGAGATTACAACTATTATTGTTTAGATTTTACTATCGGATATAACGGATAAGTTTATCTTTTTAACACACACTTTGGTGTAGTTTTTCTACAATATTTTTACCTGCATTAAATTAGTTATTAAAAAAATATTAGGTACCATATTTTTAATACAATATCTCAAAACTTGACTTTTTGTTTATAAGTATTTTGATTTTGTGCTTCTAATGCGAGACGTATTGGTAAGGTAAGGAAGTAAGTTAACCCTCTAGTGAATAATAAACTGTTAGGCGGCCATAACCGTTCAGCGTAATGCGGGCCTAGCCGTAAACACATCTGAAAGAGTGCTCAAAAAGATGGCGTCCGACAATGCCCATAATGAGCACTATTTGGCTCTGGTGCTCGGAGCGGTGCCAGCGACCGGCACAATGCTCCTAGTCATATAATTGTGCAGTAAATTAATTACACATCCCGCCATTCTGGGGGGCGCGAGGCGGGGACTGAGGGATGGGCGCTTTCCAGGACTAACCGGATTTAAGGGAAGGACACCACAAGAATGAACGATAAGGATGCTTGTTACTTTTTCAAAACAAAGGGACCTGTAATCTAAACAGTTCGTATATAGAATAATAATATAAGTACCTATATATCCCCCCATTTTTGCAAAAATGACACTATTTAAAATACATCAATCTTACAAAAGTTTTTATCAATTAAAAAATATATGATGATATATATTAAAATAATCAATTAAAAAGACATATAGAAAAAATCTAATTAAATAACTAACTAACTAACTTACCATCACACAGTTTCCCGAGGAGGTAGGCAGAGAGAACAGAAAGCCATACTCTTCTATTCTGACACAATTCTCACCTCATCCACATTCATACAAGCTCGCCGATTATTGAGGTTTCTAACAGAACCATCCTCCAGTACCTGGTTTACCTGGTCATGTCTTCCGCGGATGTCTTCTATTTCTGGTGCCATCAATACTCATATTTTTCTTATTATTCTCCCCTCATTTATCCGTCTCATATGACCAAGCCATCTAAGTGATCATTTCTTAATCTTGCTTACTATACTATGATCAGCTTTTAATTATTTCGTTATTTCTTCATTTTTTACTCTACATCAGTGTCAGTACTGTGACTTCATTGTGTACCGCTATTATTGTCGGTTGATAAGTTCCCTTTGGATATAATTCCATTCAAAGCGCCCTTCACCTTAGTCACTCTCCTTTCGATATCTTTCTCAGCCTTCCGTTTCTATCAAACACACTTTCCAAATACACAAACTTACCTACTTGTTCCAAGTATTTCATCGAAAAAATATTTGAGTCGCTACGGGGATACGAACCAGGACCTTTTCCTATCCGAGGAAATACGTAACTAATTTCGCTATAACAACAGAGTAGCGCCTAAAATATTTTTCGATAAATAGATTTTTTCTGTATATGTTTCTAATTGATTCATTTTATCTTTATTAAAAATACCACAGAATTACGCTCCAAAAAATTGCAACTTTACAATAAACATGTCTTCTCCTTAAAAACAAGATATATTTTTGAATAATACGTTCTGTTGCAACTAATTTCAGTTATATGTAATATTTTTAATATTTAATGCAAAAATATTAGTTATTTTAATAAGAGTGTGTTTTTCATACGCCAACAGATTTCGAAAAAATCCTAAAACAAAACGTCAAGTTTTAAAAATTTGACCAACACTTTTTACATTTAAAATGGGTAAACATAAATTTACATCCTTTTATTTTTAAAAGGTTACAATTATGAAACATTCGTAATATTTTTCAATCCATTATTTTAAGAAAGGAACACGTTGAATTTGCCATAATTGTTTTGAAAGTATTATAATATAACTATAGCAATATATAAGTCAGCTGTTATGTAAAAGTGTAATAAATACTTATTAATTTTTCCATTAAAAAAATATTTTTATGCAGATTTTAATAGCTGTGAAAATACATATTATTTCAATTTTCTTCGAATATTACAAAGAAACTATTAATTTTTAATTTGATATATATAATATTTACAAGAGACACATGCAAAAAATATTTATTATAATTTTTGTTAAATAGTAATTTTATTGTAGAAGAATAAAGCGAAGTAAATTATTTACGAATTTCTGGATGGTGTTGGATTATCGAAGGCCGGAATATCGACAAAGCTTGTGTTTATATAATTACTTAAGTATAGGTAAAGGAAAATCACTGAAACATGAAGTATTTGAAATGTCAAACGACCCTGTAAACTTCAAAATATAATTTACAAAACCATGGCGAAAATAATTCCTGGAGAAGGTTCCAGGGCCATGTAGTTTTTTCTTTCTCCAGCATAATATTAATAAAATAGGCATCGTCTTACTTCCATAAGATAGCTTATTTTTATTTGAATGCAAGTTATTTCATTTTTTTAGATTCCAGCATACCTCTATCTCTATCTGTTTCTCACATAAGCTGACATATCTTGACATCATTACAAAAAAATTAATACATAAATGTATACTTACATACAAAGCCATTAATATATATATATATATATATTTATACCATTATAAATAAGGGAAGTCGTTTTATGTATGTAAAGTTAATAGTATATGTGATCTATTCAAATACGGTGCATAGAGTCATTAATGTATTAAAAGTTGGAGACCCTCAGGGGTCAGTTCTTGGACCATTTCTCCTCGTACTGTATAATATAGTGAGATTTATTAGATACTACACCTCGTAATGGACGAAAAAATCAACAGAATATGAGATCTGGTAGAAGGAAAAATTAAAAAAACCTTAGACAATAGTTTGTACAGACTCTCTAGCAGATTTTCTTTTCCGATCAGTCGTAAACAAAGTCCGGATAACCAACACTTTCACAAACATCCCTGCACAAACATGCAGTCACCCTCTTTTCAATATTTTTTTCATCCTTTCCTTTTCTATCATACATACTTCCCAAATACACAAACTCATTTACTTGTTCTAAACATTCATTACCTATAAGTATTTTGAACGATGTTTTACTTTCCTCCTTCTCGAATACCATCACTTTTGACTTGTTGATATCTTTAACCTTTACCATACCGTGATATAAAATACTCGTACGCAACCATGCTGTCAACTCGTGTTACCGAAAGAAATTAGCCTTTAAAATGTGAAAAAATGGTTAATGCCATTATATTTACTATGTATTGAGCATTAAATATAAAAAAATATGTAATATTATAATTCGGAGCATTCATCAAATTCCGTATACGATATTGCATTATATAATACAACCTTCCTTCCCATTAATCTTCATTTAATTAGTAAGAAAGATACAGCATTATATTCGTATGTTTGTTATTGTTTTCACTGCGAAATTAATATGTGGTTTTTGGTAGGATTCGCCGTACATACTCGTAATTGAGTTTTCACTGGTCATTTCTAAGCGTAAATAATTTCCTTCAAATTAACTGAAATATGAAATGTATGTTGTGTATATTTACCGAAATATTATGATATTAGAGTGGTAGACCTGTGTTACTGCATAAATTGGAAAGGGTTAATAAGGTTTCCTTTCCTTGCATGAATCGTGCATTCTATTCAAGATAAGAAGGATAAGGGGATGAGATTTTGTTCTGGAGATAAATTCAGAGATCAGCTTAAGATGTATACAATGAATTTTCTAACAGCAAGATTTGACACGTGTACATAAACGTAACTTAAAACTACCATACATCCCTACAGCTATATATTCTGAAAGTTAGGTGTAAGTCATTAAACATTAACGTAAGGCGTTAAATTACATACATTTCTTGCATTCTAACTGCTACTGAAAAGATTCAAAATCACCTAAATGACAAACATGACATTTGACATTTAACTTCCGAGCGTGTAGTAAAGTGCAAGACGGCGAATCGGAACACGGTTCATACGAAAGTCGAGAGTAGTCTCCAAAGCATCTCATTGGAGCAAAATTCATATCTCGAAAATTGTCTCCTAAAAATCTTTACCGTGGTCACAGACCATTAACAAATAGCACAAAAAAACTAATTGAAGAAAAAGTACACAGAATGCGCAGAAAATAGAAAAAGTGAAAAAAAAAGGCACCAGTCTTCTGTTTACCTCGCAAACACTAAAGTTATTAGTGCGAAAAACTTTAATAAAGCATTTAATACATGAGTGCATTCTCAGGTCACAAAAGGTCGGGTAGACCTTCAAATCCCCCGAATACTAGCATTGTAACACTTTATATAAAGATTTTCCCTATTATCAAGGGCGGCACCTAAAATCGATTCAGTGTGGTTTGTATGAAAAATGATATGATAGATTTTCAAAAGGCTTTTTTAAAGGATTGAAGAATAAACGATCGTAGACATTGTTAAAGTCAAGAATTTGACGTCTATAGAATATAATTTGGACATCACACGCATTCGATGTTAAGGTTGACGGAGTTTATGTCAGAAAGGTTTTCATCAAACAAAAACAAAATAATTTCTGATTTTAACTCATTGAATTTTTTTTCGGGATATTTGAATTACTCGTGAATATCATAGATTTTTTTATATATTCAAAATTCGTTAAAACAAATTTATATAAATCACATAGAAAGAAAGTAAAGTCATCATTATCACCCGGAATATTCTACAGCCGGTAGACAGCTATACCAATTAAACTACAATGAGCCATAAATTTTATATTCATTTTCTATTTTCATGTAGATTTATTTTCTACGCCTACTGACGCTTTATATTTTTGGAAATGGTAAAGAAACGAGTTATATTGACTTTTTTAATATTTTTTTATTTTTTATTATTAATTCGTTTTTCGTATCAGCGATATGAAGAACGAAAAATGGAATATTATGTTGATTGTATTTAAATAGTTTTGAGATATTCGTATAATTATAATTGAGCCACTCGTCGGGGCACAATATTAAAATGTTTTAGAAACCACAGGCTATTATAGTAAATTTGGAGTCGCAAAGTACCTTGATTAGGAACGCAAATATCAAAAAAATTGTATGTCTGCCTCCATGGTTATCATCAAACGATTTCAAGGGCGTTCTCTAAAATTTTCTAAAGATATTAATATAAAATGTAAGTAGGTAATTTGACTACAGTGAAGGTCGTATATTTTGTCAAAGTTATCGAAATTTCAAAAAAATATATACGGTTTTGGCATTAATAATGATTAGGAAATGAACCCAATCAGAATGAAATAACTTTCAATTAAGGTTTAATACATTTTTAAATTGAACTGTTAGAATCCATTACCATTTAAAATCCAATTTGCTCTCGAACCACGAAAAGCGTTCCAATATTTAATATCCTTAACTGTTCATAACAGTATGTTACCTCTTTTTATAGCAAAATTGGTATGATCGGAATTCGATTACATCAATTTGTTTTACCGCGATGGAGTGTGATAGAAAGTGTTCGTGCGGAGCCCCGTAATTATAATATCATATCACCTGACACTAAAAATCATCAAAATCAATTAAGTAATGACACACTGAAGAAAATTAAGTTGAACTTCATTTTCAGCTGTTTTTTTGTTTGTTAATTCTAAAAATTCTTGCAGGTATATAATTATTTGAGCCTCTAGTCAAAAATCACTACATATAAAAATATTTATTTAGCTAATAATATTTGTTTTCGAGTAATTTGTATCGGAATGAAAGATATATAATGTTATTTTATATATTTGGTGCAAACACATAGCGAATAGTCATTAATAAAATTATACAATAATGTTTTATTTAACCGCTTGAGGTTTATATTTACGAACACCAAGCGGTTTCGAAAAAAACATTTTTCTTCAATAGGGTGATAAAAAATTATAACCAAACGTCTAATTATTGTCTTATGTTTCGAATATTACATTTTTAAAAACGTTAGAAAATTAATGAAAATATCATGTGCACATGACCGGGCGTCGTGGTCCCAAATTCTGCTTCCACAGCATTAACAGCTCGTCTCTACTCTTGCCGATCTTGGGTGTTGTTTGGTGCAACGTATAGCGAGGCTCTGGTCATTTCTCGGACTCAGTTTGCCCATCTCTCCTTGCAACATGCCCAAAGTGTTCTGCACATGCTTGGAACATTTTCATTTCGTGGTATTCAAAACACGCGACGCTAACACCACAGTTCGAAAGCATTAAACATGTTCTATTGTTTCCTTCTCAGGGTCCATATTTCGACACCACACATAGATAATAAGGCAATAGGCTGCCCTAACACTCGATGGAATGATGAAATCATTAACCGGTACGGAAAAACGTGGCAGCCAGTAAATAAAAAACGTTTGATAATTACGATGATGTATAAATATGTAGAATATTGCATGGCATACCCTCTGCATGCCAACCTTTAATAAAATATTATTTTTATTAAAGTTTCAACTGACTGCTGAAATTGTCTGCGAATGTCAATTTTTTTTTTTTGACAGTTTCTATATAACCATTGAATGACGTATTCATCGTAAGGTTTTGACTTGTCGCGCGATAATACGGCGAGGCTTTGTACCGCGACGTTGCGAGCCCGAAGTTTTGTGCGGGTCCCCCAACAACACGGCATTCTGTCCGCAGTAGCGCTAACGACCCATTCACATCGCGAGATAGCGGATAACGGCTTTGTATCGGCCGATGTGAATGCGCTAATAAATAATGTAAATTTTGTCAATGGCAAAGTTTCCGCTCATAATGTTTGGGCTAACCGGTACGTGAGGGTTATTTGAAACAAATTTATACATAACCGATATTTGACATTTTAAGGCGTTGCATATTGCTGTTCGCATAAAAGACACCGGACGTTTTATTAACGTTAAGTAAGTTGTATTATATTTAAATACAAAATTTATTTATATACAATGAAATCGTAATGGGAGAAAAATAAAAAATGTATACAATTAAGATGGTGTCCGCACTGTGTCCACTTTGGTAGTAAAAATAATTTTTGAAATTCTTTGGAAATTACGTTAAATCACCGACTTTAATATAAATATAAAGAGCTAAAAATATACAGCAGTAAATATAAAGAGCTTAAAATATGTAGCGGTAAATATAAAGAGCTTAAAATATATAGCAGTAAATATAAGGAGCTTAAAATATATAGCAGTAAATATAAATACCTTAAAATATATAGCAGTAAATATAAAGAGCTTAAAATATATAGCAGTAAATATAAAGAGCTTAAAATATATAGCAGTAAATATAAAGAGCTTAAAATATATAGCAGTATATATAAAGAGCTTAAAATACGAGTATATAGCAGTAAATATAGAAAAAAATTTTGGAAATTTTTTTGAAATGATTTTGAAAAATCATCATATAAGATAAGAAAATACCCATGAATAATGTCGTTTTTGTCTTATTCTTATTTTTAAAAAACATTTTTTTACTGTTAACCTAGTTTTATTGTATCTGTTTATTGTACACCGATTATGCTGTGCTAATGAACATGATCTACAGAGTCTAGTGAGTAGAATGTACGACGTATGCAAGGAAAGCGACCGTGTCAATGTCAACAAGTCGAAAGTGATGGTAAGGAGGAAAGTAAAACAACGTGCAAAATACGTGTAGGTAATGAAAGTTTTTTTTTTTTTTTAAAAAAAGAGATGCGTACAGGGAATACATGACAAATCAATATTCTTACTATTTTCAAACTAAGCTAAACGCTTGTGCTATGAAAATAGGACTAACTTGCTGGTGTTAACCCCGGTCCACTAAATCACTAAGCCAACGTCTTGATCACTACACCAACAAGCCACTCAACACAAAGACGATTGGAACTAGTAGAGATGAGTTTGTGTATTTGGGAAGTATGTTTGACAGAAATGGAAATACTGAGAAAGATACCAAAAGGAGAGTGACTGCAGGGAACAAAGTCAACAGCGCGAGGAGAACAGGGCAATGGAGTTCTGGTACCAATACTAATGTGTGGAGGTGAGGCCTGGAGCTGGCAGAAAAGGAACGAAAGTAGACTGAATGCGTATATGTGGCAGATCCATTTAGGACACAGTAAATAATATGGAAAGAATGTTAAGCTGATCTTAGTACAGTGAGTAAGATTAATAAAGGATTACTTAGGTGGTTTGATCATATGGAACGGATAAATGAGGAGAGAATGGTAATAAATATATATGACGCAAGTGTTGATGGCAGCAGAAGTAGAGGACGTCCACGGAAGACTTGGCGTGACCAAGTAAACCAGATACTGGAGGATGGTCCTGTTAGAAGTCTCAATAATCGTCGTACAGATGAGGCGAGGATTGTGTGTCAGGACAGAAGCGTGTGGCGCTCTATCTTCTCTGCCAATGTCCGCGGGGAAACGGTATAATGGTAAGTAAGTAAGTAACCTAGTTTAGAGTCCTTTCCAATTTATTTTCAGTACCTTTGAATGCTGGATCTAGATATATACGTTTCATATGACATTTTGTTAATTGAGAGATGGATTAGTTTTCGTTCTGTTCATGAAACCTCCTGTCCTGTGTCCTCTGCATGCTTCGTCTTGAAAATTAGAATCTCATTTATTAATTTCTCAAACCATCTCTGACTTATTTGAATATACTTATACACATACACTTCACAAATTTCCACAATGCACATCTTTTCTGAATCTATATCACATAATGCAATGTGATGGAAATATATTTTGTGTAATTTCAGATATTTTTTTCATATTTAAAAAATTTTCTGTTATGCAGTTAAATGTGGCGATTTAAGGAAAAGAAGGTGACACAAGTTAACCGGGAGTTGAAAATTACCATTGACGAGATTACTCTAAAAAAAATCTGTGAACCGCAATGGACAGGTAAAAAAGATATGGTCAAGGGTTTCCTCCTCGGCATCACACTCACACATTGTGGAATCTATTAAGTTCAATCTGAATAAATGTGAGACTACCTGGCAATTCTCATTCTAGAGATATTTGATATTATTCTTTTGGAGACTTTCCTTTTGGAGAACCAGGGGGCGTGGGGAATAGTTCTTTGAATTATTTTAAGCTGATTACCCTTATGATTATTTGAATCCATCCATTGTGCAGTCCAGATAGAATTAGTATGTTTATTTTACCATATTATGTCTATCATACATCGGAAAATGGAATTGATGAGTGAAAACTCCGGAAAGAGTGGTCTCCTTGACCAGATTATTAGCACTTTCATTTCCATGTGTAGGAATCCAAACAAATGACACTTGTTTATTGTTGCTGTCCAAATTAGAAATTAGATAGACACCTTTTGATGGAACAGATTATCTCATTGTCAAGCCAAACTTACATATTAGAAGAGAGGGATTCAAGAGCTGCTTGCGAGAAAATTTCTTTTAAAACGACATTATTTATGGATACCTGATATTTACAGCCCTAAAATGTGTTTAATTACAGATCGAGATACCGATTATGATTCTGATACAAGAATAGACAGGTACTTTATATATACCTAGCGAGGTAGGAATGGGATAACATTGCATGTAAATAAAATGTAATATTTAAAACTTATTGTACTTACTAGTGTATTCTAATGAATGAAATAAGTAATCTTAAAAAAAAATATATTGATGTAAGCTTCAAAAAAAAGTGATTTTGCAAATAAACGCCGATTTATCGGCACTGAATCAAACAAATAAAAATACTTAAGTGACATAATTTATTACATCATAGGCGAGCTTCAGATCAAAAACAATTGTCAAAAGGGTCTCGATAAGGTGTATCTTTCTGCACAGTTTTTGCCTTAGAAATATTGGGTTTTTTTCCACATGTGACATTTGAACTGTCAACACATATTTAAAATACACACGAGAAACAGGAATGGTGAATGCGAACGTGAATTTTCCGCGTTCAAAAATCAACTTACGCATTCCGATTTTCGGAAACAAATTTGAATTTCACTTGTTAGACGAGCGGCCAAAATATATTTTCCTTTATGGCAATACGTTATTTCGAATTTTACGGCAAAAAAGAAATACAGGCACGTCACGTATTTCTTCCGATATTCGGCATTATTTCCATGTCCTTACGCACCTGTTACAGGAGTAACATATTCCGAAGCATATTGAAATCAGGTATTTTTCTAACTGGAAAATGTTTTTCTGTACGTTTCGCTTTATGTATTTTTTTACCCCGTGCAGGAACAGCTACAAAGGCGGGCTCTCTTGAAATATCTCTGATGTAAATATTAGATTTTTTTCAATCTCAGTCTCTCGCCAATTTTACGGTATACTGAACTTTATTTATTGTTTAGAACTAACTATTTAATTTCTTATAAAGTAAAACATTGAATTTAATATAATTGCAACGTGTACAAATATCAAGTGCCTTGCGTCATCATTATTATAGTTATTTACGAGTATCAAGTAGGCATACGGCACAAGTCACTATTTTATTGCTGTTGCCATTCGGCTCCAAACTATCACACACATTCTACCGTTACTCGGGTGTATCGATTGGCAAATGATTTCACTTCTGTAATGTACAACCGTTGACTTTGTTCCCTGCAGTCACCCTCCTTTCGATATCTTTCTCAGTCTTTCCATTTCTATAAAACATACTTCCCACAAATACACAAACTCTACATCTACTTGTTCCAAACAATCATTTTCGTTTTATCGTTTTTAATCCTGCTAATTTATTTTACTTTCAACATTAGTATTGCGGGTATATATTTTTCACATTGTGTATTTTATCAAAAATCTTTTTTAATATTTATTGAATTGTAATTATTTAAACTTGTAAGTCTGTTAAGTCATGTGATAACTCTTGTTTTTTTTTCTTAATTTCTAGTAGAAATGTGTATCGTGGATAAATAAACAAAATAAATTTAAATAAATATATAATTCTCTTTTCGTGTTCGGTTCATTTCATTTCGGTTCTTCCAGATTCATTTTAATTACGCTAACCTCTAATCCTCTTCTTACTGGTTTGACATCAAGTACTAGTTTTGCGTTACTTTTCTAACTTTGGCATTACCCAAACATTATTAACTAACCTGGAGCTTGTCCAAGGATGGTAGATTAAGATTTAAATAAATAACTCTCTTTAATTAGATATATTATAAAGATACCGAAGCCCGTCCTATATTGATTATTTAAGCTTTAAATAAATATAATATATACAAGATTTGTTAATTTATTTTTCTTCGATTGAACTGCGGACTAAATTGATACTTGAAATTTGTCAAGTAAATTTATTCAAATACGTAAATCTTTAAATTTATGTTAAGAAAAATATTTCGATTTGATAGAACAATGTTCAGAATTTATTAAAGCCTATTTTAAATAGGATTTTAACTGACTTTCTATCTGTAAATATTTAAAGCAATATGGCCCGTGCCAAGATTTCTCTCGGAGATTCGAGACTCCAGGGTACCTGAAGATGATATCTCTGGTGCATTCTATATTTTTATATGATGTGGAATCATGGACCCTGAAAGCAAGGAAGAAAAGACGGATTAACGTCTTTGAGATCTTGTTCTGGAGATACATGTTGCGCATACCATGGACGGCGATACGCACGAATGTTTTCATTGTGTAAGAGCTGAACATCAAGGATAGATTCTCAACCATTTGCCTGGTGAATCCTAAAATTTTTTGAGTATTTTGCGAGAATTGAAGATAGTTTGAAGAAGCTTATTGTGGTGGGCCACATCGAAGGACGAATAGGAAAAGGAAAATCCCCCATCTGCTGGATCAACCAAGTAGAAAGACAATAGTCGATTCTCTAGTGACAGCTCTAAGATCTGCAGAATATAGAAAAAAGTAGAGGAGCATAGTCAAAAAGGCGGAAATTCATAGAGATCGTGATCCTCAGTCAGGAACCGACGTGGATTTGCCTAAAGGTCAGACCTATAAACAGAACCAATCATCATCGTATATATATATATATATCGCTCTCGGATTATAATAACGCATCCAGTATGACCATGTATCTTTACTGACTCTCAAATTATCTTATTGAGAGATCATCGCGGATACAGGCTATTACACAACACAAATACAAGTTGGATTATTATATAATAAATACAATTAGGTATAAAGTAACATTCTATTTAACCACCTGATTATTTAAAAAATAAAATTAAGTAATGGATAATCATTTTATGTTCATGTTTAGTTTTAAGTCATTCAAATAAAGATAAAGATTTTTTAAACTCACATGGTAAATATGTTATTGTATATTTATTTTAATACTACCTGTATCCGAAAAGATCTTTGCCGGAGCCGTTCTATGAGTTTGAACTCATGTATCAATTCCTCTCAATAAAGCTAAAGTGAAATTAAGTCTTGTGAATTTATATATTTTTATTTGAAGTTCAAGAAAAGCAAGACGTTACCATGAAAAGTTTATGTATACATCTTCTGACGACCATATGTGTTATATTTATTATCAAAATTATACAAATAAATAAGATATTCCAAAATGCCATGATAAAAGTATGATAGAAAACAACGTTATAATATAAATTTGTTAAATTTGACTAAATATTAAAAATAATAAGAAAAAACACTTAGTTAATTATTTAATATTCTTATTATTTATATAATATATTGCCATAAGACGCGAAAGACGTACTTGAGCTGGTTTCTGTTATAAAAATGTAATAAATTAAATAATTATCCACCTACAGGTTTTTATTATAAGTGTTTTCATTTTAAAATTTCAGACAAAAGGAACGGTTCTGTGTTTTCTATTTGAAAAATGTACTTTCAGAACAAAATGGTCCTATATCCACTTAAAATACAGGAGTGTGCAGTGTATACGAGCAAAAAAGCTGTAAATTACTAAAAATTCCGGGAAACAAATATAAATTCAATAATCTATAATATTGATTGTAAACGTATATTTATGGATTTATTATAATTAGCGCCATCTGTGTATCAATATAAAGTTTAATGGCTTAATTCTAAAAACTACCAGGATAACCCACTAGCGCTAGTAGCTACAATGCGTCGATTGTACCTATTCATATTACTATCTTCTATTTTTAAGCTAGTGTATTACTCGTCGTTACTTATACTGTTTATTAACAAAATAACATTTGAAAGGCTTACAATTGCATGGAAATCTTTGAAGTGTCTACTTCCTCTTTCACTAATTCGCAAATTTAACTATCTTACCATTTTTAACGGGTTGATTTCATGATCGTTCTTTGCATTTGGTGCGTGGAATTGTTATTGATTTGGGAAAAGCAAAAAGCAATTGGCAGAACTATTTCCTACGTTAATCTTTAATAAAAATAATTATTTCCTTTAGTTTCAAACAATAAAAGAATTATGTTGAAAGTGTTCTTATAAACGTTTTCACACTTTTATGTTGATTTTGAAATTGATAAGAAGATATTAATTATTTTACGTCAATGCTTACATTTTAAAAACACCATTAATTGTACACTAAAATTACAAATAAATACATGGTAGGGTCGTATAAATGACGGATTCATTTTGTCTAAAGATGATGGTTAAACAAAAATTCATAATCTTATGTACAATATATATTGTATTACATATATTATATAATATCATTGGTAACAGCATAATCTAAATATATACCTGCTGCACGCCACTGCTAACCTTTATTTTTAAATAATTTGATACTTAACTCTAATGTAATCTACTATTTTTATTTCAAATTTCCCTACACGTTATATGATAATTGTGCATATGCTGAAGATGTGTAAAATGTAGAGAATGATCTGCTGTGCTTTTCCTAATATGTTGTGCCGTGAATAATTATAACTTGTACGCTGAGAGCGTATAAAGTGTGTGTACAGTTTTAGGAGGAAATGTGATGACGTAACGTAGTATTTAATATTTATACCCGGTATGAATTTAAGCAGGAGAATGGCTTCAGACTGGGGGAGGGGTTTTGGTAGATGAGTGGGTGTGGTGATGGGGAACTGGGAAGGTCGCGAAGCGGTCACAATTATAAACGACCAAGCTGTTTAACATTACGAAGATGTGAGAAAAAATAAGAGGGAGGTGTCTATTTACATCATCTACTTAGAGAAGCATGTTATGTTAAAATTTGCAGTCAGAAGTAATTTTAGAGAATATCTATTATTCAGATTTCTTTAAAATAAGACATTTTCATTAAAAGTTATACATTTTGTAGAAAATATATTTGAATTAAAAAAAAATGTTTTTTTCATCTTTGAGAAAGTTTTCAGCTAATCTTAGTATTTAAAGTTTTTTTTTTGACAGATACCCTTAGATGATAAGATGAGCATATTTTTTTAAACCATTAACATAAATTGTTTTTAACAAAAAAGTTTTCATCGGTGTTGACATAGCAATTTTCAGCTCTGACAATATTCCGAAAAATGTAAAAATTATGTTTTCCTAAAAAATATGTTTTAATTCCAAACTTTGATTACGTAAAACTTTCTGCTTTACATTAGTCACAAGTGGTAAATTAAGTATGAAAATTGAACAAAATGAAGATTTTTTGTACTTAATTATTATTAATTCGATTACATAATTATGAATGTAAAGGTGTCTCATTTTGTACCTTGTGATTTGAATTATGCGCCATTTTCGAACTCTAATCTAACATTGTTCTATTTGATTTATTATCAAAATCATACAGTGTTTCAAAACAGAATAATTGTGATGTCTTTGAGATTATGTATGTGTGTATGTCATCGCGCGAGTACCGCCTGTTGTGGATATATGTGTGCGTGTGTGAATAGAGTTTTTAAAAGGTGACGCGCGCCGAGTGCGGGCCTCTTAATCTGTCGCTTGCATAACCGTATTATTGTAATAAAGATTGTAATTGGCCCCTGACGTGTTTCATTACTGGACTACCAACAATCTTATGTTGGGCACACAACTTGAGGAAGTGCTAATATCCCAGATACTTAACAA
Source organism: Eubasilissa regina (assembly GCA_022840565.1). NCBI lineage: Eukaryota > Metazoa > Arthropoda > Insecta > Trichoptera > Phryganeidae > Eubasilissa > Eubasilissa regina. Next base: position 10,824,101 of record JAINEB010000007.1, on the reverse strand, counting down.
TAGTTTATATGTATAATTATTATTTTTTTGCGTTCTGTTATAAATATGATTCGCAAACTTTTTGTTATCATTAAACGTAAACATGTGCAAAGTGACACCAAATTTTACAACTTCATAAATAAATTTGAGCTGTATTATTTGGCTCTCGAAGCCAGTAAGTAATTTTACAGTTAAATTAAAGTAAAATATTACTAGAATGAGTTAAAGTGTAAAGATAACCGCCTTGTCTTTGCTGATATGGTTTTAAAGCTGATGATGGTGAATTTTTAGTAAAATCATCTTCAGCGATGAAGCCCATTTTCACCACAACAGATATGTCAAAAAGAAAAATTGTCAGCTTTTGAAATATATGAAGAATAATGCTTGTCGAATTCAGTTTGAAATGGTTTTTTGGACTGAACGTGTCAATATGCCGTTTTTTTTTAAAATTCTACGTTAAAAATAGGTCATTCTGTATATAGCCGAGATATATCCGAAATAATACATTCTCAGATTTCAATAAGATTAATTAATAAGTTTATTAGTGCTCGATTTGTTAAAAAGCCTACGAAGAACTGTAAAAACAAGTATCCAATTAACCTGATAATTTAATAACGAAGCTTAACGAAGTTATGTAAGACCTTTTCGAAACATAAAGGAGAATTAAGGATCTGTAGTGTCAGCTCCGATTGGCTGTACCCAAAGGTTGGGGACACGGAATACAAATACAGAGAAGTGTAATTAAAAATAAGAGTTTCTTCTAACCAACCCTGTATAAATATATATCAGTGGCTCTTTAACTGTTCTGTATTTTTTTTACAAGATTTTTCTTTTAAATGAGATTATTAAAATTTATTAATATACATAAATATTAGAGTTAATTAGAGTCGTGGTGAAATTGGCATTTGAATTAAATATGTAAGTATAACTTTTAAATTATAATCTAATCTAACGTGGCAGATCTAATCATAAATATTTTTTTCCATTTAATTATTTTATTTTAAACACTTTATCATTAAGTAACCCTGATTTTTTTTTAGAACAGAAGTCACAAGTATGTTCACGATACACATTGCGTATTATCTACCACAAAGATAAAATATTAAATAAAATAGACAACTTTTATCGGTACATACACTCTTTATTTAGACATCCCACTCACGTATTTCTTATGTAAATATTATATAAGGTTGATTTCTTATGTAAATATGAATAATGGTAGATTTTGTCATTGAAATTTATTAAACATAATATTAGAGTAAATAAACTTTATTAATCAAACACATAGGTTTTGGTTCTACGCATTTTTGCCAATGAAATAATTACAAATCTATTTATGCCTGTAAAATAAAACTATGATGGATAAAAATTAAATAATTATTTCAGAAATTTTTTGCTAAATTTTGCAAATTTTTTGAAAGATGTCTTAAAGTATGATGAGTCTTCTTCAGTTAATTCAATTTTTGCATTAATGTTTACAATTCGTCACTTTCACCAGTAGAAATATACCCTTGACTGTCTATATCTTTAAGACTTAAGTCACAGTTTTTAAACTTTTTGAACCAACACTGAATTATCCTTTCCATACTGACTAACATTTTGTGTTATTTAAAATGTATAATACCTTTGTTTAAATTCAAACAAAGAATTAGGCGTATTTTGTTCAATCTCATTACTGAATCATAACAGATTTAAATAAATATAACAGATTTATAATTTTCAAAGAAAAAAAAATCTTTCTTAAGATCTTTCATAATAATATTAAAATCGAGCATTATTTTTGGAACAAAATAATAGTATCAAAGATTGATCAGATTGGTCATCATGTGTGTAGAATGAGAGAGGTACACATACTAATGATGACGATACACAGATGGCAGGTCGTACTTTGGTTCTTTTAAACAAATTTAACTGGATTATTGTAAACGTAGTGGAATAATAATAATATTGATTTAGGATTCCATATCACTCTTCCCGCGTTCAAACATGTGTTTAACATATATAATAATTATATTGTTGTTTAAATAAACCAATTCAGACTTATAAATTAAAACTGATTTTTTGCTGAACTGAAATTTTTATATGCACATATTTGGTACATGTAAATACAGAACTATATAACGAAGAAAGACTTACTAAAATTTTATAAAATACTATTAACTTAAAAAAATAATTTTTTAAAATATCACTATCTTTTTAAATTATTTTTAATTCACTTTTTTCGTTTAGTGCAAAAGAAAGAAAATTAAATGAGTATATTAAGAAATCGTTATATCTATTCCGAATTCATAAACACACTTTAAACGCGTTTTTTCGAATCAGCAGCGACCCATGTTATTGACACATTCCGCTTCCAAATTGCCATCCATATATTTCCTCATGCTCGTCTTTTCAGTGTGAAATGTGACCTTGACGCCAGCATACTTCAACTTGACCGATATTTGTTCGATCTCGATATTGCGATAACATTTGCGTTGTGAACCTTTCAGCTCCAGTGCATCTGCACTGTATTATCTGTAATCCTGTGTTATGTATGCACAGTGATATTGTTTGTTTGTGTCTTGGGTGAACTTGTGACATCACTGTATTTAATTGGGATCGGAGATCGGCTCATCTGCGTGCCACTGTACAATCATCTCGACGGCGACTGCAAGAATTACGGAGGCGTCATATACACGGTAAGGTGAACAGACCTTCCGAATCCCGGTTCCCGAGATTACTGGTACTTCTACTAGAACCCTTTTTCTTTACAGACCTCATCCTGTACCACGTTTCCCTATTTACCCTCCCATACCTTGCGGTGATTCTGATTTACTACCGAAATTGTCGTATTCTATTCCACAAAACGTGTGACCCGGAGATTGCATAATTCAATATCTTATTGAGTAATAATATAATAATTATTAAGGAGAACACATTATTGTGAAGTTGTAATTATTCAAAACTTAGGTCTGTGATATTAATTAGAAAGATATACATATAAAATCAATTTTATCGAAAAATGTTACAGGTGTATTAATTTGAAAAAGTGTAACATATGGGTTCGAAAATTTGTCGTCAAAAATACCGTCGCTGTAGCATAGTTGGATAATGCACCTTCCCCGGTTTGGAAAAAGATCCAGGTTCAAACCCGGTAGCGCAATAAAAATATTTTTTAGATAAAATTGATTTTATATATATACATTTCCAATTAATACATTTAATTAGTATTAATAATTATTTATATAATGTATTTTAATTACATCAAGTAAGCTTTATGAATGCATTGTTAAATTTAAAGGGTAGTTAGTATGTGGCGCTATTTGTGGATTTTTTAAACTTTGTAGCCATTTTCATCACACAATGTATTCATGGTGGATATTTAATGCGTACATTAAGAATTGTCTACCACCCGGTTGTTCCTTTCATATTGAAAATCTACTAACCGAGCAAGGGAATAAAACTTTCAACTCGTGAATATAACTTTACTCGATGAGAAGAAGGCAAAAGGAATAAGTAGTTCCCCTGTTTCAAAAGAGCTTGCATGTTTTTAAATTGCACCTTTCATCCTTCTACTAAATAAAAGTGGCAAGTAAGTCTGCGAGCGACCACAAGCAATCTCTTTCAGAGTTCAGAACAGAACAGGACGTTCCCAAAGGACTTTGTCTTACGTCATACCATTTTTCAACACGTGGATGGGTCGATGAGTTCACCAGTCTGACGAAATATTGTTAAAAATATACCAGAAACGGTCAATACCTAATACAAATGGCTGATCAAAGAATCTGGAGTGAGTTATTTGTATGCTCGAAACGTGGAACAGATATATGCCCGGGATTGTAGCTACTGCCTGGGCAGCCGTTCAGGGACCCGGAATTATTAATCAAGTTTAACAGTCGTAATAATTCCTGAATAGGTTATAATTTAAATGTAGTAATAATATATTTTTTAAATATTTATTTATAATTTTGAAAATTGATCCTGGGGGAAGGGGAGAACGGTTAGAGGTGAGAGTATATCAAAAGGTTATGAAACTTTCTAAAATAATTGATCGGTACAATACTGAAAGAACTCAATATGACGATCATTAAACAAAAAATACACTTAAATTTGATGGTATTTATTTTTGAAATCCTAAAAAATAACTCAAATGTAAGCAGAATTGGAGGGAAGAGGAAGATGTAGAATGAGACTTCCATTTAGGAAGAAGGCAATGATGTATAGAGCGATGAACATTTTTAATGAAATGCAAGAGAAAAGAAAGAAGGAAAAATTCTATAAATTTAAAATTGAGCTTAGTAAATATACGCTTTGTAAGTTATAAAAAAGTTTAAAAATGAAAATATATGTTTATATTACAGCATACATATGCTTACGTAAGCGCTAGTTTAAAATTGAATAAATAAATTGTCGTGACAAATTTTACTGAATGTAGAAATTTTATGTTAAAATGTATCTAATTTATTTAATAAATGTATAATAAAAGTTGAGGAATATTTTTGCCAATGGCTGTGTATCGAAATTGGTTCATGTTCGGCGGCCGCGAGACTCGTGAGATTTAATTACGATCGGGCTGTCCTTACTAGGTGTACAAACCGCGCGGCCCTCCCTTGATAGATTCTCACCATAATAAATACACCACGATTTCTCCCCATATTTGGAGATATTTAGGGGCGGGAAAATCCTCTGAAAATGTAACAAAATTAATTCTACGTAAAAATATTGCCGTACATCTAAGGGAAACCGCAAGCGTAGACAGATAACAAGATTATGTAATTATATAAAATAAATATACTATTTTACATAAAAGAGAAGTTTTTTAAAATTATAAATCAGCAAATTTAAATTAATAATTCCGCGATAAAGACAGCGGGGTAAATATGGGTTTGATATTTTCTTTTAAACGAAGAATACTTATTATTATTGCATTGTTTTCAAGTGTTAAAATTTATAATGTCCGTAATAAGGAGAACAATGAATATTTATTGCATAAATTTTATTTAAAAAATGAACCAAAATTCAATATTTTTTCAAATATTCGTCAAGTGTAAATTATAAAAGCCTGGCGATGAGACTATATAACAAGATTTGTGAAAATATTATTTAAAATTATGATTCCAATTATTTTTGTTTTTACAAAACGCAAAGGAACAGCCTTCGTAAAATATTTTATAATAAATACTAATTAAATGTATTAATTAGAAAGATATACATACCAAATTAATTTTAGCAAAAAATATTGTTGTTGCGCCACCGGGATTCGAACCTGAATCTCTTTCCAAACCGGGGAAGGTGCATTATTCAACTATGCTACAGCAAGATTATTTTTGACGACAAATTTTCGAATCAACATGTTTCACTTTTTCAAATTAATATATATATCTATTTGAAAGTCATCTACTTTCTTTTTACGTAATTTAAAATACCTTTGAGTATACCGATAGCAGACGCTAGAATTAACAATTCATTTTTATAAAACTTTTGGACACATTGATACAACTTATATCTTTCTAATTAACACATTTAATTAGCACTTAAAATATCACAGACCATCTGTTCTGAATAATCACAACTTCACAATAAAAATGTGTTCTAATATTTTATAATAATATTTATAAGATTTGCAAGATCAATTTTGATTTTTTTTATAATAAGTAAATTGTTAACGTAGTGTAATTGATGACGCATCTCCTGGTATGAGAAAATTCTGGGTTTGGGCTCTGATGGTAACTATATATATTTATTCTCGATTGATTTTTTTCAAAACGATTAATTTTAATTGAATTGATTATTAAACTGTGTTGTAATATGGCCATATCGCAATAAAAATGTGATTTCATCAAACATATAAATGTTATTCTGTACATTATTTACTATTTCACGAGTTAATTTTTAATTGGTGCAGAGATTAAATTTTTCAATCAGATAACACATTCACCAAAATTAATTTTATAATTGTGGACCAGCGGACTGATTGCATTTTAGAACGATGTATAATTGAATCAATTGTAATGACTCGCAAATAACACTGGACTCGAAATGAAAATATTTCGTATAAAATCAAAAATGATTTTCAATTCATTTGTTTTTTACGCGGTGGGCTCTCTGCAAATAGTGTAGATAATAGAATAAATAATTCAATCTATTTTAGTGTTTGCTTAAACTGCAGTAAATGAAAGTAACTGGAATTAATACGGATTATCTTCGATTTTAAATTTTCTAAACAACTATTCTGAATTCGCCAATCATCGTTTGGAATAAAACATTTTTTGGACAGTAACAAGGGTTTAGAAATTTTTTACACAAATACTGGAGGTTTACAATTAGATCAATTTTAAATTTTAGAAATAAGAAAAAATGTTAATAGCAATTTAAATATTATATTATATTAAATAACCAAATCAATTAATTAAATTTGTTTTCACAATAATTCATAACTTTTATAGTTTTGTTTTTATCTATGCTTTGCAATTTAATTTTAGTAATATACGTTGTCTCCTGAAGAAGATACCATAGGTATCGAAACATGTTGATTTACCAATAAATAGTGGTTTTACCAAAGTATTTTTTATAATTATTAATGTAATATATTGCTACAAAGTAATTATGATAATATTGAGGAAATAAATAAATAATTACTAGTGATAAAAGCATAAGGAAATAAATTTTTGATTTTGAACACATTACAGATATTGTGTGTTGAAATGTTGTACGCAAAAAAAGAGGAAAAATGACACAGAAAATGCAATATATTTTACCTATTTGTATAGATCTGGTTACTTTCAATCCACCAGTGAAATGCATTTGATTTAACAAAAAAACGATTTAGTTTTAGCGGCGGCTCGTAGTGGCGGTGAAGGGGTGGATCGGCTCGGCTGTTGGATTGTAATTAACCTGTGCCCAGATAGAAATAGATGACACCTGTATTGATTTCAGAGTAAATTAACCAAAACTGTGATCTTTCAAAGGACAGATGTACCCAGTTATGTGACCGATATTGAAATAGATTGAATATTTAATATGCTTTGTCTATTATGAAAAAATATTAAAATACTATAAGAGCAAATACCTGAAAAAATTAATTCATTATTCAGTAAATATTAAAGATGAAATGGAAATATTAAAACTATTTGACCGATATTAAAGTAACTTTTGGGCTGGAAAACATGTAAGAATTCAAAATAGCTTTTATAAAAAATGTATTGTACATTCGCTGTTCAAAAATTCAAAATTTGAATGAGTATAAATTTCTTACTCTGAGCTCACTTATTGGATATAGTATATCCGCATGGTTAAACTCCATTTTGTATAAATAAAATATGAGAATAACATGGTAGTTTTTTTTATTATTTAATATTAACTTGAAAATGTTCCGCTGGATATCCTTTATATATATATACTTAAATAATTTTTTAGAAATTTAAAGAATTAATTAATTATATTAGTTATTGTAAAAAAATATTAATAATAATTAGTTAGAAATGAAATGTTAATCGTTTCAAATTATATAATTTTTTTTAAGAAACAAATTTAATTTAGTTATTTTATTAGTAAATTATTTTATAAGTTATATATATATACTATCTACCGCTGTGGTATTTTCCAGGTACGACATTTTCCTTCTCTTTTTCTAGGCTCTCACTTTGACCCTTAATGTGGCCAAAGAATTGAAAGAATATTTTGTTGTGTAGATAGAGCTTGCCGTAGTTAATTTTGTTGCGGGATTGAGACATTCGTGCGTCATGCTATCCACGGGATACAAAACAGCCTTCTTCAGTAATACATTTCGCTATTATGGGCAAGTCTCCTATGCATACATAAAAATTGGACCAACATTATTTTTTCTTTTTGTCTTAGTTTGTCTCCCTCTTTTCCATTCATGTATATGTATTCTGTCTCTCTTTTTATTCTCTTGTAATTTTATATTCTCTCTCCCTTTTTATGTATATACAAGTACACTTTTTTGTATTTATTGTTAGTTTTAAATACGCCCTGACGAAGCTTGAGCTGAGCGAAACCGGTTGGCGTTTGATCAAATTCGAGGTTTTATACAAAGTGATTGTGTTTTATTTTATTATGTTAGTTGCTCGTTTGATGCCACTGTCTTTCCATATTCTCGTAAGTTGGTTTACGGTAACTTTAGCTACATAGTTTACGATAGTTAATTCTCTCGGTAAGTTTTGAGATTGAGTCGCGGTGGTAACTATATATTTTTTCATACTAATTAAATGTATTAATTAGAAAGATATACACATAAAATCAATTTCATCGAAAAATATAGTTGTTGCTACCAGGATCTCTTTCTTATACGAGGAAGGTGCATTAACCAATTATGCTACAGCAGGCAATACTTTTGACGAATAATGACAACTTCACAATAAGAATGTGTTCTCCTTAATAATTAATAATATTTTTTTTTCGATACTTACATTTTTTTTTTGTACACCTATCTTTCAAAATATTCTTCATCGTTCCCTTTTTTCCATTTATTTAGGGTCGGTTTGGCCAATCTACTGTAGAGCTTTTCCGGGCCGCATTAAATAGAGTCATGATAGCCAACACGATATTCACGACCGTTGAACGGATAGGGCATATAAAGAAGAAGAATATATTTACAGGATACCAACTCGGCATTACGACTCAACATTTTTCAAATAATTTGGCCCTTAGCGCGACAATTCTTAAGGGCTAATAGAATAAAAAAGATTTTTTCCTCCACCAAGTGAGGACAAATGGCGTGGCAAGTTCCCCGGCTCGGTGATAAATGAACCTCGCGTGTCCTTATTGGAGTATTCCCGGGATATGAGTGGCAGCCCTCGGGAGCGTCCCGTCCCCTCACGCTACTGTACGGGTGTGAAATATTTTAGTGAGAATGTGAGGATTTTTTGCGACGTGTTACGAAAGGAAGGCGGGAAATATCGAGGGCCATGCGCGCCATTTTCATGGCGTCTTTTGTTGTTACTTACACGTACATACATCCATATACCATTCTTGCTATGAAAAATGCTGCACATTTTCGTACATTTCATCATTTCTGACTTACATTACACGAAAGCCCGTCAATTAAAACAGGAAAAAAAAAAATGCGCGTAATACGTGGTAGATATCGAATTAAATTATTAAAAAATCACAAAACAGATACCTACCTAGGTTGGATACTCAAAATTCAGTTGATTCATTTGAGAAAATAGAATATCGGAAGAGAAATGTTTTTTCATATTCAGTTAAGTGACAAAAAAGGCGACAAATGATTGTATAATTATTTTACTCGAAGTATTCGTATATACGACTTACGATTGCGGGCCATCATTAAAAGCGTGACCGATGAATAAAAGAGATATACATTCATATTTAAAAACATTATATAATGAATACAATCAGTTATACATTGTGTTAAACAACACTACATATATGTGTATTCAAAATCATATAAAGAAGTGTGCAAAAATACACAACAAAATATAACGAATTTATTATCTGCGAAATCGGAAAGGATTTCAAAGAGGTATCTTGATCCAAAAGCACATTAAATGCTTTGCAGATAAGATGGCAATTCTCCCCTAAGGCCTGGAGTATTGAAACCTACCCCCGCGGGCAGGGGTGATACTTTTTTAGATGCGCCCGCGCCACGCTGACGCCGACGCCGACGCTCACGACGATGTATCACTTTTTGTGAAGAAAAATAAGGAGACACGTATCGGCAAGATCGAGTTTAATATACCGGCGGAACTTTCAGTTAAATCCCACCCCACCACCTCCATCTCATCGTGTCGACATGTTTTCTAAAAATATTTTACTAATGATCTTTCAAAATGTCGATAGATTATTTTTTTTAAATGTTATAAATTTATTTAGCATTTTTCATAATACATTATATGAGATGTTCACTGTATCCTTAACAAGACTAAAGTCTGTGCTAAGAAGACAGGTTTATCTGTTGTACAAATAATACATTTAACAATCGAGTAGCTTGTTGGTCTAGTGGTTAAGAGGTTGGTCCAGTGATCTAGTGGTCGGGGGTTCGCGCCTCGTTCCAGGAGACCAGCAAGTTAGTCCTATTTTCATAGTACAAGCGTTTAGTTTAGTTCGAAAATAGTAAGAATATTGATGTAGCATACTACGTGTACGCATCTCTATTTAAAAAAATAATAAGTGTATAACTAGAAATATTAAATAATTTACTTAAATAACAAAATTTTATAATCTTAACTATAAAATAATTAAAATAAAAGAATATTTTCGCTCGTCTATGTTTAAAACACAATAAAGAAATATTTTTAATAACATATACATAAATCATATTTTTGAAATCCTACAATATATTATATGTTATATCCTATTAGCCTTCTGCGTGTTAGGTGTAGGGAGATTTGGAAAGTAATTAATGCATTAAATTGGAGGGAAGTGTAAATTTCCTTTAAAATATGTATACAAATTACGCAGATACGTTCAGTTTCAAATAGATATTTTTCAAAATTAGCAGTATTAACTTTGTGGTTAAAATTCATATTTTTTATTTATTATCTTTGTTTTATTAACCACTTGAATTGAGTTTAAAAACATCTACCGGTTTCGAAAAATACAATTTTCTTCATCAGGATGTCATAACTAACCAAAAATATATAGCATTGTTTCTTCATCAGAATCTATTTTTAATTTTTTTAAAAATTAAAAAAAAAAACAATTATTTAAAAAATAAATTTAGTACCTAACTCAAATTGCTGCTCAATACAAATTTAGTCGAATAATTTTTAGGAAAAATTTTTAGAATAGGACTCGTAGTTAAATTAACTTTTCGAAACGAATATCTAAACACCTACCACGAAACATTAGACTGGCATTTTATACAAATAATAGTATAGGAAATTTGCTCATAAATTCTAAAGACAAAGATGATAAATTAAACAATTTTGGCGTCTATAAACTTAGTTGCAAGGATTGTGCTGCATTTTATATTGGTACAACGGGTGGAAATTTTAATATACATTACATACATACATTAATAGCATTTGAGATGTTTGAACAATAGTAGGTTTTCAGAATTTGCTAATCATTTGATAGAAAATAATCATGGTTTTGATAAAAAATTGGGATTGTCAATTTTACATATAAACGGTGTTGGTCACAAATCAAATAATTTGGAATAGTTGGAGATAAATAAAGCATGTAAAACTAATCAGAAAATTGTAAACAGCCAACTAAATATAACTACGAGTCCTATTCTAAATTTTTTTCCTTTAAATTATTCGATTATTTCGAATATCTGTTGTATTGAGCAGCAATTTGAGTTAGGTACTAAATTTAATTTAAAAAAAAAAATTTAAAATAGATTCTGGTGAAAAAACAATGCTATATATTTTTGGTTAGTTATGACATCCTGAAGAAGAAAATGGTATTTTTCAAAACCAGTAGATGTATTTAAACTCAATTCAAGTGGTTAATAAAACAAAGATAATAAATAAAAAATATAAATATTTTTCAATAATAAAATAAACTAATCCGTTTTTACTGTCAGAAATTTGATAAATGAAAAACTGCCTAGCCCGCTCGTTATATGACGGTTATATAAGTTTTGTAAAAAAAATGTTAAAAAACCTCTGCAAATAAGGCAGAGCAAGTGTACAAAAAATGAATATTCCTGAAGTTAATTATCGACCAACAAAATAATTGTTATATTTTAAAACTATTATTTCTTACATAAAAAAATGCTAATGCACAAAAATATTTTAATCATGCTGGGAAAACAAAAATAAATTGTGGGAGTGACGGGATTGTTTGGGTAACAATATAAAAAAAGAAGTAACAAAGTACATTAACGTGTTCAACGATGGACGGAAAACTAGATAAAAGGTGTAAATTACACAGTAATCCAAAAAAAAATTCTAAATTAAAAATGTTAAAATTATTATGTTACGCTTTTAATTTTTTTTGATATCTTTATTAATTATTTTGTAAGAAATTTTGGTCCGCTATTCAGGGAAGTACAGTAAGCTGCCGCCTATTGAAATTGATCATTGTTCAGGTTGAAAGGCATCTGGTGAAAAAAATCACCAAACATTTTCGAAATGTTACAAAATATTTCATTAAAACAGTTTTTTGAACATTCTAATTCAGCATTTAAAATGAAAACTGAAGTAATTAAATCGCAATATTAATAAAATAAAGCAATAGACGAGTCATATTTCAAGGCGTAGATATAACCGATAGACAAATAACATTCTTGAATGGTATTCACAAGACAAACTATTGCACGCCCAATATCTCGAGTTCCACCGTATCCCGGATCATCCTCCCGCAAAAGGCGAGGGCAAACGTCACGTGGATAGACGAAATAATCGGAGCAGTGGAAGTGACAGGGAAAAGATTGACGGAGGACGGAAAAGAGTGGCAAAATCATGGGGAGACCTTCATCCAGTAATGATAGATTAAGTACAATTACAATTTATGCAAAAATTGGAAGAAGAACCGAACTCGAGAACTCCATTTAATATTTATTAATTTTAATAAAAATTTTATTAATTCTGTGATAATTAAAATTGATTATTTAGGAAAAATTAATAAGAAAAAATCTAACAAAAACATATCAGTCAGAGCTTCTTATGTAGATTTTTTTTAGTATGTAGGTATGTAGATTTTTTCTAATTCAAATTAAATTAATCAACTAGAAAGATATGCAAAAAAAATATATTTATCGAAAATGATATTTTAGTTGCTACCTGGATAAAGTTTGTTCTATTTACTTGATAAAGCTGTCTACCGGAAAGTTCCAGCCCAGATGATGACTATATTTTTCGATAGATATGTTTTTTTTTATGTATCGTTTTAAGTATTTATCTAAAAATTATTTAAAACTTAATATAGCTGTTAGCGCCATTAAATGTACTACGCACGCACATCTCATTGGATTACAGAAATATGTCTTTTCACTTTTACTCTTGTCCTATCCTAGTCCCTAGGCACGAAGGAGAAAGAAGATTCCTGCAGTCTGCTTGATACGCCTGAACGAGCTACTCCGCTTTTGAAACTGAACACGGTACGTCGCCGTCGCTGTAAATACGCTTACAACCGCTAACATTAATTACCGCTGATACATAATTTTTTACTACCGCTAATAGATTTAAACAATTACTTTTTTAACGCGAGTGTCAACAAGTGCGTGACATAATTCTGCGTCGCTTGTGAATTGGTGGACTAGGGAGAAACGAACCAGTTTCCAGAGATAGGAGACCAACAAGTAAGTGCCATCCTGTCTTTTATCTCCCGATAACCCGCCAACTTTCCAATCGCTCTATTATTTGTATAGCAAGTCTCAAGGTTTATTAAAATATAAAAATTTGTAGCTGGTTAGGTTATGTGACAATTATGACCGAACAGCAATTATCGAAGTCATTGTTGAACACAAGAGCAACGGGAGCTTGGGAAGACCAATGCTAAGATGCAGCGATAATGTCTTCAAAGACATACCAGTCTTAGAAATCTAGGCCCAAAGAGAAATGATTTGTAATAGAATCAATGAAGGACAATTCTTGAGTAAACCGAAATCCACCAAGAGTTGTAAAGCCAGTATTGATGATGATGATGTGATATTATATAAAAGTCTTTAGTACACAAAAACGATACAAAAGTTAATTTTAGAACGCGAACAATAGTATAGTTAAATTATTATGCAAACTTTAACATTAACAAGATAAACGTAGTTAAAAAATGTAACGAAGGTACGAACGTTTGGTAAATTAATTAAACGTAATTATTTACACCGTTGTTGCTGGTCTGTTTCTTAGTTCAGCGTGGTATTATTAAATTAATAAATAACAAAGCGACATCTGTATTGCAGTGGCAAAGCAGTAATATATCACCGTGCGGTTTAAACATGTGTATAATAACTGTCAAACTCAATAACCCGGTAGGACAGTTCGGGAGCGGCGGAATACTTTAATACAAGTAACGGGCTATTACGCCGGATCCGAAAGAGAAATCTATTTTTACGTCATTCTTTAATTTATTTACAAATAAATTATTTATATACGAACATATTAAATGAAATCTTATTAAATTTGAAATAAAATGGACGTGAAAGACCTATAAGTATTGGGAGAAATAAAAATCCACATGAAAAGTTAAAAAAAGGCCCAATATTTGACAGTGACAGAAATACACACATATATAAATACGAGTATATTAGGCCGTAAACACCCTAATCATACAAAGTAAAGATTAGTGATTAGCGCAGAACTGCCGGTCTGAAAAGTCGTGTATCACGATCATTTTAGAGGGACACTTCACCGATACGGAACCCCTGAAGATGGGTAATAAGATTTTTCCGAAATAACTAAGAAGAGATAACTAAAAAAGTTTTAGGTTATGTGAGGTTAGGTATGTGTGAAAGTTTTTATTAAATTTTTTCTCTAGGTCTTTCATTTTTACGTTTTTGAACAGCTGCCATTTTGAAACAAGATGTAGAATGAGATTGGTAATTGGACGAATATTAACTTTATTTTTTTAAAGTTTAATTGAAACCTGGTAAAAAGTTATCGTGTCCACGAAAGCGGTGTACAGGAATGTGCCAGTGGGCAAGAAAAAGCTTGGTGTGAAGTGGGTTGACATTGTGAGGAAGGACGCGACAAGAATATTGCATATTGTCAGCTCGGACGAGGTAGCTAAAGAGCGGGATTCATAGAGAGAAATAGTGATGTTGGCTTTAGACTTTAATAGACCACACCGTCAACATAGTAATTAAAAAACGCGTTACATGTCTCAGATGCGTCTAATTCTAAAATCCCCTAAAACGGATTTCGGATAATTTGAGTTAAATATGTATTTTTTTTAGATTTTTTTGTAAGCCACATACAAAACACATTGTTTCTAGCAAAAGCCACTTAAATATAATACATTGATATCGTTTGTTTAAAATTAGGGTTAGTTCCAAAACACTTTAAAGCAAAGAGAGTATAAGTTGCTATTTCCCCTAAAATGAAATCAGCTGATCAAAACGCTTGTTGATGATTACGTGATCTAAAATACAGAATGGATGCCAGAACGATATATACAGAAAAATAAATTGTCTCTTTAAAACATTTCAAATTGTCTTGTTATAAAAGATTCTCATTTCTCAATGTCAATACGGGATTTTTTCATTTCGCATACTTGAAAAATTAAACCTTAAAGTTAGCTAAGAATATTTAACATGCTTTAGAAAAGAAATTTGAATATTCTTAATTGAATATTCTGCTACGGTCTCTGTAATTTACGAAATTGTTTTAACGCTAAAACTTCTCTCAAACTGCAGTGTTAAGTTTAAAACTGCATTGTTTTAAAGAGAAAATTAAATTTTTCATTTCTTATGAGAGACAGTATTTAATAATGCATAAATTGAAAATATGATATATATATATATATAATGTTTTTAGAATTATACACTTCTACCGTAAAGCAATTTACGGGAGATTTTTAATAATCATGACTGTTAACACCAGGATAGTCGACTATCTCTAGACCAAACTCATCAAATTTACCATTGATTTACTTCTAAATCACGTGACATAAATATATACTAGCTAAATTAAGGGTATGTCTGTACTTTCAGACACACCTTAATTACTGTCTGACAATGTTTTTAATTTTAGTTGAATTGTATTATTGATAATGGGAAGACGTTCTCGAAAATGTTCTAACATTAAATATAATATGGTGGAATAAAACAGTGTTACAACTCAATTTACAAAATAGTTGTTAAATTAATTTTTTTCCCCACACAATAAATTCATCTTACATACACATTATTTCACATAAAGTTATTCACAAACATGCACACACACCAAACGGTCAATAAATATGTACTACAATATATCGAATAGACTAGAGGTAAGACATTCCTTTAAAATAAAAAGTTAAGAAAATTGCGATTTAATTGACAAAAATTTAAAAGCGCATATTTTTTTGAGTCGATGGGATATCTACTATCACCTATTAGTGAAGATCGAAAACTTTTTATAGATAATACATATGCGGTACAATAATAACTACTTTTTGAGTATATTTTGTGAGATAGCATGTTTTTTTACCACCAGCCCCTTATTTAAATATTTCATGATTCATGATGTGTTACCAGGATATTATGTATTTCATATTACAGATATATACGTGTATTTTATTTACGTTTGCATGTACTGAAATGCATACAAATAAATAAATAAAATAATACATAATATAATAGGTAATAATTATACAAATTTATAATGCTTAGGCAAAAATTTATTGAGCAAGAAACAATAGTAAGATTTTGTGGGTCCCAAAAACTGCAATGGGCAGATCATGTTCAAAAAATTCCAGATGATAAAACACTAAAGATCATACTAAAGTGACTAGCAGATCGAGGAAAAGATGAGCTGACTGTGTGGAATAAGACTGAAGTAGGATGTGATAGTCCGGGAACAGGAGAAGAATAGCTAGAGATAGGAGTCGGCGGATAGCACTTATTTATGGAAGAGGCCAAATCTCGTACTTGGATGTAGTGTCGTGAAAGAAGAGAATCGTGCCTAACTAAACACCAAATCGTGCTGTCACGAGAACTACAAAAATCAATACTATCGTCACCATTCAATTAAATTATTTTTGTTTTGTATTATTTTACATCTTGACGGTCTCGGCTTTTCCTTACAAAGTTAAATCAAAACTTTTGATTGATTTCGTAATTCAGCTATTTGAGAGACATCTATCCGCAGCTTTGAAAAGCTCCCTTCCAATTTTCTAAAGTTCACGCGTCCTCGCGCGCGAAATAATCTAAACACGTCACGCCCTTCCCGCCATTTTCCACCGTCGCGGGCATTACAAATCCTGTGTTGGGATCGCTAGGCAAATACCCGGCACGCATTTATTCTGCTAAAGTTAGTAAATATAATAACGTTACGTGTATGGGGGGCCCTATCTCGCTTCGAGCATTTGACAAACAAACTTCAGCGACGGCGTGGAATATGGCGGACTTGATAGACAGCCGGTTATCCGTCAGGATGTTGGATGGGGGCGTCGGATAATCTAGAGCGATGATGTAATATATAAACACATATTCTTTCCGCATAACTTACTTGTCTTGGAGGGAAGTGAAAAAAGACTGAAGATGTTACAGTGTTTTATTTAGTTTGGTTGTCTTAGAATTTTTATTTAAATAAATATTATTACATGTTTTAAATCGGTGTTGTATATTTAATAACTTATTTTTAAAGTTAACAAAAAAAATCTCTAGAATACCTGATGTAGAAAACATAAAAAAATGTGGAAAACAACGATATTATTATATTTCTACCGAGTTCTTTCAAAAAGTAAAACTTTCGAATAATAACAAAATATTATGTTTTAAAATTAAACTGTGAATTTCATTTGGTTATTTAAAGTTATAAATATCGTTAATTTTTATTATTTCAGTTGATTATGATATCAAACTAATTTAAATTAAATGTTTTATGTATTCATTATCATTGTTATCATTATAAAATATTCTGTCTTTTAAAATTACTTAATTATTTTTAAAACCCTTGAGTTAATACTTCAGGAATCGCAAAACGCGATTGAACATAAGTTTACAATCATGCAGTGACGGGGGATTACATATAATTTTTATAGTTATGTATTTGAAATCATTTTATCATACACTTATTTATGTAATGATTTTTTAAAAACGATATATTTAATAACCAATGCAAAAATATTCTAAATACAAATTAAATGTATTAATTAGAAAGATATACATATAAAATAAATTTTATCGAATAATATTTTTGCTGCTACCGGGATTCGAACCTGGATCTCTTTCAATCCGGGGAAAATTGATATTATATGTATATCTTTCTAATTAATACATTTAATTTGTATTCAAAATATCACAGACTTATGTTCTGAATAATTACAACTTCACAATAAGAATATGTTATTCTTAATAACAAAAATATTTATTTGTGAAAGGCAATTATTTCCATTTGAACCTTACAGAGTTATGACTAAAACGATCTATGAATCATCACCGCATGTGTTTTGCATTCAGTACTCTCGTACCTTTACTGAGTTTCAGAGTCCAATGATCTAGGATTCAAGTAACACAAATTTTTTAGAATTCAAATAATAGGTACTCTTTTGTCGCGCTGAGCATCTGATGAAGATATCTAATTCATCCAAGCAGTATTTACTGGATGTATAATATTTCGTAGGTCGGATTCCTCCTTGCAGTTTTCCGCAAGGGTTGAGCCTCACTCATAGGGTAGTTTTAGACATATCTGAGATCGTTGCTTCTATAGCTTATATATTCGGTAGAATAGGGTAGGTAATATATTTAATATTCATGTAATTATTCACACTTATTAAATATCATCTGTATCATCAATTTGTTCGAACGCTAACAACAATTATTTTCTATTAACTGTGGTTACCAATTTGTTTCATATTACTCGAAAAGTATAGTTTGCTGTATAAGTAGATATGTAAAAAAAAACAATTTAGAAAAAATATGAGCGAGACTGCTGACTTCACAACTAGTACGCTCATATACTATCAATACTAATTAAATTTTTTAACTCAGTCAGAAAGAAACTAATATATCTTTGAGTCATATTCACTATCAGTGATTGAATAATTGAAAATTTTTATTTGTTAAAAATTCTATTGATTTCCTGATGTCGCCGTTTATATCGATTATCACTTGAATCAGCACCATCTACCAGATTTTCTGTCATTTGACTAGCGCCATCTATTGGAACCTGTCTTTGTTGGTAATATTTATGCTAGCTTGCTGGTAACATAATTTTATTTTGTTGGTATTTTTATTTTACATTTTGTAGGTATGTGTATGTATGTGCAGTAATTTTCTACTAAATATTATAATTATTTATGCTAGAATATGTTTTTTAAACTAATAAGTTTTAATAATATTAATAAATACGCTCAAAAATTATGTTTTTTTAAATTTATTTAGTGTATTGCGATATTAGAAATTGTGATGAGTCACAGTTTTTAATCACTGATATTCTCGAATACCAATCACAATCACGTCAGTGAGTCAAGAGTAGCATTTTTTCTCATCACTAGTATTTGATATATATTTTTCGCAAGCATAATTTATTACTTGGTGAAGACGTCAGGGCTGCGACAAAAAAACTAATAAAAAATATCTTTATAAGTTAAGCACGGCGGTATGAATATTAAGATCATTTGATCAGCTTTAATATTGTGCAAAGTTTCGTTAGGTTCAATGTACCGTTCATCCTTTACTTCACTACGTTTTTATGGCCATGCTCCAAAATTTTATGAAACTGAATAAAGATTTACAGCTACGAGATAACTATGATAAATGGCATATAAAACCCTTTACAGGATTTTTCGGAAAATGGCGATAAGCTTTCTAAACAGAAAATACATCAAGTACGTGGAGTAGCCAATTCTTTATGAGCTCGAAGCTATTCACCATATTTTGAAAATAATATTAGGTACAAGGGGACCCAATTGATATAAGCTATGCTAGAGTTAACAAATCAAGTTTTCGCATTAAACGAATTGTGGAGTTTCAAAAGAAGGTTAACTATAGCCTAAGTAAAATAACTAGTTTGTACAAATATTAAATATGATTATCAAGAAACATATTGTTATAAATACACACGATAACTATCTAAATATGAATCATGTTGTCTAAATTAAAAAATTTCAAAAGAATTTTATAAATTAAGATTCATTAGTTTTTAAAAAAAAATCACTCCAGACTACAAAATATTACTGTATTAGCCCGAATATAACGCGATGTTTTGAATATTTATGTGTACACATTATCTTTACCATTACGGTGTTCTCTACGCTCCAATTATAACTATATATACTGAGATAATTACGGAACTTGATATTATTATCCTATTATATTGAGATAATTGCAGAACTTGAAGTACCGCAAATGTTCGTTAAAATTCCGTCAATTTATACTATTGAATTCACATTACATTGGTAAATAATTACTTGTGCACGAAATTATTTTGTAAATTATTATTATTATTATTATTGCCATACATTTTATAATTCGAAATTATATTATTCGAAATTTATTCTAATGGCAAGATCGAATTGAGCTAAAAAATACCAAACTTTAAATATTTTTTTAATTCTCTGTATTTCGCATACATTCAAATTTGTGTATGAGAATGATATTAAATCTCATGTATCTTATAATATTCCAATATTGTTGTTTGTCATGCGTAGGAAATTTTTAAAATGTAACTTATATTGCATTGGAGTGAAGTATCAATTTTCTTTGAAATATATGACTTAGGTGGATACGCGACTTTTTTGTCCTGAAGGTGTAAGTAAGTTTTTTGTTGCTGATAACATTTTACTGTACTTTACTATGTTACTTAAATTTATAACTTTAATTTGCTATGTCAATTACTTTAATTGAAGAGCATTCCTTGCTGTAAAACTGCCATGCAGTTTGGCAAAAAATTAAAATTGCTATGCTATGTGTGAAATAAAGTTGAAATAAAAAAAAGGTAAAAGTAGGTAGAAATAAGTACTATTTGAATATGTTCTTTAAAAACACACAATTACTGGATTTTTATCTACAAAGACACTGTTATTAATCAACTATCAGATATCTCATAGAGACAAAGCTATTTTTAAGAAAATATATGGTAGTATGGGGGTAATTATAGAATTGGTGAACGTTATATATAATAAAGTGATCACTTAAGCCAACCGAAGAAAGGTCGTGAGCCCTGTAATTACCCCATACTTCCATATATTCTCCATTAAATGTAATAAAAAAAAACTTTGTATAAATAATTATTTTAATTATTTCAAACACGCTTCTTTGGAGCCAGTCTAAATTTTTTTTTTTTTTTGACTCAAAATAATTTTTAAAATGGATACTTATATGCATTGTTGTTTGTAGATAATTCTTAAAATTTAAAAAAATATTGATAATGCGGAAATATTTTGTGATTTTTCAAAAATTTTATTGGTTCTTGAAGTTGAGTTTAAGAAAACCAATAAAAATATTCGGAAAAAATGAACAATTAAAATAACCGATGAAATGAAGTAGTTTGTATGAAATAGCAAACAACAAAGTTGCAGAGCTTTTGAGTTATTCATAACTCGCATAAAATTGCAAGATATTGGGGTTGATGGGCGAAAAATCAAATCGTACACGGGTTTTCAACAACTCTGGAATAAATTAACGCCAAAGCTACGTTCGCTATCCTCGGAATCATTTCGTTACAATGTTTAAATATCTTTTAAGTCTCATTTATGTCACACTGTCTTCCAGACCTGGCTACAAAGCCTTGTTCTTCGAAGGCCGATTTTATTTGAAAAGCAAAAGGTGCTTCCCCGAAAAGCCTTTAAATATCTGAATTTTTATTCGCCATCAACATTTCAGGTCTCGTTTTTAGTATAACGTAAAATGTAAATTATGTAATTCGTATTATTTTGATATGATATAAAGAAAAAAATATTTTAAAATCCTCAAGACAGTTAGCATCCAAAGCTGTTAGCATAATTTTGAGCTCTAATTATTTATACCGTATTTTAAGCTATAATTTTAGCAATTTTAACATCCAAATAATGACACAGGAATTTCTTTGGTTTTATTTTGGTATGGATTGAGAAAATTTAGCGACATTATTAGACACTTGTAAATTCTACTTTTATCATAATTGAAAATTTTTTAAGCTTTTTAATATATTTCATAAGTTATAAAAGTATGAGAATCATTCAATTAATAATTGAGAGTACTAGTTGTAATATCAGCAAATTCGACATTTTTTTATTTGAAGAAAATCAACAAAAATTGATAGGAATAACAATATATTTATTAATGCATTTCTTATTATAAGTGTAATCCCTACAATCTGATTTAAAATACAAAATAAATACAGAATCTTTTTCTAAAACAAGATAGTTTTCTTACTGTGGCCATTTGAATTTCCGAGTAGCTAAAACTACTATTGGTTGAATATTAATATAAACGTCAGTGGGAAAAAGTGACTGATTTTGAATGACCAGTTTACAGAAAAAATAACTATGTTTGAGTGTTAATAAATCAAACAACGTGTAAAACCTATATGAGAAGACGACTGCATTAATAGTTAGAAAAATAATAATAGAGATAAAGAAATAATAGATAACTTTGCAACTAATTGTCAGTTAATCACAATAATGGTATCCCCTCAACATAAAATTCCTACATTCTTAAAGCTTTTGTCAATTATAAAGTCGCAATTATCTCAACTTCTCATTTTGAGCGATATCATGTTTTTAACGCCAACCGTGTCTTACCGCTCAACTATGCGAGAGAATAGTTATGATGTCGAAGAATAATTTGCAGAATTAAAAATTAATTTCAACTTCAGTGTTCGGGGCGGAATTGAACTACACAACTATTCAAGTTAACAAGGAAAATGTTCAGACATATCCGAAAACTTTGCGGATATCATATTTTTCATCGAAGACATTTTTTATAAAACATTTTGAGAAATTGCCATAAACATTTTTAAGTATACTCCGGTGGAGGAAATTGTAACAGAAATAATACAAATATTTATTTGGTGAGAATGGAAAACGTAAACGTGTTTTATCGGTTTTACATGTAAATTCCATTACTACCGAAAGATAAAATTTTACAACACCCCAAAAATCTTATTCCATATGTAAATATTTTATTAGAAATATGTAAGAAGTGTGGCTGGAAAAGTTTTGTGTGGTCAATAAATAATGATAATGGAAGAGGGGGAAAGAAAAAAACAATGTGCGTTCTGCGAGAGAAAACATATCACAATTCACAAATTACAAGCGCTCCGTGCTTCGCTCTTGTTTCAGAATATTAAACGGGTCTCTGGAACCGTATTCTGTAAACAAAACATAAACAATGCGAGAACCGGGAAAAAAGGACTTCGTATGCGAACCATTTACGGCAGTGGTGCGCAACCGGTGGCGCTGACTGAACTGACTACCTTCTCGGTACGCACACATCTTTAAAATAACAGAAATAACAAGAATTCACTTTTACAGATATGCGAAATGTACGCCAGTGAACACAATATTTTATGCATGCCACCATATCTGTTATAATGGCGTTCAAATATGGAAAAGGGAAAGATAATATCCCTCCCGTGTGGCTGGACGGGACGAAATTGAGCGTTTAAAATAAAGCAAAATACCTTGTCCATATATTAAATGAAGATGGACAAGACGGTGATGACATAGAACGGCACAGGAGACAGTTGATACAGTTGAGCGTTCGTTCAAATATGCTGTCACAGCGTCTCTACTGATACAGTAAGGAGGTGAAGAGGATCCTATTTAAATCGTTCTTTACCAGCGTGTATACCTGCGAGCTCTGGTCGAAGTACAAGCAAGTGACGTACAACTGTTTCTGAATTCAGTACAACAACTCATACAGAATACTGTTCAGGCTGGCGCGTTATTGTAGCGTATCTACAATGTTTGCCGAAGGCCGTGTTCACGGATTCGTTCCGCTTCGCATCGAGTTATTGGCGTAAAACTGCGGCTGGAATTCAGCACCAACTCTCTAGTGCAAGCGGCGCTCTCATGGAAAGCTGGCTCCCTGACCAGAGAATGGCAACGATTACAGAATAGATACACACACACACATACGAGTATATATGTATAGTGTGAACTTTTTAGTATTTTTTTGCTTTTCTTTTTATGACATAAATATTATTTTGTTACTTAAATGTATTATAGTATATGTATCTTCATGGCGAATCCGAGTCTTCATAAAAAAAACCCGATCACGCTGGAATAAAAGCATTACAATTATTATTAACGAAAGTGTGACTTAGCAATTGCTGGCGTATCAGATCTTCTTCATATGGTGGTCGATATGGAAGGTTAACTCATCGGGGTAGAATGTTATGTAACCAGTTATTAAGATTTGCCAATGTGAATGAATGCTTCTGTGGGTGTATATTAACTCCAGATCAGAAAAAATTTAAGATTGTATGATGTGAATATGATACGAGTTGTGTTGGGTGCATTCAGCTCCGCTGGATGGCCTCGGTGACAAGATTAGAGGTGATAGCCCTCTATAACTCTCTATTGAGGAGCGGTGTTGGAAATGACTGAGTTTCTCAGGTAGCATATTGAGCAAATGGTTATATAATACAATACATTTGTCCATTGTATAGTTGCCAATTTTGCAATATTTTAACCATATCACTACCATAAGACATACAATTTTAGCTAAAATTCTGTAACATAACTACAATGACTTTGTTAAGAATGAACTGATAAGTATGTATATGTATATACAGTGGTGGAGTGTGTAATGAGAACTTCTCAAATAAGCGGACAATATCAAAACAGATCTGATATAAAGCAATATCAACCGAAGAAATCACATTTAAATTTAAAACAATGATGGATCGATGAATATCAGCTACAACCATGTATTATTGAGTTCTAAATAAATAAAACAGAAGAAAATATTCGTAATATTCGTCTACATAAGTAAAATGCTTTATCAAATTTAATTTATTACTTTAAGTTCTCTTTACTTTTATGACTATATAATCTTCCTAGTTCCATAAAATGGTCTTCTGTCGGCTGCCTTTTGGGCGTCATTTCATTTTTTCCCCTTTTTTATTTGCAATGTCGTCAAATGAATGCCAATGGACATCCTTGGCGAAAAGTGTCAAAAGCATCCTGCTTTGAAGGATATATTAGTTTCGGTAAGAAGATTAAGCAAGAATATTGAGTTTTAAATCATTGGTTAAAATTAGTTAGGAATAGACTGGAGATGCTTGACTTCTTTGTCTTGCTAAATAACAATTGTCATATGCTAAAAATTTGTTGAAGAGGTACTAAAACGAATTAATAAAAATCAAAAAAAATAATGTTGAATACTACAGATGCATTCTCCGCAATCAAAAATATGATTTGTTACATTACGCAGGAGACAGTGGAAGACAGCAGAGGCGCAAAAGAGTTTACCTTGGCTGAATAACATCTGATATTGATTCAATGACAAAAACTATCGTCATTTTATACATCTTGCAGAGGACAAATAAGAAATTTGAAAATTGGTCGCCAACCCTCTATAGAATATGATTTATGTTGCTCGTAGGATAAAGAGTGTATTCTCTTTGTATTATAACTTTAGAACTGCTTTCATCAATCTTCATGTGATATGTACTGTACTGGTTTGTAGGGTAAAAAATGTAGAATGTACGATAGACGAATAGATGCGTGTGGGTTGGGTAGATCAAGAAATATTAGACTGATGAATTAAAATAAAACTCAGATTGCTGTATAACGTCACAAACTATGTAACTCAGATATGGCACTGAAAGTTTATTGAAGAATATTACATTTGAAATATACAGAGTATAAAATCTAAACACTGCAAATTTTCCAGACCTTTTTTTCCAGTTATTTCTCAGAAATCCACATTATATGTAAATTTTCTGAGAATTCATTGGTGGATGGTTGCGAAAACAGAAATTTTAGGATTCTCGGAATATTTAGAATTATTCATATCCTATTTAAACACGTTCGTCAGGACATGAAGAAGAATAAGGTTATTTAAAAAGTGAACGGCGCTTTGAACAGAATTATAGATAGTGGGAACTTGTTAACTGAAGCAAGACTAGCGCTTCACAATAGAGTCTTGGTACCGAAACTGATGGAAGTGAGGCCTGGAGCTGGCAGAAGAGGAACGAAAGTAGACTGAATGCAGTGAAAATGAGATCACTTAAGTGTATATGTGGCAGATCCATTTCTGACAGAGTAAAGAATGAAGAAATAAGGAAAGAATGTAAAGTTGGTCTTAGTATAACGAGTAATATTAAGAAAGGATCACTTATGATGATGAATGGATGAATGAGGAGAGAATGATAAGAAATATATATGACGCAAGTGTTGATGATACCAGAAGTAGAGGACATCCGCGGAAGACTTGGCACGACCAGGTAAACCAAATACTAGAGGATGATCCTGTTAAAAGCTTCAATAATCGTCGAGCTCTTATGATAAGATGTATGAATGTGAATGAAACGAGAATTGTATGTCAGGACAGAAGAGTGCGGCGCTCTATCCTCTCTGCCTACCCCCGCGGAGAAACGGCGTGGTTGTAAGTAGTAAGAAAAAATAATTATTCGTAATTTTGTATAACGTCACAAACTATTAAATAAAAGGTGCAGCACCGCTGATCTAGAGCTTTCTTTAAATTGAGCGTGCTTTACCGCTTCCCATTCGTAAATAAAGCGGAGTTTGTAACTAATTTATACATTTTGTAAACCTTTACTTGAACTTTATCAGCCGCTTTGAAGTCTTATTGTCATGTTCTCTGATCAAATACGGAGATGATTTGTGTTCGAGGAATAGAATAAAATATTTACCAACGGAGGGGAGCGTGCGCCCTACTTATTTATTCTATTAAAATAATCATTTCTATAATATCTTTCAAAGAAATTGTATCAAAATGTAATTTTAAATTAACGATAAAAATCACGCATCGCAGATAATTTTATCGTAGATTCATTAATAATTATATTTTTATTCTTCAATATTTTGAACTGACGTCATATGACTAAAAATGAAACCATGAATCTGTTAAGTAATTTTGCTTAATTTATATTGCTTACGTAAATCACAACTGACCATAGATTAAATTGACCATAAAATATTTGTGTTATTAAAGGATTATTCGATTTTAAAGTATATTTTTGTAATATCAACAGGGAGTTTTGAAAACATTTATACATAGTCTTACAAAAACACATTCAAATTCAGTATTTTCTCGATTATAAGACCTATGTTTTTTTCCTATTTTGGTGTCTCTGAATTCGGGGCGCGTCTTATAATCGATGGCGTCTTACAATCGCTGTAAAATTCCGCAGTCGTCGTGATGAATCATCACTGATCACTGACGTGATTCAGAAAAATGGGACACCGAATCTATCTACTTGTAATTCCAATTAATTGAACAATTGCTTGTAAACTATGCCCGTCTCGATACAGAATTTCTCTAGTGAGACGACCACAGTCCAAACAGATTTTTACATAGTATTATAGTTACTAATAAAATAATAAAAAATAAATTTGAAGAAATTTCAGACCCTGATGGTGATAGTACATAAATAACATGCCTGTTTTTAAATCCTCTTTATTGTAATTGTATAATTTTGTCTGTTATAGTGAAGTTTTAATTTTTTATTATTGGTATATAAAAATAAAGGCGCGTCTTATGATCGAGGAAATACGGTAGGTGCATTTTTAACATCTCATTTATATGAACATTGTATTTACACGGTTTATACCCACTGTAGTACCTACACTACAGGTTGCGGTGGGTAGTTGCATTATAGTGAACGTGTGTGATGAGTATTTTAAGAGATTTGATTACTATACATTAATAAAAATATAAACTTTTTTTTTAAATTTGAACATTGAACTGTGAATGATTTGTATATTATAAAATAAAACTTTATCGTATACCCAAAAAAAGCTTATGTAACAGTCAAACCATTGTAAATATTAAAATATCTTAAATATAATTATTGCAATACAAGGCGCATGTATTCTTGGGTCAATGATATGGAAACCCGTGATACGTGAGAGTGTGCGGCGTTCGTAAGAATGTTCAGTATTCTTGCAGTTATGTGAATCATTCTATGTATTCTTGTATATAAACCAAGCACAATTTGGAATTCTATCTGATCCGTAATATGAAAAATATATGCAAGTTAGCGTTAATTTTGTCATAACTAGGTGGTTCAAAAGTCACATTAATATTTAAAAATGTAATAATATTGTACACTTTTATTTATTTCTTATATTATATTTAATATTGCAAAGTTTTTATTTGATTGTGATGATTCATGAAAAATAATCCAATCTTTATCATCACAAATCCGAGATTTATGTATACGTAAAAAAAAATCTCCATGTATAATCGATCTCATTTGACTAAAAACATATTTTTTGGCTAAAACGTACGTAAGAAAACTTAAGTATTACCTTTTATGAATCTAAAACATATCAATAAATTCAACACAATTTATGAACATTGTATTCTGTACCTTCCCTATATAATGTTTATATTTCAGAATCGACACCAAATAAACTACTGTCTATTTGCTCACTAGAAAACCCTTCCAAAATGTAAAATATGGTCTGAGGTTTGAGGCTTTGAATTTTCTGTGTACAGTTTTCTGGGCTGATTTGCCGTGTGTATCTGACATTTATAGCCGACGTTTCGGATCCCATCGCAGAAAGTCGGCCAGAAATGTCAGATAAACATGGCAGATTAGCCCAGAAAACTGTACACATAACCTTCGAAAATGTGTTTTAAACATTGAAAAAACAAGCTGTGCATAGTATGTCAAAGATAAATAATATTTGATTTTTAAGTGGCAAAAGGACATTTAGTCTTTTTTAATTATATTATTATCATTTATATTATATTATAAGAATGATTGAATTTCAAAGATGAAATGCTTAATTAAAATAAAATATTAGTAAATAATTCAGTGACTTGCTAGACTCTCGTCATCGTTTAAGGTGATTTAGTTATCAAATTTAGTTAAAATAACTAGAAACATTTCTGCTCCCGCAAGAGTTCTGCCATCCTCAGCTGTAGAATTGAGCTCTCTGTTTCTGCGTTGGCTTGATTTATCCACAATATTGGATCCGTGCCAGAAAATTAATAAAGATCTCTTTTGTGCACATTTAGGTCGTTTTCACCAGCCCGTATTTGAGATGGTGGCACTAATAAGATCACAAACATATTTGTATTCTTTTGGCGAAAATATCTTAAGTGGTCCATCACATCTCAGTGTGTCTACAGCACACAATTTAGCTTCGATCGTTTGTCAACATAAGCTATTGTAAAAATACAAATCCAATAATGATATTAACAATGACGATTTATTTATAAAAGAATAATGTCACTTCTCCGTACAAAGTAGTAGACGACGGCTGCCCGTCTTCTGCCTATTATTTTTTCATTATCAGAATTATTTAATAATTGTTTACTTTCCTTTATTTTGGATCAAAAATACTCTCAACTGAAACACTAAATTCCGTGAGAGAGAACAGATTATTTATTATATCTATTCACGGTTTGACTGATCTAAATCAAATTTCGCATAGTTACTCTTTAGAACTCTGCATAAAACATGGGCATCATCCCCCTGACCACCCCATCCACTTTTCTCGATGTAAATGTGTATTATATTGAACTCCTTTCAAATTTTGCTCAGTTGCACTCTAAGACTCTGAGGAAAATATAGTTACCCCACCCAACTCTCTTGGATATCTCACCCTCCCCCCTGTTTGGAGAGTCCGGGGCAACGCCGGGTACGGACCGCAAGAAATGACTAAAACGAGCGCAATGCTATATTATTACAAATATTTTGAATATTTTATAATAAAAGTATAGTAATTCGTATTGGGTGGTAATTAAATGCCCTTAAAATTTTTCAAAAATCAAATCATCTATTGCTAGATAATGGCCTAGATTCTATGATTTGCTACTCTCTTCGGCCCCCCGCCAATATCTGACTTGTCACTCCCACTACTTCGATAATTTCGTCTATTCATCGACACTTTGAGAGTTTTAAAACTGACAAACTTCTAGCTTGATTTTCTTGCAGTCGTTACTATTGAAGAATGCGTTTTATCTACTTTTATATGAAATATTATTTTAATATTAAAACAACGTGCCAGATTAAACGTATATGTCAGCCGACTTTGGAGTTTATTATAGTATTTTTGTATAAAATGCATATTTAATGGAATTTGGTAATTTTTTTATGCTTGATAAAAAAGGAGACTGTTCTTATAGAAAAAGTGACTTTAATTAATTATTTTGACAAACATTGTGTAGTAGAAATTACGGTCACTAACAATCCTGATGAAATTTGAATAAAGATAAAATAGGTATTCCTACATTAATTATTTTCTGAATGCAGTCTTGTTAGACCAATATTTTTTAATAGTGTTATGCTTTATTTTTTTCATTCAACTAATGTAAAAAGGCTGATTCACTATACTAAAAGGTCTCATATTAAATCCGCGCGGCTCACTCCGCTGGCTTGAATGCTTGCGGCTGCATTGTGGTATCAGAAGCGGAAATGCATAGCCATACAACCTGTGTACGGGTTTTATAGCGAATGTGGGTGAATACCTAGGAAACATGGAAATCAATGGAAAATATCTAGCATGCAATATCCGGTGGTGTATAAGGGACAATAAAGCGGATGATATGAGCGGATTTTCAATAGATTTGCGAATTCTGGGCTTCGAGTACTTGTTTGTACCCGGATTAATTACATTGGATGGCGTCATTGTGCATTTTTTATATTCATTTTGAGATGTTCTGTAACTCTGTACGAGTATGAAACGTACAGTATCGCATCCAGAAATAAGAAAATATTAATCTGTTTTTAATATTTAAAGAAAAATACGTTGTGGTTCATTTTGAATGATTATTAGTTTTATAAATCACTGTGAGTTATTTAAATTCAACTGGTTTCGGAAAAAATACATTTCCCTTCATCAGTTAGTTACTTGTTTCATCCTGACGAAAAATGTATTTTTCCGAAACCTGTTGAATATAAATTTAAAAAATAATTATTATTTCTTATTTATTACATACATATTCAATTTAATTTTTTTTTTTGCCAAATGCAAGTAACTCAAAATGGTTCATAAAAAAAATAACTCACAGTGGTTTATAAAACAAACTTAAAAAATTATTGATTAATTAAAAAATTAATACTATGAAAAGAGGTCAATTTTAGATACGATTGGAATATTATCTACATAAAACTTTCAGATGGTCATAAAAAATACCCAATTATTTAAGAAATATCATGATTCAAGATCATATCATAATTTCTGGCAATTTTAAAATCCTGCCTTGGTCCCAAAATGAGGTGGCAAAACAATATTAGTATTTTTTATTTATTATCTTTGTTTTATTAATCACTTGAATTGAGTTTAAATACATCTACCGGTTTCGAAAAATACCATTTTCTTCTTCAGGATGACATAACTAACTAAAAATATAAAGCATTGTTTCTTCATCAGAATCTATTTTTAAAAAATTAAAAAAAAAACAATTATTTAAAAAATAAATTTAGTACCTAACTCAAATTGCTGCTCAATACAAATTTAGTCGAATAATTTTTAGGAAAAAATTTTAGAATAGGACTCGTAGTTAAATTTAGTTGGCTGTTTACAATTTCCTGATTAGTTTTACATGCTAATATTGCTAATATTTTTAATATCGCTAATTTTAAAAGTATTGAGCAATATTAGTCTCTATTTATATTTAATACAAATGTAATGAATCAACTAGAAAGATATACGGAAAAAAATCATTAATCGAAAAAATATTTGGTTGCTTCCGGTAGCAAATATACATTTTTTCGATAAATAGAATTTCTTTGTACATCTTTCTAGCTGATTAATTTAATGTGCATTAAAAATACCAAAGAACTATGAATGAAAATGAGACTCCACAACAAAAATGTGTTCTCCTTAAAAATACTTATTTATATTGTTCTGCTACCTCAGTTCTGGTCTAGTTGTTCTTCATTTTACTTGAGGTGCCATTTTGGGAGCTGCGTATAATTCATATACTCTACATGGCTTAGTCATCGAGACTCCCTCATTTTATTAATTTTATGACTTTCTACTCTTATTTATGTCAGAAAATATTCTTTAATTAAAAATGAAAATACATTCTTGTTGTGAAGCTGCAATTTCAGAACATAGTTCTGTGCTATTTTTAACACAAATCTCACAAATATCAACAAGAAAAATATAATTAATATTCACATGATGCAAAGCAAAAACGGTATTTTTTTATAGTAACATTTACTTTTTATAGTAACTAATACAAGTTAGAGTAAAACCTATTTTTTAACAATTACGACGGTATTATTTAATTAATTAATTTATTATATAAAATATATAGTTATTAAGTTTACACCTCTGAAAAAATATTTTTGTTGATATTAATTCTATTAATTTGGTTCCACTCACGTTGGAAGTACAATAAATCTAATTAAAGTGTTACAGGTAATTAATTTGTTTTCATTCTCAAAGCTTTATTATTATATTATTAATGATGGACTAAAAACATTTTTCGACTCCCCGAATCTCAAGTCTGAAAGATAAATAACTATTTTTGTTTTTCTTTGATGGCCTTTGACATTTTATTTAGTCTACATTCCAGCTGGTAAAAAGGTTCTTATTTACATTAAATTTTGAATAAAAATCCTTTGATTTTGTTTAATCGCATTACTTTTTATTTATACCAAAATTACGTTTAATTTTCATGTTTATGAATATATTATATTACAATAACATTATATATTTCAGAAAAAATAGATCACATTTGACTACATAGTTAACTTATATAGGTAATAATTACCAAAACCAAAAGTATTTTATTAATCATCGATTAAAGACTAAGCAAATCTCTCGTTTGGATCTAAAGTAATCGCGAAGTGATATGTATTTTTTGTAATGTGACTGACGTGCTTGTGTTCTAGTAGTTACGATACTCGCTTAGAGATTAGTTAGTGGTCGGGGATTTGAGTCTCGTTCCAGGAGGCCATCAAGTTATTACTACTTCATAGCACAAGCACATAGTTTAGTTTGAAAATAGTAAGAATATTGATGTGACATATTTCGTATACGAATCTCTATTTTTTATATTAAAAAAAAAATTATTGTACTATAAATAGTATAAAACATTATAATTTAATTTAACGGTAATATTATATTAAAACTCTTAAAGATAAATGACAAAATTAATTCATAAACTTGAAAGATAGGTACAGAAAAAATCAATTTATCGAAAACATATTTGGTTCCTACCGGAATTTGAACCTGGATCTTTACATACCCGGGGAACGCGTTTAGCATTTATGCTATATCGACCGTTTACGTTTTTAAATTGAAATTGCAACTTTATAACAAATGTATTTTTATTAAAAAATATAAATAAAATTCTGAAGAACTCTAAATGTCATCACAAATGTAAACTGATTTGGAAATTCATGCAATTCATTAAAAAGAAGTATACAATTCTTTTGAAAGTGTATATAAGATAAGTTTGTTCTGATGGTATATTTTAAAATTATATTTCTAATATTGAGAGTTGTTATTAGTTCTCATAACTTATTCATGCGTATTAGTATCTTTTCATTGGTAATGTGGATCAACACGGCATTTTTAAAAACCAACTTAAAAATAATTCAGACCTAATGCCTACCTATACAGAGTAAAATTATATGCAACCGTTTTCAAACAAATTAAATTTTATAATGTCAAATATAAATGTAAAAAAAATTATTCCTTCCTTTCTTCTCATAACATACACATCCATACGCGATGTTTATTAATTTTATAAGTTAGTACATAACAAACGACTTAGGAAATTTTTATACAATAAGTAATATAATCAAATGAACATTGTTCATCGCTGGGTAATTAATTAAAATATTCAATTACATTATTCTGTTAAATTTAAACATATATGGTAAATAAAAATGTTTTTCTACCGCTAAATAACGATATTGCAAGATAGAAATAAACAAATAATTGTGTAGTATAAAAATAAAAAGCGAATTTCTTGTACTACCAGAATTTAAACACTTGAATTTTGGTATTTGTACTGAAGACACTTTTCAGTTTAATGAATCTCTGTCCAAAATACGTGTTTTCACCAGCGTACTGGAATGGCTCGAAACAAATGATCTGATCCTTTTTACGTCGTGGGATTGTTAAAATGTATATTTCTGAATGTGTTCTCAGAACGAGAGTATTTACGAGGGGTTTCTGGTTTCACAGACTAATAAATTTGCGTTTCTTTCCAGTTGAAAGCGCTGCGACGCTTAAAGCTCGACCCAAGAAACAAGAAAGAACTGAGGAAAACGTATCCCAGTAATAGAAAAATACGTAGCATTCCTACAGTGGGAGTGGGAAACTAATGATTAAATATCACCTTTTTACAAAATGTCACGGTGCTGAGATGAATAGTGGATTGGATAAAGTCGGGCCCTCGTAGGAATGGACGCTTGAATCCGTTGTTTCAAGTAGTTATCTTTGGTTTCGCTTACATCGTACGAACTTCGCCACAAATTCTGTACGAAATGTTTAATTTTGCCGTAAAACTAAATATTCATTTAAGTTTATTTAGACTTTGAATGGATGAACGACGCGGGCGAGTTAGATTTTATTTCGGACAGAGATTTATGACACTTTTTGCCTAAGGTTACAGATTAATTAAACTCGTTAGGTAATTAAGCTTGAAAATTACTCTTATTTTTACAATGCGTGTAATAAGAGATTTTTAAAATATATAACCTTTTATTTATACGTTGTAAAAATGCGTGTTTAGTAACCACCTTTATATTCACCTTATCCTTTAGTACTTCGAAAAAGAATTGGCAGTCATTTCGCGATCTCAACGAACTCTTTGGAGAAGTAACGATTAGTAAACGCGATGTTTGAAAATGGTTCAAACGTTCAATTCCGGTGACATAGAAAAAATATGAGGAAGTAATAGATCTTCTATTTGATTTTAATGATATGGTTCTTCAGAAGCCGTGGAAGAACACGAAGGTCCTGGGTGAATAATTCAATATTTAAAATTATCAGGTAAATTTAAGTAGAAATATTTATCTAATTATTTCAGAACGCGTTGCTTTATTATTTATTAAACTTAGAACCAAAAAATAAGTTAATTAATGCACTAATCTAACATTTTAAAGATCGTATGCAATTTTTATTTATTATAGTTTTTTTAACGATTAGCCATAGAAAGTAGCCAAGTAATTCTTAAGTCTACAGAGTAGTCGACTAATTCTAGAAGGTGCTTAAACTAAGTCAAACTTTTTGAACATAACAAGTAAACACGATGAAAAGTTCTTACGTGTAATTTTGAATAATCCAATAACCTCGTTAAAACCATTAAAATAACTCAAACTCATTCCGTAAATCTGTCTTATATGATACACAAGTAATTTATAAATATTATAATTACATTTATCAGAAAAATATATTTCACGAAACCGATTTGTATGACAGTAATTTTGAGCACGTGAAGTACATTATACAGCAAATTGACTTGTAAATTAGTAAATCTTATTAAAAAACGTATTAAACCGTTTTTAACCTAACCACGTATAAAAACTCTTAAATATATATTAAAATTATTTAAAAATTGCATCCATTATAAAGTAAGTATATATTAAATGTAACAAATTTAAAAAGCACTTACTTCGTGATCCGAAAAATAAATAAATATCACGTCAACAGTACCAACTAATTGAATGATTATGTAAATAATAATAAAAATAATAATTTGACAAATTGTGTTACATTACAAAAGTTAGGAGCAATACCAACGTTGATAAGGATCTTAGCAGCAACGTAAAATACTTAATTCGGTGCCTTCCCCGCTACACTAGTATTTTACTGTATAGCACATAATATTTTTCTAGTTTAACATTTGATGGAAGGAATGGTGTAAAATAAAAATAATAATATGTGCTGACAAATATAGGGATAATCCAAAATGAAAGCATTAACATGGTTGTGAACAAAGGATTATTTCATAACTGATATATTTATAGCTTTATATATATAAAAAATAAACATTACGAAAGGAATATTCGGCTGAGAATTTGTTTATTTGTCATTATTTTTTATGAAATATGATAATATTTTAGAAATACTAATGTTCATTACATTAATATTTCAAAAAATATAATTTATATATTAATATATTTTATTTATAGTGTTAGAACCGTCTTGGAGCCCAGTTAAGTTTATTTTACTTTATGTATTTTTGGAAATAAATATACAACTATAAAAAATTATTCCACTAGATGAAGTTTTGTGAAGAGGCAGAAAGTTTTCTCTCGCGTAATATAATAATATACGTATAAGTAGATTAATGAAAAATATATTAATTTGTGATGTTAAGTTTTCACTCTAAAATAATGATACCTTTAAAAAAAAAAAAAATACATGCATAATCAAATTTTATCACTACACAAAATATAAACAGAAAAATAAATACAAAAACCAATGAATAAACTCATCAGAGAAAAACAAAATATAATGACTTGAATATTTTTACAAAAAATAACACAACATATATATATTTTTTTAATAATACGATCACATTTATATTTTATTTTTAAATACGAAGAATATGAGATAAATAATTTCGTATTTCAAAACAATTGTATCTTAAAACTCATTAATTATTGTAAGCAAAAGTAAATTAATTTAAAGTAAGAAGTATTTGTACTATTTATTTACCCTGTTTAAGTGTACTCTCGAGTTTGTTACGAGTTTTAATTTTCTATTAAACGAGTAAAATGTAATCTCAGTATCCGCTAAGTTCAGTAACTTGACAATATAAACTCGTATATGTGTAACTTCTCCTCGAACAGAGTATTATTCCCATTACACATGGCGTCCTCTTGAGGAAGTTTTATGGTAAAAGTTTGTTGACTCTACCAAAAGCACTATGGTGTGGATGTAGGAAACCATGAAAACACTCCCAGTGAACTGCGTAATGTTGATTTATGTTCGGTTCTGTATAATGTGAGAGGATTGAAGAATGACGTCTGAACCGTCATCTAGCAACAATTTAATGTATATATTTCGATTTTTGCAACGAGTCTTGCAATCCTAGCGATTTAAAATCAATCAATCAACTAGAACTAGTCAGTTAGTATTATTTTCATGGCAGACACGTTTTTCTTAGTTTGAAAATAGTAAGAACATTTTCAATGAAAACGCATTTTTCTGAACATTTTTCTGTGGTATTTTTAATACAAATTAAATGTATCAGTTAGAAAAATATACAGAAAATTATATTTATCAAAACAATATTTGATTGCTACATGTATTCGAACCCGGATCATTTCTTATCCGGGGAAATGTTTTATCATTTCACTACATGAACCGATTATTCATACCGAAATTTGGAACTTATATTCTGTATATTTTTATTTTTATACGTAATCGGTTGATATGATGAAATGGCAACACATCTTCCCGGTTAGAAAAAGATCCAGTTTCAAATTCGGGAAGCAATCAAATATTTTTTCGATAAATATAATTTACTATCTATCTTTTTAATCAGTATTAGTATGAATATTGATTTTTCACACATTCTATCTATGAATCTCTATTTTTTTTAAATAAAATAATATATACTTACTATTTTTAAATTAAGCCTAGAATTTGAAAATCGGACTGACATGGTATCCAGTGATTAGGTTTGAACCTACGACCACTTTGTCATTAGGCAAATGTATTATGAAGAAGAATTGAAAAAAGATGATACAGAGGAAGGTAAAAGAGAAGCACTTTGAGTGAATAATGGAAAGGAAATGTAGCCTTAAAAACGTCTCAATAATAGTAGGAAAATAGTAGGAAAATAGTAAGAAAATAGTAAGAAAATAAAAAAAATACTTGGAATATGGAAAAAAAAAGTTAAATTAATAAATATGACTCAGTAGGTATATATTGTTCGTAGGTTCATTATGGTCCTAAAATAGTTTTTTGTGGTTAGGACATAGCCACCCAACCAGCCCCATCCCAGGGGCGCGTTCCCGAGTATTTGTGTATAAAGTAACAATTTATTTTATAAGCGCGCTTCTCTTTTAAGTGAAGATTTCTCCTTTCCTTACTTAAATATATTTATATAATACTGAGAAATAAATACGGTAGAGAGCATAAAAACTAGTACAACACAATATGGATGAAGTGACGGAAGGGATGAGAGGAAGGGGAGTGGCAAAAATAAATAAAAGAAACTTGAGTATTGTTAAAGTAATGGAATATTTAGAAATTCGGACTATTTAATAAATCCAATCAGTAGTAAATGATTGAAAAATCATAATAGCGATCAATAAATTAAAAAATATTAGTGTATGTATAGCATTCAAATATGAACACACATATAGGGATTGCATACGAAATTTTGAGAATTCCGAAATTCGTTCCCATAAATACAATTTAGAATTACAAAAAATTTCATAGTGAATTACAAATTGTAAATATTAAAAAAAAAAATATATATATATATATTATTAAGGAAAACACATTCTTATTGTGAAGTTGTAATTATTCAGAACATAGGTCTGTGATATTTTAAATACTAAATTAATGTATTAATTATAAATATATACATATAAAATCAATTTTGTCGAAAAATATTGTTTTTGCGTCACCGAAATTCGAACCTGGATCTCTATTTCCAATCCGAGGAAGTGCACTACCATTGTGCTATAACGCCAGTATTTTTCTTGACAAATTTTCGAACCTATATGTTGTATCAATGTGTCCAAAATTTAATAAAAATGAATTAATAATTCTGGCGTCTGCAGTCGGTTTACTCAAAGGTATTTGAGATTCTGTAAAAATAATGTAGATGGCTTTCAAATAATGGAACGACAGGTGTATTAATTTGAAAAATGTAATATACAGGTTCAAAAATTTGTCATGAAAAATACTGGCGTTATATCACAATGGTAGTACACTTCTCCGGATTGGAAATAGAGATCCAGGTTCGAATCCCGGTGACGCAAAAACAATATTTTTCGACAAAATTGATTTTATATGTATATATTTATAATTAATACATTAATTTAGTATTTATATATATATTGTTAGGATCACAGACTAACGGCTACACAATGAGTAATCGTAGAACAATAGGGATCATTCCTAGAAATTCTTTTAATAATACTAATTAAACGAGCTAAAAAAACTGTGACATTGACATCGCGTCTGATATTGATATTCAAGATGCTGAAATTTTGTCGATTAAAAATATTATTCTGCACTTCTCCCAGTGAAGCTTATTGTTGACGTGCTTTGTCGAGAGAATGCAAATCTTCTTTCAGCTGATGCGGCATTATCTTTTATGCTTGAGAATTTGAGATCTGACGATGATAATGTTGAAGTACAATTGATTAAGCCAAAGACGAATAAATGTATCTGGAATTCTTCAGTATTTACACAACGGCGGACAAAGTGAGATTCAAAAATCTTCAACTAGACCAAAGATAAATACAATAGCCAAGGCTATTGTAAGATATGCACAAATATTGATATTCAACAGAAATATGAAAGTTTCCGTAGACGATATCGAAGAAGTGATTTTGGAAGAACAAACTGATCACTATGCGCAGTCCCAGTAATTAATGAAAAATTTGGAGAACCAAATTAAGTCGAATTTGACGTACAACATGCCGTCAATCTCAGCTCAGCAAGCACCGAATCAAAGCTTAATTTCGAAAATTAAATCCGAAATTAAATTTTTTGAAGAGAATGGCGTTCGAGGTAAAATTTTAGTATCCGTATTGCGTATTGTTGATTTTGATTCCACCAACGAGCGTTCTCAATTGCAGGCAACTTTTGTACAAAAGTTAAATCGAGACTAGGGGACGTGGCTTTAAGTGATCTATGCTTCCTGAAAACATATTTATTTTAATAATATTATATTTATATAACTGAATTTCAAAATATTAATTTTTGTACAATCATTTTTTTCTATATTACTTTAATATTTTTTGTATAATAAATAAGTATATCTTAAGCAAGACATTTTTATTATTAGTATTGACCAAAAAAAAAAAAACTTTTTTTCGAAATACGACCGAATTTTTATATTCGAATTACGAATTCAGAATTCCAATTATTTTATTAGGTCAAAATTTGCAATGCCTATATACACACATATTTGTCCATTTTTGCGTGAATGCACACATTTTTT
The DNA here is from genome assembly GCA_022840565.1 of Eubasilissa regina. Classification (NCBI taxonomy): domain Eukaryota; kingdom Metazoa; phylum Arthropoda; class Insecta; order Trichoptera; family Phryganeidae; genus Eubasilissa; species Eubasilissa regina. The sequence continues at coordinate 10,784,338 of JAINEB010000007.1, read as the reverse complement.
TTTTCACTTTTTATTTTTCATATACTTAAAATGTTCAAGGTTTGCTGCGTAAATTCAAAAGATACTAAGTATTTCTATGTTATGATATTTATTGACTGCTTGTCAGATATTAATTGTGTTTGCATTGTATACTTATTTAATAGAAATATTCAAGTGATTTAAGCAATGTAAACGATCACATAGATTCACACACTCTGAACATGTATTTTTTGCGTATATAGAAGTAACACGACAAAAAAATTATAAATTATATAAAGCTTAATATTAAATTTAAAATAAGAATTGTACACATATTATATCTATATGATAAATAATTATAATAAAATAAATAAATCTGTCATTGTCATTATTATTAAATTCAATCTTGTAAGTGCACACGTCTTAAAAGAATTATTTATAATTGTTATAAATTAATTTTTTTAATAAAATACCTTGAAGATGGAGAAAATAAATGTCTGGTGATGGATCCGATGTTAGAGCAGCCTCGATTTAACTTCCGCAGAAAGCTTCAGAGCGCTTTAAATTACATCCGAGGCAACCAAAGCTGTCGTGGTTATTTGATGCACACGGGGGGCTTAGAAGAGTCACTTTTATGCGAGCGCGGGAACCTCAAACAACTAAAAATTGTAGATATATGCTCCAGCATCAAATTCACGGTGGGATTTTAGATAGGGGTAGAAGTTCATGAGAACTCAAGAGATATTAAACTGGCCGAAAAACCTCAATATGGTATTTTTTTAAATATAAGATAATTTGCAGAGAATGTTAATCACTAGTTAACTTACTTAGGCAGAGAGAAAAGAGCGCCGCACTCTTCTGTCCTGACACACAATTCTCGCCTCATCCACATTATACATCCTCATACAAGCTCGCCGGATATTGAGGCTTCTAACAGAATCATCCTCCTGTATCTGGTTTACCTGGTCGCGCCAAGTCTTCCGCGGACGTCCTCTATTTCTGGTGCTATCAATACTTGCGTTATATATCTTTCTTACCATTTTTTCTCATTCATCCATTCCATATGACCAAACCACATAAGTGATCCTTTATTAATCTTACATATTATACTAAAATCAGCTTTATATTCTCTTCATATTTCTTCATTCTTTACGCTGTCATAAATGGATTTGTCGCATATACGCTTAAGCGATCTCCACTGCTTTCAGTCTACTTTCGCCAGCTCTTCTTCCAGCTCCAGGCCTCACTCCGTACTCCATTGTGTACCGCTAGTTTTACCTCGGTTGACAAGTTCCCGTTAAATATAATTCCATTCAAAACGCCGTTTACTTTATTCCCTGCAGTCACCCTCCTTTCGATATCTTTATCAGCCTTTCCGTTTCTATCAAATATACTTTCCAAACACACAAACTCATCTACTTGTTCCAAACATTAACATTAGTTATTATTCTACATTAATTAACCATACACAGTTAAGGTAAACAAAAAAGTTTATACAATATTATAGTGTATTACTTAATATATATGTACGAGTTATAATAATATTTTCTCCATAATTCTGAGAGTGGACATTTGACCTATTGATCGACTGTCAAGATGTTTAATTATATGTCGTGGAAGAGATAAACATAAAAATATTTTTCCCTGTTGGAATATTTCTGTCACATTACCTTGTTGCTGGCACCTTGGAAGCTGAAATGATTTATTACATTCGAGTATTTTTTTATGAAAATAAATGCATTCTTTATTATAAAAATGTTTTATCGTACTGCAAAACACAGGTATTTGGAATAGTTTGCTACATTAAAATATATCCTCAATTAGTCCTATAACATATCACTAAAGAGACACATTTTATTAAGATGCAAAAATGATTTTATAAATGTATTATTAACAATACATTGTTTGTAGTGTCTTTAAATACACGAAAATAAATGTGTACGGTTTATCCCTTAATAATATTTCACTACAAAGTTTTGTACTACAAAATTATACTTTGATGGCTTGAACAGTTACCCATCTTACCTTAGTTTACCCCTTTGAATATCTATGCAATGGATCCACAGTTCACAAGTACAAAGAGATGTATAAAATTAATTTAATAAACTCTTCGCACAATAACTGCTTTACTTGACAAAACGGTAGGTAAATGTTAAGCAGTTCGATGAAAATGTATCCAAGGGCGATTGTTTTTTTTCAATTTTTCCTATCGTCCGTCATAAAAAAACTTTTGCAGGTTGTTCGAGCGTCATGTTTACTCTTAGTTAATCCCACCTAATAGTATGGTGAGGTGAATAATTATAAAATATCTAAGAATGTTGTCAAATTTGATTTAATTTAAATATTTACCATTGGCAATATATACAATAAGGTGAAAAATCTTCGGTCTATGTGCTAATATAAATTCAACAGCGAGATTATCATTAAAATAGTGAGATAAACTGCAACTTTCATAGTATCAACGTGACATATAACTTTTGAAACAGCCGTGAAAAGTCTGCCATTACGGTTTTAATTAGAATAAAATTATACTTTTAAAATTAGCAATATTAACTTTGTGGTTAAAATTCATATTTTTTATTTATTATCTTTGTTTTATTAACCACTTGAACATAACACACTTCAGGATGTCATAACATGTTATGACATCCTGAAGAAGAAAATGGTATTTTTCGAAACCGGTAGATGTATTTAAACTCAATTCAAGTGGTTAATAAAACAAAGATAATAAATAAAAAATAGAATAAAATTAATTTACTGTTGAATGTATTGGGTATTGGAGAGTAAAATTGATTTTACTTTTGATGAGTAAATATTTTTACAAATGACTGAATAACCCTTTTTCGCAATTTTCTTTAAAAAAGTAACTTTTTCACACTAACCGGCCTAAAGTGTCATTTCTATTTAATAGAACCAGAAATGTGAATCAGGTCAACCTATTTCCCTCTTGGTGCATAAATTTTATATTAATTTCTGTCAGAGCGCGGTCGTCGGAATCAAGGCCCGTTTATTCAGCTCAGGTTCAGATCTGGTGCATGTGTATAAATATACGTGTCTAGACGACAAGCCGATCCAAATAAATTATTGCGCAGTTGAGTGCATTTTTGTGTTCAGTCGCTGTTCCGGACAAAGTCAAAGGCCGTCGCGTCGGTTCAAATCCTCTAACAGAAATAGCACGAACAGCCTCCCAAAGGCTGTTTGCATGATGAATGCACAGTCATTTATTAGCCACGAGAGCCTGTAGATTTTATAAAAGAAATTCTATTAATTTGACAGTATTTTCAAAATGTTATATTTAATTATATTTTACCACAATAATTTAAAAATTGGATCAGATTTGATATTTTTTGCTTTTCGCTGTCCGACTTTGCCGGGTTTTTTTTGCTAATGATGAATATTTTAAAAGTTTATCAAGGAAATTTTTTCGTTTCCTTTGTTATATTTCGTTTATAAAAAAAATGCCGTTGATAAAAACTCAATAATTACTATGTAAAAGGCAATCCTTGCCGTAAAACTGTTATACAGTTTGGCAAATAATAAAATTATAATATATATATATATAATAAAGTTGAAATAAATAAAATAATAATAATTACGAAAAAAATATATATTTCAAGGTAAGATCAATAATACGAACTTTTCTCGGATTTTTGCTAAATATGTATTTTCCCGTAGAATTGAGTGCTCTGATTTTTTTTTGGTCGCAAGTAATTTAAATGTTAATATACTTTAAAGTTTCAAATTTTTACCGTCAATTTTAACATATGAAACGTTTTTTTTTGTGGAATTGACAAATTCACTAAAATTATAGACAAGTACATACTAAATTCTAAGATGTTTTACAAAATGCACATTTTATGATAGAATCTAATTTTAATACTATTTGTGTTAAATTGGTTAGTAGGTTAGTTAGTTTGTTTAATTTTACAATTCAATGATGCCTACCCATATTGATGATGATGTGTGTTTGATTTTTTCTTTGACTATGGTACGGTATTATTATAGATATATCATGGGTTTTAACGAAATAATTTTTTAATATTTTTGACTTAAGGCAAATTTTTCTGATTTTAAAGTAGGATATCTGAAACCATGCCTTTATCAGAAATCTTAAAACTTAACCATTATTGTAAAATTTCGAAACTTTAAAGTATAGTAACGTTTTAAATACTTGGGGCCGGAGATATTTTTTATAATTTTGAAATCAGGACACTCAATTTTAAAGAAAAATATATTTTTTGTAAAAATGAGTGGATTTTATTATCACACATTATTTATGAGAAAAAAACTATTGGGTGGCAGATACCTTCCCTACCAGAAGTCCAATCAGGTTGCGTGGTACACAAATGAAATGCTGCCCTCGATTCTAGGAGATTTCGTGATAAAGTTTGGTATGCATCGGGTGCAGTCCGTCAACAAACAAGGCTCGAAACTTTTCGTATAAAAACAACAAACGAGGCTCGAGGGTAACATTACACCCGTGTACACGTATCATTACATTTTTTATACGAACATGAAAAAATATAATTTTGTTGAGAGTATTTAGTATTCATGAAAGCATTGATCAAAGCTTTTTTTTCTTGTGGCTTGAAACGAATGATGTATTAAGGGATGAAAAAACTTCTACCATTAGAAGTTTGATTGATCACGTGAAGTAAAGAGACAATAGCTCTCTTGCGAATTGCCTGTGTTGGGCGGCGTGACATTTTTTTTTAACAATTTTTTTCCTTCCTACTTTGTTACAGAGTTTCTGTCGCTCTTTTATTTTTCAATATTCAAATTGAACTCTGGAGAAATTAAATGAATTAATGTAAATTTATTATAATTCAATTTATTTAAAAACCATAAAAAACAAAATAAACTATTGGGATCAGCAAATGTTTTCATTGCTGTATGGTAGTCTAATTTTTAATTTAAAACGTGAAATTTTAAGTATACATATAAACGCAAAAACAATTAAATACAATACGAAGATATGTTTCTAGTTAAAGAAAAAAATTTTTTAGAGAAAATAATAGCTATTTAAAAAAAAATTAATAGAAAGTATCATATATAGTTTAAATAAAACAATATTTTATTATAAAACGATTGTTTTTATAGTAATATAAATGTTTTTTAATAAAAAAAATAGATAGTCTTTTAAATGCTACGAGAAAATTAACATGCGAAACAGCATGTTACCACTTTTCATCCTCACAAAAAAAGGACCATAGGTGGTTTTCAGTGTCGTTTTTTGAAGTAATTTAGCCTCGTATTGACAATTATTACCAGGTTTTAAAAAACACCTTAAGTCAACCCCTGAAAGACTGCTCCGGCCTATGCAGACAATAAAAATTTGCATATGCTTTCATAGAGTACTGCAGTAGGTACAAAAACAGACAATTGTGATAATAGTTCACAGGCAGCTAGTGAAGTGTTTGTTCACCATAATGTATGTGTTAGTTATTACGTGATTAAGTGTTATCTGAGAAATTGACTCACCACGTCGATGAGCTGACTGAGCTTGAGTCCCATCTTGACCGTGAGGCGGTCCGAGTTGTTGCCGACGGGCCTGATCAGCCGGTTGTAATTGCTCAGCAGGTCGTCGTACAGGCGCTTGGCTTCAGGGTTGGCCGCGGCGGGGCCGCCCGCCGCACACAGTACCAGCGCCACCAGCACATACACCATCTTAGGCTGACTCCACCCCTGTAAAAAAATACACAACTTTTTTAACAAATCAGACAATTACAAATTGTCGTAATACATTACGGATACGACCTTTGTTCATGAGAGTTTTATATTCTTCGATTCATTGCTATCAATGGCGTTAACACGCTCAACGGCGAATCTCTGAAATATGGTGTATACACGTTTACACTTCATGGCCAAAAAATCCGTATCTCAGAGATTGTTTCATGTCAAAAATCTTATTTGTATTAATTATTTCTGCAAATCGATGCTCGCATAACCTACCTAGAGTTAATACGTTATAGAGTTGAGTCCCAGTAATTTATGGATATAATAATCGATCACACAAGACAAGTTGATAAATTGAGAGAAATATATATTTGTTTAGATATTCTAATTCTAAAGCTATTACTCATACGATCCTCTTCAGTTAGGAATGAAAATTAACCGGAAAATAGCATCAGCGGTAAATCGGTGAAACTCTGAATTCAATACCTTCTTTCTGGTAATTTACCAGTAATTATGAAGGTGTCAAGAATTGAATATTATTGCATTATATTGTGATATAAGACAAATTAAAAAAAAAAACATTTTAATAAAAACAAATTTATTTTACAGAAAGATTACTTATTACATTATACTCTATGTTTTCTATTATTCATATGACTATATAAAACAAATATATGAATAATTGATGAAATTGCAGTGACGAAATGTTGAAAGAGATAATGTATAGTGCAACTGAACTTCACGAGACTTTAGAGGACACTAAAAAGTAAATATTAAAGATCAACGATCAATAAAGCACCGTAAGCTTGACTAGTGATTTTTGCGATGGTTGGTCTCGGATCCCCAACGCACGTGAGCGCATTTTATTACGCCGGAGAAAATTCTACGAAATTCCAGGTCAGCGAACAATACAACAAAACACTCAACGATCCTGCTATCTGCAAACATCGTTACATAATATCGTAGTTTAAATAAATTATTATAATATACGTTTACGCGCCTTGTTACTTCGATCGGCACTACTGGGTTTCTTGGTTAATAATAATGTAAATGTGTATGCGTGAGTATTAAAAATACGGTAACCGAGGCTTCATTCTTATTACGGCCCGTGCTTCGACCAGTCCAGCGGTCCAAATAAACCACCAGTGCGCGCTTCGGTCGGTCGAAATCTAGAGACAGTAAAATTTAAAGGTTCGTGCACCTCATATGTTATATGTGTGCCTATTGTTAATCGGAAACCTGGGAACCAGCTATCGAAGGCGTTTACATAAACAATATAGTACATTAAAATGAGAAAAAAATTAACCTAAATTAGCGGTACTTAGAAATCTATTTACCGGTAATGGAATTAAGCCAAATTTATCGGTAAATCAGTCTACCAAAAACCGAAAATATATACTCTACTCTTCAAGTATCATCTCTTCTGTAACAGCTGCGACACAAACTCTAAATTTTTCTTCCCGGTATCTCGAGGCACTTGCGACCTACAACCAAGTTTGTGCATTACGTCATAGTTTACCAACACCCCCGGGATGATAAACTTCCCGAGTATACTGCATTCTACATGTTAACATTGTAATGCCACAATATGCAGTAAACACATTGGTTCTCTCGCCTGTCCTGGTACAGCTCTTCAAAAGATAATACTTATTTATCATGAATTATGGGAAAGTTTTGTCAGGAGAACGATTTACGATCAGCTCTTTTAAACAGACATGAATATGAATAAGCCTTTGAAACTTTTTCAGTTGAAAAATCTATAGAAATTAATTTTTAGATAGATAAGTAATTTTTGCTACAATTGTTGAAAATTTAATTTTATATTGCACACAGTTTGGAGGAAGGCCACTTGGTGGCTTTGCGAAGTAATGGTTAATTTTTAAATTTAAAATTCTCCTGTTCCTTAGTTTATTAAATTATCCATGAAAATAATAAAATTTTAATATTACGAGAAACATAATACACACGTTATTACTAAAAGTATAGCTCTTAAATTAATAGAAACACTTAACCAATAAACGAAAATTTAATCTAATTGTTCAGTAAGTACTTAACTAGTAAAACTACTTATAATAACGCTTAACAACATATAAAGGAAAATCCCAACATTAGATTCAAATTATTCTTATTACCTTTTAAAATTATATAGAACCATTAAACACTCACTACTACATAAACATTACATAGACTCCTTGTTAAACACCCCTGTATTGAAATGGTATAAATGCCCTAGCTTAAGAGAAAAATGTATCAGTCTGAAAATGGCCGTGACAGGCTGAAACTAGTAATGGTCAAAAAACAATAAATAGTGGAAAAAAGTGAAAAAGTGTTTTAATTAAATCATAAATAGTTATTTATTTACTGTCAAGTCAAATAGAGCTCTTTATACGCTGCATGCGTACTGTTAATATTGCGCTGGAGAAGCTCATCTGAGATGCAATGCACACGCACTATTTTCAATAACCCCATACAACTATTAGCGTATGTAGATGGTGTAATGTCATCGGTCGATTTAAAGAAACTGTTGTAAAAGTTTTTAGTGTTCTCCAGCGTGCAGTGGACCAGACAGATTTCAGAGTTAATGTGCAGAAAACGTTTATGTTTATGCTTGTATGTATAAAAATATGGTTTTTATCCAATCTACCAATCCACTTGCATATTGCGAAAAACCAAAATTCGTCTATACAAGACTCTTGTTAGGCCAGTGTTGATATACCATACCAACACTACCAACTTGATAGTGACCAGTGAAGCGGAAAATCTGGACTCTAAACTCTGTCGTTTTTATAAAATTGCAAGTTTTTGATTTCAAAATTCTTTTGTCCGATTTGCGACGATAATATTTGTCGTCATTGCTATAACTTTGAAGATTATTAGCTTTATGATGAGTCTGACGTAGTCAAGTTTATCAAGGTCCAGTGACGACGAGGTGGGCATTTGGCTTGAAATAAAAAATCTTCATCACGTACGCATCTGAAATTTTGTAAACCAGAGGGAACAGGAGTATTGGGAGACTGCGACTTTGATGGCTGGTTGGGATCCGAAAGAACCTGGATGTATCCCACCCCGGACTATAGTGTCATGATTACTGTTGTTTCAATAGGGAAATTAAACTAATATTTTTCCTGATAATTAGTAATTAAAACATGTAAGAGCCTGTCGAGACCGTATCTATTCAAGACTTATACACACACATATATATACGGAAATTAGCGAGGTCTTGTGCAGATTATCTACCATGATTGCAAATCTATTAAAGGGATGTTTCGATCCATTAAAGGAACCAATCAATCATTAGCTAATGAAGACTTTGATATATGTTTGATATACTCGTATATTATATGCATCTGCTGTTCGCCAAACATAGGCCATAAACACATTTAATAAATATAATGTTAATTAGGACCTAATTGTCATTCAATAAAGTTTTTATAATGACCAAGGAAAATTATATGGATAATGAAAAATACTAACTAAATTATCATCACATCGTTTTCCCGCAGGGGTAAACAGAGAGGATAGAGCACTACACTCTTCTGTCTTGACATACAATTTTCGCCTCATCCACATTCATATAAGTTCGTTGATAATTGTATCTGGCTTACCTGGTCTGCTATTTCTGGTACCATTAACACTCGGGTCATATATCTTACTTACCATTCTCTCCACATTTATCCGTTACATGTGACAAAACTACAAAGTGATCCTTCTTTAATCTTGCTCATTATGGTGAGATCAGTTTTACATTCTAAAAAAAAATTCTTCTTAAAAATTTGAACCTTTAGTAGTCACCATATTATTGTTTCATGGTGAAATTTTTTAAACTGTGTTTTATGGAAATATCTGTAGCACATGACTGCAACATCTTTGTCAAAAGTTAACTAAAAAAGAGAATATATTTTTAATTGATTTTTAACGTGTGATTACATACGTATATGTAATATTAAAAACTATTACATTATTTTAAAGTTAAGTTTAAAGATTTTGTTTAGGATATATATTTATTTGGTGCATACATATTAACAATTGAACGAAAATAATGCACCGTGCCTTCCCCCTCCTTCCGGTCTCGCCGCCAACCGGTCGATTAATGATCTTGAACCAATACGGTTATACGTGTACGGTACAGTTTACAATATTATACTAATCCGAGACTTCGCGTCTATATTGTGTCGGAATCTTTGACGAAATGGTGAGTTAAAATATACAGTGCACATTTTTGGAGATGCCAGCAGAATTCGGATTGTGGTGTGTGCCAAACTTCTTCCTGTCCCTACATTCTTTCGGCGTCTATGCTTTGTACGCAACAGACTTATTCAGATGCGAAAAATTGTGATGATTTGTAGGTTGATATAGGATAATACAAAAGTACAGAAAAATCCATAATTTGGAAAAAATTTTTATTTTATTATTTCTGTGGTTTCTCCATCATGTTTACGAAACATGATGGAGAAACCACTTTTTACGCACATTATTGAACTAAATTTGAAATATACCATTCAGGTATAGTGAATACTTTGAATAATTAATGCTGAAGGTCTGAAAATTAATTGATTATGTGTTGTTCTCATACTAGTTTATATTCACGAAATATACGGAGCGTGAAACTTTAAAAGTGACTTTCTCAATGTTGAAAGACAAAATTAAATTATAATATATTTCATTTATGTCATGCGATTTCGATAGCGTGTCTCTGTTTGAAATCTTACATAGGTTTGTAAAGACGAGAGACGTCGGTGATTTATGGGTTTCGAATTTTAATGCTATTTCGTCGAAGTTGGGGGGGGGGGGGGTGACTTGCGACAGAGTTTGTATGCCCGAGATGTGTAAACACACTTTCGCATGAACGTTGTCTCGATAAGACGAGACTAAAATATAAAATCTTAAAGGGTTATTGCGACAAAGGAAAAAATTCATTTCTATCGGTAGGAACCTCAGTCGCACATGTGAGCCACACCTTAAAAATAATAAATCGGGAGTAAAGTGATTTATAAAAAAAAAAACAATTTATTTGTAATACTTACATGTTTTAAAAGGTTAATTTCAACTTAAAGCTAGGCATAGATTACAAATTTACGAAGGATTTCATTGATGACATATTTGAAAGTAAATTTCATTAAATTAATTTGATATTTCAATAAACTACTCACCCACACACCTATACATTACTTACAAGATTACTTCACTTATATATATATATCTCTTATATATAAGTATTTCTCTTAACTTATCATTGGTAGGTTTTCACCTACACAAGTTATAAAGTGTTACACGTCGACTAAAGGTCATACCGTGGCATAGTAAGTTATCGTAAATCTGTGAAATAAATCTGTATACCTAGTAAATTTTTTTTTTTAAATATAATAAAGCTGCAAAAAAACGCTTTCGGGATAAAACTGAATTCTATATTTATTATTCCTCTACTCATTATTAATTTGTTTCGATAATAATGACCGATTTTAACCTTCAAATTTAATTTAGCATAACATAAGAGAAAAGAGACTTCAGCGATATTTTCGTAAGTTTTGGAAATGACATTAAAAAAAGTAACAAAGGGTACCAATTATTAAAAAATTCATAAAAGTTCTAATATCTCGAAAACCGTGTGACATTCATTAGACCTATTATGGGTTATTCTGATAGAGCATGGTCTCAGCTATCGATGGTTTTCGTTTGGACCACTATTTACAGGATTTTCTGTATGTTATTAAGAAGAACACATTCTTAGTGTGAAGTTGTAATTATTCAGAATAGATGGTCTGTGATATTTCAAATATTAATTAAATGTATTAAGTAGAAAGATATATATATAAAATTAATTATACAGAGAAATATTGTTGTTGCTACCGGGATTCGAACCTGAATCTCTTCCAATTCGGTATGTAATGACGTTAAAAAATTACATCAATATTCTTACTTTTTCAAACTAAATTAGGACTAACTATTGGTCTCCTGGAATGAGGCTCGAGTCCTAGATCACTAGATTATTCGACGAGTGTCTTAAAAACTAGAGCAACAAACATATCAAATTGAAGAATTAAATAAAAAATATAACTATGATAAAAACATACATAATAATAATAATTTTATAATTTATACAAAATAACATAAAGAAGAAATCTATTTTATCTATTAGATGCCATGTTCATGGACTTTGAAGATAAGGAAAAAAGATGGATCGATGCCGTTGAAGTGTGCTGAATTGCGCATACCGTGAATGTCTCAATGGATTAGGAGCTGAACATCAAGGGCAGGCTTTAAACCATTTGTTTGGGAATAATCTTTCAACTTTTGGGCATCTTACGAGAATGGAAGTTAACTTGGAGAAGCTTGCTGTGGTGGGTCACATCGAAGGGCGGAGAGGAAGAGGAAGACTTCCCGGCCGTTGGACTGACTAATTGAAAATGGCATCAGGCAATTCTCTCGTGACAGACCTAAGATCTGTGGGATGCCGAAAAAAGTAGAGGAACATAGTCAAAAGGGCGGGAGTTCATGGAAATAACGATCCTCAGTCAAGAAAAAAAAAATCGACAAATTAAGTGTAATTGAATAAATTTGTATTAAGTAACAATTTAAGTTTAACTAAATTTATTTTTTTAAATAATTCTGGTAAAGAAACAATAATATATGTTTTTAGTTAGTTATGACATTCTGAAGAAGAAAATGGTATTTTTCGAAACCGGTAGATGTATTTAAACTCAATTCAGTGGTTAGTAAAACAAAGATAAAAAATAAAAAAATACTTAAATAATATGTTTAAATTCTATACAGAATATGCAAAGATACGTTAAGACCAATTCTGTTTTATATATAAGAGAAAATAAAATATACGAATTAAGGAATGTAAGGAATTACTTACAACACAAATTAAACGAATCAACTAGAAAGATATACAGGTTACATTTTTCTAGCTGATTATTTTCTTTGTATTAAAAATATCACACAACTATGTTCTGAAAATGCAACTTCACAACAAAAATGTGTTGTCCTTAAAAAAAACAAATGTTAAGGTTTGGCTGAACACAACAGAATCATTATCAGACAATGTTTTGTTTTGCTTTAAGCAATTTGGAAATTCTTCACTCGCCATAAAACACGTGGTCGCCTGGTTAGATAATATACAGATTTGACCTGGAAATGAGTTTGATTTGCTTGTGAATCGTACGACAAAATTTTACCAAACAATATATTTCTCATAATAAAAATACGCTTTAAATTATGTGCTTAATTCATCTGTGAATATTGCCAAGTCATACAGTCAGTTGCCTTTGAATTTATGTAGACATATTCGAAGCTTAAAGATGGAAATTTAATATATTTTTTGCATTAAAAAAATACACGAATATGTGATGTATTTGTATCCAAGGGTGAATATAAATGTACTTTCGTCTTCTGAAGACTGAATAAACGAATCAACATAATATTTTGCGAGAATGTTACTAATATATATTCAGAAGGCATTTTGAATTTTTTTAAGGTAATGATGTCAAAATATGTACAATTTAACATTTTTATGGCATTTTTTCTAAGAATCACTGTTAAAAAATTACAGCCGTCATCCGAAAAATCCTCATTATAATTTGTATGTTTATTTATGGTTTAAAATTTTTTCTTATGTACATAAACATATGAATCTAGCCATCCCACCCTTGTTGCGATGTAAGGTTTTATAATAATGACAGGGAAAATGTAAATTTTTTTTTAGTATTGCTAAGTATTGTGCTCGGTGCATCTATTGTTGACTGAACTATAGAAAAAAAGAAAATACTCTCAAGTGTCATTACAGCCTGGCATGGTAAAGTTTCATTCTTCCCAGGATAACCCTTCACATCTCAGCGAAAATTAAAAGGTTCATCCGACTCCCGTCAACTGCGTCATATCATACAAAAGAAGCTTTATAATAATGAATTAGTAAATAATAAAATACTTTAATTATAAATAGTAAAAAAAAAAACAATTTACAGAATTTAACTAATTTAGTTTGTATAATATTTTATGGGTGGATCACCAACATAAGGTCTACAAAAATATATTGATGAAGTTTCAATTCTTTTTCAGAATATTTGACGACTATGTAAAATATCATTGTATTTGTAATTCTACAAAAAAAAAATTGTGTATCAAGTTCAATTAGATGAGCAATCATCCAGATAAATGAATTAATTATTATTTTTATTAATTTATTTATAACACATTACCAATTCTAAAATACATTAAATGATATAGTGATCCATTTTCTCCCCTACGCCTCAGTATTTTATAAACGATTTTAAACTGATCACATCTTTCTACGTTTTTCATAAAATGGTTAATCTTCCAATCAGTTGCAATTTTGAACTTAAGGTTTAAATATATTCATTTACTTCGTTTAAAATCTGCTTCGAAGAAAGTAAACATTAATTTTATCCAAGATTTAAAATAAAAATACAATAATTCTGTGAAGATTTGGCCATAAAAGGTTGTAGTATAGGAATTAAATTTTTTCTGGTTCTTTCCGTTGCGACAAAAATGATTTATTGAATATTTTCTAATATTTACATCAAAAGACGTTCAAAACAAACCGAAGAAAGACTGACAGGGGCTAAAATTAAAATTTTCCCCTGGACAAGCAATCAGTTGACGGTTTTTTCGTAGCACGAGAAAAGCAATTTATTCCGAAATCAATATTGTGCGAAAAACTTTCTTTCAAAAAGTCTCCCCTAAACTCGCCTTAATGCGAGTGAAATGTAAGGGTAGGTTAAATAGTAATTTACCTAGAATGATAAATGGGTGTTTTGAATAGTAAAGTGCAATAATAAAAATGTTTTCGGATTTATTCGACATCATTTTGGTAATTCTTGGATGCTAACTCAGGGTACCAGCTTAATGTTGACAGCTCGGACATATTATAATTTAACCGCACGGAATAACTGTCAACACGAAAGTACTTTATTACTGTCTTCTGATATTTATTTTCTGGACAATTTTTGTGGTATTCAGTATATTTTGTACAAAAATATAGAAAATGATTATTGGGTTGAATGAAATATTTGCTAATAATGAATTAATAATGAGGGTTGTGGGATGCGGGCCAAACCTAACAGAAGGTCATGTTTATTGCTTATATTTTTTGAAAATGTTAGCTGATTAAATTTAGTTGTTCATTTTGGTTATTTTATGTTGTTGTGTATTATAAGTTGTCTAACTTAATATCACCATTATTTACATGCAATACTGATAATTCTAAATTTTACAATAAATGATTCGCAAATTATGAGGAACGGTGGTAATCTAACCACTAGCCTCATTCAAATAACTGTTTAATATACATGACACTTCAGTTTGGTTGGGACCATTAAAAATTGCTTCACATAACCCTTATACCACTTGACACTAATATTTTTTCAACGACGGGTATTATAAGTTACTGCCTTAAATCAGAATTCGACACAATTATAATATTAATTAACACTCGTTAGAATATTCTAGAATTCTATAAACAATACTATTTCGCATTTTGTAAAATGTATTCCTTGAAACATACTCTCAATACATCTATTTATTAAACATTTTAAATGCACGTCGCCACCGGTACATATAATTTTATTTCATAATAAAAACTTTTTTAATAAAAATATTTTATGACGTGAATAAAAACACATTAAAATAAAGATGCCTAAAGAATTAAGATATTTTTTTATATATTTTCCACAAGAAAAAATGATATGATCGTATATTAGATGTGGCGTCAAATACATACGTATGTAAATATGTGGCGCCATATACTTTTTTTATGTAGGTGTACAATTTTATCAAGAAATTCATATCGTACTTCGACTATTTCGTTAAAATGATCTGAGACACAATGATATCTATAAGAAATAAATAAGTGTGCTCTACGAGAATTAATAACAAATAAACCAAAATTTTGATACGTATAACTAACGCAATACTTTGATAGATCAACAAAATATTTCAAATAAATAGTGGGAATATTTCCGAAAAACTAAATTATATATATGGAGGGGATACACCCTTTAATTCAATCTTATAAAATTCGTGACGAGTGCCACTAAAGTTCTTAAGTTCCGAAGAGAAAGTACGTCAGCAAGGAACAGTATTATATTTTAAAAGACTCAAGAATTTTAATTGTATTTTTTTTTTTTTTGAATAAATAATTTGTGGGTATGTGGCCTTACATTGGACGTGCTGTTAAAGATAGTGCTTTGTCGTGTTAATAATTTATTAGGGGAAAACCCTTAGCCATTTTGGTTTGGCAAACATTTTTCAGTTCGTATTAGGTAGTCCTAAAGAGTAGAGTAGTTAATTACAATTTATTATAAAGCCTCTAATTTCTCAAAAATGAGATGACGTCATTAATTTTTATATCTAAAAAATAATGGTATTACTGTAACCATTAACGGTGATCGCTATCGTCACATGTTGGAAAACTTCTTAGTGGCCGAATTGGGACGATTGGGCCTGCAACACATGTGCTTTTAACAGGACGGTGCCACCTTACACATAGCTCGAACTACGCTTAAAATTTTTCCCGGCCGCATAATGTCAAAGAGTGATGATATCGACTAGTCTCCTCGATTATCTGATTTGACGACTCCTGATTATTTTATATGGGATTACTTGAAAGGAAAAGTCTAAGCTAACAATATTTGAATTGAAAAAAATATTGAACATAATATTCACCCTATATATATTTTGCGAAATTAAATATTTATCTGACTAAATATTACGATTTATTAAAATCTGTAAAAAATGATAATAATTGTGTTAAGAACCAAATACAGATTTTATTTCGCAAAAATGCTGGTTTAGTACCTACAGCTTATTTCAAGTACCGACTGAAGGTACCTTTAGCGACTTTCAGAGATCAAACTCTGATTGAGAGATGATCATGGACAAGGGCCATAAAGGAAGATGAATAATATTTTCATGAAGAATGTTGAAATTAGAAAAACGCTGCGTCATTCTTTAGAAAAATAACGAATGACATCTCGCGAATTTTAAACAATCTTCGGGTTTTCAAATTGCCGATTCGATGTAATATTGAATGTTTCAGATATGATTATTTTTCATGAAAATAATCATAATTCATGGTTCCTCAAAGTTCTATTGTTTTAAATTAATCAATCGAATAAAATAGGCTGAAGTATGCTTTTGTCTAATAATTATAGAACATTTTTATTTATTTATTTACATTACATAATTATATTAATCGGATATCATTTCTGAATGATGATTGCATTGCCCCACTAGGTAAGTTTTGGGGCAAGTTAACATTTATTTATTAAAAGCAGTATAATCAACATACGTATAGGATAGATATCAATTATATACAATGCTTAAAACAAAGTATATATCTAGTCAGATATGTCGACCAAAGATCGCAAACTAACGCGTTACATTATTATTACATATTTAACAACATCGTATTTTTTTACATCTCGTAATCAAATACACATACACGCATAAACACAAGATCAGTCTTATATATATATACACATGTTAATTTATAACCCGATCGTTATCCCAAACCACATAATGCAGTTACAAAGAGTTATATCATAATAGACAATAATTTAATTTCAGGTCTACTTAATTTTAACCACAAATTAACAATATTCTTCCTAAACGCTCTAACCTCACTTAAAGTTTTGGTATAATATTAATAATAATAATACGTTTATCCCAAGGTGATCGGGATTTTTTATAAAGACCCGATTCGCCATAAAGATAATACATTTCAGTTACGAAATATTATTTATGTTATGAAAAGAAAAGCAAAAAAATATAAATTAAAAAAGTTCACACATATATATAAACATAAACAAAATATAGATACTACATTTCAGTCACGGCCATTATTGTAGCTGTAGTCGTTGCCATTCTCTGGTTAGAGAACCAGCTTTCCGTGAGAGCGCCGCTGGCACTAAATAGTTGGTGCTGAGCTCCAGCAGCAACGTTATGCCAGCAACACGATGTCTCAGAAGCGGAACGAATCAATGTATATGGCCTTCGGCAAACATTGTAGATGCACTGCAATAACGCACCAATCCGAACAGTATTCTGTATGAGTTGTACTGAATTCGGAGACGGTTATACGTTACTTGCTTGTATTTCGACCAGAGTCTGCAGGTATACATGCTGGTGAAGAACGATTTAAACAGGATCCTCTTCATCTCCTTACTGCATCGGTAGAAACGCCGTGACAGCATATTTGCATGAACTGTCTCTTCTGTCTATGTCATAATCGTCTTGTCTATCTTTATTAAGTATATGGCCAAGGTATTTGACCATAATTTGAACGCTCAATTTCGTCCCGTCCAGCCACACGAGAGGGATATTATCTGGAACTTTTCCATATTTACGCCATTATGACCGATTATAAAATATTATGTTCACTGGCGTATGTTTCACATATCTGTCAAAATTTTCTTGTTCCTTTAATAGATGGCGCTAGTATAACCATATCATTGCCATAACTAATGTGGTTCACATTTGTCCCACCCATGTGGCAGCCAATTTTTGCATCGGATAGTCGTTCGCTAAATTCATCCATGTATATATGTATTATATATATTTGTATGAAATTAAAACAATCCCATATAATCAAAGAGAGAATGGAATACTGCCGGTTCACGAGAGACATTTCCGAGTTGCTGTGTTCGTAGTTTGCATCCGTGAGGACCTACGCGCGGTGCAGTGGCGACGCGTGCCGTCTGGGACATAAATCATTGTTTTTAGTTTGCAGTTTTACATACATTTGAATTAATAATATGGCGCAAGGCACAATGCGAACTTGGCACGACTGGAGACCGACGCTGCAGTTGCGGATGCTCCCATATATCTCAATTTTCAAATGCACTCTCACAGCGGCGGTTCGTGCAATTTCCAGCGGGCGTTCTTAATGCCCCCCACATGCGCTATGTTTTTGTTTCGTCAGCCTAAAGTCGGCAGACCGCAGGAGATGTGCAAACAATGGAAATGAACCAGCTTATTAAAATATTTAAATTGAATTTCTCTTGGGGACTACTTTTTTTTAACGGATTGAGATTTCTATTTTTTTATTTCAGGAAACTTAAGAACCGTATGATTTAGTTTGGAGAGAGACAAATTCATTTTAGATTTCAATGAACTGCAAACAATATTGAAGTGGTCTTGAATTCATCATATAATAAATATCGGGTAAATTAAAAAAACTGTACAAAAACTTAAATTAAATTTTAGATATTTTTGTTGACACTGTTAATATCAATGTTTAGACATTTTGACTAGCGGTCCGTGTCCAGTGTTGCCAGAGATTTAAATTTACAATAGAGCGACATAAGGCTAAATTATGGGTAACGCAATTTAAGGCAGTAACGATGTATGCAAAATACAAGCTGAGTGAGACGTCGGAAGTATGGGGTAGAGTGACTATATTTTCTCATAGTATTTGCTAAAGTGTAACTAAAATTGTTTTTAGAATAGATAGTGTTCAATACAATCCATATTTATATCAAGGGAAGAAGTGAGGAGGCCAGGAGGTTGGCAAGGTCTTGTAGAGTAATAACTATGGTTTTATGGAGTAATCTTATAGAGTAACAATGCAAAATTTGGTCTAGATTGGTGAAATACTATAGAATTGAATAAAGAACAAACATTAATGTATATATTCAATTTTATATACATGTATAAATTTTTAAAAACTTTTCTTATGAATTATTCTTATGAATGATTATGAAAAATAATACATGTTTAAAAAGGGACATGCATTTAAAAAAAATTCAGTGAACTTATTAACGAATGAAGTTAGTTTTAGGTAGACTTCGTTAATAAATTCGTTAATAAATCCATATATATGTAATAGACTGCCCCCAGATTGTTGGTCTGCTTGAATTTCACGCACCATTGAGTTCATCGAGACACAATTCATTGTTTTAATACAGTGGTAATGTCAGAACTCATTCATTAGCTAACTCCGCAGTCCCCAGAATGCATTCTTTAGCGAATGAATATGCGGAGATAGATAGTTGACATTTTTGCTGTAAATTTAACTCTTTATAGGACTGTATTATTACAATTTTTTGTGTCTCAACTAAATGGTGATGGATAAATTGCTTTACTTCACATTTTATATATATTTTTAATTATGATTATGAAAAAACATGCTAACACTATGTAATTTTTTTCTTTGTATATTGCACTTCTGATGAAATTTTCTATTATTTTACAAATTATTTTAACGCCTGAATAGGGCGTGTATAATAATAATAATAATAATAATAATAATATAAAAATGTAATGTTCCAATCCGAAACTGAAAAAAAAAATTGTCCAAAAGCCACATATCTTTAAAAAACGATGACAAGTGAGGTTTTTAAATTAAAATAAAAACAACAATTTTATTAAAATGAATATAATTAGTTTATTCCAGCGTTATTAGGTTATTTGTTCAAGAACGTTATTCTACAATATACGCGTACCAATATTAATATAGGTATAAAAAAATACTCGTATATTCAAATAAAAATATCAATTATAGATACATATGATTTCAAGAGCTGTTAACGCTTACTGCCCGGTGGGCATAACAAAACACGTCCGGCGGTGATGGGTCATTTTAGACCCACCTCAATTTTTCGGTTTTTCAACTGTTTTGTGGGAGATATTTTATAGATATTTAATTTTAAATGTGATTTAATGAAATGGCACGATGTGCCGTAATGTTTCTGCTAAAAAATATTTTTTTTTACGAATAATGTACATATTATACATATACAGCCAAAATAAAAACTCGAGCAGGTAGTATTATAAAACTTACAGGTGGGCGCAACGCCTCTCAAATAATTATATTACTTACATTGTCTAGGGGCCGCCAGACGAAAATAAGTGAAAACAAATACATGGCCGGAAACATGGTATCCTTTATCTACCCACTTAAAATATTGACAATATATGTTTTGACGTAAGTGCTGAGGAGATTCAATCCGACTGTCTTAGGTCAGTTTTTGAGCGTTTTTTCACATTTTTATCAATAAATCATTTGAATCTCGTCCGATAACATTTATTTGTATCTCAAATTATTTGAAAATATTTAATAAAATATTAGCTAGAAGGAAAACAGCATTAAACTAATATTTGTAGCATAATTCATATTTTTACAAACACCCGGGTCAAATCTGACCCACCACCGCAGAGTATGTGTTAAAAAAAAAATAATAAAAAAATTATAAATACATAATAATAATATATATAAATCAGTTTTAAAGTTATTGGACATAAAAAAAATGTCTAAATCTGTATAAAATTTTTCTGAATCTTCTGTGTACAATTTTTTTGGCTAATCTGCCATGTTTATCTGAATTTTCTGGCCCGTTGCAGGGTGCATTAGTGGATCTTGCAATGGGATCCGTAACGTTGGCCAGAAAGATCAGATTTACTCGGCAGAATAACTCAGAAAACTGTACACAAAAAATAAATATCTTTTAATATTCGTATCTTTAACTATTTTAAAATTGATTGGTTAATGATCTAGAACTTCATAACTAATAACTTTATATATAGCTTGTATTAAAGAGTTGTCGTTGTGTTCCAGCATTAGTTTAATACCAGCAACACGACGTAGAGGAGAGGAATATATCTATGGTTGCTTGCGGCCTTCCGCAAACGTTGTAGAAGGGCTACAATAATATGCTCATGACTTATCTATCAAACTGAAGTAATAATCGTGAGATATTTTGGTGCTTGTACTCTAAATCGGACACTAATGTAACATGTTGCATTGCTGGTAATGTGAATACATAGGTTGATAGCGTCTTGGATCAACAGATAGATTAATGAAGAAATTCTAAACAAAATTGAACAATTTGTGTTCATAATGAAGAATATAAAATCAGAATACCTTGATCTTGTAATGGAGTGCAAAGTGTATTCCAAATTACAAGTAATCATTCGAGGAAAAATTAGTAATAGAACAAATCGAGGCAGAAAATAAAAATTTATGAAAAAGTTGTGAGACTGGTTCGGTTGCAATTTCATTAACCTATTTCACGTTCATATAACGTGAAGGTCACTACGATGATAGCAAAACATTGGTAGGACGTGACATGTGAAGGATAGGAAATTAAATGCCTTTATGTTAAAGTAGATACGACGACGAACAGCTCCGCGTGACGTCATACCGGCGCGAGTAGTACGCCGCAGAATGCAGGCTCTTCCCGAGCGCTCCGCTAAGACAAATCGACTTTACTGCTGACTGCGCCTGACGATATTGTTTGCTTTAACATTGCACTTTATTTCCGCCAGATATCTATTATAAATCGTTGCTCAAGTAAGTACTGTGTTTCAGTGCACGCCTCATCACTATCGTATTACATATTTCTAACTGTCAAACCATGTTAATTCAAATAATTTGAACATGAATGATGGAGCGACTCCGAAAGCGGTTTGTCATTCTCATACATTTTAAAATTTTGTTAAAATTGGTTGACGTCGTAGTGACAACAAAAGTTTTATTTTTTCTTATTAATTATTATTTTTTTATTCATGACATTATTTATGTTGGTTCGAGCGTATTTGTTTTGTAATGTTTAAATATATGACAGATATTGACTAGCAATATTCCAATAATAACGTAGTATTTAATTCTTAATTTGACGTCAACGTATAATTTAAAATGTTTATTCAGGGTATTAATAAAAAAATAATTAGAATAATATTTTTAATTAATTTTGAAAAGTACGTAATACATTTTATATGTTCAGCCTTAATGCAATAAACCTATTGGTGGAATATTTACGATAAAGAAATTTTTAATTCATTCAATTTTATTTTCGAGTACTGCTAATGTAATATTTTGTCCAATATCTAATTAAAAGTCCGTCATTTTGCACAGGGGGTCTCTGAATAAAGTTAAGCATTAGTCAAGTTGTTTGAGGTTCGGTAAGCCGTCCCGCTATCAGACCCGCAAACACCCACGCCTATTTGGTGAACTAAAATAACATAAATGAAAATGGTCAGCCTTGGTGATGAAACTATTTTGAACACGAGAAATAATTCACTCATGGGACCCGGCAGTGTAACGCTAAATAACTTTATGTAATTTAAAATTCTCTATTTTATTATTAATTTTATTTACAAATTATCCATAGCCACTTGTTATATATTAAATAAGAGACTCACTGGTCTTTTTTCCGTAATTCTCGAATATTCTGCCGAGTGTATTTAACCTCTCTAGGTAAAGTTTTATCGTGGCTATTGTCGCTTATGCGAAGTGTATGTATTGGCATTATGTCAAACGAGGGCTCGCGATACCGTATCGAAAGTAGAGTGTACTGCTGGTGGTGTTATGTCAAGTACTGGCTTTCGATACCGTGTCGAAAGCAGGGTGTATTACTGGTGGTGTTATATCAAGTGCTGTTTTTCAATACAACATCGAAAGAAAAGTGTGTCTGTATTTATTTTGGTTTTACTTATTTTTATTTACATAAACCACTTTTTCCTTCTTAAGATAGATATTTCAGAAATTGTATTAAGTATTTCTATATCTAACTGAACATTATGAAACTAAGTCCCGTCTTCTGTATAACAATAACAAAACGATTCTTTTGATGATGATGGTGTTATAGAAAACGTGTAATACAAAACCAATATTTATTGATTTAATTCTTAACATAGTGCATACATAAGCACTCCTATATATGCTCTAATATATTCAAGATAAAAGTATTTTCTTTTACTAAAACTTATATTTTACATAACTGGTCCATTTCACCGTAAATCTATTCAATTTCTCCTCCATTCTTATGTTTTCTAGCATTTCATTAAAAATCTTCATAATCGATTTCTGAGATTTAGCCTTATTCCTGAATGGTAGTTTCGGTCTATCCTTTCCTCTTGTACGATGCTCGTGCTCATGCTGATTTGCATCAATTCCACCGAAATTTTTTTATTTACGATTTTATAAATAAGTACCATTATATTAAAATATATTTTCTGCTTAAAGGTCAGCTCTTTCAGAATTGCACTGATTCGAGTATATCTATTTTTTCAGAATATCATTTTCAAAGCTTTATTTTGCAACACTGACAATATATTGCCACAAAGTAATTTTGTAATTATTGAAAAAGTAAAAATACAGCGCTTGAAACTTTGAATGTCAACACCTGTAAATACATTTCCAATTTATTACCAAACTTAAAAGCCAATACTCATGTTAGTCGGAAAAGGACAATATTTGTCGGACCTTTCTACTTAAGGGTATTTCAGGGTCCATAATAAAAACAAATACTCCTGCAGCATGATGTTGTATGTGATTTTGGTTGTCAAAAAATCTGTACGCATGAGTTCTCACCTGCTTAATTTTTATATTTTTTTTATTCTTCCAATTAGAATGTGCCGTCTATATTAACTAATTATTTAAATTAATTTAAAGATAAAAATTCAATTTAATTATTTAATTTCAGATCACTTGCCTTCTTAAATTTTCACGGCCGTTCGGAATCTTCTATGTAGAGTTAAGTTAGAGTGTGTATATTTGCGATCTCACTGGCCAATGAATAAATATTTGAAAATTTAAATGAAATAAAAAATATTGCTCGCTTCTCCACGTTGATTAAATTTTAATGTAATAATCCTCGGTGACGCAGCTAAATTCTACGCAGTTTGTAAGTAAATAATTAAGATTTTCACGGAAATGACCAACACATATATATTCCTAAATTTTACATGTATGATAGAATATATATTTTTTTGATTTTCATAATACACATTCATTTTTGTTAGTTATTTTTTTATTAAATCAACACTAACAGATTATTGTAATATTTTTATTAATATTAGCAAAATTATTTTGTGGCCACATATTATATAAATAATAAGATAAAATACTTTATTTAAACCACCATTTATTAAATCCTTTTTGCAAATAGTCATCTTTTAAAATTGTTTTCAGAGCAGTTCCTAATTAGTTATAGACTGCTCACACTTATATAATGTTGTTTATATCTATGCTCACCTTTTTAGTTTCAGTATATATTGTTTCCCGAAGAAGATACCATAGATATCGAAACATCTTGATTTATCAGTAGACTGTGGTTTAAACAAAATATTTTTTACATTACATTGTTATTAAATATTTAAAATATATTTGTGTCAATTACACATATTCATTAAAAAGGTATTCAATTACTATACGAAAACAAAATCTGGTACCTTTATTCCAGGAACCATTCAAAAAATATTGAAAGAAGCACTCACCATAACACTAATCCAACCCCACTCTACGTTTCAAAGAAATTGGTTAATTTTTAAAATGAAATGTCATTAAAGTTTTCCACGAAATCATTGAATTCTATGAAAGCGTACACTGAAGCCTATATTGAATTCTACGGGCTATTCAAACGAGGAAAAATCACCAGTGAAAAGGAGCATAGAAAACTTTGATAACAGGCTCCTAAGCTGACATGAGCACTCTATGTGAAGCAGGTACTGAAATCAACAAGCATACCAATTGATTTCCTCTCGTTTCACAGCGCTGTTGTAAACATGTTTGAATGAAATCATAGAAATCTCACGGATTTTAATTTTTCGAATTCGAATTCCTCCCTAATTCAGAGGGTGCAGTGCAGGGCTGTAAGTCTCATCAAACTGTCACATGATGAAACCGCAATTTATAAAAGAATTTAATTTGAAAAAGCCTCTAAAATAGTATTTTAATTTATTTAATTTATTTTTGATATATAGATTATCAACAGGCCGTTGACTGACCCTGATATATAGTCCTAGTGTGTATTAAGGTATTATTTTTTTTTTAAAAGACAATTAGACTAATAACATGTTACAGAATTCATTTGTATAGTTGAATAATTAGAAATGTCATCAAAAATCAATCAATAAATATAAACATTATGTTACAAATTGATGTTGCGTATTATACGATTGAATGACTATTAACAAAGCATAAGACAATTTTACTTTTAAATTAATATTTTCCATACGAGTTTCAAGATAAAATATGTTTCGTTTTTTAATATACGTAATGAATCACTTAATTTTTATAATTGACTTCTGGGTGGAATCTCGGGAGGATTTTTTTATTTTTTTATTAATATTAAAAATATAATACAATTTCAATAATCAGTGGATATATATATTTTAAATTTGTTTCTTCTCTATGAGAGTAAGATTCGTGTATAGAGAAGGAGTATATTCGAGTTAATTTATGTTTCAGTTAGTCTGTGTACATATTTTTTTACTTCAGTTACAAATATATGATAGTCCGTAATTTTTCTAATTGTGATGGGGAGATTGTTAAAAAATTTGATACCTTGATAAATATATTGATTTTGAGTTGCGGTATATTTTAGTTTTGGGATATCAATTTGATCTCTATATCTTGTAGATCGGTTTTCGCTTCTAAAATTAAATTGATTTTTAATTTTGAAAATTTGAATTATTGATTTTTTTTGTATATATGCTTAAGACTTTTTTTTTCTTTTGGTCAAGACTATTTATTGTAAAAATTTTATATACTCATGTCAATTATATTGTTTTTAATTAATTTGGTTGGTTAAGTTTATTTTTAATGTTAGATTTTTAATACCAGTGGGACAATACGACCCACAGGCAGATTAAAAATCACCAACATTTCAGGTTTGCTTCACAGTCGGGATACATCTTCCCACCGGTTACTCTTATCTTTCCCCCTCCTCCACCACGTCAACAAGTTTGTACAAGTCAACGTTTTTTTGCATCAGTAGTGACGTATCTGTGCTGGTGATTGTTTATATTTCAAAAGATTTTAAGAGAATCGTCCTCGACATCCATCAAATGTACGTACTTGCTACACTAAAATAGTTTTACTTAATATCATCAGAAAATAACGCACCCTCACTCATCAGAAAATAAGACACAGGCTAACTGTCACTATCTCGTGCCAAAATTAAGCAAAACATTTTCACAAAGATTTCATTTGTTCTTAGCACCAAAAATATACAACAGTCTAAATTCAGACGTGAAAAATTGCAACCATAGTCTTACATATTTTTCAAGAAAAGCGCAGTTCTGGCTCCACGAAATGGGGAGAAATTACGCCCAAAAACTTTTAAAAGTCCAAACTAGAGATTAAAAGTGCTACAACAGTACAAATATATTGAATATTGAATTTTCTACTTTTCTCTGAAGTTGTGTTAGTATATTATTTAACAGAACTTTTTTACATATTGAAAATTACAATTTTACTTCATGTTTTTATGTTATTTACTCTTACTTTACTTACCCTTTTTTATTTTTGATACACTGAACATTGCATATACTTTAAGTTTTACGTTGTATTTATATGTTATTCTGTCTCCCTTTCACTTGTAATTTTATATTCTATTTCCCTCTTTATATAAGTGCACTCTTTTTATATTTATGATTAGTTTTAAAGACATCCTGATGAAGCTTGAGATAAGCGAAACCGGTTGACGTATACTAAATTTCGTGGTTTCATACAAAGTGATTGTTATTTCATTTAATATTATTTATTTATACATTTTATTTTTACGTTTTATCAACTGAAACCATTTAAAAGATTGTTAAAGTTAAAATCAACATATTATTAAGTTGATCCATAATTATCCGCCGTTTTAAAAAAATTAAAATGCAACATGAATTATATTATAAAATTTAGACTCGGTCGGTATAGAAATTTAGACCTTGTTGTTGTCTGAGAACTTGCACGGGACCCATCCGGTCAATTTCCACAACTTTCTGAGATAACGAACAATTGTGAACTGATTGATGTCAGCTAGTATTCTAATATCACCAGCTTTGAAGCGAATAAACCACTTTCGACATGCCTTTTGCTAATCTTTGCCGAAAAAATTGTTGAGATCACGAAAAGACTCAACAGCTCTCCACCATTTCTCCGAGTAGTACAGAAGAATGTGGCGTATATATGTATGGTTTTAAATGCGAATTTTAATTTCTTAACCCTATTAAACAATTATATTATGACAAATGTTAATTAATATAATAATAATAATATATATTTTTTTTTTCATAGTACAGTACAGTGTTATAATCAGATAAGATTGCAGGAAAGTAAAACGTATATTTCGGTACCCTGCCTGCTATACTAGTATTTTACTATATTATAGCAGACAGTGCCTTTTCGGTATAATTATAAACAAAGTGTAGTGTTCAACGTTGAAATAAATATATATAAACATTAAAGAGAGATGCGATTAGATAACATACACATACATTGTAAAACTTAAAGTAAAATAAATAAAATAGAAAAAAATAAAAAACAAAAGTAAAGTAGGAAAATATATATTTAGAATAAAACAAAACGCAATTAGACAGCATATAAAAACAATGTTTAATGTGTATAAACAGTAACAAAATATTACATAAAGAGTAATAAATGCAATTAATAGCATATAAATATAATGTAAAACTTAAAGTAATTGCTATGATCCATTAATAAAAAATTAAAAGCAAAGTAAATTAAAATCAAATTTAAAAAATAAAACGACGCATAAAAAACAGTGGATAATTATGCATCAACCTAATATATGAGAAGTGAAATCAGAGAAAATATAAATCAATCTCACTGTACTAGAGACAACATTTTCGGATCTATTTTCGGTTTTTTGTCAACATAATAAAATAAACATCTTATAGTCTGATGCTGAATGTCTAGCACAGTCATAAAGTACCGACTACACCGAGCGGCGTCTAATGTCTCTGCACCAAAGATCCTAAAGCGAAATAAAGTTCTTTTCAATATTTTTTTACTTTTATATATTTATTCGTCCTTTTCTCTAACTAACCTTGGTTATACGACAAATTTAAAATGTCTCGCCCAAGTTCTGAATGAGTAATGCAAAACGATCTACGTCACATCAACGAAGATTCAATTTTTGTTTTATATCCTAGAAAAGATACAATCAAACTAAATTTAAGGAAACTATGAAGATTAGAGTATCTACATGTTGCTTGAATGAATGTTTGTGGGTTAACGGGTTAACTTGTTTAGATGTATATGTATGTAGACTCAAATCAGAAGAGTAGTGGATGCCCCAATACTTCATCCACTACTCTCATGTCCGTTTGATATTGTGGAGTATATTGTGCACATGTGAGTGTGACAGGCGGCAAGTTATGTTGAAGAAACCACTTAAGCCTGGTTGTGTGATTTGTAATAAATTTTGTCCATGGTAAATTTTTACTACAGTAACATTTTACAATCGCTCGTGGTAAAAAAAAAACGTTTGCGGGTTGTTCGTAAGTAAATTTACTACTGTCAAACTCAATACTGCTTAATAGTGTGGCAAGGCATCAATCTTGGTATTAATCGTCAAATACCTGCGATTATTACCGAGATTGATTGATTTGAAATATTCACCATTGGCAATGCATACAATTGTATGCTTTATCTAGAGCTTTATTCACCCCTGCATTCAAAATTTGTCACTTTGCTGGCGAAAAATTTCTAATATAAATTAAACAGCGAGGTCATAATCGGACAAACTAGCATTACCAATATAGTGAGATATAAGAATGATTCAATGTCGTATAAAGCAATGTGACAAATGACTTTTGTAACAGCTGTGAAGAGTCCACCATTTTCGGCTTTTCGATTGACGATTTTACCATCGGATATCGGCGAGTAAAATTTGTTTACTATTGAATGTACCTATTTTCGATGAGTAAATATTTTTTTACCAACGATCGAACAAACTGTTTTTTTACTTTAGTAATTTTTTATTTTAATAAATTACTTTAGTAATTTTTTTACTTTAATAAATTATTTTAATATTTTTTTACTTTAATAAATTACTTTAGTAATTTTTTTACCATAGCAAACGCTAACCAGTGATCACACAACCGGCCCTTACTGTTTGTACTGGATTTATTGTACTTAAACTGTACAAATAATTTAAAAGTTAACTCGTACAATGAAATTACTGCGCGAATTATTATCAGAGGCGGTTTTTGAAGCTGATGATAGTGAACCCGATAGCCTTTCATAAAACCTTCCAGATACGTACAAAAAATTTGAGGGTATTTCAAATTCTTTAAATAATTTTTTGTATTACACAGAATACACGATTTTTCATGCGTTTTACGTATTTGATATTGAATAATAATTATGATTGTATTTGAAACATATTCGTATATGTTATCTAATAAATCGATATAAAATTAGTATTAGAAATTATAAATGATTTTAAAAATTATATAATCTTAATAAGTTTTCTTTTTTTTTTAATTTTTAATTTCAAGGAGAAGTTTTAGATTTTCTACAGATCGATGTGGCCTATCTATACTTGTCTTTTAAAAACAAAACAGTACTTCATTTCTCTATTTAAATAAATCAAATAATTTAGTGTCGATTCTTTCCGAAAGTGCAGATAAGCATAATAGCATTTCGAGTATATTTGTCGCTGTTGGAAAATATCTAAATACTATAAAGAAATGGTAGTAAAATAAGGCTTTGGAGGCAAGACTTGTCGGAGACGGGGAAAACAGGGTAGGATAAACGGCCACCCTGTATTGCGCCATCGCAAAAAAAAGGTGAAACTGGGGAAAATAGTTTGGGATTCACATGAATACGAAATTTCGAGAGTATTAAAAAATCGTAACATTTCTGAAAAAGAGCAGTTCCGTTAAAGGGCACCTAGGGAGTTATAATAATACCACTTTTACCAAAATTTACTGAGAAATTAAGCGTAATTGTGAGTCATCTAGTGTCCACTGTGAAATTATAAACTGATGTCTTTTAAGTTGGCGTGAGCCACATTGATGTCAATAATGTTTAGGATCCGCAAATACTTCACTGTGGTACATCTATGGAGCAGGGAGAACCGTTTGCTGGTGATAGGTTTCTCAGCCTTTTTATACTGAGCTCTGAACGTGACAGCACGTTGGCCTTTTAATCCAGATGAAAGAAGCGTAAATATCGCTAAATATTTCAATCATTAGTGCATTACTTGTCATATTGCTCACATTGTTCGTTATGAGAAATATCTGTGATGGTGTGGATGCTCCCGTAGTAAATCTCGGCAGTGTAATCTTTAATGGTACTGCAGACCTGAAGGGAGGACGCTGAGCGAGTCTCCAACGTCGATCAAGCATTGGAGATGACGTTCTAATCAATTGTTGAAAGGGCTACGGATACATCAGGCGAGAAAATACTGCCACATGAGGATCCTTGCAGACTGACATGGATTTCTAGCTTGTATAGGTATGTGTAACTGATTATTATTATACTTTTAAAATTAGCAATATTAACTTGGTGGTTAAGATTCATATTTTTTATTTATTATCTTAGTTTTATCAATTGTGGTTAATAAAACTAAGATAATAAATAAAAAATATAGATTATTATTGTTATTTGTATGATTGTATTTCTTTATTATTTGCGAAAGACTGTGAGTCCAGTTTTTAATGTAAAATTTTTGTTTTCTGTACTAACCTCTTGGTGTCCAGATATCATGCTGGGCCAAGTACGAGGGGCAAGTAAAAAATAAGGTTCCTACATTTTTAATTTAATTAATTAATAATTTTAATTTTAATTGTAAATTAGATTCCATTTCGTAACTGAAAATATCTTTTCATTTATCTCCCCTAGGTATCAAGAATAATTTTTCCCAGTTTAGGACGAAGGCAGATTGTGTCAGATCATTGTTGGTATCATGGCAGCATTTCTGAGCTGAGGAACCCACCGTTATTATGTTCTCTCCAAAGCCGGTGTGGAGGACAACCGACGGTCTCTGATCTTACACCATATTTGGCCGAAATCTTAATTTTGAAAAAAATCTTTAAACAAATGCAGTTAAGGTCAAACATTTATATTCATTTCAAATAAGTACAAGTATTGTTTACATTTACCCTTAAAATATTACAACCGCCATTATTTTTCGTGATAAAATAGTGTGCTTTCATTCATATAAATGTAGATAAGAGCTTTTAGGAAATAACGTGATATACAACCGTCTCCGAATTCAGTACAACAACTCACACAGAATACTTTTCGAATTGGCGCGTTATTGTAGCGCAACTACAATATTTGCTGAAGGCCGTATACGTGAATTCGTTCCGCTTCTGAGACATTGAGTTGCCGGCGTAAAGCTGCGGCTGGAACTCGGAAAGCTGGTTCCCTGACCAGAGAATAGCAACGACTACAGAATAGCTACAGATACAATAATGGCCGTGACTGAAATGTAGTATTTATATTTGGTTTATATTTATATATATGTGAACTTTTTATATATATATATTTTTGCTTTTCTTTTTATGACATAAATAATATTTCGTAACTTAAATGTATTATCTTTATGGAAAACCTGGTCTTTATAAAAAAAACTCGACCACGCTGGAAACATTATACTCTATCATTTCCAAGATTCACTATGGTACATTCGCGTGTGTCTTAACCTTTGGTATCGATTATTCGGTATTCAGAAAAACTATGAAAATAACAGTTTTGATAATACTGTATAATTTAAAACGAATTTATTATAAATTTTCAAAGAAAAAGCCCACGAAAAGATGTAAAAATATAAGAAAAATGTGAAATGCGTAAATGAAATCTCGACCCTGATACAAGGAACGTACTTACCACATAACACAACCGATTTCACCTTTTTGCCTTACTATAAAAATAAAACGGCCGCCTTGATTACTTAACAAGTAAAAAATCCTCGTAAGCCGGTTTATTCAAACTTTCCATTATATTTTATGAATCTTCCCGAATGTACCGAGGGATGAAAAGTTTCTGTTTGCGAAAAGGATTTAAGAAAGGGGATGATAATGCCCGAATTGACCTTGATCAATAAATAAGATTGATGGTTTCCAATATTTTCCATAAACATGGGACTAGCTTTTATAACATGTTTGGGGGTGATTTTATTCTGCAATTCAACAGAAAATGAGAAAAAGATTTGAATCCTGATTGTGCAAACCGCCAATAGTATATTTTCAAAGAGATTAGAGATCAGAAGCGTCACAAGTGCAGAACTGAGATCAAAGAATTTTTATTATGTAAGTTTTTAGACGAAACGATAAATTATTAAGGAGAACACATTATTATTGTGAAGTTGTAATTATTCATAACAGACGGTCTGTGATATTTTGAATATTAATTAAATGAATTAATTAGAAAAATATACATATAAAATCTGTTTTATCGAAAAATACTTTATTTGGATTGGAAGACATCCAGGATCGAATCCCTGTAGCAACAACAATATTTTTCGATAAAGTTGATTTTATATATATATATATCTTTCTAATTAATACATTTAATTTGTATTTGAAACGCTAAATGTTTTCAGCTTTATATTGTTAATATAATGTAATGTATTATTAAGTAATAATATTTTAAAACTTAATTTTAATATAAATGTAACAATCTTGACCCATATTATGAGGTGACTGGTGGACATGTTTTTACACCACGTATTTTATCAACATTATTTTTGTTAGAGTTTTAATGTATCTATGAATTTATTCTACTTTTATTTCTATCATGTTCAATACCATGTATTTACAGCCTTTATAGTGTGGTGGTTCTGCAAGTGCCACATAGACATGGCCGTGTAAGCACTCACCTGACAGCCATACAGGGCCGAAACGAACTGACCAATAAGCAGATGCCAATACATCGTGACGGACGAGTCGACGGAGCTAGCCGACCACTTCTCCGCAGACCGTTCATTTATCAACATCTCGAGCGACCCACTTCAGTCTTCAACTTCATACGCGCAATTAACTTTATATTCGTTGTACTTGTCATTGTAAATCATCCCGCAATAATCGCCAACTTTTGTTAGTTCTGTTTTTACTTAAATAGCTGCATTATTTATCTGCAGTATTAAAAATGCGATTTTAATTTTTCTGCTTGATATTTTGATTAAGTTGAAAAAAAAACAAGATTATTTTTATTATTTTATAATTAAAAAATCTATTATTATGTAATAAAATGTTGTATAATTAAGAGACTCGTGAAGTTTTACTCTCGTTGCACGTTCAGATATACGACTAAATATATGTATATTTAAATATATATGCGTATATGAAATGCGTATCACATGATGCTCTTACTAATTTTAATTTAAGCTAAAGGCTTGTGCTTTGAAAATAGGATAACTAGCCGATCTCTTGTATTACACTTTTTAGGTACAAATTTCTCGTGAAATCGATAATGTTTAAATATATATTGTGAATATTTAACAATAGATAATAAAATACCATGGGATGGTAACAAAATCGTTTAGTATTTACAAAAAAAGTTTTAAAAAATCTATATGACCTAGGAATGAGAATTTACGAGACGTATAAAATTTATTGTCGCATAAAACTTGCTTTAAAGCGAACTGAAATGACCATTTGCCCCGTAACTGAATGAACAATGCACTTCTGGAAAAGATGTTATCTTTTTTACACGTTACCACCGCGGTAACCTCTTTGTAGCCAGGATGATTTGATGGTTCAACTTTTGACCCGACTCGTGAAATATAATCGTGCCCACCTCATCTGTTACCGCCGTAAACTTGGCAATGTTGTATTTATCTCGGAGAAAATGCAAGGTGTTGAAACATTTTTATGATGCACTTTGAGAGAATTTTGAAGTGTATTTTCATTGTCACAACTAGCCGTGATCCGTGTGCAAATTAATTGATTTTTTGATCAGTTAATGCTGCTTTTTTATAAAAGTATAATAAATGTCATGATTTTTTTGCTATAAATATATACATATATATATATGCTGGTATAAAAATAATTTAGGTTAATTTCAAAACAATTTTAGCTGTAGAATAACTTACTGAAATATTCTTGTTTTATTATTAATTTTTAAAGCATTTTAGTGTTATTTATAAACATTATAATTTTTTTCTCGTTCCTAAAAATGACGTGTGTTACCTAAATGATGGAAAGATAGATTCGTCGAGGATTTAAAAAAAAAAAAACATGATTATATATTTATTAGAGACATATTGTAGTTTTGGCTAAGTAGTTTGACATTTATACAGAAAAACGTATTTTGTGTAATATATATATTATTTGAATCTGAAATTTTAGATAAATTCGGTATTTTTTTATTTTATAAATCTGAAATCTTGATAAATTAAGTATTTATTTTATTTTATAAATTACATTCGTAAATTAATGTGTCATTTTCAAACATATCAAATTTTTTAAAAAACCCACCCGGTCTGAAAAATTATTCTTTAAATCATTGTTGATAATCTCAAACAATGAAAAACTTAACATCCCTCGAGAGACGTTTTACGATTTAATCGTCACGAAGAATGGGGTGGGCAAATGGGGGATGAAACGCGTCTGCGGGGCTACCTCAAACTTTCCTAATTAACACTGTAGGTGTTTGCTTAAGTGCGGCCAAACGGGGTTTCATGTAAATTATACATTAATCCCTCTGCATTATTTGGCGTGGGAGATATATTTTCCAGTGTAATGTGCATGGTACGGCGCATAGGGGATGCGAACCACCGTCGCGGCGGGCAGCGGCATTTCGGTTCACAAGGCATGATAATATTACCAAGGTTGCTCACGATTTTAATAAAAAGCAAATGAAAACTAAATATTCCTTTCGAGATATACTTGTGGACTGTGGATTCTGATCGATGTAGTATCGAATAAGTAGCGGGAAAAATACTACCTTGTAAGGTTGAAAGACCGGAGTTTGGTAACAAAGGTCAGGACGTCATTCATATCCCGTCAATATCATTTGAAGTTTTCCACAGACTCAATTTATTAGTAGAAGTAAAAATATGAATGTAACTTGATGTTGCTAGACTCGTATCTATAAAATACAGATTTAGTAACATCAATGATTTAAACATTATACAAAAATTAAATATAAATATCTTCTTCTGGTGATTGTCTGGTTATCGAACGATAGCGATAATTATTTTATTTGTAGCAGCTCGAAATGTAATAGTCGAACTGTGGACTTCCCGAGCCATTCTTGGATTCTTCAGCCAGGATGTTCTACATCTACCAGGGTCTCTTCTGCTGGCAAATTTGCTTTAAAAGATGCCTTATGATGATATATTGCAATTTCCGAGTTTTTATTGCCTTTTGTATCCAAAGTATCAAGTTGTCATAGACGATCTTACCAATCCAGCTTATTTTTGGAGCGGTTATCTTTATCTAAATTTCAAATGCATTAGCATTATTTCAAAGAGTGTTCATAATAATCTATATCCATATATATGCATGCGTCCACGTGTGGAGTCCCACCAAAAACCAGTGTAGAATGTCGCACTGTGTATGGGATCTGCTGTAGTCCAGCCGGCAATAAAGAGCAGACTAATCGACCAATCAGAGGAAGAGGCACTGAAAGATGACAAAACTGTCACTTTTTCGGGGAGATCGATTTTAATTTGAAAAATTGAATAATTCAGTCTTCTATTTAATAGACAAGTTGCTGACTGGCTTCAAAGCTGGAAGCGTTCAACACTCCTGCTTTTAACAATAAAGGTAGGGCGAATCAAAAAATTAAAAATTAGATATGTAAGACATTTCATGTTTTATAATTTTACAATAAAAAAAAACTTTTTTTAAACTAACTAAAAATTATTTTTTGGTAAAATATTAGCAAAAACAAATATCCGGGTTCTTCGCAGAAAACTTGTCTTGATCATATTAACAATTTTTTTTTATATGTATAAAATTTTTATTATTATTAAAATATGATAAAAGCAATGTATTTTTTAATGCAATTCTTAGAGAAAATTTTAACTTTTGAGTACGCCAACTATACAAATAATATATTTTCTTCTAAATCTAGGTGAATCTCCAAAAATATTCGTGCTGTTCCAAAACGTTCCAGCGTCATCGTTTCAAGTAAAGAATAGTCATTTTCGTTGAGAAACTACACGATTTGCAGTTTGTATGGGTGAAACTGTAGTTTATTTTTCAAAATAATGTACACTGCTGATTTTTTTATTCCAGTACATTACAGTATCACGCGGATTGCGCATAATTTCACGTCGAACTTGAGCCACATGTTCTGGCGTCGCTGCTGTCATTGTCCCTTCTTGTCTGAAATTTTGAACCCAACACCAGTTAAGTTGCGTGGTCGGCCCATCACTTATTCGTCGAATATTAAAGTGAGTACAAAAAGCGCGACGCTCATGAACTAATGAATCACCGCACTTTAAATCTATCTCAACCGCGAACGCGCCGGTACGCTCCTGACCAGTGACTCATTGCGACTGGCAAATCCGCAAATCACGCGCGTCGAACTATTTTCCCCCACTTACCTCACCCTGATGGTTAACGAGCAATTACATCTATATATATACCATATATTTGAGAAATTTTATTATTCTCCTCCGACATTCGATGGGCATTGGACCAGGACCATCAAAACTTTCACCTGAGTCCTCACCTGTAATACGAGCACTAGAATAAATTTTATATTTTGATCTAATCTCTTCATTAATCGAAATATTATGTTATATAGAAAACTAAATACATTTTTTTATAACTTATTAAATTTTACCAAAAACTATTATTAAACAAAGTATCAAGTAGATAAAATAAACGAGTATATAATATTGTATTCTTAAACAAAAATTTGAAGTATTAATGGGTTTAAGCTGTCTAGCGGTTGTTCGAGTCCAGAAGGTGACTATATTTTTTTCGATGGATACATTTTTTCTGTGTACCTATAATCTTCTAAATGAATAATCTAATTACTTTTAGTTTTCTCTAAGCTTTATTCTAAAAAATTGTAAATTTACAAATAATTAGTGTTCACTACATTAACAACAATGTAAACTTTTTTGTAATATAATATAATTTATATAACATTAAAAAGTAGGAAGTAGTTGGAAATGGATGAGTAACACGACTGGATAGAGTGCGGATTGACTACATCAGAAGAAGCTTTGAAGAGATAAGAGAAGCCAGACTGGAATGGGATGATCACGTAATGAGGAGACCAGATGAACGTATCGTTAAAACTGCATTAAAAATAAATACTGGTTGAAGGTAACAGTAATATTACCAACATTTTTATTAACTTTTTTTTCGTCTTTTTCAATTCATTTAATAATATTTCTTCCTGACCTTATGTTTCTTCTTCTTGTTTGGTGAGCGGGCGTCGGGCACACAGTCTCTGCAGTGTTCATTTGCTCCCACGGGGGAGGAATGGGCAGACTGTAGATAGTATGATTATTAAAAATATATTCATTGACCATTTAAAAAATGCTCATCACATGCACTTTTAAATATTTATACTTAATTTTTAACACTTTTTAATATTTATATATATATATATATATATATATATATATATATCATGTTCAATACCTTATATTTACAATTATATATTATATTACACATTCAATACCTTATTGATCGAGTTATTGTAAATGTTGTATTTTCTATTTTTTAATGTTTTTATTTACCATGTTCAATAGTATATAGGGTGTAATAGACCTACTCCACAATATTTAATGGGTGGATACTTGATTAAATAACAAGTCGAAAATATTCACGAAATATGTGCCTAATCTCAACCATATCACAGATATAAGCGTTTAAAAAAATCGTAGCTACGCGAATATTTGAATTATTTTATTGTTTCCAAATTATATATTGAAAGCAAGAAAATAAAAGTTATCGAATTTGGAACGGTCAGACTACTTTTTGTTAGATGATTTAGGGCCTGAACCAAAAGTATAGATTAATACGGATAAATTTCGAAAATATTTTCTTCGAAGTACGTAGACTTAAATATTAACATGAATTTGTAAAAATTTCAAATTATAATAATATTTTCCGTATTAGTGCAGAACATGCACATATTCCTTGAACATTTTCGACTTGTAATTTAGTGAGGTATCCATCCGCCCACGAAATATTATGGACTAGGTATGTTACACTTATATGTCTATGTCTATATTGCTTGAGCCACTGAAACCAACCTATTGCAAATGATAACAGAGAACAAATGCAAATAATTACATATAATACTGTCCATCTCGATACGGACTCTGATCTAGTGATGTGGGTAGGAAATATTTTAAATATTGAATATAATGAAGTTTAAAAAAAATATAATGCAACTACACACCGCAGCCTGCAGATACTATAGTGGGATAAATTATTCCTGTAACGGTTTTTAAATCACCATAACAAATCTGTTGACATCCCTAATGACAAAAATTTCCTGGTTCGCCCCCAGACTATTTCGCAAATGATTCATTTAGCACTTCGCCCAAAGGGGACATAAAGTTCGAGCCGTCAACGTCCTCAGATGTTCTCTGGACCGTGTGTGAGATTACGTAAGGATTTATACACACATACAAACATATAAATAATATGACGCGCAAGTTTTAAGGAACGGGATGATTTAAGTTCCGGTTAAAGCTTTTAAAGCTTAGCGAAATACAGGCGGAGCTTTGCCACCCTTTTCGGATAAATGTCGGCGAGAGCTTTGGAAAATGTTAGGATTCCTAGAATCTAATGTGTAGGCACTTAATTTATGGCCAGGATCTAAAAGCGTAATAACCGAATGTATGTCTTATCTTTTCAGAAATAAAATATAATAAAAGCGTGACCTATTTAATATTTGCAAAATAGCAACTGTACGTTGTGCGCGCTCATAAAGAGGTTCCTGGGTATTATTATTGATTTACATTGGTGAGAATCCCGAATAACGGAAAATGTTTAATGCAATCAACCTCCACTATGTGTTACGAGTGTTGACATTTCAATGTTATTAGCATGATGTTCTAAAATGGCTTAAAGGTCTTCATAATATTTAAATAATTATGTATGTATTTAACATCCTTCTTATTCTCAAGTTCTAATCCGATCAATTTCTCAACATTTTTCATAAAATATTATTTTGTTATTAAATTTTACATTGTATTATTGTAGCACCTGATCTTATTTTATATAAATATTAGCTTATTTTTATTTATTACCTTTGTTTTATTAACCACTTAATTGAGTTTAAATACATCTACCGGTTTCGAAAAATACCATTTTCCTCTCCAGAATGTCATAACTAACTAAAAAACATATATTATTGTTTCTTTACCAGAATCTATTTAAAAAAAACAATTATTGAAAAAATAAATTTAGTACCTGACTCAAATTGTTATTTAATACAAATTTACTCGAATAATTTTTAGGAAAAAAATTTAGAATGGGACTCGTAGTTAAATTAAATGGTTAATAAAACAAAGATAATAAATAAAAATATGAATTTTAACCACAAAGTTAATATTGCTAATTTTAAAAGTATTATTATTAGCTTATTTTGAGGTGCACGACTCTATTTTGTATCATGCTTTTAAATGTATATATATATATAAAAACTTATACATTATATTTGTACTCAAATCAACAGTTCTTGTTCTAATAAAATAATAAAAAGAAAAACATATTATGTTTTTGAAATCGATCGCCTCCACAGTCATCATCATCACCGACGACCCCTGAACGCAACTTGCATTTACTGGTGAATAAAACTAGAACTCCTAACAGCTGTAAAAACACGCCCGGTACCGTGGCCACAATAACCATGCCATCAGCGGCCATTTGGGAGGCCGGCTCCTGAGCGCGACTCTTCTCGCTGCCGCCATCCAGATATCATCTTCAGGAATCGCCCCTGCTTATAGTCATTTCATTGTACGGATTTTGTAAATCTCTAATTTGTAACTGTGCTTATCTATAAACTTGTGTCAACCGTAAGTAGTTTATCTTCTCCAACCTTCTTTAGCCATACACACTTATTCAATACACTCCGCGATCTTTAAACGAACATGTGAGTAAATGATGGTTATTGGGGTATTCATCTCCCACACTACATTTCCTTTTAATTCATCTACCATATGCCCACACAAACATCAAACATCAATCCACAAAGCACTCTTTCTCTGCCGAATTTTATCATCCCAAACATTAAAATACATAGATGTTTTAAGATTGATTATCATCAACTACCAAACATAAGGTCTTTTTACGTCTTTTCTGTCTTAAGCTATTGTCTCCCAACAGGGAACTTTTAGCTCTGCAACGTTTTTTTGGTCATAGATTCATTAATCTCATTATTAGGCGTCCCAGGAGTTCCCGTTGGCGTTCCCTTTTATACCTTGCAGAGTAGTCTGAAGATATCACATGTGACAACATGTCACCCCATACATTTTTGGCTTTTCGAAAAGTTCATCATTTATGCGGATGCGTCATCAATGATTATATTTAACTGGTTCAAGTATTATTCCGATAATTTTGTTTTCAAATCTTTGAATTGCCTTTATTTGTTTCTCTGTGCGGCTCTAGATATCACATCCATATAACACTATTGGTTTACCAGCCTCATTAAAAATACTATTACATACAACATATAACAACACTGTATATCATCCAAGATGTCTATCAACATTTTAGAAAACCGATATGCAGTATTGTTGCAAGGGTGCTCTCATATATGTTGTTGACTTACCAACATTTTTTTCAACTTTCCCCAGTGCATATTTGTTTGAAACATATAAAAAGAGGTCACATATTTATTAAGAAATGAAATATCTAAAGTGTAGCATATTATCAAATTTGGAAAAAAATGTTTTCTGTATTATTGGAAATAAATAGATTTTTTTTTAAAGATTATTATTAACAAGTGGTTTATCGGATTAAAAAAAATCGTAAGCAACATTAGAGATAATGGTATTTAAAATATCTGCAAAAATTTTAAGTCAATCAAAATTAAATTGTCGCTGCAAAGTTGCAAGCCTGTCTGAAAAACGTGGTTTCGAGAAAAATACGATAGAATAAAAAACGTGACTTACGGACGATGCGTGACCAAAAAATACCTGCCGTGCCGTCTTTGATCCTTCATACCTCGGTCAATTTTATCATTCTTTCGAAAAATGTAATAAAAAAAGTGCATTTTTTAAAAATTACAGGGTAATGTAGTCCCTTAAGAAAACTAAATTTGATTCTAGTTAAGAGATTTCATCAATTGAATAATTTTTCTTTAAAAGAGTTTTCCAACAGTATTCTTAAAAAGCAATATATTTTATCGGTGCAAAGTAAGCTGTACGGTGCGCAAAGTACTCTTATGTGGTGGTTCTAAATTAGCACCCATTATTTTCATTACTTACCATTTACGTCAGGGGGGGCTAAGATACCAACGCGGGAAGGCGTTTAGATCGCTGTCTCGAGGAGATGCAGCGGGCAGAGTGCGATTGCACCCTTAACTCCTCGATCCACTCTAAGTTTATCTTCACCGAAAGAAATAAGTGTCCTCCATCTATTTGGAATCGTACCTACACATTTTTTAGTCACTATAAGGATTTATATTTTAGATGCGATCATAGAAGGTACCAATAAATGTTAAAACATTGATAGTCATGTATTAATTAACTTTGTTTTTTAGCTTCTAAAATATTTATATTCACCAACCGGTTTCGTAAAATGCCTTTTCGTCCATCAGAATGCCAAAAAAACTAAAACCATGTATGAAATTGTTGTAATGTATACGTATTTAAATTGATTCGACGCTGAAAGATGTGAAAATCGACTTAAGGATCCAAAATTATTAGGAATTTTTTGAGGTTAAATTTAATTGGTTATTTGTAATATTTTGGTTAATTTTACTATACTTAATATTAAAACATTTTTGGAACAAGCAAATGACCATTGCATATTTTGTTTTTAAAATACGTAAAATTTTATTTTATTTTAATTTAATATTAACATTTGATAGCATATGGCATAAATTTGGCACCATATTTGTTTGCGCATAACCTTTGAACCAAAAGAGAAAAAAATATATTCCATTTTTGGAAATGATAGATGAATAAATACTATTTGACAAAAATGAAGTTTTAAAAATAATATTTTAAAAATGTCTTCTTACGATGGAAAATTGTAACCCTTTCTAACGAATGTTGGCTTTGGCCTACTCTAGAATTTCTGATTTATTTACATGAACTCTGCTTTTAAGATATTACCACAAAAAAAATCTGGGGCAAGCAGGCCCTTTAAGGTTGAGATGATTCGGTTTGTGTATGTGTTGTAAATGCAAATACCCTAACTAACTAACCTTAGGATCATAGTTCAATAACACTTGCCATATTATCATAAGGGACTTATTATGTCACATCCTATAGTTTCCCTATAGAACCCCAATTAACGAAGTCGATTAATATACGCGATCTATTTGCTGCTTCAGCAGCAGTTCATTCCCGTATATTTTCAAGTATCGCTATCAATATAGCGCATTATTTAAAAAATACAACTAATTTATACAACTAATAAATATATGTTAATATGTTTATAAAACAAATTGATTTAAATGCATAAAAGAAATAAAAGGATTCTAAAATTAAGTGAGTTAACTCAGAAAGAAGTATACCAGAAATATTGTTGATGTTTGTAGCGTTAACTTTTTAATTAGATATAATTTAAAATTGAATCAATATTTAACATTGTTTAAGCTACTGTGTTATTTCTACGTCAACCGGTTTCTTAGCTGGATGTCGTTAAAATTTTATGGAATAATTCAGTTGTACGTCAGTCTTGACGAAGATACCTAAGTATCGAAACCGATTAACAGTGTTTTACACAAAGTTAAATATAAATACAATTTTTATATCAGAAATTACTGTAAGACTGAGAAAGAAACACTTCTCGATGAAATTGGTTAATCGGTGCAGGCCAAAGTGAAGAATATTTGAGACTGCTAAAATAATAAAATGGCACTGGTGAATATATAGATTAGATATATTCTTGAATGATATCCATGAGAAAAAATTATCTACAGACCCAAAGTCTCGATGGATAGACAAAAGTATAGGATTAGTGGGAGTGGCGTAGATAAAAGCGATGGAGGATCAAGAGAGTGGGAGAATTATGGAGAGGCCTTCATCCAGCAGTGATATATATAATATAATATAAGCGTCTTAGAATATATAATATATCAAATCTCG
Source organism: Eubasilissa regina (assembly GCA_022840565.1). Taxonomy (NCBI): domain Eukaryota; kingdom Metazoa; phylum Arthropoda; class Insecta; order Trichoptera; family Phryganeidae; genus Eubasilissa; species Eubasilissa regina. Next base: position 10,740,755 of record JAINEB010000007.1, on the reverse strand, counting down.
ATTGAAATAATCATCAATTTCTAAAAATAAATAAAATATTCAATTGTGAATTGGGAGCATTATAAGCAATATTGTGAGAACTTCCTTATTTCCACGTAACGAAATTTTTTTTTTTCAGCTGTCCGCATCAAACTCTGTGATACGTGTAAATATGCGATTATTGCGTCAAACGAAGTGAATTATTTTGCTATTGTTGTATAATAATTATAATAATTTAGTGGATTTTTAATATTTTTTCATAAATTTCATATATTAATATTAATTCTGCAAAGGGGTTATTTCTAGTCACGTACTGTAAACAAAGTTGTATTTTTCAATTATGTAATTTTGTCAAACATATTTGATAACATAAAATGATGTAACTCCTTGACCCAGTACAATTTGTAGTTTCACAACAATGGAGCAATCACGATTTGGACTGATGCCATAAGATTCGCGCGATTCCTCTCGTTAGACGGGACTAAAATAATTCATTTATTTAGCGAAGTAAACAACGAAACATGATTACATCGCGTAAGGCTAAAAAATATTCAGCTAAAAATGTTAACATTTTTTTTACAAAAATAGATGTAAAGCCGGGACTACGGAACGTGAAAAATTTTTCGATACCTTTTTAAACTAAACTGTGTGTCTTTTTATTGAAAATGTAAATCGAACCTTGACCACTATTTACACAATTTTGTGACAAACATGCACTATATATTACATTTCAGTTAACAGAAAATAAATAAAATCATGTGTATGTATGGTATATAAAATGTTGTTATTCAGTAATTGTATGTATAATATTTAAATGTATACTAATTTGATGAATGTATGCAGAAGAAAATAATTAAAAACTTTTAATTTCATCAGTTTTTGCTCAAACAAAAATGCATTATTAATAATGAAAACACACATTGTTTACTCTACTGTTTATTAATTATTCAACATGTTTCAAGACCAATGATACAATGTATACATTACTTCTTGAAGAAGGGTTCATTGGTCCCGAAACGTGTTAAGTAACCAATAAACAGTGGTATAAACTAAGTGTATTTTCATTATTAATATAAAATGTTTACCCAAAATAAATTTTCATTTATCGATTTTATTAATTTAAATGATCACTTTTGTTAACATATGTGCACACCAATCATATAATCTATAAATGTATATCACACCTGTTTGTTAATATCATATTAAGTAAGTACGTTAGAACACCAAAAAACAACAAGAAAGAAGCAACGGGTCGGGTTAGGTTTAATACGATAAGGTGTTATTTTATGTTTCCATTTTCATTGTTTCATTGTGTCGTTGTTCAAATGTGTGTTAATTGTTGAAAAAGTAGACATTTTTATGTTTAATTAATAACTTCTGCTAAAATATTACTTATTTATTTTCTAAAAAAAATACTTTTATATTGATATATACATTTAATTAGCTGTAATCTAGCGGTAAGAAGATTACCTAGCAACTAATTAGCCCATCGCTGTGGAAGATTCGAAAATTTGTTTCATTTTTTGAAAACACAAACCCTTGATTTATTTTGAAAATTATAAAAATATTGATGTAGTATGTTTCCATGGGCGTCTATATTAAATTTAAAAAATGTTTTCATTCTATTTTGGATGTTTTTAATAAATAAAGTCCACCATTCACCACAAAGAGTATTAAACTGTTTCCATTTTACGAAATCGAGTTCCTCGCTTTCGAAAGTATTCCGCCCTTTCGATCGACAGCCATTTTCGTTGATGACGTCATTTCCTTTGCCTCCAACTCACGTAACTTTAAAAAAAGTTACATAAAATCGCAAAATCCGTAGTAAAAAATAATACCGAAGATTATTCTGGCGGGAAAATGGCCACTCCTTCGCTTGCCAAATCTATTGCGAGGTTCTTGGCTGGATTTTCGTTCGAGAAAGGTATTATCAATTTAATTGCTTTTGTTCCATTTATTTATTCAAATTTTATTATTAATTTATTCATGCAGAGGGACTTTTATTCATCGTGTAATTCGTTTATTAATACCTTCGTCATTTTCGTGAAATTTGTAATAAATATAGACGAAGAGAAGGCGGAAGAAGAAGATATTTGTGAAAATGAAATCAATAATAATAAATTAATGTAATTAATATTCACGGCACCATCTTCTTGGATAATTTTTTTTTATAAAGTCTAGATTTGGGGATTTCTTGTTGTTTAATCAATTCAACTGATAAATATGAAGAATTAATAAATATTATGCAACATATAACATAATCAATAAAATGCACGAACAAAATTAATTTGAAAATATTTGAATAAATCTAAGAAGAAAAAACTAAGGTATTTTACAACTTCTTGTATAAAAAATATGCTTTTGAAATGTGGTGCAGACGCACGCCTTAGAATAATCTGATAGCAGGCGCCAGAATTATCAATTCATTTTTATTAAATTTTTAACAATTTGATACAACTATATTATTAGAAGAACACATTTTTATTGTGAAGTAGTAATTATTCAGTTTACTAAAAGGTATTTGAGATTCTGTAAAAATAAGGTAAATGGATCATTAAAATAATAGAATAATTAAATGTATTAATATCAAAAAGGTAACATATAGGTTCGAAAATTTGTCGCTAAAAATAATGTCCCTGTAGCATAGTTGGATAACGCACCTTCTCCGGTTAGGAAAAATATCCAGATTCGAATCCCAGAGGCGCAACATTAATATTTTTCGAAAAAATTGATTTTATATGTATATCTTTCTAATTAATATATTTAATTCACATTTAAAATATTTGATATTGTTATTTTGGAGACTCCAACAAAGAGCTCAATGTTACAGAAAATAAACATTGTAAAATTTTCTAGCGCTTGAGTAGTTGATGAAAACCACTGTAATTTTATTAGTTTAATATTTTGAAAAGGAAGGAAAATGGAATGAAAGTCTAACAAATATTTTAATTCTTTTCATATCAATAAGTAAAATTCATTATTTTTTCTTGCTACTTACTCAATATACGTATAATTTTTATTTATTGCAGTTTTTAAAATATATTTACTTACTTTAATATATTTAAAACAAATTAGAAATTTACATAGTAAAAATCTAATTATCATGAAATATAATCACCACGAGGATTTGAGCCCAAAATATGTAGATAGCTGAAAGCTATAGTAACAGTATATAGTATCATCATATTATCTACATACGTATGTTACCTTATTAGTGAGACATCTATTTTTTCCCGTTTAAAGCAATCATAAAGTACTGTGGACTAGGTATATTACTTCCCGTAAAAATTGTAAATCTTTTCGAAAGATTAATTTTTTCTTTATATATATATAATTATTATATTTTATTCTTTATATATATTTTTTATTATTTATATCTTTGTTAGTAATTCATCTAACATCTCCTTATCTAATTGTTTTCCCCTTGTTATATTTTATTTATGTAAAAAACAAAAGTTTAACTATGTAAAAGGCAACCCTTGTCGTAAAACTGCCATGCAGGTTGGCAAAAAATAAAATTAAAATTAATATATATGTAATAAAGAAGAAATAAAATAAATTTAATGTCACAATGAGTGTCAATTTTAATTATCTATCGGCAATATAAAGTTCTAGATACGACTATATTTTTTTGATAGGTATGTCTCTTCTGTGTGTTTTTTTAAAAGATTAATTTAATTAGTATTAAGGAATTATGTTTAGAAAAATCATAAGTTTACAAATAAAATACGCTTTCATTAAAATTATAATATTTAAACCAATTATAATATTAATTACGATATATTTAATTCATAGTACAAACACAAAGAATAAACATAATGAAAGATAAATATTTCCCTTCCGATCCAACTCCGCGCCAGGACTTAAAGGTCCAGAACCGCACTAAAGGGATCTCGTCAAAGGGACGCTTCGGGGTCATAAATGAATGATGTCTCTGGATTATCCCGGATAGTCTCATTATAAGAGTCAGATTTACTTGGCAACGGTGGTAGATTTTTCAATTTATTGGTAACGATGCGAGACGCTGAATTATAAAACCCACTCGAGTGAGAATTTAATCCTTTTACATACACTGCCGATTTAAAAAAATCGTTAAAAAAATATGTCTCATAATTCTATTTCACTTTTTCTTAATCTTTATCTCACCTTACTTTTTAAGAACACGCTTTACTTTTCAGACATCTTGTTATAGTTTCACGATTTTTTTCATACTCAATTGTTATTTTATATAAAATCAAAACCTCATCACACACGTAACATAAAATAATATGTAAAATACATAGAAATGTATAGGAACATATAAATAATTATAAAAAAAATATTTACACCAACATATATAAACATAGTTTCAAGAAAAAGTATATAAAAGTTTTTTAAGCTCAGCAATGAATTAAACAATATGTCCAATTCATAAATTGTCATTGTACAATCTATACATCAGTGAAATCGCATTAAAATGCACAATTTGGGTATGGTAGGTATCGAGTTTGAATGTTTCATGCTTCCTTAATGATCTGGTACTTGCATGAAACTTCACTCTAGAGATCAGTGTGCTGTCGACTAGATTATTAACAATACTTTACCTATACTTTATCTTTCATATTAATGAGATCTATCTAAATCTTTAGATCATGAGCGTTAACTACAGTATTAAATTTTTTTTTCACGAAAATCGTGTTACTTTGTAAAATATCAATATGGTGTATGATTTAATATAGAGAAAAAGGAAAATTTGATGTTGTTTTATCTATAATTTAAATTAACAACATACATTGTGGGCATAAATTAATGAATTAATAGATTAAGCCATGTATTATAGAAATAGATAAAAAAACCTCAATATTTGTCTAAAAAGACCTAAAAACATCTTGAAATTTTAAAGCGTTGCAGAAGTCCAAAAACTTCAGTTCTTCAGTCCAAAAACTTCAGTTGAACCAGCGTTTACTCTATCTAGTATTACGTCAAATCGTATTTCTAAAATTTTTTTATTAACTGGTACACCCACCATATTGGATTTATGGTTTTGATTCTAGGAATATTGTACGACGACATTTGTACAATGGAAACTACATTTATACTAGCCTAATTTTTTTCTGATTGTATGTATACTTTACTCCATAAAAAATTCAAACTTTCATTTGACTACTTTATTGTTTTGAAAATCTTCGGGCATTGTAAAAAAAAACTTCATCACAATGGTTTATGTATTGTTGCAGCACAAAATTATACCATTGAACAATGCTTGTTGTATAAAGTCCCGGGAGTGTAAATTTCTGCTCGTTTAATTGTTATAAGTTCTCATCGTGCAAATGTTTCTACCCAAGTAAATTTCTGTACATAATTATATTTTTATACTAAGATGCTCGCTATGTTCGTTCTTACGAGTTAATCTTTTCGTTTTCTATGTTTGGCGCGCCATGCCTAACCCCATTTTTCTCGTTGATTTCCGACACGCGAATACCACATTCGCGAGAGCTTACGGGGACGTAAGCCTTGTGAATGTGGAGGGTTTACGCGCTGCCCTTGACGTTTATCATACAAAGCACTCGAAATGTGTTGGCGAAGTAAGCCGAAAAAAGCTTGTTAAAATGGAATTTTATCCGCAAGTGGGATTTTATGATGATTAATTGATCATGCTGTAGCCCATGTTCGAAAAATCAACCGTAGCGTGTACCCGCACGGAGGAGGGTTTGTAATTCCGGCTTCCGGCCTATTGCGGCCGCGTGACGTCACGCGCCCGAACGATGCCGAAGGGCCGGCGATCAAACTTCGGCAATCGTCGGATTAGGGATGGGATTACGGCCGGGCGACTAATAATATGCGTTGGGTAGGAATTGAGAAATGATTTATAGGTAGCCTTGGTGAGGGTATTTTTCGATTTAGAGAATATTGTAATATTCTCGGATATTTTTTATAGGTTCTTATGGGTTGTTTAATTATCCACATTTCAAAGCTTTTATAATACCGCCAAACATTGTGGTCAGACGAAGGTACATATAGATACTGGCAAATTGAATATTACGTATAGATTTTTTAAAACAAAGATATATTATTAAGGAAAACACATTCTTATTGTGAAGTTGTAATTATTCAGAACATGTGATATTTTAAATTAAAAGTTGTAATTATTCAGAACTGTGATATTTTAAATACTAAATTAATGTATTAATTATAAATATATACATATAAAATCAATTTTGTCGAAAAATATTGTTTTTGCATCACCGGGATTCGAACCTGGATCTCTATTACCAATCCGGGGAAGTGCACTACCGTTGTGCTATACGACAGGTGTATTAATTTGAAAAATGTAACATATAGGTTCGAAAATTTGTCAAGAAAAATACTGGCGTTATAGCACAATGGTAGTGCACTTCCCCGGATTGGAAATAGATATCCAGGTTCGAATCCCGGTGACGCTAAAACAATATTTTTCGACAAAATTGACTTTATATGTATATATTTATAATTAATACATTAATTTAGTATTTACAAAGATATATAGTCATAAATAGGCACTGTTTGTTTTAAAAAAATATGGAGCAAGACTAAATTAAATTTAATATAAACATGGATGTTCTCAAAGTTTACTTTATCACAAAGATTTAATATTCCTTAAAGAAGAGAATTGGAAAATTAGCAAGAATAAATCTACACAGGAATAAAATTTCGAAGCAAGCAAAACCATAATATGATATTCAATTAACTTTCTTAAAATTACAGTACTACTAAATTTTTTTAAATATACCTACAAATATATATTTTTTCTAAAATAAAATATTTATTTATATAGAAAAATTAAAAATCATAAATATATTTATGACAAATATTGAAGTTAAATACAGCTTAAATATTAAATTTTTAGCGAGGGTAATGCTGAACAGCTGTTTAAATTTGAGGGGAGACTGATACATTACATTGGAGTAAAGTGTTAATTTCCTTTAAAATACGAATTAAATTAATATTTCATGTTCTGTATTTAAATAACTTTTTACCATATTTTCGACCTCCGTGATCGATTGCAGTGACAAACATAATTATCAAAGTATCAAAATTGAGCTTTATTTTGTCATTAAGGAGATCACATTCTTATTATGAAGTTCTAATTATTTAGAACAAACGGTCAGGGATATTTTTAAAAATACAAATTAAATGTGTTAATTAGAAAGATATACATACAAAGTCAATTTGAAAAATATTATTGTTGCTACCGGTATTCGAACCTGGCTGTCTTCCTATTCGGGGAAATTGCATTATATGATTATACTAAGGCAACACAGTGCATTGACGACAAATTTTCGAACCTATATGTTACACTTTTCAAATTAATACATCTATCGTTCCATCATTTTGTTTTTAAAAATAATTTAAAAAATTTAATATCTCCATTTTTAAAAAGGAAGGTGCCTAAAATTTCAGTTTACAGTAGGTATATAGTTCATAATAATATAAAGTTGAATAAAATATTTTTAAAAATTGTGACATTGGAAATTAATATTCACGAAAGACCTGATTCAGCAATGAATTGACAGCGGATGATGAAAGTATTGTATTTGATCGAAAAGTATTCTAAGAAGATATTAAAATATAGACATAACATTGCTTTGAATGGAATTATATCTAACAGGAATATGTCAACCGAGGCAAGACTAGCGGTGCACAATGGAATCCTGGTACCGACACTGATGTATGGAAGTGAGGCCTGGAGCTGGCAGAAAAGGAACGAAAGTAGACTGAATGCAGTGGAAATGAGATCACTTAGGCGTATTTGTTGCAAATCTATTTATGACAGAGTAAAGAATGAAGAAATAAGAAAAGAATGTAAAGCTGATGTTAGTATAGTGAGTAAGATTAAGAAAGGATCACTTAGGTGGTTTGGTCATATGGAAAGGATGAATGAGGAGAGAATGGTAAGAAAGATATATGACGCAAGTGTTGATGGAACCAGAAATAGAGGACGTCCGCGGAAGACTTGGCACGACCAGGTAAACCAGATAATGGAGGATGGTTCTGTTAGAAGCCTCAACAATCGGCGAGCTTGTATGACAAGATGTATGAATGTGGATGAGGCGAGAATTGTATGTCAGGACAGAAGATTGTGGCGCTCTATCCTCTCTGCCTACCCTCACGGGGAAACGGCGTGATGGTAAGTAAGTAAGTAAGCATAACATTTTAGGACGGGTAACACCTAGTGTTATATATAAATCTGTCAATAAATTTTTTATCTATCTATTTAAACGTACACTGTTGTCAAACATCGATCTGCTTAATCAGCTGCAAATATGCCAGTTAAAGTGATGTGTGTTAGTAGCTAGATATATTATGATGGAGCATTCTGCGTGGCTGGTTCTACGGAGTGGAATAAATTGCCTCCCTCTATCAGGTGCACACATGACAGAGCCGAGTTCAGACGACTCTTAAAAATCAGGTTCAGAGGTCATATTGTGATCTGAGGGGTTGGAGAGATCACAATACGACCGGGAATTTTGAAATCGTTTAAATATCCAGTAAACTGATTTTTGTTTAAACCCGTTTGGAAGCCGATATATATAATAGTTTTATGTATCTACTTATGTACGTTTGATTTTATTCTCGTATATTCTTTCGGATATTATTTCAAAATATTTTTTGAATCTACACAGTATATTATTATTTGTATATTTTAATGGCGCATCAGGTCAAGCGTGCACAACTTGATTAGGCTGCAATAAACGGTCATAACGAGTGGATACCTTATTGGAAGCGACCTAGAGGCAGACCAAGAAAGAGGTGGTTTTACTATGTGGAAGAAGACTAGAGCAGGATGGGAGAGTTCAGGAACTGGAGATGAATGGTCAGGAAAATAAGAAGTTAGAAAGTACTTGTGAAGGAGACTAAGTGCCATGGAAAAAGATCATTAATTTATTCCTATATAATATAGATTATTTTAAATACAAAATTAAATGTATTAATTAGGAATATACACATGTAAATCAATTTTATAGAAAAATATTGTTGTCGCTACCGGGATTCGAACCTGGATCTCTTTCCAATCCGCGAATGGTGCACCTATTTTCTAAATAATTACAACTTCATAATAATAATGTTTTCTCCTTAATTAATAATAGAGTATTTTATTTCATTAATTGTCGGGGGGTGTTATACTAGGCCGCATATCTCAGAGGACATAGTAGCAGAAAGGATTCAAGCGGCAGAAAGGAAGCTTTACAATTTGCTGGACTGATGAAATCATTAAAATTTGCTGAAATACGTGAATTGAAAAGAGAAATGTGAAGGTTATATGGAGAGACCTTCATCCAGCTGTAGCTAGGAAACAGATGATGATGATGTTAATTGTACAATGTTATATATATATATATATATATATATATATATATATATAATCATATAATATAATACAAATATTATTTTTTAAGGAACACATACTTATTGTGAAGTTACAATTTTTCAGAATATATAAAATGTATAATATAGAATATATATATATATATATATATATATATATATATATATATATACTATATTTATACCTACATTTATAATCAGTGTTATAAAGTGTAAATATGCAAGATGGATATATATATTTTAAATACAAAAATATTATTTTTAATATTGTACGTAAAAATGAATATATTTAATTTTTTATTAAGAAATATTGTAATAACAGTATTTATCAAAGATTGATCTAATGTCAGGACCGCACATAGTGAAGACTCTTCAATTTCCAGCCAGACTTTTGGACAATCGAAGATGGTGAGCTTTAATACATTTGACGATGTCACGCTTATTGCAGTGCTCGTAAATTCCGAGGTTGAAACGGTGACGCCAAATATTGTCTTCGCAATTCGAACCAAAAATCTTTCTCAGAATATCGCGCTCAAACGTCCGTAATTGAGAGTCGGTATAATGTAGCTCAGGGTCCAGCTTCTGCTCTGTGAATCTGTAAATGAGAATGTGATTATTTTTGTCATTCCATATAGACGATAAATAATGAATCATCTGCATACGCTAATAGTTTTATGGTACTATTAAATATACGAATTTGCATCACGTTTTCCAGCACAATATTAAATAACACATCTGTTGGAATCCAAAGTCTACTACAATAAATTATTGTTTTCTCTTACAATTTGCAAATTTACACTTCTTCAATATTAGCAAAATTACTTTGTGGCCTTATTTTATATAAACAATTAGACAAAATAGTTTATTTAAACCACCATTTATTGATTATTCAACATGTTTTGATACCTATGGTATCTTCTTCAGGAACAAAAATATTACAATTCTATTCAACCAGCTTTTTACACTAATAACAAATTAAAAAATTATACATTAAATAACAAGTATAAGGACGATATTTAAAAAAATCGAGGGTCTACAAATTAATTTGCGATGATTGCAATTATTTTTATACAGGTAAAACTTGCAGAAATTTTGATATTAGAATTAAGGAACACTTGAAAAACCTAAAAAGCAACAACTATTCAGAAATTTCTAATCACCTATTGGAAACAAATCATTATTTTGATATTAACAAGGGTTTAGAAATTATACATATAAATACTAGGAGTTTAAAGTGAAATATAATATTTGAAATTTTAGAAATAAGAAAAATAATTAATAGCAAGTTAAATATTATAAATAACTGAATCCTCTTTGCAAATAGTCACCTTTTAAATTTGTTATCATATTAGTTCTTACTTTCACCACTTTATAGTTTTGTTTTTATCTATGCTTGTATTTTTAATTTCAGTATACATTGTTTTCTGAAGAAGATACCATAGGTATCGAAACATGTTGAATAATCCATAAATCGTGGTTTATTTTGTCTAATCATTTATGCAAATTTATATTTCATTTAATAAAAATCACTCTAATATTTAACATAACAAATTTATCATTTATTATCTTTTGCCTAATACATTCATACATCTTCTAAAACAGGCTCTTTGGTTGTTGTATCTTCTAACAGGTCCTCTAATATTTGATTTATGTGATAATACCAGGTCTTAACACAAATACCCACTATTCTTGTACTTTTAATACCCACTTCATATATTTTATTTACTATCATCTCTTTACTCATACATTCCACGTGATAAAACCATCTCAGAATCACTTTTTTTACTCTATCGACTATGCTATAAACAGTTCTACATTTAGCAATATTTGAATATGTCCAAGAATACTCAATTACTGGATTTTTACCTATATTGTTATTAAATAAATATCGGATATTTTATAGAGTTGACATATTATATATGCTGTTTCAAGGAAAAATTAATTATCAAATTTAGTTCATAGATGGCGATGGTATAATGGTACTCGAAGCACGTAAATGTAATACCATATATACAACTTTAAAAAATTTGATAAATATGGAGAGTGAGAGGTGAGAATTGGTGAACGTTATATATATGTATAAAAAGTGATCACTTAAGTCAGCCCAAGACAGGTCGTAAGCCTTGTATCTACCCCCCATATATCTATATATCTTCTATTAAATATAGTAAAAATAGCTTCGTCTCTATGAGATATTTGATATTTATTTAGCTCTACATTTGCTTCCAAATGTTTATTCTTTTCTCTATCATTTTTTACAGACACGCGCGACCGCAATCGACTGATCGCTACTTTCGCCTACTGACGTTTACTTTCGCCTATCTACTATCGATTTTTTTGCCAACTCCAGGCTTCACTTCCATGTTTAATACAAAATGTGGAGTTATTATTAGTGTTTGCACTATAAATTAATTATGCATCGCCAGTCTTGCTTTGTGTGACAAATTTCTATTCTCTATAATTGTATTCAGAACACCATACATTTTATTTCCTGCAGTCACTCTCTTTTCGATTCTCATCCTTACTATCCTTAGTAAAAATATTTCCTAAATACACAAATATGTTTAATTGAAATTATTCATAAGTTTATTTTTAACCACTCTAATGAGTTAAAAACAATCATAAGTTATTTATATTAAAATGAATAAACACAATGTAAAGTTTGCAATAAATATTAGAAACATATTTTTGAAAACTAAATATACACGTGGACAGAAATGCATTTTGTTTCCAGCAGGATCTAAAGGAAAACAATCATAATTCAAAAATCAAATAGTACGCAGAAGGGTAATATATATTTAGATTCAAATTAACGTGTGTCACAATGACAAACCAATTTATTGCCTATTACTGTAACTAATAATTATTAAATATATTGTATATCTAGCATAAATTTTGTATCTCCCTAGGTCTGGTAGACCCAGCGAAGGGTCGAAACGTTTGGATCGTTAGATACACTGTCCAAATCAAAATACCACAAAGCAAAGGATCGGTATGTCATTCAGTACAGCGCACACGGTCATTAGCCGCAGTACTGACCGCTGTTCGACCGTGGATAATGGTTTCCATTTAATTACTAGAAATGCAAACATGATCGGAAAACGATAGCTCATTTACCAGGCCCTAGGAATTTGCATCGCTGGAATATATTGGTACGCCTTATCAATATATAATCGACAGCTTCCATTTATTTTTTGGTATTTGTGATCATATTTCTCTGAAAAATGTACTTTGGTAACGTAGAAACTAGGTACATATTTAATATATTATTTAAAATATAATCATGTATTGTAATTTATGTTTGAACTAAGAAAAATAATATTTTTCTAGTTATTGTATTTTAAATACAAATTTAATGCATTAATTAAAAAGATATACTGGTAACGTAGAAACTAGGTATATATTTAATATATTATTTAAAATAATAACACATGATTAATATATTATTTAAAATAATAATCATGTATTGTAATTTATGTTTGAACTAAGAAAAATAATATTTTTCTAGTTATTGTATTTTAAATACAAATTAAATGAATTAATTAAAAAGATATACATATAAAATCAATTTTATCAAAAAATATGATTGTTGCTACTGGGTTTCCAACCTGAATCTCTTCCAAACCGGGGAAAGTGCATTAAGCGATTATTCTGTACCAACACAGTGCTTTGACGACAAATTTTCGAACCAACATGTTACACTTTTCTAATTAATACATCTATCGTTCGATTATTTGAAAGCCATCTTCTTTATTAATCGGTTAATACACGTTCCCTTAGTTGGAAGAGATCCAGGTTCGAGTCCCGGTAGCAACAACCATGTTTTTCGATAAAATTGATTTTATATGTATTATCTGTCCAATTAATACATTTAATTTGTATTTAAAGTATCACAAACCTATGTTCTGAATAATTACAACTTCACAATAAGAATGTGTTCTCCTTAATATGAATTGATAATTCTGGCGTCTGCAGTCGGTTTACTCAAAGGTATTTGAGATTCTGTAAAAATAATGTAGATGGCTTTCAAATAATGGAACGATAGGTGTATTAATTTGAAAAAATGTAACATATAGGTTCGAAAATTTGTCAAGAAAAATACTGGCGTTATAGCACAAAGGTAGTGCACTTCCTCGGATTGGAAATAGAGATCCAGATTCGAATCCCGGTGACGCAAAAACAATATTTTTCGACAAAATTGATTTTATATGTATATATTTATAATTAATACATTAATTTAGTATTTAATCAAATTATTGACAACATAACCTTCAAAATCTTTCTGATAAGATATCTACATAAACCCACACATACACTTGAACATTTACCATATGCTTTCAATACATACGTCTTCAAAGTGGGGTCAAACATCAATTCATAATTCTTAGTCCTGTTCACCAAAAACCTTTTTGCTTTTTTTGACTTTTAAGCTCAATAATTCAACTATATAGAAATATAAAAAGCACTTAGACTTGGAGAAGTAACATTTTTATTTTTCTTGAGATATCACGATCTTTCCGCACTGTAGTTGGACGTGTCATAACGCTATGCGTACTTCTATATCTGAGTTTCTTATTCGTTTTTATCAGTGATCGATCCCAGATACACAAAAGCGAATATAACATAATGATACCATGCACAACACATACTGTCACGTTGCGATTTGGCTCCGGCGGATCGAACCCCAGGGCAACGCCACCTGCTAGGCTCAGTCTATGGGTGTATGCGTGTATGATGTCGGAATGGCTGGCTCGGATGGATGGAAATATAATATGACGTATAACTTCTATTACAAAATATAATTATGGTTCTACCATAAAATGCCCGATAAATTACATGAACGAAAAGAGTTCCGTCTTCCGTTTTGACCAAAACCACTTTCAAACAACGTTCGCCACTTCTCAGAGAACAAGGAGGACACTATACGATTTGCGATTTCACATATACTTTACTCATCCCAATGAGGTGCGGTGGCAGCCGTTCTCAAGCCGACACGCGCCTGAGCCAAGATTTCATATTGCCTCTGAATGACATCAAAGGCAAGCCATTTTGTATGATAGTAAGTTGGAAGGCTCCGATTCATTCAGACGTCAACCTGTCACCTATCACCGCGTGAAAACCCTACGCGTTCAGATTCCATGTATTATCGCCATAATTGACTGCGAGCACCGCTCGCCGGCCTGCCTGTCGCCACCGCAGGCTGTGCGGAAGTCCTCTCCCGCCGACAATGCCCACTCTTCGGTCTCATTGGTCCAGTCTTCTGGCCAATCAATGACTGCGTCTTCTCGAGGTCAGTACGACGGGTCGCTGCCGCGTGAATTCAAACGCGACAATACATTATTAAAATTTTAGTTACGTTGCATTATCAAATGAACTATTTTTTTTGAAAATTTTTTATATACTGTCAAATATTTTTTTGCTATACAAAAAGACTTTGCTGATTCAACTATGAAAACATAAGAAAATATAAGTGTTAAAAAAAAACCGCATTACTTAATATACGCAATGACGTTGAAGATAAAAACAAATATTATAAGCAAAATTTCCAATTTGCAAAAAATATTTTTTATTAAAGATTTCCTACTTTGTGTTCCAATGTTTATGGAAGCGAAAATGAAATGACAATGAAACTAACCACTATCCTGTTTTTACGCGAAAATTTAATATAGCAAACTTTGTAATATTTTTAAAATCTGTAAAGATGGAATTATTGACATATTATACAATTTTTGAGTGTGGATCTTTTTTCACGTGGCACAATATTTATAAATCAATATTATTTTTAATTTATGCTTAAGATCACCTATTTTACAACCTGTTTCAAGTATCTATGTATATATTCTCAGTATAAATGTTTCTAACTCGTACTAACTATACATATAAAGAAGAGTGTCTGTAGGTTTGCTTTTTTATAAAAATCTACAGTTTTATTCCGAGCTTTTGCTCACTTGACCTTCTAAACAAGAGGAAGGTTACTGTCTGTATGAGATTTCGAATAACTACCCCTCATCCCTCTTTCCCACTCCTTAAAGCTGAATTTTAGTACTTCTTGATGAAATTTTGCACACTTAATTTTTAAAAAAAGATCAAAATTACAGTCTACATCTGATTACGAAAAAAACTACCCTCATCCCCCTAAATGAAGTGTCTTCACTCTACGTAAAGCCCGGGTAACGTCGGGTACTTCAGCTAGTATTATATAAAGATGAGTCAAGAAACAAAACTTTTTGCTTTATTTTTAATTTCCTCGGACAATTTCAGAGTTCTTTTAGAAGACTTTACTTAAAAATGTTATAACACTATTTTTAATTTTTAATTTAAGAACAAGAATTTTTGCAATGAAAATATTTTTTTCGCTCACCTATTATTAAATGACAATAAATGAAAATAAATATCTATTTTTTCCATGCCATTAGTAATTGTTTGAAGCTTCAGATATAAAAAAAATGAAAGTCCATTTTTGATTATTTTATTAAATGTTTTGTTTGTTTATTTTATATATTTATTTATTCATTCTCTGTACACGTATGGATATGAAAGATTACTGAATGGTTTTTGACTGACTAGATCTGTATCTTTGCTCGCTTCTTAATCATAAATTAAATTGTTAAATAATAATTAGGCAAGTTGTTGGCAAAATTGAAAGCAACGTTCAAGACAGGAAGCTATGAAAAGAAAAACAAATGGAGGGCTATATTCAAAACTGGACGCAGATTGACAGAAGATGATTTTAAAGAAAGGTACTTTAGAATTATTTTAAATGCACCATAAAAACGTTTGTAGTTTAAAATCAAGATTAACGTAGCGGGCCCATCTTGGGGCAGGTATAATGTATAACTCAAGCTTCCACTCAAAGTGATGAAATAATTTTCAAACCTAAATAAATTCGAAAAGGTTAAAACCTAAAGGTTATTTCTTAAATAATGTTTTGTTATTATTGACGATCTTTTAGCATTACACATTGTTAAATATCAAAACAAATACAAATTTAAGTTCAAATTTAAAAAAATTGAAATTAGGAGAACACATTCTTATTGTGAAGTTGTAATTATTCAGAACATAGCTCTGTGATATTTTAAATGCCAATTAAATATATTAATTAGAAAGGTATACATGTATAATCAATTTTATCGAAAAATATTGTTGTTGCGCCACTGGGATTCGAACCCGGATCTCTTTCTTAACCGGGGAAGGTGCATTATCCAACTATGCTACAGAGACAAATTTTCGAACCTATATGTTACCTTTTTGATATTAATACATTAAATCGTTCTATTGTTTGAAAGAGCCATCTACTTTATTCTTACAGAATCTTAAATACCTTTGAGTAATCTGATAGCAGACGCCAGAATTATCAATTCATTTTTATTAAATTTAGGACACATTGATACAACATTATTATATGAATTTTTCGATAAAGGTGATTTTATATGTATATCTTTCTAGTTAATAAACTTAATTCATATTTAAAAATTAAGAATGTTATTTGTTTTTCTATTTTAAGAATGTTACTTTATTATGCGAATGTTACATATCCATCTTATTCGTATTTCAAAGGAAATTAACTTTATTAATTAATTATTTATTAATTAATTAATTTTACTCTAATGTGGTCGATTAATATCAGTTTTTTTACAAATTTACGTAAAAATATGACATGAGTCATTGCAATAAAGAGAATTTATATGTTTAAAATGTATGAATAATCGTCATTATTTGATAATAAAAATAATGATCATCGAATGTCCACAAATATCCTAAACTGAAAACAGAAAATTTAAATGTTATATTATCTTATTCTCAATATCCCATTTAATTTATAGACATTTTAACTCTCTGAGGAAATCGTCTTGGCTCGAAATGGAATAAACAACAAAATTAACACACGAGAATGTTGCCTTGGAAGAGGGAAGATTGATTTAGCAATGCCATGGACCATAAGCGATTTAGAAGGGGTTGTTTTACAAAACAACTTAATTTGAGTTTCGTCTGTAGCGCAGAAATGGAAAAATAACTGTAGTCTGAAAAAATATTCGCGTTGTCCGTTTATTCTTAATACTATTTAAAAGAAACATCAAGTTTACATACACATACACACACACACACACATATGTTTAATTTAAGGTTGTTGTGAGCACCAGTGTTTGAAACTTGAGTCTCTAAGTCTCTAATAGGTCGGATTTTTTGTAAATATTTCAGCATAGTGATACGTGCCATTGTCAAGGCTTTAGCTCTAAATATTACAATACAACGGTATGTACTGCAAAATAGAAGTAAATTATATTAGGAAGAATCAACACCAGGATTTTTCGATGTTTATAATAACTTAGGTCAATGAAAAATCCTCATTCTGTATTTAACAGCACAGATATAAATACGATAATTATATTTATAATCAGACATGATTAATTGAATTAACTGTTTTATTTTCAATCCTAGCTACGTGATTTTAACGATATATTTGTGTATAAAAAATATTGAGTAAGATATCAGCTGTCAAAAGATAAAACTCAAGAATTCACATTGCAAGTAAGATTTCCATCCTGATTATGAAAGCCTGTCAATAATGACATGAAATAAAAAAACATTTTAAAATTTACGTAGAATAGTTGGTTGGTATCGTACCATTGACTTAAATTATTACTGAATACATGGGAAGTAAGTATCTATGTAGGTTGGGTTCATGAAGCTCAGCTGATTATAAATTTATTATAAAAATATGACGTCCAGAGGGTATTGATATATTTTCATATCCAGTCAAGTAACGAAGTGCCAAATGATTATATTATTAAAAGTGTGACGTACAAATGATAATTATATTTATGTAGATACTTTTTTTTGGAATAACAAAACGGTAACAATTTTTTTTAGAATAAAATGAAGACTCTTTACATATTTTTTACATTATATTCATGATATGTTTCGTTTTTCATATACGCTATTAAAATTCAATTTAATATCCTTTAAAAATCAAAACTTCATATCCCAGTAGCGTTCGTGCTATTTTCGCAATATTCGGAATTCAAACTTCGATTAGGCGCAGTCCGTTTTTAGCCGCTCAGTGCGATGACTACTCTCCCCGATGGCGCAGCGGTGCACCAAGGCATGCTAGAGGTCACAATCCGATTCACACTGGTACGGTTTTATACCATACCACTTTATCCCGGGGAGAGTGGCGCGAGATGGCGCGTTAGTGCGAGCTGTCGCGTAAATGAGGGCGCCATTTTTTGTTGTTTCCCGCGCGAACACTTTCCCGGGCTTTTTTCTCGCCGCGGTTTATTTTCCGCCATAAGTGTTGGCGGCAAATTGATATCGGTAATTCCATTTGTTCGCCGGGATGAACATCGCAGACCGTTGCGATTATTTGAAAATATTTTTGAATAAAATATTACATCGCACGTGCCCAGAAATAATTTCAATTTTTTACCTTAATTTATAATTTTCTTTGTTCACCGGTTTATATGAATTTTACAACAGTGTTTATTACAATGTATAGATTTTATTTTAAAGTAATGCGAGAAGAAAAAGCATAATATGCTGAAATCGAGTACAAGGATAATTTAGATCAAAGTATACATACAATAATTCAGTTGCATGTATAGAGAAACTGCAAAACATAAAAAAACGATTGTATATTATTTTGTTATTTTTTTAAGACATTGTTAACCTTTACCATACCATGCTATAAATATCATACGCAGCCACACTGTCAACTTGTGTTAATGCAAGAAATTTGAGTTTTTTAAGCGCTTTAAATGAGAAAAAGATGCTTTTACAAGCGAAAATGACTTTAAAATAGTTAATGTCATAGTCATTTTATATTCAATCGTTATTCTTATAACGTATAAGTCAAAAAACCAATCTAACATAATCTTCATCTTTATATCTTTTCATTTAAATGAATGTGTGATCTTTTTCGCGTGGTACAGGTGGTATTTTTAAAGCTGATAGCATGCAATGCATCAATTTTATACAGCGTTGAATACAAAAATTATTATTTTTACTATGATTCGCTTTACATTTACACTAGTCATTTCTAAGCGCAAATGATTTTTTTTTAAAATAGGTAAAATGTAAGTTTTACTTTGTGCATATTTATAGAAATTTGATTTAATTGGCTCGGTGGACCTATGTTATTGTGTGGTTAGGGAAGGGTTAATGGATCTCAATGAACTCTATATAATATATTTTTTAAAGATTTGAATATTTTTAAGAATAGCAAAATCAATAGTGATTGCAATGCACTCTCAGTAAACTTGAGGGAGGTAGCGCGTGTGTACATACATTACACTGGCCATGGAAGATCAACGTCTACTGTCGGCTGCGAAGCCACATCTATTCTCACCCACAGGGCACAGTAATCGGGCCTAGTATCGCGTAAAAATACCGGAATATAATATATTATATTATAAGGAATAACAATTAAATTTCTGTTTTATATATAATCCATGCAACTTGTGTTTATGCTCATGTTTTTTTATAATTAATTTTGCGATGTATAAGGGTATGAATATAATATAAATAAATATATGATAACTAGTTGATAAGGTGATAAGGAGAACACATTCTTATCGTGAAGTTGTAATTATTCAGAACATAGGTCTGTGATGTTTTAATATAATAGTACAATATTTTTCGATAAAATTGATTTTATATGTATATCTTTATAATTAATACATTTAATTAGTATTTAATAATAAGTTGATAATAACTAGCTAAGAGGCTTTTGAAAGCAGATGACTTGAGTTCTACTCCGCACGCTTCCATTCAAGTCAGATCTCTCTGAGTATAGATATGTTCACACATTATTATTTATGAATTCAGTTGAAACGATGATAATAATCAAAGTAGTATAGATAAAAAGCAATCAACAAGTTTGGTGTAACTCTACAAGACCATAGAATGCATTGCATTGTTAGGGAGTCCGCGTCGGAAGTAAATATCGCTCGTAGTTACGAAACTTCTCCCTTAGTATAATATTTCTATAATAGTTGTCTACCCATCCTCTGAGGACTAGTAGTGCAGATAATTCCTGGTAATGCGGAATGCTTTTGGTATAATTGCATAATTCCAAACAATATCTAGACAGATATATTTGATAGACATCAAGTATGAAGTCTGAGCATTCTCAGAATTGTAATGTTAATTAAATTCAAAAGAAAATCTGATAGTAAGGTAAACTCGTTAAGGCCAAATCTGATAGTTACATGGCAAAAATAAATAAATAATAATAATGCTTTTTGTTCATGAATGAAATTTTTAAGAGATTTTCGACTCGAGATACTGATTTTGCTGCCATGAGATTTTTCGTAGTCCTTGTGTACACATCATATCTTAGAGATTCGCCAATTAGAGATTAGAATAATTATGAATCTCCCCAGGAGCAGTTAAAACTGTTTTTTTTGTAATTTAACGCCTTAATGCTAATATTTATTGACTTTTGCCTTACTTTCAGAATAGATAGTTAAAGGAATCTATGGTAGTTTCATTTAACATTTGTGTGCACGTGTCAAATCTCAGATCGAACGTCATGTACATTAGTTAGAGTTTTTATCTCTTTCTACTAATCTCAAGCTGATCACTGAGTTTATCTCCAGATTAAAATCTCAATACGTATATACGGTATTGAGATGTATCTCTGAGATAATCTCAACGTGTCTCCTTCCGTGCACGCTTGGTGCGTATATGTTATAACGTTACGAATTCTTAGTATGAGAAAAAATATAACGTTAGTGTACCTAATTAGAATAACGATCACCCTGGTTGGTTAATTCACGCACAGTTTGAAACGCCTAGATTCGAGTGACGGGCCGGCGCTAGCTGGTACATACACTTCCATTCGCGCTTCGGGCTATGAGGGTCGCCCTGCGGGCGGCTGTTGGCCTTTTAAGCCATATAGTGGAATTCAAATTTGAAGATACGCTGAAGATGGAGTCCATGCAGGATCCAGGTGCAGAGCCAACGCCAGAGAGGCGTTTTGAACGCCGCGCCAAGGATATTAATTGAAGAGAAATAATGAAATTTCCCTTCTTTATAGGATTCCTTCTTTATTATATTCCTTCTTTATTTTACCCTTTCTTTCATTAATTATGTAATTTCCTTCATTATTAACTTTTTTTTACTACTTAAAATTACATCTTCTTCCCATCACCCGTCGACAATTTCTTATAATGGTCCACCTGGGAGAAGAAGATTCGTGCGTGAGCCGCCAGTTAAACGAGTATTCTGACCAATTGCCAGGCACTCGGAAACGCCGGTGGATGCTGCTCCCAGGACACCAAGAGACGGATGCACGAAGATGTTAATTTTTACCGTAGGAGCAAGAAGAATCACCCCAGGTCGCCGTATTATTTGTGAAATTATTATTATTGTCGTCGCCCGTTATGTAGCTCCGAAATTAAATTTTATTTTTATCTATCAAAATAATAATTACAGTAGTTTTCAGTTCTTCAATTTAATAACCTTTCAAAAGACTTTCAATGAATTATTATCAGCCAAAATTATAAGACATTATTTTTGTAGTCATATTATACTTAAATATAATATGACTACAAATATAAATATACACAGTTTATACTTAAATATGATACTTTGACTACAGCACAAGCCAAAAGGATAACAAAGAAAAGTTGTTGGTTTATGGTAGACCGAAAGGATCGGCAGATATAACACATGCTGTGCAGACCTGATTAAGGTTTCCACAATCGAAGATTTATTAATCTGGTTCTGATTTCCACTAATCAAAAAATGTTGGCCTGTTCTATTTAAGGCTTCTACCAATAAAAAATATGCCGAAAGATCTGAATGAAGCTTTCACAAATAATTCATTCCATGAATCAATTTAAATGGTGTCAAATATTTTTCGCCACATTGGTGGCAATTTTCCTGTAGTATTAATAATGACTATGATATTTTAATATGTTCAAATAAGCAACAAGCTATTGAATGGTGAAAAATAAGCATAACTAAACACTTGAAAAATCTATTACTAATAACTGACAAACACATTTCTTCTTACTTGTTACCAATTTCATATAATTTTGATATAATCTAGTTTTGATCATTTATTGGAGGTTATTTGTTTATTGGACGATTTACAATAAAGTTTTACAAGGTTTATGTCTGCCACTTTTTGGGTAATGTATTGAAAAATTATAAGGCTACGCTGTATTTACAGGATGGAGACTTTATTTAGGATATCAAACTCTTGTTGAGAGGGTTGATTGTTGAGAAGCATATTCCGATAGAAAATGTAAATTACGATTATGTATTGAGTCTTCTTCATTTGAAAAAATTGGTCTGGAGAAGTGATGTGAGCGATGATTATTGAGGCTTCTAACAGGACTATCTTTCAGTATCTGGTTTGCCTGGTCGTGGCACTTCTGGTGCCATCAACACTTGCTTCATATATCTTTCTTATCATTCTCTCCTCATTCATCCGTTCCATATGACCAAACCGCCTATGTGTTCCTTTCGTAATCTTACTCACTATACTAAGATCAGCTTTACATTCTTTCTTTATTTCTTCATTCCTTACTCTGTCATAAATAGATCTGCCACATATACGCCTAAATGAACTTCGTTCCTCTTCTGCCAGTTCCACGCCTCACTTTCATACGTCAGTGTCGGTAACAGAACTCCATTGTGAACCGCTAGTCTTGCCTCAGTTGACAAGTCCTCATTAGCCATAATTTAATTCAAAGCGTCGTTCACTTTATTCCCTGCAGTCACCCTCCTTTTGATATTTTTCTCTCTTTCCTTTTCTATCAAACATACTTCAAACAAACTTATCTACTTGTTCCAAACATTCATTATCTACGGTGTCTTGTTTTCTTCATTCTCGAATAACATCACTTTCGACTTGTTGATATTCATAATATGGTCGTTTTCCTTGCATACATCGCAAATTCAATTCACTAACCTTTGTAATTTCTGTTCATTATTCGTCATTAATTTTGCAAACGTGTTATTCATTCAATTAATCTGTATATTTCAAAGGAAATTGACACTTCACCCAGATGTAGATCAATTTTTATTTAAAAAGAATATTGGGAAATTATTCACAAGATTTTTGATAAGGTTTTTTAGTCATACATATACTAATATGATGAAATAAATATTTTGTTAGAATTTCTAATAAATACATAATTTAAAATTAGTTATATAAGAGAGATCTTAAAACATTTATTTTCATGGTTAACGCACAAAATTGCTCCTCGTGCAAAACGATAAGAATTTATTAGAGATCGTTTAAATATTTCATTTAAAGCTGACTTCAAACTTCTGTGTCAATTATCTTAACTCGCTTGTCTTATTCTTTACGAGTGTATCCCATTCATTTGGACTTTGTTTTAGTCTCCGATTTCGATTTGGAAACCATCTAAGTAAATATTCGCCTAATTGCCGAATATAGACTCGATATTTAACAAAGCAGCCGGCTGCCCGCAATTCCCGCTGTCTCCCAAATCCGCCGGATTGCCAGTCGGAGAAATCTCCCGTCTCACCACTTATTTGTTACATATTCATTGACCGAGCTTTG
Source organism: Eubasilissa regina (assembly GCA_022840565.1). NCBI lineage: Eukaryota > Metazoa > Arthropoda > Insecta > Trichoptera > Phryganeidae > Eubasilissa > Eubasilissa regina. The sequence continues at coordinate 10,716,892 of JAINEB010000007.1, read as the reverse complement.
GAATCGGGAGAATTAGTCGTGCATTTGGTATCCCTGAAATGGGAGCCGGGGCACGTCCCGCCGCCATTTTGAATACGAAAGCGACAAAAGAAAATCGACGAACTTAAATAGCTTTGAAAATAGATTTTATGAAAAGCAATTTTGAAATGCTGTCATCTTTTTTCGCGTTATATATTGGTTATTTTAGCGAGTCTTGTAATATCGCGAATTTGGCGACTCTCCCATTTTGGCGGGATTTATGTATGAATGAACATTTTGGTATGTCTGGATTGTTTCACTTGTTTCTGAGACGAAATTGGTTTTCTGGGACAATATATTGTTTTTCTTCTCACATAAGAAGAATATTATGGTACATAATATGAATTTGTATGTAGCATATTATGAAAATAAATCTTTTATAACAGATTAAGGAAACATTCGAAAGAAATTGGTCGATGTTATGTTTATGTAGGAAGAGATGCATTATATTACGGTAAAATAAAATGATAATGAAACATATTTACATAACACGTCACTTAAAAATCAAAAAATTATTTTATTGATTTTACTTAAATACTTTTTAATAAATACTAAATACTCAAAACAGTAATAGTAATAGCTATTTTTACATTCTATTTATGATAAATATTAGTATTTAATATTAGCAAAATAAACTTTGTGGTAAAAGTTAATTATCAGATTATTTAACTTTGTTTTTTTTAACCACTTCAATAATAAATGCACCAAACGATTTCAGAAAATACAATTTTTTTCATCGGGATATCAAATTAACTAACCAAAACCATATATATATATTATGTTATTCAAATGTTTTTAAACAATCTAATTAAAAAGAAAAAACTGATTATTTAAAAATAAACATAGTACCTTACTTAAATTGTTACGATGATGAAAGATATGTAAATTGACTTAATGATACAAAATGAACAGAATTTTTTTTATAATGGGAGCTGTGGTTTTTAGAATTTTACCGGTTAATTAATTGAGTGGTTATAGTTGTATGTGTGTATGAGCGATATCTCCCTCATCATCAGTCAAATTGAATTACTATTTTAGTTACAAATATATATATATATATATATATATATATATATATATATATATATATAGTATTAATATTTTTATTGGAAATTTACGTAATTATGATGATAAATACAAATTAAAAATTTCGACACTGGCCGAAGATTTTAAATACAATTTTTTGTTTCTTCGCTTTATCACGCGATCTTCTACAAAGGATAAAATTAAAAATTGATTTCTCTCTATTTTATAAGACACTAGTCATGGGTGCGTAGCAGCCTTCATATCTTTGGTCGCGACAATCGGTGATAGCCGATTGCGTTCTGATTGCTTTGACACCGATCCTGATTTGATTTGACACCGATCTTGATTTGTTTTGACACCGATGCTGATTTATTTTGACACATGTAAATTAATTTAAAGTAAGCAGTATAAGATAGTGGATGTGGTCTGAAAAAGTGCGAGTTCAAATCGTACCAGCTGTAAGTTTTATAATTTTTTTATTATCGTTCTATATATTATATTTGACCAAGATAAAAAAAGTTTTGTTTGTGGCTACGGAGAAACTCAAAATATAAAATGTTGCCAGGCGATATCTTAGTTGTGTATCATGTCATTTAAATCTTTTTTTTAAAATAGAGATCGTTAGCGTCGTTGAAAATGAATTAATTTCCATTAAGTTTTTTGGTGTTTGACTTGTTGCCTCATGCATACATTCAATTCGCAGTTTACCAAATTTTAACCTGCGTATCTCCGTTTCTTTCTTTTCTCACCTATTTTTAAGAACAAGGAAGGAAGAAGATGTCGCAGTGATTTAAGTCTTCCAACTGTAGCAAGTTCAGTGCGCTTGAAACTTTTGTACGGATAACTACCGTCGCTTCACTCCGTTTTACTCCACTAACGCTTATTATAATTAATCTTACTTTAATCCCACTTATACATAATAATCCTTTTCACGAGTGTTAGTATACACACCGCAACGCTTGTATTTACGGTGGAGAGGAATCTATCGATGAACCAGTATCCGGCAGACGAAAAGTAAGTGCCTTCAATGTGTACTATAATTCATCTAATTCACATTATTTACGATGAAATGGGAGTGCCTCATGTTTGGTTTGTACACAATACACATTTTAATAAATTATTAATACCCCATACAATTAAACCCAACGATTGTCGTACACTTGTGAATAACTGAGATTACAAGTACGATTTTATGCGTCCATCAATTATTGAAATAGATCACAACACGCCCGGATGAGGGTTTGCTCTTGTAGTATAGTTATTAAGTACCATTAACGACGATCATTCCATGTTTACTGGGTACGATCCAGACTCGACGTCTCCAGCCTGGATATTGGGTTTCGCTGAATCAGCAATGTTATTATATCGTCGGTGACCAGGCCGATTATTTTCCCACCCTCGATAGCTTCAGTTTATAGGATACCAATAAATTGATTATTAAAGCAGAAAAATTATTAAATTTTTACAAGTATTTTTAAAAACGAACAATACACCGAAGTAAAAGCAGGACATTTAACTAGAGAGAAATGGATTTGAAGCATTCGAGATGTTGTGCTGGAGAAGGATTGAAAAAATAGTTGGATTGGGACAATTACTAATATTAATTAACAATATTAGAGTATTGTTAATTTTCCAAGAACACAATTACTGGATTTTTACCTCCAAAGTCATTATTATTAAAATAAATTATAAATATCTCATAGAGACGAAGCTATTATTATTATTATTATTATATTATACGGAAGTATGGAAGTATGAATATTATAATATAAATAGCTTCGTCTCCATGAGATATAATTTGTCTTAATAACAATGCCTTTGCAGGTAAAAATCTAGTAATTGAGTATTTTTGGACATACTCAAATATTGTGTATATAATAAACTGGTCTAAATAAGAACTATATAAAATTGAAAATTGACTTCAGGCGTATTTTAGTATAATATGTTAATTATTCGTCATATATACAGATAAAGAATACAGCTTTCATATTTATAAAAAATAAGATTCTCATTAGTGACATTCAAGTTGTTTCAGGGAAACGAATACCAAATTTCAAAGCATAGATGGCACCAGCGAAGTTGTAGTATAATACTTGAATGGTTTCTACGTGGTAACATATATATATATATATATATATATATATATATATATATATATATATATATATATATATATATATAAGTTCCAAAAATTTGAAAGACATGGAAGTTTATTGTGGGTAGAATTGGTGAACGTTACAATGTGTAAAGTGATTACTTAAGCCAGCCAAAGATAGGTCGTAAGCCCTGTAATACCCATACTTCCATATTTCCCATATAACAAAATGTAAATAGCTTCGTCTCTACGAGATGCCTATAATTTGTCTTAATAACAAATGTACATGACTGTCCTATTTATTTTAAGATTATATGACAAAGAACGTAAAAACATTTAAAATATCAAAAACAACCAACTGAATTTAACCACCAGTCTTAACTAAGAATATTTCGAATAAATATAACATTTTAGTCTGGTTCGGATTATGAAGGTTCGTTTTATATAATCTTGAAGATAATTGGCACTAATATATAAAAAAAATTTACCGACGGGTACTAAGAACTAGAACATCGTGGGTTAAAATGATTGAATCTCAAGATAATCAACGAAACCAAAGATAAAATTGGATGTTTATATTTAGGCCCTGTTGTTACGAAACCAGTTGGTTTCAAATAATAAAAATCAAGATCAAAATGAAAAAATCTAAAATAAGAATAATTGTAAGAACTGTCAATCATCTTATATTGGACAAACTGGAAAGAAAATACACATACGAATAGAAGAACACCTTAAAGGGATAAAGAACTTCAGAAAAAACTCAGAGATGGCAGACCATGCAATATCAAAAGGTCGTCGTTTCGCCCATGACAACGTAGAAGTACTACACATATGCAAAAGGGGAGAAAACTAGACATTTTAGAAAATATAGAGATTAATATTAACATTACAAATGTACTTAACATACAAACACCTCCTATTACATTTTCTCTACTCCGCTCTCAATGACTTTCACTTTTCACCGAAACACTTTTTCCCCAACATCGCTATCATGCCCCCCCCCCCTCCATATAGTCGATAGTTTATCTCATAGTTTTAAGGTTTAGTTTATTACTGAAGTTGACGCATTAAGCGTCGAAAACGTTACTTTAAATTAAAGTGTAGTGTGAAATAAACGTGTTTTATTTTAATGATTAATAATTTTTTTCAAAAAGTTAAAAATTTCGAAATATTAATAAAAATTAGATTGATATCTAAAAATAAATTATATTATTTATTAAAAAATCTAACGTTTTTGCTTGCAATATTAAAAATATATAAATATTTCTTATGTGGGACTAACCCATACCTAGTGGACTTCACGCCTGCTTTCCAAGCATTTCGATGTCGGGCTGCTTCGTCTTAGTTGGCAATGTATTATAGAAGAAAAAAAAGATGTTTTAATCGCTTGGAAAATGACGTGAAATCTATTCATTTTATTTTCTTTATTTAAATAAAATAAAAATAATTAGATTGCCACCGAGAACAGGCATAGGGTGGTTGATGGAACTATTGGCCGTGCAATAGTAATTGGGCATTTCATTATCCAACCTAAACAATTTGACTCTGTTTCTTATTATGTTTCACATTGAAATGCTCTGCCATCCTTTTTTAGTCTTAGAGAAAATTCATACACATCGTGCTTTCATTAGTTTTCATAAAAATAATTGTAGGTTTGTTTATATTTACTATACAATAATTTTAACAATATAATAACAATATAAATAAAAAGAATAAGGTGATATTTAAAAAACATCAGGGGTCTACAAATTAATTAACAATGACTGCAATAATTTTTATATAGGTAAAACTTTCAGAAATTTTGATATTAGAATTAAGGAGCACCTGAGATGCCTAAATTTATTTATTTATATATATTTTGACATCCATATTTTTGTAGTTACAGAGGTGGATACATAACATACATAATACATAGTTTAATGTGTGGGATGGAGTAGACTTTACCTCTGATATATACAGCGTTGTCATGGCTACTTTGCTAGACTAAAGTCTGTGTTAAAGTAGCCAGTTTTTTTTTTTTTTTTTTTTTTTTTTCGTGCTGTTGTGGTGTTATTTGGAATAAAAAAATAAATCAAATATGAATAAAAAAGTAAGAATAAAATAAAAAAAATAAAAATATAATATAATAAAAATATGTGGAGTGGGAGTGTTGTAGGACTAGTTAGTTATTAGTAAAAGAATTGTATACATTATAGTAAATTGTTGGATATCCATGCTTCTGATTCATCTCTACCTGATTGAATCATATATTGGGTTCATATTTGTGTAATCTTATAGTAATTGTACGATTTCCAGTTGGTACTGAGTGTATTGTATAGTTTCGGAGCTAGGAACATGTAGAATCTTTGATAAAATGTCGTTGTTGCTCTCGGAACTGGTGTGTAGATGTTTGTTGTTTGTCTAGTGTTGTGTCCATGGCTTATTGCTTGGGGAGAGTTGTTATTAGTATGGAAGTATTGAATGAGTCTCAACATAAAGATTTGTCTTATATCAAGGACATTGTACTCTTTAAATATAAGGTCTGATGGATATCTAAAGGGACGACCAATTATTACATTGAGAATCGTTTTTTGTGCTTTTTTAGCCGACTCCAATATTGTTTTTGCTGCTCCTCCCCAAACTAAAATAGCATAATTAATTAAAGAGTAGCACAGTGCAAAGTACACCGATCTCAAGAGTTTGCAATCAACTATACATCGAATTCCTTTAAAAAAGTAAATTAGTTTTCTTATGCGTTTTGCTAGATTCGATATATGTTCTTTCCAGTTAAGATGATCATCGATCAGTACTCCCAGATGTCGAATAATTTTGACTCTTGTCAGTTTTTCACATTGGCATGCGGACGCCGTGGTCTTGTTTGCTTTGCAGTCATGAACGACGAGTGTAGGACTTTGACGTGGTGTTGTTCTTTCGTTAATACAGAAACATATATATTTTGATTTTTTTGTATTAAGTGATAGGAGGTTCGTATCAAACCATTTTTTCGCCTTGTTCAGACCATCCTGTGCACGAGTATTGACCTCTTCCCAAAACGTACCCTCAAAGCAAAGCACGGTGTCATCCGCGAAAGTGATTATTTTTTCATTGTTTAGGGTCATATTACAAAAGTCGTTAATGTATACTAGAAATAATATAGGACCTAAAATGCTTCCTTGTGGAACACCGTGTGTTATCAATGATGGATTGCTGTATTTTTCATTATTTTGGACAATTTGACGTCTATTTGTTAAGTAATCCTTAAACCACTTATATGCTATGCCCCTTACTCCTATGTTTTCAAGTTTTTTTAGCAATAGTAGGTGCGGTACGGTGTCGAATGCTTTTGCAAGGTCAAGAAAAATCCCCATGCATTTGTTTCCCTTGTCCAGGTTCGATACGATATATTCCACGAGAGACATGAGTGCATCTTCTGTGTTGCGTTTCGATCGGAAACCAAATTGTTGATTCGATAGAATGTTGTTTACATCCAGAAATTTAAGGAGCCTCCGTTTAACAATTTTTTCTAGAATTTTTGAAAAAACACTTAGAAGAGAAATCGGTCTATAGTTGGATATATCACTAGGGTTTCCGCTTTTATAGATTGGGCATAGCAACGAATCTTTTAGCACGGTTGGAAAGACTCCAGTTTCTAAACTCAGGTTAGTAATAAATGCAAGTGGTTCGGTTACGTATGACTTAATTTCTTTTACAAGCTTGATAGAAATACCATCTTTACCTGGAGCACTATTAGTTTTTAATCCCTGTATAACTGTGTTAATTTCATGTGGTGTAGTCGGAGTTAAAAATAATGAGTTTGATGTTTGCGAATTTAGGCGGACATTATTACATAACTGTAATTCATTTGTGTTCATTCTAAGTAAGTGATCATCTGAAATTTTTCTACCTATTGAGGAGAAGTATTTATTTATATAGTTTAAAATATCAATCTGATTTTCATCAGTATTTGGAATGTTTTCATCATTAACCATCTGAAATACTTTATTACTTTTTTCTATATTAGAATTGGTAAATTCTCTAATAATTTGCCAACATTTTTTTGTATTGGTTTTATTTTGATCTACTAAATTTCTATAATATAGTATTTTCGCCGTTTTTGTTGCCTTATTACAGATATTTCTATATCGCTTGTATTGAATTTGTACGTCTAAGTTGAGAGGATACTGCTGAACTTTTTTGTGAAGTTTGTCGCGCTTTCTTATACTTGAAATTAGACCCTCAGTGATCCACGGTTTTATGTTTTTTTTTGTAGAGTGAGATTTATAATACTGGTTTTTAGTGATGTGTTGTTGCAATATAGTATTAAATTCTTTAAAAGCTGAGTTTACATCCTCGCAGTCATATACTGAATTCCATGCTTCCTGTTCTAGGTCTTTAATCAGTTCGTTGTAATTGATACATTTTCTTCGCAGATTGTTAGTTTTGTGTGATTTTTTGGTGTACTGTTCGATGCCCATCAACAACAACTATTCTGAATTCGCAAATCACCGTTTGAAAACGAATCATTCTTTTGACATTAACAAGGGTTTAGAAATTATACATACAAATACTACGGGTATTAGTCAGATAAATTAGAAATTTTTAAAATAAGAAAAAGTTAATAGCAAGCTAAATATTATAAATAATCAAATCCTTTTTGCAAACAGTTACTTTTTAAATTTGTTTTAATAGTAGTTCCTATTTAGTTACCCACCACTTATGTTTACTTTATAGTTTTGTTTTATCTATACTTGTATTTTTAATTTTAATATACATTGTTTCCTGAAGAAGATACCATAGGTATCGAAACATGTTGATTTATAAATAAATAGTGGTTTAAAGAAAGTGTTTTGTCTTATTATTTATATACAATAATGCATTTAAGTATCCAAGAGTGAAATAAAATATTGGTATTAAATTTGAATAGAAAATGTATAGATTCAAAATTAAAAAAACCCTTAAACTGCCAATTACTATATAATTCACCCTACTTTTTTAATCTATTAAATACTTCTTATATACTCAATTTCTAAGATAAAATTGAGTTTTTTTGAACGGCGCTTTAAAAATGTGTCATACACCTATTTTATTTTTAATCATTTTGTATATTTCAATTTCGAATATATCGTATAATGGTTTTAATTTGTAATGTTTGAATTGAATATCTATTTACCAATAAAGTGAGTGAGTTTTATTTTGGGAGCTGTGCGGTATCGCCTTGTCAATATATGCGGGGCGCTATCGAACAGCTGCCTTAAAAAATGCCAACCAGGCGGCGAATGAGTAGAACCGAGATATGAGTCTTGAGCTTATTGTATCGGTCTTGAGTAAACGGTGGGTCTGCCCTCATTGTAGTATTGTAATGTTTGAATATTTTACCATGTTGTTGATAAAAATTAATGTACCTCTCCGAATATAGATAAACACTATACAATTTTTTTTTTTAATATTACTGAGCTTGCTAATCGAGGCTAAGAAAATCTTATTATATTTGAAAACTTCCAAGATAAAAAAAAATCTAATGTTAGCGGACACTTACAGAACCCGAAGATAAAAAATGTATTATTGCTATTATGTGTATATATAACATGCGGCTTGAAACAGATATACAAATTTATTGATATAGATTTTCCTCCAACTGAAATCTATTTTTACGGGGGTTTGAGAGTAACGATAATAATAATAATTGACTTGCAGATGACACGCAGTATACTCGTAGGTGCATTATTTTTTTATAATAATGTTTTAAAATTGAAAAATTGATGCATTGCCATAATTATAATATTATCTACTAATTGTAAAAAAATTTAACTAAGTAGAAAGTATTTATTGTTATTGTGTTTAGTTTGTAGGACTCAATGTTTATTTTAAAATAAATTTAAAAAATCAAATTGTAATAAATATTATTATTGAGAATAAGAATAATAAACATCGGTTCCACCGAAACCATCTAATTGCCCATAGATGAAGGGGTTTCCAGGAGCGGGGGTAAGGGAATCCAGGAGCGGAGACCACGTCAAAATGGCATTTGAAGGTCGCGCTCAGGATGCCGATTGAAGGGTAAAAAAACGTTTATTTAATCAATATCATAACGCACTCATTTCTAACATTACAAATTGTAATTGTATAGTAAAAAATTCTATTGTTGCAGGAAATACTGAAATTTCCTTTCTTTTTGCTTCTTGGTAATTCTTTCTGCTTCTTTCTAATTCTTTCTGCTTCTTTCTAAATTCTTTCTACTTTATTTTTTCTTACTTTATTTTTACCTTCATTCTTGCTACCTTATGATCTTCTTTCAGACGATCTTCATTTTTTCTATATTTTTACATTATTTTTACCAAGAAAAATTACGGCATATTCCCAACGTCCGTCGACAACATATTATAATGGTCCACCTGGGAGAAAAGGAAGCGTGCGTGTGCCGCTGGTTGAAGGAGTACCTGACCAAAATTGCCAGGCACTCAGATCACGGTAGAAGCTGCTCCCAGGACACCGCGAGAGATGGATGCGTGAAGATGCTGTATTTTGCTGTGGGATCAAAAGAAATCGACGCAGGTCAACGTATTATTATTGTGATATTATTATTATCGTCGTCACCTGTTAAGTATCTCCGTACCTACATTTTTTAGATTTTAATTTATCAAAGTAGTTCTGTTCCATTAATTATTTGAATAAATTCAACTAAAACTTGTAGATATCACCTATCAAATCTTACATTTATTTTCTCAGAAGATGGTTAGGATGGATCTACATACTATGGTAAGTGGGTAGCATCTGATTCCCGAATTCACCTATCATGCTCTCCGTTATGGCTAGGCGGTGGAGGAGCTGCCGTCAGTTCACACCCCACAATGTATATAAATATCTTCACAATTTTTAATGTTATATCCAAAATTATAAGAGTTTAATTGTTATTTTAATAACAGATTTAATAAGCATATTTTTTTTACATTTTGATGTTGAGTTGAGTTTAACTTTAAGTGAACTGCAGTCAACTTAATGGTCAAACTTCTTATTAACATATTGTTAAGGTCTTAATGTTATCTAAATATAGCAGTTTTTTTTTTGGTGATGCTGAGTTGAGTTTATGGTTAAATGAATCGTAGCCCACTTAATGGCCAACCATCTTATTATTGTCATATTATTATAGCTTTATTCTTATCTTGTTTTAGATTTCTTTATTTTAATAACGTCGAGTTTAAGGGCGCGCTATCAAAAATAATTCATATTTTCCCATTTTTTACGAAAATGAGGGTTTTTATTATTCATTTATATCAGAAGTTATACACTAGATTAGACATTTTTTTAATACTATTACGAAGGTAAAATCTTTACACTAATATAAAATTAATAAACTGAATGTTATTTGCCATAATTAAGAATATTACAAACATTATAAGAAAGACCGCGACCAGTAAATTTGTCTTCCACGTGCCATAAAATTGCCTTAATATAGAAAGTTTTTGCATATACGAAATATATTTTTTTATAATCTTGAAGTCAAGATTTTGGAAACAAATTTATTTTAAACCAAATTAGCAAAATATTAAAAATTAATAGAGTTATAAACCATTCAATTAGAAATTATATGATCAATTTTCGATATTTTTAAAACACTCTGTGTAAGTAAAAAAAAAATATTTTGAATACTATATTATATTTAATTACATGCTTTGAAGCTTCAGCTACTATTTAAAATCAAGTTTAATGTCAAATACACAATAATTATGTCGATCCTATTAATGTGTATTTTTAATTGTTTTTTTTTTCAAATCGATGATTAAAAAAAATAAAATGTATTAATTATATATTAGTGTAAGGGTCCTATCTAAGTAAGAGTAAAAAAAACGTCAAATCTAGTGTATAATTTCTGACATAACTAAATAATAACCCACATTTTCGTAAAAAACTCGAAAACATGAATTATATTTGAAAGCGCGCCCTTAAATGTAAATGAACTATAGTCATTTTAATGGCCAACATTATTAAAAAATCTATTTTTGTTACCCCAAAAAGAATACATACGTTTGTACGTAAAATCAATAATATTTAGCATTCTTGTCTCGCAAATTCACCCATCGCGGTCGAATCGATATAGCGAAGTATAAATGATGTTTTCACGAATATGGCGGCGACGGCAAGAATACGTATATATGTAATATATAAGCAATTTTCGGGCATCGTTAGCTGAAACGGCCGAAATAAAGACAAAACATGTGCCACGTCCTGGACACCGAAAACTATAAAGACGTCGTTATCTCCAAGTTATGTTGGACCCTTGCATTATAAATTTGAATTTATCCAGAGCGCTGGACGCTCTCACAAGGACCGCGTGAAGTGGTGGGGAAGAACTGCCGGGAGGGGTGGCTGGTCCAGGGGGTTGAAAATATAACCATACTACCTTACCAGGGGAAAATGTTATTCATAAGAATTTGTCTCTATTTTGATTCATAATATAGGCATGAGCTGTGAGAGCTGATACGTAATGCCATTTTATTTCGAAAATATGGTTTTTTGACTATTTTCCAATTTTTCAGACTTACGTTCACATAAATCAGATTGACGGGAGATTTGGTGCTGTGGATTTAATGCCTGATATCCATGTAAAGCATCATCAGTTGTACGTGAGTGAGTGTGAATACCGTGTGAGAGATAGCTATTTCTATATCTGTATTAATTGACCCGATGCTTATTCACCAATGTGATTGTCTATTGACCAGATTTGAATAGGCAGATTTCACATAATCGGGAAAGCTTGTACTTTTATTCATAACTTTTATACTTACGTACTTTTATTTTGTGAAATATGTCCATTTTAAATATTTTGTTTCATATTTAAATCATAATTTGTATACAGGTGAATATTATGTTTCAGACCGATATAAATATTATTAATTTATTAATTATACTAATGTTAATGACTCTAGCTGATTTTTTCAGAATATATAGTGATAGAGTTTATGGTAGTTTTAGATAATGTCTATATACACATATAAAATCTCGCTGTCAAATCGAACTATGTGTAGGTATACTAACGTTGTTTAAGTCTTTCTACCAATCTCACCCTGATCTCTGAGTTTATCTCCAAATTAAAATCTCAACACGTATACACGGTTTTAAGACGTATCATAACTAAATTTGTAGTATTATCTCATAGTGTTTCCTTCCATGGACATGGGCCTTAAGACTGGGACTGATGGTAAAGTTTGAAGGAGGCCTGTTCTTAGGGCCGGTCGTGTGATCAGTAATAACTTTTTGCTTTGGTAAAAAAAGTTACTAAAGTTTTTTTTTTTTTTGGAAAAACGAGTTGTTTGTTCGTTGGTAAAAAAAAAATCTTCTTGAAAGCACACCCAGATCTTCGATATCCGATAATAAAAATTTTATGGTTAAAAATGGTTAAATAACCATCGATTCACCACGAAAAGTCATCAGTCACATTAATACTTTAGAAGTTGCAGAATACGACAATTAATTCTTCAATATTCCGCTATTTTAGTGATGAGAGTTCGTCCGATCGTGATCTCATTGTTTAATATATATAAGCAAATAATATTAAAAAATTTGACACCAAAGTGACAGGTCTCGAACGCAGGGGCGAATAAAGCTACAGATAAAGCATAAAAATAATCATATTTCATGATTATTCACCTTGCCACACTGAGAAGCGAGATTGTCTTTGACAATAGTAAATTTGACGTATCAACATCCCGAAATCGATTTTTACAACGGGCGATGGTAAAAATTTACTACTGATTACACAACCGGCTCTTAAAGTGAACGGAAATAATAATAATTTTTTGATCCAGCCAAATATAATACAGAAAATGTTTTAATAAATTTAAAAATAAGTGTGTTAAATTGAAATTGAACTAAATATGTAAATGAATTCATTTAACCGATGAACAATTATTACGTGCCAATGTAGGAATTACGCGGTATGTCCCCCTTTACAAACAGCAGTATACAAGGCAAGAGTTAATATTTTTAAAACTAACTTTACATTGTATAGTTACTTGATCAGCTTCAGGTTTTGTAGTACAAAAAAATGAAACGTGCATTTCATTTGTACGCATTTGAATACACAGTATAAAGTCGAGTACACTTTGCATTTGAATAAACATTTTTAATATTTACTTGTACATGAGTATGTATAAATACTTCTCGAGTCGAGTTCTGTACGGGTTTGTATCAGTTTGCATTGTTGGAAAATGCTTTCAAAAGTTTTCGCAGCCATTTTATGAACGCATTTTACAACTTTATGAACGGCGTCGTTCTCTTTTCGAATAAACTTAAATTTTTGAGATTCCTACGTTTTCAAGTTACGAAGCAGAAAGAGATGTCGATGGTGCAGTTTTTTTTTTTTTATTACGAACGAACCACACAGTTACGGTCGACGAGGTTCACATCATAAATTTCTTGGTTGAATCAATTGGTATTTTATTAATTGTGCCATTAATTTAATTTGGACGTACATGACTACTACTATTTAGCAATGCTTTTTTTATGAATTTATACAATGTTGACAGTTTGTGTGAATTATAATTTGATAATCCACCAATAGTTACTGTAGTCACTTTCTTATAGTGAGTATTAACTATACTTCATTGTTTATTGTTATCATACTTATAATAATAAAATGTCATATACTAACAATAATTTATTGGAAACCATGAAACATATTAGATTTGTATAACAGTATATTTAGCACAAACATAGTTTAATGAAGAAATATTATATACAAGTTTTTATACCTAAATAATGTATTGATATTATACAATATAACTTATTAATTTGTAAAACCTAAAAACTACGTATAAAAGTTCTGTGGCAAGCAAACAGGACAGCATTGACCAAATGCTTCCAGAAATGGCTTAACTTATTTATGAAAATAGATTTTTGGTTGTCATTAAGTTTGATAATTGTGGAACTAGTATTAAATTGTAGAATTAATACCTATGTTCAATTTTGATATCCTTCGTTTAATTAGTTTTCATGGAAGAAGAATCGATGAGATAGTTTTAGAGATTTAATTGAAAAGCATCTCAATACCATGTACACCTGTTGAAATTTTGATCTAGATATAAATTCGGAGACCAGCTAGAGATTGGTAGAAAGAGACAAAAACTTAAACCGATCTGTCATACACATGAATATTATGTTCCAAGCCGATGTTGTTTCATTCATAAAAATTTCAAGCGTAGCTCGGGCTGTGTATGAGATGACATCGTCCTATTGAAACCACATATGTTGCAGGGTCAATAGATCAAATTCAGATACCAAGATGTTTTATAACATTGCCTCTTGTATCATGATTGAAGGAGGGCCAATGATTCCGCAGGCTCACATCGCGTACCATACACTCTCTCCACACAACTTTGCGTGCATGTAAAGATCGTTAGTGTATCAATTATATATTTTCTGTGTCCCAATAATGGCTGTTTTGTTTATTAACAAAACTCGCCAAACCGAAATTAGCTTCGTCGTTCATGATGATTTTTTCTAAAAGCTGGGTTTGTTTTTGTTTTAATATTTTAATAACTTCAATACGTTGTTGAAACTTTAGATACTTTATAGTAAATTGTAATTAACTATTCTTTATAAATATTAAATACTAATTGATAAAAAAATGCCAAACCAAAATAACGGTCATACAAAATCGGCCTGGAACATAATATTCATCCTGTATGAACACAAACGTTATTTAAAATCACCATAGATCCCTACAACAATCTATTGTAAAAGATATATATATATATATATTTATTAAACATTATTACTAATATAAAACGTTAAATAACAAACATTTATTTAGTTTTAACTGCTACTGGGGAGATGAAAAAACACTCAAATTCAAAGTTATCTACAAGCAAAATCTGTATCTCAGAGATTATCTCTAGTTAACAATCTCTTACAAATCTTATTCGTGGACACGGAGCCATAAGCGATTTTTGAGTTAATGCATTTTTTGAGAATGACAAAATTCGTTAGTCATCAGTCAAAAATTATGACATTTTTTAGATATTAACGATCGCGGAATTCAATGCTGGATATACATCTAACGACAAAATTTGAAGAGAATTATCTTGGAAGTTTGATTACTTAATTATAAACTAATTAATATTTGATCTTACATATAATACAGGTATAAGATAAAATTTTATGTGCGAATAATACCTGAAATCACCTATACGATAGTTAATTGAATCAAGCCTTTGATCATTATGACTCAATTTGATTTCATCGGAGGTGAACAAAATGTATACTCGTTTAAGTAAAAATATGATCTTGAGTCAGTTATATTAAAAAAATTCCATCATAAATTGCCAATACCGGTATTTGCAAGATGAGTTCAGTATCGTCGGACTGTGAAGATGAGAGTGAAGGCGATAGACCTCCGCATTCTTGTATATTTTAAATTATATATATGAATTTTATATATTGTATATCTATTTATTTATATATTGTATTAAGTATATCTAAATAAAGATTTTTAACGTTTTATTGACGTCAATACTGTGACAAGATTATTGGGCTATAAATATTAGTACTGACTTAACAAAAATGTAAATTTTGGATATATCTAATATTATTAAGTGAATATATATGTTAAATAAATGTGAAAAAATTTGTGGGGGATTATTTTCTGTAGGACGTTTATTAGAATTAAGAAAGATATATGGACAAAGCTGCTGCCCAACTGAGAAACAAAATAATTAATTTAGCATCAACAAAAGCAGTTCGGATAGAAATTAATCTTAAGAACGGGCAACAAAGAGGCGTAGATTATAGCTTTCCGGTTACTTTGATGGAAATTATTGCCGAGAAACAAAAATTCCTTGTTAAATTAATATTTCATCCGCAGGAGTCGGGGGAGGGTGGTGGCTTTTGTTGTATCGTAAATTTATAAAAACATTAGGGTTAATTATAAGGTGGCCGGAGTCGATCAATTATAAATATTTTCACAGTCGCGCTAAAGAAAATAAAGAAGGTTAACTCCTTTGATTTATTAAATTAAATTACTATGTTATATTTTTTAATGATTTAATTACAGTCCGCCTGCTGCAACTATTTATGTAAATTGCGCCCACCTTACTAAAAATTAAAAATAAATAATATCTGCAACATGACGTATCCCAAAACAATTGCAATTAAAGTTTTTTATGAATATAATAAACTTAATTATATTTTACAATATTTAATTACAATATAACGTTTCCTGTTAATTTAACAGTTAATAATTATTGCATAATATGTCTCATTTTTGAAGAAAAATGAATTATTTATATTTAATCGTATTCAAATAAACTAACCAAATTATTTAATATTTTAGTTTTAAACTACCTTATGATGCATATATACTAAAGTAAACTAGTTTCAGTTGGACCCAACCTTCTTCCGGACAATATAGTATATAAACTGATATACCTAACCTAACCCAACCTTCTTTAGGAAAATAGTATCAGTTTATATACTATATTGTCCGGAAGAAGGTTGGGTCCTACTAAAACTAGTTGCCTTTAGTATATGTGCATAATAAAGTGGTTCAAAACTAAACATTCTATTATTTAATCAAAATGTCAAGCCTCAAAGTGTTTGCTTTTTTTAAAAACTTAATTATTATCGATATGAGAATATGTCGCTCAAAACTGTTACATAATTGTGTCCATTATTATGAAAGTGGTCTAAGACACGTTTCTTTCGTTTCGAGATATTTAAAGGTTTGTGTTTGAATTGATTAAAAAAAATTATATTACACAACACAATGTTTCAAAATTTTATTTAATCTATTATATTTATAATTTATTTCGACATGTAACTTATAAGGAAATAAAAATATTAAAGTTAACATGACTTGCCTGACAATGTTTCAGCTGAATAGATTGCAATCTATTCTAAATTCGGCTGCACGGATAATATATGGAGTTTCCAAATTCTTTCATATAACATCCCTTTTACATCAGCTACATTGGCACCGATTCCCTGAAAGAGTTGAATTTAAATTGTGCTGGTTGATGTACAAGGCGACACACAACATGGCGACTCTGTATCTTCAAGAACTTTGTATCCCAGACAATTTGAATGGTAGACGTCAAACTCTCAGGTCAGCCTCTACTTTAGCTGTAGGAAGGGTTGTAGAACCGACCAACCGTTGCCAGAAATCTAAATTTAGTGAGCGGGCATTTGCAGTTGCAGGCCCAAAAGCGTGGAACTCTTTGCCTTCCGTTATATGGAACAGTGCATCAGAGACTTTATTTATGAAAAAACTAAAAACGCACCTTTTCAAAAAATCATTTCCATAAGTAAAAATAACGATTATTAATTTTAAAAAATAAATAAATTGTAAAACTATTAACAGTTTATGTGTAAAGCGCCTTTGAGGTGAATTTTTTTTACGAAAATGGCGCTATACAAATTATCCATCATTATTATTATTATTATGACTTATTCTATTATCAAAATAAACACTAGCGGAATACCGTTGAACGTCATAACAATATACCACTTTCGTTTTAATAGGCACAAATATAACATCCAATGTAATAATATCGGTCAGAGTAAAGTAACACGCAGAATGAAAAAAATATATTTATTTTTAAGTAAATATATTTTATATTATCCAAAATATAATATCAGCAATCGGCATAATAAAAAAAACCCGGGTTTGGATCAAAAAAAATAATTAGATCGCTTTTACTCGAGAATGTAGTAAGAATGCTTTATGAATAAGATGATGTATCAGGATATGAAATATTTACAAATTTAATTGTTTCATACATTTCATTAATACAATCAAAATATAACACATGGGAATGTGAAGAATCTAATTAGCAAGCGTTACTCTTAAGGCTGAATGTGATTAATTAATCTAATAAATCTTAGAAATATAGTATGATCACAGACCACTAAATAATCTGTGAGTATGATATAGAAAAACGTTAAAAAAAAATTTAATGTGAGATTTTTCGACTCATGCAGAGAAAATTTTCATCAAAACTTAATTAAAATCACTTCTTGGCAGTGTTTCATTACGATATTTCTACGTGATACTAACGGAAATACTGCTGCCATAGTGAACATTCATTATAGCAGATATGACATAGAAACCAACTATAAAAGACAAAAACTAAACGTTCTAGAGAAAGTTTCTGAAGGAAAATTTAGTTTTTTTAATCAAAGTAACATCAAAACTACTATACTCTACAAAATGAGAATAAAATTATAGTAGAAAACCAGAAAACTAAAACGAAATCGATAAATACCTATGACTTATCACTGATGAATAAGATTTTAAAATTATTTTATTATTGACGACATTAGAGTGTGTCCAATTACACACAATTACTGGATTTTCACCTTCAAAAGCATTTTTATTATGACAAATATAGATATCTCACAGAGACGAAGCTATTTATATTATGGGAATATTATTAGTGGAAGTATGGGTATTACAGGGCATACGACCTGTCTTCATTATATTTTATTATTACTAATTAATATTTAGTTTTGAATTACACGCTATACACATTTAAAATTGAAACAAAATATTATGTTAAGATTTCTCAGTAAATCAAGATTTTAAAGCTAAGCAATGTTAAAGCACCTTTTCTTCAATAGTAGAGTTACAATAAATTTCTCAACCCTTAACAAGTGATATATCCCTACGTATGTGAAAGTGGCTAAATATTATTTTTATATACCGGAACCCACATTTTTTTGGTCTTCTGAAGGTATTGATGGACAATTAAATAGAAATCAGATACACGTCGTATATGATATCCATAATAATTATCAGTTTGTTTAAACATATCGACGTAAAGTAAATATTTACGGATTTGTGGAGGATTTGAACGCAACTCACAGTTACCTGGCTGTTAAGCTAGGCTTTCAACAGCCATAAACACTCCTGGTGCCAACGTTAGGTGACATGCCACAATAATATCAAGCTACAACCATTGGGAAGATCGGCGCGTGAGCGTTACTCGCCTACTCGCCGTCTTCCCGGCCACAAGCTTTAGATCAGCCTTCAGTAGCTACTAGCACGATTCTTTGTAAAGCAGTGTCTAATAAATCTAGTATCAATCGTAGGTAATTTCTCTTATAACCTGTTTTAGTCCACCATTATACATATTCCTTACACTCCGCGACCACTCGAATATAGTGGAGAACTGGGAGATATAGGGCCGCCAGTTCCTGCGCGTACTACTACCTTCTGATCAATACACATATACTTCGACGTAGTCCACACATTTTATCATCACAACACAATTAAAACACTTTAATCTGATGACCCCACATTGGGTGACACATAATATGTATTTGAACGTATTTGAACATACAAATAATGAAACTCTATAGGTTGTTACAAGATGTAAGCAATTCCGGGTCCCTATATAGATGGTTTTGTCAAACGATAAGTAAGGGTCCCTTACAGGTATACTGAAATTTATATTCTAAAATGAGGATTAATTGGTTTAATTATTTAAACAATGCAAGTATTTTTGTGCTACAAATAAAATCTTAATTTTGACTATTATGTAAAATTCTCCGTAATACAAAATTTTTCGTAATAATATACCTATACTAAGACAATATTCTGTACAGTATATTGATTTAATTAATGTTCAATAACGTCCATCAGAGTGTAAAATAATAATTGTTGAAACCACGTCATAGTTTTCTTTCAGTAAGGTTCTACAGGGTAACTCCGTTTAAGCGTCCGTGTGATAGAGGGTTTATATTTATGGAGTAGTTTATCACTGGCATTATCTGGGATCACGAGACTGCATCACGCAGAGATGAAATAGTCTAGATAATTAAGGTATCACTTGCATTGAGAGCGTCTGAATGATGTCATAAGTGATTAATAAACTCAAAAGGGATGTGCAACTACGTAATTTTAAACAAAATATAATTCTTTCAAAATTTTACATCGGAAACATTCTTGTAAATATTTAAAATGACAAGATCAAATAATAATATTACGTTTCTCCATTTATATCTATGACTTTCTGGGTGTGACGACCGTGGTGATTTTGTTAGTGTCGTTAACTTTGGTAAATAAATAAATAATAATGGATAATTCGTATAGCGCCATTTTCTTAAAAACTTTCACCTCAAGGGCGCTTTACATTAAACTGTTTATAGTTCTACAATTACCTTTGTTTTTTTTAAATTAAAAATTGTTATTTTCACTTATGGAAATGATTTTTTGAAAAGGTGCGTTTTTAGTTTCTCCTTATATAAAGTCTCTAATTCACTGTTCCTTATAACGGAGGGCAAAGAGTTCCATGCTTTTGGGCCTGCGACCGCAAATGCCCGCTCACTAAATTTAGACTTCTGGCAACGGTTGGTCGGTTCTACAACCCTTCCTGCAGCTGAAGTAGAGGCTGACCTGAGAGTTTGACGTCTACCATTCAAATTGTCTGGGATACAAAATTCTTGAAGATACAGAGGCGCCATGTTGTGTCGCCTTGTACATCAACCAGCACAATTTAATTTCAGGGAATCGGAGCCAATGTAGCTGATGTAAAAGGGATGTTATATAAGAGAATTTGGAAACTCCATATATTACCTGTATTATCCGGTAGGCTGTAAAGTACTTGCTCAAACGGTCAGGTCTGTGAGACTCCTGTCATAGATAAGAAATATATCCTGTCATCTCATCTATGTCTCATGGTTATATCGCGTCGCATTCTCTTTCCTTATCTATGTCGCTGTCAAATGTAACATGAATTTTTGTTCGTATTTTTCACGTTTGTACAATTCTAGGGAAAGCAAAATTCTAGAGAGAAAATGCACTAATAGAAAAGCAATTCTTTGTGCTGCTAGTAATTAAATGAAAACTTTGAGAAAATCGTTAATTGTTTTGTTAATTAACAAAAATTTCAATTTAGTGATGCGTATTACTCATAATACTGGAATTACTGAAATTAATTTGAACTACCGCATTAAAAAATTGTTAATACATAAATAGTTTATTCCGATGTATGTAAAAATTTCAGACATTATTTTTAACTTTTAATTTTTCAATGACATATTGACATTAATTTAACAGAATCCTCTATTTATCAAAAATAAATCCAATAATTTATAATATATAGAATAATACTAAGATTTTTATTAACATTTTTGAAAGATCGTTTATAATAATTCTTTGCTTTGAGATTTTCACTATGATGATTATTATAAAAAATGCTTTACCAGAAGCAAAGTTTCGGAGTCATTTTCAGGCAAGCTTTTGATATGAATATTAAAATATTTTTAATAAATATGTAAAATAACGGAGTCAAAGCAATAGCCATGCAAAAAAGGTGTTACGTAAAAGCAGGTGAATGGGAGAAAATAAAAAAGATCAAGGTATTTTCTGGACTTCCTTCTTGATGCTACTCATAAACAATAATTTGCATACTTTTCCACCTTTAGAATTATGAATAATTTATTTTATAATGGCTCTTAAGAAAACTTTATTTGATGAAAAAATACTTAGAATTATATCTCAAAATACAATAATTATTAAACGTATAATTATAATTTAAATCGGTTTACCATACATGTACACGATCCACCATTAATATTTTTTTTAAATATAAAATCTGATAGTAAAACAGTCAAAGCAGCATTATGATACATAAAAGGGAATAGACAAAGACAGAGAATGTGATAATTCATCATTCATACAGGTAGGGAAACGGATATATTCACTTAAATGATTGATGAAGAATGAAAGATATACTCGGTTATCTCAGAAACCAAAAAAAAATATTATAAGATATTGCCTAACAAATATATTAACGTCTATGACACTATTTCTAAAGATTTAACTTTTTAATATAACATAATATATGTAACCCGTCCATAAAGAAGTTTTTTTTAGTAAGTCAAAGCTGTTAGTTATTATTGTGTGTAAAAAGGTTATCGAATTTTTAATTGTTAAAATTAGTGAAAAGTACACAAAAATAATCAAACAGAATTCAGAAAAAATTCCGAGATTATTATCCATTTAAAGGCTCTAACTCTATTGTCTACGACCCCATTTACTAAAGTGTTGACAGTCCTTATTACGAGTACCCAGTCTGCGCAGGTAGTTGGCGAATCTATAATGGTACAAACATCTAGTTGTGAGCTTTCGATTTCTTGATGATATATTATTTATTATGTTAATTTTAAAATAATTTAAATTTTACAATCACAAAAAATGTCAATCGTAACATATATGTAGGTACATTTTTAAAATATACTTTAATATAATAATAATAATATTGGATCATTTGTATAGCGCCTTCTTCGTAAAATCGTACAAATTTTCACCCCAAGGGCGCTTTACACATAAACTGTTTATAGTTACATTATCTTTGTTTATAAAATTAAAAATTGTTATTTTCACTTGTGCAAATGATTTTTTGAAAAGTTTCTTCTTAAATAAAATCTCTGATGAATAAGTATTTATACAACTTTTTATTAGGGTCATTAACGACTTAAGGTTTCCAGTACCGTTTTGTAGCCAGTGATGCGATTGACTCAAGCGCGGGTTTAGACTGTTCACCATAACGCTATGTCCTATTAAATCTGATTTCGAAATTTGTCTGCTATATATATCTAACAATATTACAAACATAAATAGAAAATGAAAATCTTATTTCTATCAATATGTGAACATAATTTACATAATACATCTATGAATTTATTTACAATATATTAAAATAAAACATCTAAAGTAATTTATAATTTCCTCTAACCGAAAGAAAATATTTGGAATTCTGTATGAAAATATTTGGAATTCTGTATGAAAATATTTGGAATTCTGTATGAAACGGAAATCAAGTATTTTTTTTTGTATTCATTTGTGTACATGTTCGTTCACTGTGTGTTTTTGACGGCGGAAAGTGTTAAAATTTGAGAACTAAAAAAAAGTTTTGCAAGTCAGAAATTTTTAATTTCCCGTTCCGGAACATGATACAGACAAAATTCTCAAAGTAAAAAAGCTGTCTGTGTAAAAAAACAATTTTGTACTTACATTACTGAATTGGCAAGATATTCGCACGTGCTATTCGTATGATTGGATTATTATTGATCGTATCATTTTAGAAAATATATAAATTTAGATAAAATCTCGATAATAAAATACGATATTTTTTAGCATCATTTTCGTAAAAAAATTAATTCACCTCATGGGCGCTTTGCACATAAGCTGTTTAGTACTACACTTTGTTTGTATTTTAAATTAGAAATTATTATTTGAATTAAGAGATATAATTTTATACTCTTTTTAAAAACGAAGTTTCTGATGCACTGATCCTTATGATACAGGGCAAAGAGTTCTACGCTTTTAGGCCTGCCACCGCAAATGCCCTTTTACTAAACTTAGACTTCTGGCAGCGACTGGTCGGTTCTACAATCTTTCCTGTGGCTGAAGTAGATGCTGATCTGAGAGTTTGACGTTTATTATTAAAATTGTGATAATATTAGATTTTTTTTATTTTTATAACAAGTAATATGCATGCTATAATTTGAAGTATGAATAAGCTGGTTCAGTGTGGAGTGACTAGCCAGCTTACATAATTTTGTAATAACTTGACTTATTTAGGACTGATCTATAAACTTATAATGTAGAGTTTTTTCATGTAAAACATTATTTATGCTTGACTGACACATTTATTTATTTCTTATATTGGCCAGCCATATATTGTATTGACAATATCTCTTACAAATACGAAAGAGGAGATGGTGCACTTGTCGTTGATTTACGTTGCATAATACTGACAAATTAAGGCAGAATATTTGACTCGTTAGCGATTAAATAAGATATATTTTATTTTTTAATAACCTTATATATTTTTATGTCTCGTAGATTTTAGTTAGATGAGTTGAAATTAGTTTATTTAATCCAAATTGAACTGTAAACATTGAAGTTATTGGCGATGAAACGTTTGACCGTTATGGCCCGTGTCTACGATGTTCTCGCAATGACACTGTTACTTTGATTGGCACCACTGGGTTTCTTGGATTATAATAATGTACATGTGTGTGTGTGTGTGAGTATTGCCTTCCTTTTCGGAAGCCAAGAAGACGGTAACCGAGGGGTCATTCTTATTACATTCCGTACTTTGACTAGTCTAGCGGTACAAATAAACCACCAGTGTGCGCATAGGTCGGTCGAAATTTAAAGAAGACAACCCAGCTGAGAGAACAACCACATCAGAACAGAAAGACAGCAAAATTAAAGAGGTTAGTGCAGTTCATATACCATATGTGTACTTATTATTAATCGGAAATCTGGGAACCAGCTATCGGAGGCGTTTATATAAACAGGCACTTTGATCTCCGAGAGTCGCTAAAGGTTTAATGTTAAGATTAAATGTTTAATTCTAATCCCCGCGCTGCATATATGAGCTAATTCTTTATTTTGTATCAAATCGAATTGAGAGAAATTTATTCCATGGACATGGACCATTGCAAACGTGTGACCGATAAACACGTAGTGCCGTTGTACCATGGGTACTGCATGTATTGTATTTGTCGGTTTTAATGACTTTCTCTACCAGGTGTGTTATAGAATATTACACATCAAAGATGTTTATTTCCATATCATCTAAATATATCGTAGCTACTAAATAGATCACTCTTCTAGAGATATGATTTATTGCACTTAAAGGGTAAAATAATATCTTTTTTCCGTGTCCTGTATCTGGTGCTAATGAAAAACGTATTTCCGTAAACGACCGCACGTCAAAATTTTTCATTTTCAGCAATTCAAGATGGCTGAAAAAGGAATAAAGGAAACCGAACGACAACCAAAATTCAGAAATTGGCAAGTCGTGCTCAGAATACACGAGCATCCCTTTTCATATGTTTCATAAAATGTATGCTTCATACAATGTGGCTGTTTCGCAACCGGTGATTTATAACAATTTCAAAAATATTTCTTCTCTCTACTTCGTAAAAGTTTTCATTTGACTTCCATAAAAACGCACAAAAGCTCTTTGTTCGCAGTGATAAAAAGTTCGCGGGTCAAATTTTGACCTTTCCATCAAAATGGAACGAAGAAGTATTGTCCGTCGGATGAAGATGATTTTTTGATTACAATTTCGATATTTGATTGATCTGATATTTTCGTGATACCTCAAATCTAAACTGTGATTGAATTCAGCGACCATCACTCAATTATCACCAAAACTAAAGATAAATGTAATAAATATGTATTATAAACTTAAATGCAGGTAAATCAAAAATATCTGAAATAGCCGATTTAAAAAAAAATCTGCAATATATATAGCAACACACAATTACTGGATTTTTATCTACAAAGGCACTATTATTAAAGAAATATCAGATATTTCATCGAGATGAAGCTATTTTTTTTTTATATTTAATGGAAAATATATATAAATATGGGGTAATTAAAGGGCTTACGACCTGTAATTCAGCTGGCTTAAGTGATTACTTAATAAAAATAGCTTCGTCTCTATGAGATATCTGATATTTAATTTTAAAATTATCAATATTAACTTTGTGGTTAAAATTCATTTTTTTTTTATTTATTAATTAAGTGATTAATAAAACAAAGATAATAAAAATATCCAATATTTATTTATTTAAAAAAATATTGACCTTTTTAACACAAACACTATTTTAAAAATTCCCAGTTCCTAAAATAGAAAATATATACAAAAAGAAACTCAATTATTCAATTAATCAAAGTAAATAACATTATAAAATTTGAAACAAGTGCAAGATTTCAAAATAACTTCAATATCCAAAAATGTTACACCAAGCGCTACCAACAAAATTTCATATATTTAGGCATAAAAAATTTTAATAGCCTCCTTACAGAAATAAAGAAGATAAACGGTATAAAAAAAAAACTAAAAAGGAAATTAAACGAACACTTCAAAAATAAGCACAAGAGCTAGTTTATTCTTTTGAGAGATACAGTGAAATACAAAAAATATGTAACTTTAGTTTGTAATATAATCAAGTAGGTATGTAATTCATACATAAAATTGTAAAACAATTAAAATAAATAAACAAAAGCAATTATTAATTTAGGAAAATAACTAATTTTGTGTTAAGTGCAAAGTTAATTATTTGACCACAAAGTCAGTGTTATAAACATTATAAATTAATAAAACAATCTGGATTGTAAAACTTTTTAAAAAATATATCGAGAAAGTAATACAATTAGCATTAATTCAATATTATAATACGTTTCTTGAAAACTATATTCAATGCAAATCTGAAATAAATCTCATAAAACAATAATTTTACAAGATTTATAGTATTTTTATTATTTTTAGAGTGGACTAATTATTTGTTATATATACATTACTTTATATTTAACGTTATGAATCAGAATAGAGGATCACGATACACATACAAATACACAAAAAAATAAACTATATTATCAAAATTATATGACAGGACTCGATTTTTTATTTTTTATAATATAACAATATTTAAGATTTTTTGTGTATTTGGATATTATACCTTTTTAAATGGGGTAATAATCAATCCGATTTACTACGAACAAATAATACACATATTAGAGATGAGCTAAACTGTTATTTCAACACAAATTAAATGATCTAACTATAAAGATGTACCTATCTACGGACAAAATCTATATAAAAAAATATTTTACTTTCTACCGGTATGAAAATAGAACTTCACAACAAAAATGCTTTCTCATTAAAAATTGTATTTTTACTGTGATTGTGAATATGATTGTACCTAAGGTTTGAGTTCTATTTTAACGATGATTGGTGATTGACTCTTCATAATTCGGCGAGCAACTATTGGTAAACTAGAAACTAGGCCATGTAACAGTTAAATCTTAGTTCCCAATGATCGTCACATGCTTACCAACAACACAGTCACAATAACGGTTTAGCTCGTCACTACATATTTGCAAATATAATAATTTTATACAGATAATCATTCATGTGATGATGGATAACAAATATCAAATAGTACACAAAATTAAAACGATTTAATTCAAGCAAATATTTAAGATAAACTTTAAATATTTCTTATTTGATACCAGTATGTTAAATACAGTTAATGAGATAGTCGCTTGTATAATCTCAGCTCTGATGCTTGAGATTTTTAAGAGATCACGTGACGGCGGTTAGTGCGACAGATTGTAGCGTGAATGAGTCACTTCAGGATTCATTTTAGATACGTTCAGCTAGAGTTTAACCAAACTGAAACTATTCAAATATATCATTTCGCAAAGGCTGTGTAATAAGAATACGTAAAAGTCAACATTTGCTGAACGTACTGCCTCAGGCGGAATATTATTGGTGGAATTTAGATCATTGAAGCTATAGAAACGTAATACATTAATATAGATACTAAAAATAAATACCTATATGTTATTGATATTTTATAAGCACTGAAGGACGTGTTATGAATAGTACTTCATATTATATTATGAAAAATATCACATTCTAAAGGTCGAGAACAATCCTATAAAACAATCGTAGAACAATGGTATTGGAAAGTGCAACTGAGTTATTGGCTTCTGACCTTATTTATGACTTATGGGAACAAAATAAGCACTCAAATACATTTTCAATGACTTAGGTTTTCCTCAGTAAAAATAAAATCAATCTAAATAATTAATATACGTACCTATATTGAAAATAATAATTTTTTGCATTGGAAATGTCCAAAACTATGCAAGTCATTTGAATTCTACCCATTTTTGAAAATTATTTATTTAATTTAACATGTTTGATTTGATTACGTACTAACGAACAAGAAAAATGCTTGTACTTAGAAATAAAATATAGTGTTTAACATTATCGCCATACAATCAAACCTATCAGGGACTACCAAATGTATAGATATGAATTAACGCAAATTTCTCGTTTCAATATTTGCATTTTGGTGTCACTTACGTGATAGCTTCGGTATCATTTATGCAATCAAACAGCTCAACGACATTTTTTAAATGTATGACTCGATTGGATCGAAAATTTAAATATGCATTATTGTAAAAAATACGTCTTGTTTATACAAAGATTTAATTTTCGAAGAGTAAATACTTTTACTGTTGTAGAAATGTATCCTGAACTATCGGATTTATGTTCCGTGGGTGGATTTATGTTTCCACAAGTAATGTTTGTAAAATGTCTCTCGTTCCGGAACTAATGTTTCAAACTCCTTTCATATATGTACACTTTATTTCACATCTTTTCATTTACTAGTCTGTGGTATAGATGATTTTGTCTAAATTAATGTTTTAAATAATGTACCGCGCATTAAAAAGATTTTAATTGGTAGAGAATTTCGTTTTGATAATTACAAATATTATATACTATATACATAGTTTTATAATTTTATGAACGAAACAGTAAAAGATAAATATAAAAATAATTTAATTCAATATATAAAAAATCAAATATTTGTCAGTCTATCTCCCCAAACCAAATTTTGCATAGTTATTTTTTAGGACCCTGAACAAAAAAAAAATTTGCAGTCTTTCCTAGTCATCCCACTCCCTCCCTTCCTATGAAATCCGTTTCAAATTTCACTCAATTGCGATGTAGGACTGTACAGTTACCATAGAGTTACTCGATGACATCCCCTCGAACATCTCATCCAAAGCATGCCAGGATTAAATTTTGCAAATATTGTTACTTATAGATGGATACTAGTGATGGTAAATCATTACGTGACTGTGATTGTGCCACTGATTGGTGACTGAGATTTAACGATGATTGGTAACTAAGATTTAACTGAGGTTTACTTTTTACTGTTTTTTAGTTGCTTGAAGAATTAGGTTAATCAATTATCAATCATCGTTACAATCAAACACAATCACAGTCATAATCATGGTTAAAATAACGGTTTTACCATCACTAGTGCATACGCAAAATAAAGGCACTTCCTTACCACCACTCCTTAATCATAACCACCTTAAATTTGAACTTAATCTGAATTCCAGCAACGCCGCTAGTAATATATAATTTAGTCAGTAATAGTAATCAAACATTTCATTAGTAAAACAACATCTCGGGATAGGCTTACCACAGATTGTAAATAGATTATCTGAAGTTCTGAACGGCCAGGAATATCTGAGGCTAGAAATAAAGGTGTTATTTTATTTTGCACTGAGACTACATTCATCATGATTCTTATTACATTTTTCGCTTACAAGTGAAGATAAAAAAAATAAATTGACGCGTGCAATACAGACTTGCTTAATATTAAACTATTTTAACCTAAAAAGCTATAAATTGCGATGACCGCGGATTTTATTAGATTAGCCAGATCGCTCTCACCAAGTATTAAAATGAAATATTTATAGTATATTTTAAACTCTGTATTACTAATACTAAAATTACATTACATTGTATGTATAGTAATCAATGGTTAGTGGGGCCAGGGTGTACTTTGATACAAAATATTCCGCATAGAATTTTGTACATCGAATATCGTGCATTGGACGGGTATTACGAATTATTATTGACTACCAATATTAATGTAACGTAAAAGTGGGGGGCTAAAATCAAAAGCTGCCCTAGTACTTTTTTATTTAGCACTACACCACTGATAATAAATTTGTAATATATATACACATATATACTTCTAATTTTATTTTAATGTGATTATTTCGTTTTATTAATTATCTAAATAAATGTACGAGATGCATTACGTGCAATAATTTATTTTTCAATCAATAATGATTTTTTTTGTTTTTCAGATATATTTTATCTTATATTTCTACTATAAAAATGTTTTTTTCTCTTATAACTATATTTTCATGGGTTATAAGAGGTCATCACTGGGGGAACGGGTCTCTTTTCCATCGTCCCTTCGCAATAGTAATAATCAATATCTAAGTTATATAATTGTAAATTACTGTAAATACCTATTGTTGTAATTAACGAATATTGTTACACATATCTACTGAGTTTCACTCGAAAACAACTTGAAAGTGCAAAGTGAGAAAAGAACCCCAAGGGAATTCGGTGGTACTTCCAAAGATACCACAATATTTTATTGTATTTAACTTAAGAGTGCGAAACGTAGACAATCCCCATCAAATTGGGAGAAATGTTGGAGAGTTGTAAGAGTATAGTGTTGCGGAGAATTTATGGACCAGTGTGGAATGGAAAAGTTTGGGAAAGAAGATACAATAACCAGTTGTATAGTATTTATCAGAACTTCAGACCCTTCATCCATACAAAACTACGGTAACTTAGATAAGCGAATTAACAAAATGAGGTGGCAATGCAAGAAGCGTGGATTCCAAAAATAATTCTTTATGGACACCCAGGTAGGTGGTGGGAAAATAAATAAAGAAAGGGCCCATTCTTACCCTGAACTGTTACAGGAGTGGTTACTCTCTTGTCAGGTTACTCTCTTGACAAAGCAAAGCATCGCGGGTCTAATGTGACCATAATTTGAATGTAGTATAGATTAATTTTTTAGCTAATGTTTATTACTCCTTCATACTAAATTTAAGCGGTATTTATTAAGAAACAAAGAGTACATAGTATAAGTTAATAACAAAACGTTTAGTTGAACCTGAAAGCATATTGAGACCTTATAGTAAATAATAATATAATAAGTAAATATCAAGTACTGATTAACTAGGCGGTTACAAGAGAAAAATAGAGTTACATAAGGTTTGTAGTATCGTAGAGACGCTCCCTGAAAGGAGATTTAGACAGAACATGAACGCAGCGCGATTACGACCTAAAATGAATATACAAATTGAAATATTATTTACATAGAGACGATGCGTTAACGGGATCAGCAAAATAGTTTGCTATCTTTATCTTTCTGTCTACCTTCCTAGCATTACCCAGCAGGTCACCCATGTCCTGATAAAATTCCTAAAAATTTCTGTCGTTGCGTTGTAAATCGCCGTTCCTTGGAGGGCGATGGTGGTGGAGAGCAGAGAAGGGTAGGATAATCTAACGAAAGAAGTAGTAGAGGAAGGAAGAAGAAACCAATTTTATGCTTTAAAAAATGACTAGTAGTTATGTAAATATTTCATGTAATATTACACAATATTGTTTTGTCTTTATACATTGTAATTGTTTTTGGCATGTATTATCAATATTAGTGAATGCCATGAAATATCCGAAACTATACATAAATACTGAAAATCGTACAATTCTTATAAGATTACACAAATATGGACCCAATATATGATTCAATCAGGTAGAGATGAATCAGAAGCATGGATATCCAACAATTTAATATAATGTAAACAATTCTTCTACTAATAACTCACTAGTCCTACAACACTCCCACTCCATATATTTTAATTTTATTTTTTATTTTTTATTCATATTTGATTTATCTTTTTATTCCAAATAACACCATAACAGCACGAAAAAAAAACTGGCTACTTTAACACAGACTTTAGTCTAGCAAAGTAGCCAGAACAACGCTGTATATATCAGAGGTGAAGTCTACTCCATCCCACA
Source organism: Eubasilissa regina (assembly GCA_022840565.1). Taxonomy (NCBI): domain Eukaryota; kingdom Metazoa; phylum Arthropoda; class Insecta; order Trichoptera; family Phryganeidae; genus Eubasilissa; species Eubasilissa regina. Next base: position 10,685,332 of record JAINEB010000007.1, on the reverse strand, counting down.
CAATAAACTATGTATTATGTATGTTTATTAAATAGAAAAAAATTGCTTTTCGTGGTGTAAATAAGAAAAAAATACTAACTAACTATTTAATTGTTTGTTAAGAATACAAAATAAGTTTTAACTCCTACCACGCCAGGAGACTATCAAACAGGTAGAGGTAAGCAGATTTAACCAAGCATATTAGACGGTGAATAATTTATACTCGGAGAACTTACTTTTTGAACGCGAAAGGGTGAAAGTTGACTTTACGCACTGAAAATGTGATCGTTCTGAAGAAAGTGTGGAAAGAATATAAATGATCGTGCACAAAACAACTATGTAAGGAAATAATGAATAGCTGATGAGTATATAGTATATAGAATAAATAAAGATTTAGTTATAGTCGCGTCTTAACAGAAAACGAGGCCACGATGAAAAATGGTAAAATAAGGTAAAAATGGTATTAATTAAGATGATACAACAAACCGCGTGAGTAAATAACATTGCACGCGCTTGTGAATAACGTGTCGACGAGTCGGGGACTTCCTGCTAGATTTTATATGATCTTTTCATGATTCTTGTTAGAGAAAGTAGGTTTGTATTTTTGCAATTTTTACAGTTATATTTTTGATTTTGTATTATATTTTTTCTATTCAAATGGTTATTATGATGAATGGTAACTTTTGCTTGAAGTTTGGAATGGAATACCACTATACTCGTATAAATATTTAAAATACATTTATTTAACTGTGCGCTAGAACGAATAGCTACTACAACGAATGAGGTTCTAGAACCAACTGCATTCGTTCTAGAATACCCGACCCCGAGTATTATTTTATCGAGACGAGTCTAAACGGGACAAGTAATTTAGGGTATACATGAATAACTCGGTACGACAATAATAAATTCTGAGAGAGGATATTGTCAGAAGCATTAAAAATTCATAAGTTTGTTTATAAATACGTACGGCCTGTTTACACAAAGGGTGGGGAAACGGAATGTAGGAAATGTGATAAGAAGAAGAGTGCTATAGGGACAGCATAATAAGGGTTCAAAGATAAACCAGGAAGAACAATTTACCTGAATTTTCTTACTGTACTCACAGCTCTCCTAAACTTCAGGAACGACTTCGCCAATTCACACGAAGCACTCTGAACACAATAATAGTTGCGGTATGTTCCGCGAGAAAACCGAAATACACAAAAGCAACAGTAACTGTCCAATCAAATCAGTGGGACGTTCACTTCTTGACAGTTAAAAAGTCATAGACAACACACAGAAAAGTCTGCTCTGAGGTATAAAGTAAAAACAGGAGGGGACATACGGATAGGTATAGTAAACCAAATGGTGCATCCACACGCGCACAACGACCGGCGATCTCGTCTAGTCATAAATACCGAACACGACCTATGTTAACATATATACCCTTACGGCCTTCATTTATCTTTGCTATAAACCCTTTGCTTTAAAATACTCTAGACTTGTGGAGTCCAACGACTAGATATAAATTAATAATATTTTAATATATTTAAAAAAATTAAGATACCCGCAGTTTATTTGAATTTATGGATTGTACGTCTCTTCACATAGCAAAAAATTAAATTGAAGTAAAATAGTTTTAAATACACATTTTCAATAACTTTTCATGAATAGTAGATAAGTAGCACGTATGTCTGGTTGAAACTCGTGGAATTTACATGGTAAACCCCGAGATAAGACAGTTATCTGCCGCGCAACACCAGGCGCAACAACAACAACTGTATCTAAACAATTATTACAATAAATAATCATAAAAACTTCTACGTGCGCTAGCGTAGTAATTGTGGTTATTAAGTGCCTAACTTTGTCATTTAAACATGAAGCAATTATAAAGAGGTTAGTTTACTAGTGCTTCATTTTATCTGCTGAAGTGTTGAATCGCATAAATTACATTTTAACGAGCTTCTAATTAAACTATGAAAATAATTCATTTAACCTGTAATTGCAAATTAACCGAGACTCTTTAACATTCCACGCGAAAACCAATTAATCTTGTTACTCATTTTCATTTTTAAAATGAGTTAATCTCAATTTATTTCTCGTGTATTCTGTAAAATTATTATCAACTTCCGCTAAGAAAATTGACTTGTTACAACAACTCATACAGAATACTGTTCGGATTGGCGTGTTATTGCAGTGCATCTACAATGCTTGCCGGAGGCCGTATACATGCGGGCGTAAAGTTGCGGCTGGAGCTCAGCACCAACTCTCTGGTGTAAGCGGCGCTCTGGTGGAAAGCTGTTTCCTGACCAGAGAATGGAAACGACTACAGAATAACTACAAGTACAATAATGGCCATAACGGAAGTATTTATATTTTGTTTATATCTATATACGTGTGAACTTTTTATTTATTTATATTTTTCTTGGTTTTCTTTTCATAACATAAATAGTATTTCGTAACTTTAATGTAATGTATAATATATATTATCTTTATGGCGAATCGGGTTAATACGGGAATAAAAAAAAAACCCGATCACGCTGGAATAAACGTATTATTATTATTATTAAAAATATCGTTTAGTAAATCAATTTTATTTAACCTACATCAAAGAAATTGTGAGAATGATAAGGAATATTGATTTACAAAACCAATTTGTGTGTATGTATTTTATATTAGTAATATGAAAAATATTTCAGAAATAAAGTAAAACGTGAATGGGCAGAGAACCATAAAATATTACTCCAAAAAATTATACAATATACTACCAATGGAAAGATAGGATTCGACCAATGTTTAAGAAATTAACAATTGATTAAATAATTAGATAATGAGACGATAAAAAGGGAACTAACAACGAGCACTACACAATGAACAGAAAATAAATATTTTTACAAATATTAATAAACTCTAAAATATTTTTTAAACAATAGGCCACCATCCAGTATAAGAAAAATGCTTCTTTCAATTTCTTTTCAGGTTCTATATTCATCTCAATTTCATTCCTGTTTGCCCGTCATCGATCCAGCGGGTCTTTGGCGTACCTACATTTCGCCATTAGGTGAGGTCTCCACTCACTCATCTACGTAGATATCTGAAATCCTCTCATCTCATGATGCCCCACCCACGTATTCTACGTCTTCAGCTATTTATTCACTCATTTATGGTAGTTAAACAACCAACATGGATCTTTCCGTGACTCTTGAACCACCTTGAGCGTTGTTATCATAGTATCGGTGTGTACAAATTTTGCATTGTCGAAAGGCTTTATTCTTAAAGTATCACGCCATGACACTATCATGGAGAGTTTGATTCAAAAATCATCTAAGGTTATCAAAAATTGAAATTGTTTCCGAGAGTTATTGAATTACAATAAAGTAATTTAAATGTTTTAGAATGATATAAAAATTGTGTGAGAGTAAACTTAGTTCGATGGTAAATGATTTTACATATTAAATATCGTCGGATTCTTTATGGATAGGTGGTCAGGGACTCTTCACTAAAGTGCCAGAGAATATATATTTAATAAAGCAATAATTATTTTAGGTGCAAGAGTTTATCCCCCTAGCGAAGATTAGTATTCAGTATCGAAACATTACTTAACACATGCATTACTATCGTCGATCCTGGAGAACCTTACCAACCAGAAAATCAATAGTTTTAGTTAGACTTTTTACATTCATTTTTTCTCTAAAAACGGAAGCAAAATATAAAGAAAACAAAATTTAAAACGTATCATTCTATTTGGATTACTTCTCGTTATAGAATGAATAAGTATTTTTTACTGTAGCTTTATTTCTATTTCAAATAATTTGCAATATTTGTTAAGTACATCGATAATTTTCTATTGTTTGTTTGCCCAGTTGTATTACAACTGCTGATCGATCCACGATGATACAGTGAAGATACTATATTGAGCTCGAGTGATGGAGTGGAATGAACAGTATTACATTATTAGCAGTAATCTACTTGTTCTTCGCCCTTTGTGCTTCATCTTACTTAAGTTCTCAAAACAAGGAAGTCTCGCTTGAGAATATAAGCCTAACTTAAAATACGTGATAAAGGAAAATGAATACGTCGGAGGCACTATTTTGTATTCAATCATTTTCATTTTCTCTTCATACCATAATTGTTATTATCTTTATCGTTTTAAAATCAACTATCTTTTACCTTGAAATTATTCTTGATGTACATATGTACTAGAGTGCGTTGAAAAATGTTTTTTTTGACATATGGCAGTGTCATCATAATGCCATAGCACTGTTTTATTTAAAACGTTTTCAATTTTAATTTGTAGAAATATTATGTTAATAGCAATGGATGGCTAAAGAAAATAAAGTGTTAGGTTCAAAAAACGAAAACATATCCTTTTGTTCGAGTTTAACCGATGAGTTAAGGCATCGGAGGTCGCTAGAATCATTGACTATGAATTTAGTCATTTACTATGAATAATTGCTTCTGAGTAATATATCCATTACTTTTGAGGTTTCTGCCAAAAAAACTTGGTCGCCTTGAGGCAGAAATTCAAGAAAAATAAACGGGAAGACGGCATCAAGTGATTTTTCCACAAGTTTTCCCTATCCGTATACCATTCTAATTATAAATTGTTATTCCATATCCATCATATTTTCCTGAGAGTGTGCCATCAAATATTCATCTTTATCTCTCTATGCAAAAATATCCGAGAAATCTTCTTTAAGACGCTGCTTTTCAAAATCGACTTGACGACTTCTTCATCTCCAAACCACTGAATTTCTTAAGGTGTGGAATCAAAAACTGCCAGAACATTGGGAGTCAATCGTAAACGTTGCAGTTGAATATATATAATTGTTTAGTATATGTATTTTACTTACTTAAAAAACAAATCTTTAAATTTATTAAAAACACATCGAACTTACGCATCATACCAATATATAACACAATGTATATAATATAGAATAACACTTATGTATCTAGAGACGTTCTTCATTTCTAGGAAACTATTAATTCTTTCTTTACGCCTGATATAAGTTTCTTTTTTCCATTTCAATTCTGTCGTTTTACACCCGCAAAACGATTTATACTTTCAGTTCAGTTCCTTACTAAACCATGATTTGGTATGGTGATTCTATTTTGCATTGTACGGGTATATCTGATTAGCAATGAGTGCATTAAAAGCAGTAAATCACTTCGTTTTCCGCATATTCTGAGCAGGATAAACGGTGTCAGACTGAGAAACGGCGAGGGGATAATGAAATCTGTCTCGGTTCTGTAACGGATCTAAAAAAAGATAAAGTCTGCGGTTAGTTCATTTGCAAGTCGTAATGTGAAAATCTTCATCTGCCTCTGACAACGTCCGAGTGCCATTTGCATAATACGATTGTGAGACTGTCCGCGATGAACCCGTGTCTCGACGGTCTGAATAATTAATTGCTGCTCACTGGCTGGTATGTTGAAGACTCGGAGAAGATGAGAGGAGCTGATGTATTTTACGGTGGCGTTTATAACTGCAAAGTGAAATTAAGCTCTCATCCTTCACGTTGAAATGCAATATGAACGACGTTAGTGAAGTTTTCACGTTAAACGGTTAATATAATAAAATTCAGAAAACATGCACAGTTTTGTGAATTACAGATTAAATAAAATTAACAAACAGTAGATAAATCGCATTAAATGTAGCTATTGTTGAAATAACAGTATCTAAAAAATCTTAAATTAATTTAAACATATTTTTATTGAAAATAAGGAAGAAATTAAATGAATTAAATTAAATTTTTCAGGTGAAGATATCCACTACTACACTGCACGTGAATATAGCAATGTACACATAATTTAGGATTTTGATTAATATCGGCTCGATAGAAAGTAAACAAGGGGTAACAATGTTTTTTTTTTCAATATTATTAATACAAGTAAAACGATATACAAAATAAATCTATCCATCGAAAAAATATTTAATTGCTACCGGGTTCCAGCCTGGATCTTTTCCTATCCGGGGAAGCGCATTCTTCATTTTTGCAATAAAATATATTTTCGACAAATTTTGAACTAATATTTCCAATTGATACATCTACTTATTCATATTTAAAATCAATCAAGGTGAATCTGAAATACATTTGGTTCGAATAACGGTAGCAACGGGTTGATTAATTTAATTTGTATTAAAATACCATAGAACTAATAATATATAATAATTTTTTTGTGACGGCAATTTCTGCAAAGTAATTCCTGATCTTACCCTGCTATTTATTTGTTGTTGGGAATCATTATTCCTTGTCACTTTTGTTTTCAGATATTTAAACTGTTTAACAGATTAAAATTTTGATGTCTTACGATGAATGGTGATAATTATATAATATATAAACTACATACAAAAGTCTCAAACAATAAACATAAATGAATGTCCCCCATTATAAATGGTAAAAACACAATGCGAAAATGATAATAAAAAATAAATGAATTTTTTTAAAGTACTATTTCTAACCCCTCTGATTTTTTTTCTTTTGTTAAAAAACCAACGTAATACTGATGTATGTATGTCCATTTAAATAGTTTTAGAGATCATAACGATGTGGAAGTAAATCTTGCTCAATTCAAAGTTAAAAAATAGCAACTGAAATGAGAATTGATGGTCTAAGTAAGTGAGTGATCTTCGTGTATTTTTCTTTGTACATAAGTATATCGCGACTTACAAAGAAAACCTTTAAAAAAGGTCAAGATATCTCACAAGACAAATAAAAAACGAACGACGGAAGTAAAAAGTCTAAGTTGTTGTAAGTTTCTAAGAATTCGGCGAAACTTTTTTCGATTTTTCTCATCTCCCGGGAAAGTCAGTGGCGGGCGGTTTATCGTTCTTCATTACCAGCTTGTCTTGTAATATTTCTAGACAAAAAAATATTGTCACAGGAAAAAAATTCGATTTATTAACAACATATTATTATCTTATTATCTGAAGATTGTAGACTTCCCTTGACAAATAATTTCATATTAGTGTTCAAAAATACAAAAAAAATCTTGTTGAGGTACAGTTCCCATAACTTAATCAGAATAACACGTATAACTTTTACGATAAGTTAAACAGTAAGTATAAGTATGAATAGAAGTGGAAATAATGAACGAAATGTTCATAGGTTTTCAGTCATGAAGTATTAACATATTATTCAACAGAGAAAAAAATAGATTCGAGTACAATAGTATAAATAAAAAATTGTATCAATAAATATTTTTTATGTGTATTTTATATTTAAAAAAAAAACAAGTACAAGAAAATTTTATTAAGGATATTTATTTATGATATTTTAAAATTTAATTTAATAATACAGCGGTTCCCAACCTGTGGTACGCGTACCCATGGAGGCACGTGGTGGATCGGTTAGAGGTACGCGAAAAAATCATAAAATCGAGTTTAAATAAAAACACAAACATAGGTTATAGAGTTTTAATTTACATCAAATATAAAATCAAAAACAAAAGCCTGTAAATATCATTAGGTTAATTTGATTATTTAGCTAACCTATTATTATTAATACTCGAGGTGTGTCTTCGAAAGAGTCTAGCACCGTGGTTATGATTGAGATTGAAGGAGGTGGGGTTAAAAATATTACACAAGAGCGCTTAGGTAGGTGCAATGAAGAGAGGGGGTAATCGTCAATGATAAGTCTATTCAGAGGGTACGGGAGAGAAAAAAGGCAGAGAACCGCTGGATTAATAGATAGGTACTATTTATCTAGGTATGTATTATTTTTTTATTTAAAATTTGAGGTAGATACAAATAAGTTATTTACTTACCTACGAAAGAACATATTTAAATTTGAGTGTTGAAACCATAACAAACAGGCAAATTTCTAAAAAAGTGAAAATTGTTCATTGTTTGACATTTTTGGGTAGGTACTGAATAAAGTATGTAGTTACCATGGTAATGATGTAATATATTTATTTTATCACTTTTTTATTACTAAGTATGTTTTTTTTTTGGAGGGAGGCGAATTAAGGCGTTTTCTCGCATCAAAATACTATTATTTTTATTTATTATTTATTCGTACAGAATAATAATATTTTATTTAATCCATATGTATTTATTAAATGATCTTTATTACGTATCTTAAATAAGAATGAAATAATTTAGTCGATATCGATGGAATGTGACTATTTATTTAATAGTTCAGAATACCTTCATTTTCAATATATTGTACGCCACTGGGGAATCAATGATGTAACCCTCATTAAAGTTTTGTCGTTTTACGATATTCAACGCTAGCTTTATATTTTTATTATTTTATGAAATTGCGTAATATTTGATAGGAACTAGAGCAAAGTTTGGTCCATAGTGGTGGGACGACAATCGTATTATTTTACTTCAACTGCAATTCATTTCTGATATTACTTCACACAAACCCGATTTATGAAATAAATTACACTTTCATCCCAATACAAAGCTACTACAAAGATACCTACTTCATAAAATATACAAAATTCTCTAAAATACGCGATATAAAGAGTAGGAAATTAAGGGAGTCTCAGTTAAAACAGAGTTTATATGTAATATTAATTTTTAATGAAATCATATTTTATTTATGAAGTTCTAATTTAAAAAAACAAATTCCATCATAATTAAAACAATTTTAGATAAAAAATTTAAAAAGGTACATATAAAAAAAACAATACATCATTGTTGTCATCACCTGGACGCGAATCGGACTCTTGTTTCCGGTAGGTATTTAATCGATTAAACTATGATGCGCTATATGGAAGACCCCAAATTTCATCTACATATTATATTTTCGATGTGAGATATCTATATAATGACTATATTTTTTCTGTTTTAATGTGAATTATCTAAATTTGTCCGAAAATAATATAACAAATAATTATGTTATAAAAATTATGTTTTCTCGGACAAATTCCTACAATTTGTGGATCGCGCTTGGCATTGCTCTAGATTAAGATTTAATTACTATTTTAAATAGCTTAGAAAGTAGACAGAGCGGACTGTCTATTATATATTTTATTCAGAATCCTAGAGTTACTCTAGACAATATTTGGAATGAATGGAATTCAATTTTTTAAACATTTAAGTTGATGTAGTGAAAGTTCAGGTCATAATTTGATTCATATCGATGAAGAGTATCAAAGTATTGCATGTAGCATAAACAGAAAGGTAGACACAAACTTACTTTTAATTTTATATACGTATGTAGATATAACGATACAAAATAATAAAGCAAAGAAAGAAATACATAATGTATAACAAATTATTAATAAATAAAAAATCATACAAAAACATCCCTGCAACAAGATGAGCAAGTTTTAGCAAACGATATAATTAATTAATTTGTTTGAATGTATCAATATATGCAGGGCCTTTACATATTAAAATCGGCGGAGAGTTTAAATAATTTTTTATGAAGTCTGGAAGATTAATGAGTAATTAAACTTTTTATTCGTAATGGATAAGTGTTTCATGGATAACTAATAGTTGATGAGTTTTGTGCGCATTTTCTAATAGTTTATATGTTTTGTAGATGTGCTTTTACATCAGTGTCTTTAACAGAATATAAAGTTGATAAATCGTGTGGTATATCATTTTTTCGATGACCAGTGTTACGAATATTTCTTGTAAAGGGTGTCCGGCGGAAAATTTTCAAGTTTAATATTAAATTAAATAAAAAACTACAATGTTATTCGCATATTTAATTTATACAAAATTGAATTTAATGATGCTCATTTAACGTTTTATGAACAATATCTTCTAAATGCCGTCCATTTCTCTCAAAACACTCTTGCAATCGGACTCTTAAATTTGCGAACACGCGAGAGCAAATCGTTGGTTCGATGGCAGCAACTTCACAGCAGATATTTCTTGTAGGACCTGAATTGTAATTTTATTTGTTTTTTCAGTTGAAGAGAAAAGAAATTTTAATCTTCATCTCATTTCCATCGCATTCAGTCTATTTTAGTTCCTCTTCTGCCAGCTCCAGGCTTCACTTCTATACATCAGTGTCGGTACCAGAACTCCATAATGTTATGTATGTAGTGTTTATGTATATTTTTAAATTCGGTGCTAGTGTATTCAAGTGAAGTAATTTTTAACAATATTTATTTCGTTTTTCTGCTGTAGTTTATAATGTCATTGACTATTTTATTTGAATTAGGTTGAACATCCTATTCTATCACATCCTGTTTTCACAAACTCAATTATTATTACTATCGAACAGTCAAGTGCAGCAAGCCCCGTCGTGCTAGGTTAAACTTTGCCCCGAGAGCTTTTACGACTACCGTCGAGCTTTGAAAGCTTCCGTACTATTAGAGTTGTAAGTACGCGCAGGATTCTGCATTAATTTGTAATCAGTATGTGTATTTACTCCCTCCCTCCCTCCACTCCGCTCGGGGGAAACTTGTTAAGTGTTTCTGCACAGTTTTTGATTCGTGACAGTTATTATTCAATATTATTAATTGGAAATGATTGGATAAAGTAATATTTTGTACAGAGACAAATATGTGATAAGCATAACAATGATTTTCACACATTACACAAAGTACATTTCATCCATTATAAAAGGTATGAGTAAATTGTGGTTGAAATATTTTTTCAAATAAAAAAATATCTGTTGCGATAAATTCCGAAGTTTTTAACAGATTTAAATAAACGTAAAAAAAAAACTGGTGTATCTTAGCTATGCATGTATGTTAGTCTGAATAGGTATTTTATTTTAAAATGGTAGTAATTTATAACTCTTTTAATATTGGTCCACACATAGACAAAATCTAACAAATTCTAGTGGCTAGTCTTGGAAATTTAAAAAAAATCTATGTATTATATTTATTATCTTGAAACATCAAGGTATACATACATTGTGAGGATGGGAGTCTTCCACCGACCAGATTAATGTAGAGCATGAGATAATGCGAGCACTTTTCAGATTCAGATTACCTACTTACCTTTATTGCTATCTAATGTTCATCACTAGAGGAATATGTTATAAAATTTAAACAATAAAATAATTACGTGTAAATGTTTGTAAAGAGAAATTAGATTATTCAAGCAATGAAAGAAAATTTTAGTTTAAACAAAAAATACGTAATCAAAAGAAAAATGTAAATGAGTTAAATCTGGAAAAGATTTATACAAAATAAATAGACTAAGATTACTTCTAATCCTAAGGCACAATAAAAGTTAATTCATGCGAGATCGTAGAAGAAAATCGTATTTATTGTTCACACTTAACATGCATAATACCGCGATCTTTCAACATCCAAGTCCGTCATCGGGTCCTGGGATCCGAGATGACAACTCAGCATCTCAGTATCCATCCAGATTAGTTCCATCCATAGTTTGTCGAGAGTCCCATATCTTAACAATGGTAGGTCAATTTACAGAGCGCAGCCGTCCATACAATGATAGTAATAATATCCAAAATTTACCTATCTATCAGGGTAATCGAAGGGTAATAAGAAGTGGCATCGAACAACAGCCAACACCGAACCGAGTGGCCGGAACCCGGCTGATCCACTCTGAACGGCGCTCGGTTCGTGCGCGTCTGCTGACGGGAGAATGGGCCCCACCGTAGCGTGGACAATTCACATTGACGTGGTAAAACCATTATTAAAAATAACTGTTCAAAGGTTTTTGGTGAAACTTTGTGGAATTCCATGATTATTTTGTAAATTGAGTCAAAATTCTGTTTTATTCCACTACACTTTTTAACGTTTTCGGGAACATCTTCCCATTTACAATCAAAGTTGATTTATAATATTGATAATGGATTAATTGTATATCATAATCTAATTAATAAAATTAAAAAACGTTCAAAAGTGACCTCACGTGGATTTACATCAGAAGAGTGTATTTGAGTAAAGTAAAGTGTAACAAATTTCTTAGGGAACGAATTAGTTTCACGTCTGTTTGAGTACTTATTAATAAAATTGTTTTTTCTGAAACGAGTTGTTCAAGTGAAACCGAGAAGTCGAGATACTTCAAATTCTTACAACGCAAACTTTAAGATTGATTATGTTAACGTAAGCGTTCGGCAAATGCTTGCCAAGAAAGCTTATTCCATAAGGGTAGTTCGAACATATGTATGTGATATGAACACTGTATACATCGAAGGGGTATTTTATCAAGAAGAGTGCTTAGCCGGAGGATGTCAGCGGCAGGTCTTTGATTTAAAGGGGCAGTAAAGTATGTTATTTTTGGCGAAATTCGCACAAATAGGGGATGAGAGCGGAAATATGGGAGAATATTTTTTCTATGAAAGTCAATTTTTTTATAAGTCACCAAAAATTGATAGTTTGTTTGGTGCTGTTCAAAATACACATTTGATTTATTCAACTTAAATTTAAATCAGAAAAAAATGTCCAACTTAAATTGAAGAGAAATTGGATATTTATTCGAAGTGTAACGGCACATTCAATTGAAACTTTAATTTTTTTTAAAGATCAAACGGAAACCAATCATTTTTATGTATTTATGTGATCGAATGTGTGCCGCTTGCGTTTAAACCGATCGGTGTTATTTGAAGTGAAGATGATTCTGTATTTTATAACGATATATAAAATTTTATAAATACAACCATGTTACATTTTAAGAATAATAAATAAAGATAAAATAAATTATTCTAAATTTTAAAATCTTTTTGGTAAACTGTGAAAAAATATTTTGATAATAAAATCGGAATGTTTAATAATTTAACAAAATAGTTTAATATACCGTAGTTACCTATATAAGTACATAAAGAATACTAAAAAACAATTATTTGAAAATACTCTAGAGAAAAAAGATACTACTTAACACATGAAGGTTACCTTCGAGAAGAAATAATAGATTTGCTATGATGTAAGAAAGTTGTATGAAAATAATAATCTTTGAAACCTAAGGAGTTCAGAGGTAGAAAAACATTTAAAAAAATCATAATTTGTTTATTCCTTTACTGAGAAAAACTTCACAAAACATAGGTCTATGATATTTTAAATACAAATGAAATGTATTAATTAGAAAGATATACATATAAAATCAGTTTTATCGAAAAATATTCATGTTGCTACCACGATTTGAACCTGGATTTCATTCCAATCAAGATGCATTAATATATTTAATTAGTTTTTAAAATATCACAGACCTATGTTCTGAATAATTACAACTTCACAATAAGAATGCGTTCTCCTTAATAATATATAAGTTGTATCAATGTGTCCAAATTTAATAAAAATAAATTGTTAATTCTGACGTCTGCTATCGGTTTACTCAAAGGTATTTGAGATTCTGCATAAAACAAAGTAGATGGTTTTCAAATAATGGAACGATAGTTGTATTAATTTGAAAATTGTAACATATGGGTTCGAAAATTTGTTGTCAAAAGTACTGTCTGCTGTAGCATGGTTAGTTAATGTACCTTCCCCGGAATGGAAAGAGATCCAGGTTCGAATCCCGATAGCAACAAAATATTTTTCGACAAAGTAGATTTTATTAATAATAAATCAAGTAGTTATGTCGGACCTTTGACATTTATATTCAGTCTTTTATTGATATTTTGAATCAGTTCCAGACTTCATATATATATATTATTAATAAAATCAACTTTATCGAAAAATATTGTTATTGCTATATATTTATATATATATATATATATATATAAATATACACAGGGTGCAACAGATCTACTTCACAATATTTTATTGGTCGATACCTGGCTAAATTACGAGTTGAAAATGAACAGGGAATATGTGCAATTTATGCACTGTTTCGGACAATATTATTGTTTGAAATTGTTAATGTTATGTATTGTTTCAGGCTTTAAATCATCTAACAAAAAATAGTCCGGTCGCTTGAAGTTACATGACCCTTAATTTGTTGTATTTAACATATATTAAAATTCAAAATCAATAAAATATTTCTATTAATCAAAATAATCGCATAATTACTATTTTTTTGATTTGCTTATGTCTCTGATATGGTTAAGATTAGTATATATATATTCCTTTAAAGTTTTCGATTCGTAATTTAGTCAGATATCCACCCATAAAATTTTGTGGACTAGGTTTGCTACATCCTATATATATATAAGAAAAATGGATATACTCAGATCAGTACAAAGCCGAAAGACCTTATTATGATAACCTTAAAACAGAAATATATTTCAATGTTACGGTGTTTAATTTAAAATCCTCACTAAGAAAATATCGGCAGAATTTATAAAAATAATTGAGACAAATTAACACGAGAAAGAACATTGTAAAAGAAGAAGAGATTATATAAGAAAGGAGAAAATTTAGATAAATTCAAAATAAAACCAAGTAAATATGTGAAAGATATGTTGTAGTAAAAAGGAAAATATTGATATTATTTATTTATTTATATATATACTGACATACATATTTTTGTTCTAACAGAGGTGGATACATAATAAACATAATATATTCTCATAGTTTATTGTGTGGGATGGAGTAGACCTCTACTCTGATATATACAGCGTTGTCCTGGCTACTTTGCTAGACTGAAGTCTGTGTTATAGTAGCCAGTTTTTTTTTCGTACTCTTGTGGTGTTATTTATCGACAGGAATTAAAAGAGAATTACAAATATGTATAAAAAATAAAATAAAAATATATGTTGTGGGAGAGTTGTAGGACTAGTGAATTATTAGTGAAGGTATTGTATAAATTATATTAGAATGTTGGATATCCATGATTCTGAGAATTGTTTTTTGTGCTTTTTTAGCCAACTCCAATATTGTTTTTGCTGCTCCTCCCCAAACTAAAATAGCATAATTAATTAAGGAGTAGCACAGTGTAAAGTACACTGGTCTTAAGAGCTTGTAATCAACTATACATCGTATTCCTTTAAAAAAGTAAATTAGTTTTCTTATGCGTTTAGCTAGGTTCGATATGTGTTCTTTCCAGTTAAGATGATCATCGATCAGTACTCCCAGATATCGAATTATTTTGACTCGTGTCAATTTTTTTGCCGTGTTTTTGTTTGCTTTCCAGTCATGTACGATGAGTGTAGGACTTTATATATCATGATGTTTGAATTTGCGCGCCGAGGTCTAGATAGCCTACTTTACCGATTTGACGATGATTGGTTGTCTAAATGGACGAATCAGAGAATCTGACTGGCAGGCAGCGGGACGAGACGTCACTTTTTGGTGAGAAAGCTCTAACAGAAGGAACCACGCTCCGAAGGAATATGGCGGCAAAAGATGGCGTAGAATAAGAGTGGGATCGCCGCGGTAGACCCAGATACGTATGGGCCTGGTCTACCTGCGGGTTGAGGAGAAACCCCGCTGTAACGAGCAAGGAGGTGGCATGCGAGCGATGGTCGATGGATGGGCGTTATGGACAAGAACGAGACGGAATGCTGTCCGATCTATTCAACAAGAGACGAATTAATGAAAAAGAACATTTTACGTGCATCCAATGTCGGGATTAATAATGTAAAGTGAAAATGTGTAATGTGAAAAGCAGAGTTACCTTTGAATCAATTATTCCATCCGAGGTAGCAGGTGATACCAGAGCATATACACACATACTTAAGGACCCAGCTTCCAGGGCTTCCTATCCTCTAGGGCCCAAAGGCACCGTAACAATGTACTTAAATATGTGCTTATATATATATTTATGTATTTTTATGGATGTAGTAGATTAAGAATAATTAATAAAACCAAAGAAGTAAATAATAAATAATGTAAGTATTACACGCAAGACCTCTTCGAATAAAGTGAAAGGTCGAAGAATGGATACGAGTATAAAAGTCTTCAATGTTACCACGACCCGCCCAAAGGGTGAGAAATTTTCATTACAAAACCGTTCATTCGCTCTAAAAGAAAATTGCTCTATAACACGAAGAAAATAATTTTCCTGTGTGGTTATGCGAAATGATTGCCTCTAAGAACAAGAACGCTGAACATCTATTATTTCGTTCTTCAATTTACTCTGTACCTTTGATGAAAATAAACGGATGTATTATTCATAGCACGTCACATGCAGGTATGCTCATTGTTATAAGTTTTTAATTTTAGAAAGCTTAGTTACTTTCGGCACTAAAACAACATTTTTTTATAATTTTATTTTATAATATACAGATCATTAACAGTTTAATGATACAATATAGCTTCGAATAAATGACCTACATTGAAAATATGGTCATTAAACCTCTTAAAAATACTCATCACATGTGTTTACTATAATGGGACTACCCACCGTAGACTATAGATGTAATGGGTATGAGTTGTGCATTGATAATTAAATTAAATATATATAATTTGTGCTTAGGATTGTGCTTTGCGTAGGTAGCAGACGCGGTCGCTTCATACATGCTTTGGATGCTCCACATTCCTTGTGTTCTAGAGTCAAAAAGCTTTGGACTTTTTGTTTCTAGCCGAAAATAGTACTACTGCAAATGAATTCGCCCTGTCCTTTAGAGACCAGTCATAACACACACTATAAGACTCGGCGCGAGCGAGGATACCAGCACAGTGGATTCTATTATTCGTGCCGTATCCACAAAGTTTGAATGTATTTAACTTTCGCGCATGCGCCTTCAGTTCCGCCTGTTAAGGTCATCGAATACTATATAAGCATTTGTTTAAAGCATCTAACGTACAAAAAACGACTTTAATGCTTACGGGTATAATGAACAGAATAGCAAACATATTACGAAGAAGGAATTTGTTTGTGTGACGCATTTTTTACAGTTTGGCTTGAAGCCGAATACTTGAAGCCGAATTATTGAAATATTGAATATCCTTCGATTATCTATTTAATTCATATTTTAAATAAAAAATGAATATATGAAATAACATGGATACTTCACCAATGCTGTAAACAAAAATAGTGAGTTGTGTGAGTGTATAATTGAATCATTAATATGATTTGAGAAGGTATAAAGATATTATCCAGCACCCCTTCTACGAAAAGTCACCGACCGCCACTGGTAGGTAGGTATGCAATATTTTAAATTAAAATTT
The DNA here is from genome assembly GCA_022840565.1 of Eubasilissa regina. Classification (NCBI taxonomy): domain Eukaryota; kingdom Metazoa; phylum Arthropoda; class Insecta; order Trichoptera; family Phryganeidae; genus Eubasilissa; species Eubasilissa regina. The sequence goes on along the minus strand of JAINEB010000007.1, from coordinate 10,668,436 downwards.
GTAGATATGTTAGTACCATGCAGGTACTAAATTCACACATAAATTCTTTATGTGCCTACCGGGACGGAAAAGGTCATATCGAATTTTCGAACACGTGAGCGTTGGCTTTTTGAGCACGTGAATTTCTTAAAAGTGTCAAAACGTATGTTTTTGTGGGTATTGAATAAAATTTGTATTCACCATAGTAACAAGTATTGTTATTTGTCACTTATTTGTTATATATTTTTCCAGTATATTTTACAGTAAGTACTGTGTTGAAATTAACTAAGAACATTTTTTATAGGCGGCGCGAACTAAAATGTTTGTTTACACATAAAAAAATTAAGACTGTGACAATGAGTTTATTAAGAATGTCAAGAAAGGCGATGCAAGGATGACTGAAAAAGTAACAAAGATATGAAAAAACAATGACGAGATGAAAGTAATACACAAGACAAAAAAAATAAGCGAACAAAGACCAATAAGACAAAAGGAAAGTGAAATACATTTTTAGATGAGTGAATAAATGGCCTCTTCAACTTGACGATAGAAAATCTCTTCGTAATTAGTATGGCAAGGATCACATTGAAAACTTTTTGTTATGTTTGTTTTGATCAGAGAAATAAACAATTGGCGAAGGAAATCCTCGATTGTCTTGTCGAGATTGTTTCGATATTGATACAGAAGTTGACAAGAATAAGTTCTGTCAAATTTAATAACCGATTTCACTTAGAAATTGCTGAAGAAGCTGGTCGTCATCACTATTTAATGTTTTTATTGGCTTCATAAAACATTAGCTTTGAGTTTATTAATTAATATAGTTTATAATTATGTTTATTTATTATAATATAAATAAAGAAATATTTACATCTCTCGTACTGTGTATTTATAATTAAATATAGATTATTTAAAACTTTGTTTTTAAGAACAATCAGTTAACCACCTTGTGAGTTATATTTAATACCGATTTCAGAAAATACAATTTTCTTTATCAATATGTCAAATTAACTAACTAAAACAAATGTCAAATTGCTCTAATATGTTTGAAATTCTATTTTAAAAAAAATACTAATTTGTTCCTGGTCTCTGACGTAACTGTCTGTTCCTGGTACGACACTATTGAGTTTCTTATAATTTTGTTGTATTTCTTCTATAATATTTTTAAGATGATTCTCATATCTTGCTATGTGACTGATCCATTTTTCTATATTTTCTCTCTTTGATTATTATTTTTTTCTTTTACCTCATATTTGATTTTTTCGTTTTTAATAGCTTTTTCCGTATATTCCCTTTTTTTATTGAATTATATACAGTGTATACTTTAATTCGATAGAGAGAGTACTAATTTTGGAAATGGTTTAAATAAAAGTTTAGTTTTAGTTTTTTTAAATTATTTTTTAGTTAAGGCAATATCGTGTTACTAAAAAATTTATACTATTGTATTCATCGAAAAAATATCTAAATAAGCCTTATATTATACATGTGTATTTTTTTTAATGCTGTGCATATAATTGAACTCTTGGAATGTTTGGTATAAACGTTATTCACACCCGGATCACATAATACTATTAATATAATGATTTTTATCTCAAATTCATAAAGGTACATATGTGAATATGTAAAAATATTTTGTGTTATTCATATCTTACGATATATAAATTCAGCTTCTATTTAGATTGAATTATTAGGTTATTAAACTGTGCTGATTTTTCAATAATACTTACTCATATTAAAACAATTTAACTGATATGTGCCAACCATAAATGTAAGTAAAGCTCTCAAAAATAAAAATATAATGTTCTTATGTAGATAATTCAACCATAAAAAGTTGCTCCAACGTAATAAACAAAAAAAAAAAGAATTAAAAGAACTGTTGGTAGAAACTCTGTAAAATATGAATTAAAAATCTTGAAATAAAAACTGATTCGAAGAATAAAAAGGCATTCTGGTATGCAGGAAAAACATAAATTCCACTCCTTTGAGTCAGCTAAACTATTTTCTAAGAATACACACATACTAGCGAAGGTAGGTATGGAGTTATCCAGGCAGCAAAAGTGCTTTCTCTGCTAAAATCCTGGAAGGCTTATCTCGAAGGAGGAATTCTTCGACTGTTAGTCGGTAAAGTTTTGTTATGGCATTTTGTATTTTGAGACTTAAACGAAAAATCAAAAGGTTAGTGTATTTTTTAAGAGATTTTCTTATCTATAAAAAAACATGTGATCTAAAGATGCCATAATTTTTCATCACCAAGGAAAACTGTGCAGAAGAAAAATAAATTTATGAATGTAAAAAAAGCGATGTGTTCCATTTCAACAAATATATTAAATACATTTTTTGAAATAATAATAATAATAATTAAGAAAGTAGTTATTTTCACAAATAATAATTTCTTACGTAAGTTTATTTAAGAATGCTCGTTTTAAAACCAAGTTAATTTCAAATATTAATATTATTGCAACACTACCAGACAAAGCCGTTTTCAAAATATACGACATCTGAGTATATTTAATTAATTAACTTTAATTAATTTTAATTATATTAACTATATAAATAGGTATTATTCATAAAATTATAGCCTGAAAATAGTTTGCCCATGAATAGCTCGAATATGAATTACGTGCATGAAGAGATCTACAAAAAATATCTATTATTACAGAATTCTAAAAACAATGTAATAGTTATTTCTATTGACAAATATTTTAGTTATTAGTAATAAACTGACATTTCAGTGAAATTTATTTGAAAGTTCATGGGTATTACCATCGATTAAATAGTAGAAAAGGGTATTGCTTACGATCATACTTGTACGATATCTGGCGTGGAAAATAAAAAATTCAGTATATACCTATTTAGGAAATTAAGTATCTTTCTATTTTTCCCTATTTTAAATTATAACGTAATCTGAATCATGGGAAACATCGGGCACCAACTGTTCGTAATATTTAAAAATAAATAATATTATTTGTGTACAAACGTCGACCTGTTTACCATTAAAATGTCACGAAAGATCTGTTTTCACCTACCGAGAATCAGTGCGCTTCGAAAAATAATGCTCACTGAAGGTAAAACATCCCCTTTTGTTTGGGGTGGATTTGTGTCAACCTCGAACGCCTAATGCAAGGGAATTGCTAAACGCTACACTCAGTACTCGTCTCATGAGTCGAGTCTTATGATGCCACTCTTGGCTGGCTCTGAGATGGTAAAGATGAAAGCATCCCAGGCAAACGATGTACTTGAAATTTTAAGGGTTAAGTGCAAGTCTGAGAAAATAGGACAAAACATAATGATTTTTAAGCATGTTTTAATCTTAAAATATGGAATAAGGGCGGGGTAAAAATTTTGAAAAATACTGTTGATTTTAGTTTTTATTTTAAATAAAAATAACGTGTTATTTATTAAGCAAAGAGTAGGTAACTGATTAAAATTTTTAGGTTCAAACACGCACTAGGACAGGGGTTGTAATATTTAATTGTTGCTAATAATATCGATCGTTATTTGGTTACGTAGGAACTGGTATTATGTTGAAAAATTTTATTATGAGGTTGGTTATTCAGAAAATAAAATAAAAATATATCGTCCATGATAATTCATTAATAATAAAAACCGTAGTTGTCAAGATTTTTAGAGAAAATAATTCTTGGGTTCCAATAAAATTCTGAACGAAAATGTTTTTTTTAATGGTTCAAATTCTGTATATTATATTTATAATGGTCCAGTCCACGAACAAGATTTTCGATTCCAGACAAAATCTGAGATATAGATTTTACTCTCATGCGATTCATTGGTATAACTATCTGCTATCATAGTTATCTGCTCAAGCGTGGCAGGAATCTGGAGTCATTTAGGGCCCTTGTTTGTGTGTGGGTCTCCAGATGGGAGATCTTCCGGAGAACTGTTGCTTCTGAGTGCTTCATCATTATTATTCTTCTCTTTTCTCTTATCCTGGTTATTAGTGCTTACTTTGGTAACACTGATTTTGTTTCTCTTTGATAATCTTCAATTTCTAACTATTGTTCAAAATCATTGTTACTTATGTCTTGTTCACTTTGTTATTTTTATTTTCTGCATTCTGTTCTTTTAATCTGCCGGCAGTGGTGCATGGAGGGAGAGTCTCATATATGTTTTTCTTTTATGCCGTCTCGTTTCCCGGAAGGGAGTGTCTTTTCAGAGCCTCTGCTCTCCAGCCTTGGTACACCATGTCCATCTTGCTGTCAATTTTGTACTCATTCAGTAGTACTATTCTATCCATGTTATTTTATGCTATTTTACTTGTATTATTTTATATATATATAAACATATTTTATTCATTATGTTACGTATAGTATATTCTTATTTACCAATAAAGTGAGTTAGCTGGGGGAAAAAGAGGGCAAATTTTGTTTTGGCAGCTGTACGGCCCTGTCATATATATGGGGCGCTATCGAACAGCTGCTTAATAGCATTAAAAAATGCCAACCAGTTACCGAATGAGTAAGACCGAGATAGGAGCCTTGAGCTTATTGTATCGATCCTAGGTTAGCGGTGGATCCGTCCTAATTGCTATCATAGTTCTCGACACACCATGTCTCAGAGATTCGCCGTCTCGCGCCTTATTTCATGATCGTCATACATCAAATACAATTGTCGTACGTCAGTTGAGTGATTTTGAATCTCCACCGTAGCAGTTAAAATTGAATAAATGTTTATTATTTAAGTGACGTTAATGTGTACTTGTCGAATTTCGTTGTCAGATCGAACGTCGTGTAAATCGATTTGAGTTTTTATCTATTTCTACCAATATCAAGCTGATATCCGAGTTTATCTCCAGATTAAAATCTCGACACGTGTACATGGTATAGAGATGTACCTTAACTAAATCTATGAGATCATCTCATCTTACACGGGCTTTAACTATGGTTTTAAATAGGTGGGCGAACTAAATAACTTTTACTCTTGTATAGAAAGTTATAAGGAATACAAATAAAATAATTTGTTATTTATTAGTATTGTTTATTTTTTAGTAGTATTTAATGCTTATAGTAGGTTTCGATAAAATATGAAATTATATTATTGGGACTCATCTACAGAAAATCACAGATTTTTCTACAAAAGATTATTGCAATCTGACTTAAGAATGATATTGATTTTATAGACATACCAAAATATGTATTACATTATCATTATATGGGTATAACAAAATATTATATATTAAATTAATTAAATGATTTAAATATATAATATTATAAGATATTGTTTATTTTCTTTGAACTTCATGTAATTCATTCTAATACTTGATCGTAACATGAATTAATTACCTATATGTATTGCAACACAAAATTGGTACTCATAACACCTGTAATGCAACAAGTTTATTTGATATGAAACCAAACGATCAAGTTTTAGTTACAACCACCAGACTGCAGTGCATGAGTCTGAAGTTAAGTTATATTGGTACAACTTATGGGACGATTTGGCGACAACTGCCTAAACTCTGTCTGCCTCGCCTGTATCATAGACGACATAATAACACTGTAGGTAATTTTACATTTCAATGGCGCCGTATTTGTTAAATTAAACGAAAATATAAGTCGAGTCATAAATAACTTCCGTTTTTAAATCACACATTTATTTTGCTGTCATAAAATAACAAAATTATATATTTGTGTATTCACCACTATTATATACGACCTTCTCCCGTCTTCATGTCAGATTCCTTCATTCCTTCCTCAAATTTGGTGGGTTTGATTGGCTTTTCAGTATTGAAGGTTTATCCATTCAAAAAGTTCAGTAAAGAATAGAAAAGGTAGTAGTGTGTCGGGGTAAGGTCCGGAGAGTAAGGTGGATGTAGTAAAACATATCATTCAACCTCAAGAATTTTTTTGAATTGCCCTTACTATGTGTGGTTTCGCATTGTCGTGTAAAATATTAATGTGTTTGTGATCGACGAGTATAGAACGCTTTTCGTAGAGTTTTGCTCCTGCTTAACGTATGTATTTGCAGTAATCGTTAAATTTGAATTTAACATCTTGTGATGAATTGTACCTTGACGATTCCACCTTTCACACAATAAAATATTTTTTCCGTGAATCTTTGCTTTCGGATCTGGTCGGTCATTAGTCCTTCATCTTACACAGCTTTCCGTAGCACTATTGCGTTGTTTGAATTCCCAAAACAACATACGACGAATATGTAATTTTTAACTCTCTATTTTAAGGGTTAGGAACTACACTTTAATGTAACGCGCACCACACAAAACAGTTGTCAAAAGACTAACCAAACCCTTATCTATTTAGCGAAAGCAAAAACTCGTTTGACCCGTTGACTCGTAGTGTGTAAATACAAACAACAGATTCTACCTATCTGCATCGGAAGTTGTTTATGACTCAACCAATAAATAGAACTGGTATTCAAGCTCAAATTATGAAAATGTTTTGTATACTCATATATTTCACTTCATGTTTAAAATTTTTTTTGTATTAAACATGACAGATCATTAATTTCAGAATACTACTGTGATTTTTCAAATTCCTCATTCTGATCTATCTTCATACTTTTATCTATGAAACAATCGATGTTTCGAATGGTGAATATGATGGATGCCACATTATTCATACGCCTCTCATGTCCGTTTGATTTTGTGTATATGGCTAGAAGTTATGAAAACTAAAAACTGCATACAGTTGACACTAAGGCACAGTTTACAAATATGGAGTAGTTAAACTGTACGATAAAAGTTATTACGCGCGAATAATTTAATGAGGCGTTTTTTATAGCTGCTGTTGGAAGGCGGCAGCGAGAAGAATGGCGTTACAGACGGTTGCTGGCTGCGTTAAAATTGCTACCTAGCGTGTTTACGGTTGCTAGGAGTTTTGTTTCAAGCACCGGTATTCAGTATCGAGCAAAGAGTGGATATGATAAACCTTCATAAATCTAATAATTTCTTCCCTTTTATATTTAAAAAAATTAAATATTGTATGACTCAATATATTATATATACGCACACTTATAATTAATATCAGTCTGATGTACTATTCCTACAAATAAATAAACTTAAAGTCAACCCTGAGACAGACATGAAATTACTTAAAAAAGAACATTTAATTATAATTGTAATAATTAATCATGTCCTAAAATGTATGAAGGAATTAATAAATATATAAACTATGTTAAAAGCATTGCAGATATACAGCTTCTTTTCAAATTATTAGACACACTGTAAAAATTGTATAATTATATCTGAGAAATAATCGATGTATTTAAAAATAATTCATGATAATTATATGATCTTTCACATTTTTTATTATTCTGTCAATACTCATTCTGAACATTTTCTCGCAAATGTATAAATATAACAATAAAAAAAAACTACTCTACCAACTGTATAGCACTAAACCGCTGCTAACTTCTAGTCAAATTTAGCAATATAACTTTACCAGTGCGAAAAACGAGAATTACTAACTTATCATCACGCCGTTTCTCCACGGGGATAGGCAGAAACAATAGAGAGCCATACTATTTTGTCCTGACACATACTTCTCACCTCATCTACATTCATACATATTCTCATATAAGCTCGCCGGTTATTGTAGCTTCTAACAGAACTATCTTCCAGTATCTGGTTGACCTGGTCGTCCCAAGTATTCCGTGGATGTCTTTTATTTCTGGTACCATCAATACTTGCGCCATATATCTTTCTTACTGTTTTCTCCTCATTCGTCCGTTCCATATGATCAAACCATTTTAGTGATCCTTTCTTAATCTTAAGACACTATACTAAGATCAGATTTACATTCTTTCCTTATTTCTTCATTCTTTACTCTGTTATAAATTCAGTCTACTTTCGTTTCTCTTCTGCCAGCTCCAGGCCTCACTTCCATACCGTGTCGGTACCAGGACTCCATTGTGCACCGCTAGTTTTGCCTCGGTTGACAAATTACCGTTAGATATAATTCCATTCAAAGCGCTGTTCACTTTATTCCCTGCAGTCACCCTCTTTTCGATATTATTCTCAGCCTTTTCGTTTTTATCAAATATACTTCCCAAATACAATAACTCATCTACAAAAACGAGTGTTGCCATAATAAAATAATATATGTGAAAGAAAATATTAAGTATCTTTTGTTTCTCAAAAAATTATGATTTGTAGTGACTAATAATTTGGCAAAGAGCTATAAATATTCAAAGCTGTACGTCCAGTTATATTGAAGGCGAGGTCACCGTACTCGGTTCCGTAGATTGAGAACCTAAACTGCCTATACTATCTGCATATGTAAACTGACGTACGAGTCTCGTCTTTTGAAAGTTCTCACGTACAAAGAGATCTAACACGTACGTTGGTGCCGTACCATATAATTTTACACACCTTACATTACTCTTTCTGAAGCTTGAGCCATTAAGAGTGGTCCTTTCGATGAATTATGTTGGAATATTACTCCGTTGCGAATAATAAATGACGTCCAATCCGTTTAAAATATTGGATTCTATAACTCTGATGATGAGCTTTAAAAAACCTACTTTTAAGCGTTTTGAATATAAAATAAAATAATAAAAAATTTTGATTTTTTATAAAAAAATATTTACTCAGAATTTTTTGTGCTTGTATTATTTTGTAAGTGTATTTTAACATTAAAGACAAAGATTTAAATGAATTCATGAATACTTTTAACGACTTTTTTTCCCATCAAGTCTTTGCATAAATATTTGTCTTTATTAATGAATATAACGTGTAGGTTATTAAAAGTTATTATTATTTTAGGGAGGTCACTACCGAGAACCGTTTACATTGAAAAGTAAGACCTAGTTTCTCAGTAACCGCTAATCCGATTTTAATGAAATTTTGCACACTTCTGATTAAGTATTAAATAAGTTAAAGAAACTAAGGATTAAAAAAAAATTGTAGTAGCTTACAAATTTTAATATTTTTTTCTTCTGTTTGAAAAAAGGCGGTAATTAAACAGCTGATTCGTTTGACATTCTTAGTCAGGAATGCAGTCAGCGATACCATGGACATTTAAAAAAAATACCTTAATATCTTTTATGGTTTCCAAAACAATGAGACTAATGTACAAAAAAGTAAACTTTTCAGGAGAACCGAAAAGCTAAAAAGTTCCACTTTGAACACTTTTCACTCACTTTAGAACTGTTCATTACATAAATAAATAATATATATATTTTTTTATTTACTTACGTAAATGTATTGTTATAAATAAAATTATTTTTAATGTACATAGTAAAAAGACATGTATCATTTATACAAAGTTGGATATGGGTGGGCTGCAGAGCGCGGCGGGCGGCCGAGCCTCAGCGGACTGCTCACTGCTACGATGATAGCTCATACCTTGGCCAGATTGTACTAAAATTTCAAGCAATTCTACTTATCGTAGAAATATGCGGATTGAATTTTCTTATACAAAAAGAAATCTAGAATAATAAAATGAAAATAAATAAAAAATAATTTCATTTTAATTTTTCTCGGTAGTGACCCCTTAATACAAATTAAATGTGTGAATAATACAAATATACAGATAAAACTGCTTTCAAATAATTGAATAACAGATAAATTTGAAAGTACAATATACATATATATGTAAAGGTAACGCATTTCCTCGGATAGGAAGGGTTCTTGGTTCGATTCCGGGTGGTAACAAAAATATTTATTCGATAACTTGATTTTATCTGTATATCTTTCTTATTGATACATTTAATTTGTATTATAATATATAAGAACTCACTTTTTATGTCTTACAATACTTTATATAATAATCATTGTCATTTCAAATAAAATGTTACTTGTATAGGTTGTGCTTTAACACTTTCATCGTTAAGGTGTAATTTTTGTTCAGAGGATTAAATTTTTATTAGAACATCACCAATACTACTATTAGGTTTATTTGCATGTACATGTATATTTTAGTAATTAATATTGTTGAAGTTAATTTAATAGTTTGATAATAATTTTGTGAATAAAAAAAATCAGAAAAATCTAACCGGAAAACTTCGATCGGTTAGTACTACGATTGTGTATGTTGGAACTTCCGTATTCGTATTTGTTAGTAAGCAGAACGCGAGCAGTACGTTTGCTCTATAATATTCTGTTCTACTGCAGACTTGTACAAGAATGTCTTTATTGGGGTTAGTGAGAATGTTGAATGCTTTACAAGGCTGTAGTGGAAGGCTTCATGGGCCAAGAAGGTTTTGACCCGAACGAACGTTGATCATGCGTACTCATAACCTTTCGCCTAACGCACCTTACAAATCTCGTGAATACTGTATAGGAAATTTGCAAAGTATAGCCTTTGTTCCGAGATTGGGATAGATTTTCTGAATAATTAAAAGATTTTAGTCAACATACCTTGCAGAGGAGGTGGCGTAAAATTTTATCTTGAAAACTTATTACGTATTCATGTAGAACGATTAGGTAGATTTCAATAGAAATACACGAAATATAAGCAAGTGACGTACAACAGTATAGTACAACAACTCATATAGAATACTGTTCGGATTGGCGCGTTATTGCAGTGCATCTACAATGTTTGCCGAAGGCCGTATACATGGATTCGTTCCGCTTCTGAGACATCGAGTTGCTGGCGTAAAGCTGCGGCTGGAGCTCAGCACCAACTCTCTAGTGCAAGCGACGCTCTCATGGAAAGCTGGCTTCCTGACCAGAGAATTGCAAAGACTACAGAATAGCTACAGATACAACAATAGCCGTGACTAAAATATAGTATTCATGTTTTCTTTACATCTATGTGTGAACATTTTTATCTTTTTTTTGGCTTTTATTTTCATAGCATAAATATTATTTTGTTACTTAAATGTATTATATTATATGTATTATCTTTATGGAGAATCGGATCTTCATAAAAAAAACCCCGACCACGCTGAAACAAACGCATTATAATTATTATTATAACTAGGGGCGGATTTATGGTGCAGAAGTGTTTTACTGGAATTAAATAAAGAGCCCTTAAAATAATATAATACAATGTAAACTACGAAGAGTAACAGATGTACATAGAGACGATGATTTAGGTTAAGCTATTAATAATAATAGACCTGCGGTCTAGAACTCCCGAATCGATTCAACAAAGGCCGAATGTACACGAGGTAATAAATACTCGATGACAGCTAAGCATGATCGGATTTGTCAGTATTTTTGGAACTAAAGTTTTATATTGTTTTCTTTTCACATCTCTATTGCTCTTGATTTTATTTCTGTTTTTTTCAATGATTCAGGAGCCCTCTGAAAAGCGGAGTCCTTTACAATTGCGACCATAAATGCGTTACTGATCGTAATTGTGAAATTCGAAAGAAGCCTGATTCGGTATCTTGTTTCAAAATAGCAACAGCATAAAAAATATTAAAAACATGTATATGTAAATGTATTTTCACACACAAATGAAAGATATAACTAGCGTCACAAGAAAACTTAGTAATGGAATTTTTTCATAGTAAGGGTTGTTAAAATTAAATGTGACATGTATTCCGTAAATACGATTATATTTAGATTAATATTTTTTTAATAATTTCAATGAAAAATATTTAAAAAAATAAAATAATAGATATAACATCTCGTAGTATGCTACATTTAATAACTGATTTAAAAATACAAGTTTCTATCAATTATTTAAGTATTTCTTTAACATCAATTTTTCAAATCCTCGTAATAAAGGGTTTTTATTAAAATTTTGAATAAAACACAGTTTTTTTAAGACAATACCGAAATTTTGATTTAATCATAACATTTAGAAATTATGGAAAGAACACATCTGATATATGCGTTTATCGGTTTTAATGGCATATTAGCGTTCTTTTAGCAAAATTTTCAATCACGGTTTGGAATAACTGTGGCTGAATTTCAGTGATACAGCATCTAATCTTCTCGTTTAATGCTTGGGTGGACGTGAACTTGTTAACATAAACGTTTGACTTCAAAAAATCCCAGAGAAAGAACTCTAAAGATATCGTACGATTTTTGGCAGCTAATTCTGGTCGCCCAAACGGGAGATTACACGATGACGATCTTTCTTCGCTGTGTATGATCTGTAGGCTTGAGTTGTTGAGTCAGTTATATTTTGTAGGCATGAAAACGCAAATCTTTCGTGAGAATACACCGCATAGTACTCCTTGAAATATTCAAATCTTGAGCATGATGCCGAACGAATGCTTTCGTACTCTCGGCTACATTTTACATGATGTTTTCTGCTGAACGCTCTTTCTGCTTAGTCTCCTCGAATTTTTTGATTATACTTGTAGCGACCGGGATTCAAATCCACCGCCATCTCATTCGGCATCGACGCTAGCGACAGCGCTGCCGGCTGCTGCTACAAATCTGGCTCGAAATTCACCGCCAGGCAGTCTCTCGAGTTTCATCGTTCTACAACGGCGGTCTTGTCGGTCCGGGAGCGCCGAGCGAGACCGCCAAATCGCTTCACATCATTTCATTTCGTAACACACACGCACCTTCTACATCATTCATTCATTCATTTCATTCTATGTCTTTCTTGTTTTCATCATACTGTCATAATAAAACCTCAACACGCGCCAATCACATATCTTTTATTTAACCACCGACATAACCCCCAAATACTCTTCACATTTGAAGCACTTGAAACATTTTGATTACCAATAATTAGACGCAATATGCGTATCGTGGCAGTCAAACTTTTACCATTTTTGAAATAATATTTAACAATAACAATGCGCTGTTGCGTCGGACAGCAATCCATTTTTAATAATTGCAGACTGCATACCATCGAACTGTCATAATGATTTGACTCTCAAAGCATAACAGAAAAAAAGGCGCTAAATTTTAATTTTCCGCTTCTGTTGGGACACCCTGTATGTATCATGAAGCATTTCTTTACCCAAAAAACCCCACATTTATTTTAGTTTAAATAAATGCGTGGTCAACGAGAATCTCATCTAGCCAAGAAAACAAACAATTTATTCTAACTAGTTTGTTATTTTCTGGAGACCCTGTTCTCTCTGTATACGCGAAGTACTCTTTTAGAAGCGAGTATTGGAATAAATATTTTAGATGTTTCTGTAAAACCGTCACGTCTCTCACATGGAAACCGAAGTAGGGAATGATGTATGCAGCAAAAGTTGCTGGCGAAATAACTGAGTGCAAGGGAAAACGGCATTACAAAAATATACATTTGAGACAGATATATGCACACACGCCCAATACCACGTTGCCATTTGTCTCCAAGGCGAAGTTAAAATGAAAGTAGCAGTAAAACTTTTTGATTGGGTTATAAACTATTGCTTTTCCAGGCACATATTTCAATAATGAACAATTCGAGTGTGATGTAATATTATTTCAAATAGAGTTAAGATGTAAAATCGTGCTAAAAATTCAATATCCTAGAAAAACGTGGTGTCAAACTCAACGTTGTGCCTCGCGACGTCAAATATATATAAATATATACTTCATGTCAAAAATAATCATCCAGAATATGGGAATGTTATGACACAAACTCATTACCAATATTGTGTTTTTGTGGCTAGTCATAATACATCAACAAACACTGTATATACTAAAGTTCGGTGTACTTTCCGCTCTGCTGCTTCTTAATTAACTACGCGATGTTAGTCTGGGGAGGAGTAGGAAAAACAGCATTTGAATAGGCTAAAAGAGCGCAAAAGCAATTCTTAGGATTACAAATGGTTGATGTTTTAGACATTTATAGAATTTCTTACACAAAAAGTACACTGTTTTATATTTAAGACAAATCTATGTGCTCTGACTTGCTCAATATTTCCATTCACATTGAGGTACTCATCCAGTAACAAATCGTGCTCACAACACGAGATAACAAGTAAACAACTACACATTGGTTCTGAAAGCAACAGCAACATACGATCAATGAGTTCTATATTTTTTTAGCTTCGAAACTATACAATACACTAAACACTAACTGTAAATCGTTCACTTATATAAAAAAAAAACTCAAATATGGACTCAATATATGATCCAATCGGGTAAAGATCATTTGGAAACAATATTGTCCAATATTCCTAGTTAAATTCAATACAAACTGTAGTCTATAAATAATTCATTTTCGATTTGAAAAGCATACAAAATATATTTGCGGATTGGAGGTGGTTTCCTACTGTAGGTACTCCCTATCAATAAAATTGTAAACTAATTAGCAATTTATATGAAAAAATGTTAATAAATAAAAACTTATCTTATCTAATTATATGTATATATAAGAGAAGAATTCTTGCATACGTTGGGCATGCTGCCATAGAGAGTGATGAAAGTCTCGAAAAAATCGTAACCATGACAACTGAGGAAAAATTAGCGAGAAAACGGTCTCCTACAAAATGGATAGACCAAATAAAGGAGTTAACCAAGTTCTAAACACACCAGAGAACCACGATGCTCAGCATTTAAAATACCAGTCAGAAAATATATCTATAATATTTCTTAAAAAATTATTCATTAAAATTCGTAGCACTAAGAAAATCAGCAAGCCAGTTTGTTTAGGCGTATGCGTAAGCGCGATACTGGCTTTGTATGTGGAACTCGTCGAAACTGCTCCCCTCCAGAATGTGGTGAAGGTACTTGAATTAATCTACGCGTTGTGTACAATGGGGATGGAAAATATCATATATAATATCTGCTCTCTTGCAAGGAGGTCATGCTCTGCATTCTAAAATAAATATTACATTTCCTCTGATTTAAATATTAAAAATTCAAAAATAAAAATATTTTCTACTAAACAATTAAAATCTATTAATTTTTAAATATTCCATTGCGTTGAAAAATTTTATGATTAAATATTTTAGTGAATAACATTAAAAAAGAATAGTTAAATTATGGAACGGATGAATTCCGTCCGAATGAAAATAATTGTAAGAAAGATATATTAGAAGCCTCGAAGAATAATGAGAAGGATTGATACCTATATATATGAGGAAAAGTTGAAAATCTGATGGAGCAAGATTATAAAAATAGGCCCGATGTGGAATAACCTACCAAACGAGCATTTTTAATGCTTTTGTAATATTAAAAATGTGCGGACGCATATTGAAAACGTTTTTTCTTTTGTATTTGACACTATTTTCTTTAGTCAATAATTAATAGAATATTTCAACAAATTGAAAAATTTTAGACATAAATATTTAATAAAATAATACAATAACAATGAAACAATACTATGACATTGAAATAATAAGTTTACCTTCGAAAAGAAAAATGCTGTAAACTTATGCATTAACTCAATACTACATGTATGAAAAGTAAAAGATGAAAAAAAATGCTTCAGTACGTGTTCGAATAATGATGATGCAGAGAAATCTGTTTTAGTGTATTTAAAAAATCTAAATGAAACTCAAAAGATATTTTAAAACGTTAATAATTCAAGTTCAATGGCATTGTGTAAGTATTAGAATAATAAAACACGATTCTAACGCTTTGAACTACCACGAGTTGAAATGTAAATTCTCCAAGGTGAATGCAGCAAAGGTATGCTCTCGTGAATTGTGCCTGAGCTCGGAGTTAGCTCCGTGTCTGGCGCGCATCCCTGTGGGAAATCTAAGGGGATGGGGTTGAACAAGGCCTTACAGATAGTGTAAGATTGCACAGGTGAGGGAGTTTAATGTATTTTTGAGATGATACTGCGAGATAGAAAGTAAAATAGTTAATATAAAAGTTGAAATAATATGTTGTGCTAAATGTGAGCTAACTGAAATTTTACAAAATATGATTTTTTTTAAATTAAGCATTTTTTTTAGTTAATTTTAATACTTGTAAAATTACTAAGGCCATAATAATAAATATTCGTTACGACTTTTAATTGAAAAAAAGGTTTTTCATTATTCCTATTATAATAGTTATTCTTTAAACGATGAGTATGTTAAGGAACTTCCTATAGAAAAAATAAAAATATCGGTTAATACAATAATTTGTCAAATGCAACACGATTAAACTAATATAATTATTACAATTTTTAACAATTAAAAGATAACGCATATATATAAACATAATAAATTTTAAATTAATGATGCAATAATTTAAAAAAAACCTTTTGACCATCTACCTTAACGTAAACAAAACAGTTTAAAAATATAAATAAAATGGTTTTGAAATAATTCAACATTTACCATGCAGATATAATAAATTTTAAATGAATAAATAATAGCGAAATGAAAGATTGACATTTTTTATTATTACTGAAATTATATCATAATTTTCAAAAAAATATTTTTTATGTTTACAAAATTTTACAAATCTTAAATACACAAATTTTTGTAGTATATTAAATATATTTGAAATTACCAAACAAAATGGAAACATATTTAAAGACGAGTGTAATTTACTCAATAAAAATATATTCCTATTTCGATATGCTCCCAGGAGTGCATATTGAAAGAGGATATGTAAAACCATAGCTGCGGTGCTCTCCACTCGGGGCTACGTGTTGGCCCGGGATCCAGGCTTCTGGGTAGCGCGGTGGGGTTGCGGACGCGGGATGGGGGTTTAATCGAAAATACCTCCATCCATACAGAATTAGGGGAAGCGAGTGCGCTTGTGCCTTTTTATTCGACCATTGGGTCACGATTTCTACATTTGCTATTAGAGACTCCGTAAAGACGTCCGCGATTTAACTTATTTTCCTGTACTAGTTCGTTTTCAAATGTATGCATTTGAACATGAATATGAACCTAGAAACACTTTTCATAGAATAATCATGAGGTAGTGAGATATTTCTCTGTTTCACTTGATGCCTACTGATTTCTGAATGATTACTCCCTAGCCAAAATAAATCTTATCTTATTCTTCTCCTTTCATATTAAAGAACAATATTCTTGTCGGTGCAAAGATTGCTATGCGGATGAACAAAAGTTTTTAGTGGGTGCCAATATTTTGTGAACGTATTTTTGTCTGGGCATTTCTCACATAATTTGTAATTTTCTCAGTCCAGCTTATTCTTTCTATCTTTTTCCAGTATCGCATCTACCATCTCTCTCTGGTTAATCATTCAGGCTTTACTTTCGTAAAGTGCTATGCTCCAGATGGATTAGTTTTTCGTATTTCGGGTCGGGGATTTATTGCTTGGACAGCACTTTTCCACTGATCTTTATCTTGCGCTGTTTGGGGCCATTGATAGTTTCTTTTTTCTTCGTAGTCTTTCCATTTACCTGTTCTATGTTCTTCTGGCTCGTCCTATAAGTATTATTCCCTCTGGTACTGATAAAAAAATCTGTTTAGGTAGTCTTTCGTCTCCCATGTAGAGGATATGTTTAAGGCATGTTAGTTGAGATTTTTCTGTTTGGAGTAGCAGTGGGTTCCTCCCAAAATCCTCTTGGATGACATCGTTCCGATTTGATCTCTTAACGTCACTTCCGTTACTTCTCTTAAGTATCCCATTTCTACAACCTGCATTCTGAACCGCCATTACTAATTCGGACTTAATATCCAATGAGCTTTATTCTACTTCTTAAATATTTCTAGTTTTTACTTGTTTTACATACACATTTTCAATTACATCTAAAATACCTAATTTTGTCTGCTTTTTAATATACATGTAGATTTTGTAATTAATTATTAAGGTGTACTTTTAGATGATTTTAAAAACTGTGAGATTTTTAACGCGTATATATAGCGTAGAATATAGCATATTATTTTTTTCTTATCACTTCAAGTATCGTGAAATTAAAAATAAATAAAAATTGAGTCGAATTAGGGAGAATTGTTTTAATTAATTACAACACTCGTAAAATTAGACTGGCCATAAAATTAAGCAAATGATTTATGCCATTTTTTGGGAGCTTTATTGCGATACCATTGATATATTTTCTTAAATCTATTTTTAATTACTTACTGCTTAGTAAAAAAATTAAAGTATGGTTGAACGGAAACGAATTATATAATTTATATATTCGTATATGACGCACATAGTATAAAATTTTACCTCATAATTATATATAAGGTAGACCGGGGTCAATAATACCAGGAGGTAGTAGTACCAATGCAAATAACTCATAAATTATAGTAGGTACATATAAAATACGCCGCCAGGAGGCACCTTTGAATAATTTTTTTGTGCACCATAAATAATTTTTATTTTAATATTTTTTTTTAAGTATACTAGTACAACTGACCCAGAGGTCTGGGTCAGTTGTGCTATTTCCCTTAATGTGTTTATAAGCTTATATTTTTATTTCTATCAATTAAGATAGTTATAAAGATTTGAGAATTTAATAATTTAGAAGACTACTAAATTGTCTATTTAGAAAATTATTTTTTTATGTATCTCTTAAGATAATTATAAAGATTTGAGAATTTAATAATTTAGAAGACTACTAAACTGTCTACTGTTTAGAAAATTATTTTTTTATGTATCTCTTATAACAAAGATGCAAAAAATTTAAAAACGCATTTTGGTATAATTAACCCCGCTCTACCCTAACAATTTTGTTGGGTCAAATATCAAAAACAAGTCTTATCATTGTTACGTCAAAGTCTCTAGAGCGAAGTGAGATCTCGTATTCCTTTATAGATAAGCCATCTTTCATTTAATTTATTTTACGCCAAAGATTCTTCTAGGAGAGTCAGACCCAATTTATGCGCATAATTTAATTTGATTTCGGTTACGGGTACAAAGTAAAAGAGGCCTAACTTCTCGAACTGGAACCTTCATGAACCGATACCCCTATTCAAGTCAAAGTAAATATGTCACTGAAATAATGGAAAATAAAAAATCTTTCTTTCGAAAAAAAATGGAGCTTGCAACGAGGTATGATGATTTATCTATTGCCTGCAGGAAATTCTCTTAGCTGAAATGTGTCAACCTTATTAATGTTGTCAAATTTGTTCTGTGTCTTATATAAGTGACTACTAGAATTGAGATGAATGTCCATCACGTACAAGTACCGTTATACAAGTATCATTATATTGTAACTTATGAATCAAAACTTGACAATGACACGTGTTATCTTTCCGAGACGTTCGCCTCGGTTTCCTCAAAGGAAACTACCTAAATAAAACGCAATCCAACCTATAAGAGACACCTGGTCCGTACGGTGCGGATCGGACTGGTGAGGATCTTAATTATGTGATCTGCGTTGTTGAGTCACTCAGATGGAGCGATCGACGATTGTAGGTTATTAAATTCGTATCAGGAGGTTTTGTACATGGTGAGACTGAAGAACCTAACTCTCTTCTAGTCTCACGCGTGCTGGTGCGTGGTGGTGGTCGCAGTTTACACGAGTGAGCGTATTTATGCTGTGTCTAGAGCAATGTATTTAAATAAAACATAACTTACAAAAGTTGGCGTTCGTTGCGGAATGATTTACAATTGCAGGTACTGTGAGTATAAAGTTAATTATGCGAAAATTGTTGAATACTGGAGTGGGTAGCTTGAGATGTTGACGAAAAATAACGGTCTGCGGAGAAGTAGTTGAATAGCTCTTAGGACTCGTCAGTAGCGATGTATTGAAATATGCAATTGGTCGGTAAGTTTCGGCACTATATGGCTGTCAGGTGATTTCTTCCGCGGCCATATCTATAGAGCGCGAGCAGAACCACCAAAATTTGATTAAATTATGGATTAAATGATTAACGACCATAATTACTAAATTACCGCATAAATATTTATATAACATTTTTGTTACTTCTTTGCAAACAATGTTTCTGTACTGTTTTTACTCAATTTCTTTAATAATCTGAACCTCTGATCTCTGTAGCATCGTTTGATCTAGCAGTAAAACGGTATCTTAGTAACTAGCGGTCGAGGGTTCCAATACCGCGAGATGACTAAGATAAAATATTTTTAAATAAAGGTTTTGCTTTTGCTTGATGGTACCGTATCACTGCGATGGAGGCTCCCTGACATTTATTTCGATATTCTTACAAAATTATATCAAATTGATGGATCTAAAAAGATGCCGTCGCCCGCGCGTCGTCTAGAAACTAAATTGAATTTACTTTGTCGTGGAATATCTTTTGAATATATTACATGTTTCATTGGTAAGACGAAGGGTGTTGAAATGTGACATCAGTTTTATTAAAAAGTCTAGGAAAGTCCTGTTACGAAAATCAAACAAACTTGATTTAAATTAAAAGGTTTTAAAAATATCTTAGTTTGAAAATGTGGACGAATTTGAAGTAGATAGATTTTATCAACAGATCGTTGATGAATCTGATATATGGTCATATACAGAATAACAAAAGTATTAAGATTTTGTTAAATCACTCAGATAAATGTTTTGTTAAAATATATAAACAATTATGATATTAAAGTTTGATTACATATCTTTATTCTATTTTTCCGCTATTAATATAAATGTGACGAAAACTTTTTTACCTTTTATAATTTAGTTCCATCTTTTTATTATAACCTGAAGTCAATCTTTTTAGTTTACTTATTATAAGAATTTGAGGTACCTATGAAAGCATATGAATAATATATTCTGTCTCATATTGTTAGTAATATTAATTTTAAAATTAATTAAGATATAAACATGAAAATCCAAAAGTAGTAATTCAATAAAATTATGAAAAAAAAGTTTAAAATGTTTACTAAAATTTGATCACACGTATTTTATAATTTTTTGTGATATCTGAATATAATTGGCGAACTCATAATTTATGCAAACACGAGTGTAAAATCGATGTCAAAACTTTCACCGTGATTCGACCTCATACTTCTTCAACCCTGCTTCAAGAACTGTTAATCTTTTTGGATTCATAAAAATAAATACTAAGAAAATATGATAATAAATAACTCGTAGTTATCTTTAAAGATTAGAATAGGGAGGTTTAGTGTTGATCTTCAAAGAAAACTGCATCGAAAGGTGTCTTAGTTTGTGCTTACCTGATGCATAAAGTAGACTTAAAGGAGTCAAGCCATATGCGAGAAACGAGTTCTGACAAAAGAAGTAAGATTATGATACGACGAGTGATCTACTTCTCCCTAGGGACAATATCAGTTCAGCTTAATCAGAACATTATCTACTCTTCCATCATAACATTAAAACCATTGGCTGACTCGAAGAGAATTCTCCATTCCCCTATGACTTGTCTTGCCAATTGTCGATCTCGAGAATATGCAGACCCCTCCGGATCCTATCCAGCCAACGGAGTAGCGATCTTCTGATGCTAAGTCACTCCTCTGGTTTATGAAATATTAGAAGACTTCCATCAGAGTCATCGAAATCGTTGAATTTTAATAAATTAGACGTCAGACTCACTATAGAACTTATAAACTTTGTGATTGTGGCGACAACATCAAATGTTATTTTGGAAAACTGGACTACGGATTCTGCGCTTAAACATCTGTAATTTTAGAGAGTCAAAATAATTCAAAATGTAGGTTACTGCTCCGAAAACACATACTGGTCTTATAACTGTGATATAAAAATACATTAACTAACTTTAATAATTCTAGAGTTTGCAATTATTTGAAAAATTATAATCTAGCGAACGTCTGAATTTATTTCGAACCCAGTTATTTAAATGTATTATTTTTACCAATTGGCTCACTTAATTCTACCAGGAATCAGTCATTAAATAATAACAAAGCCGTAATATATTTGACTGGATGAGTTTCAAAAGCTTTCATTTACAAAGGCAACTTATCAGAACTAGCAGAAGATCGTGGTTAATTCGAGACATTGAGTTCTGAATGATATTCATTGGGTTCGTTTTATTCCATTACCCAAAGCTAAGTGAATCTAGGCTTTATATTTCGTCACTAAAATGGTTTACTTGAATAGTTTAAGCGCACTCAATTCGTTTCGTTAAGTTTTATTAGTTAATGCTCTGAAGGCTATCTTTGATCATATTGTTTATATTATTGAAATAAAGTAATAAAATTGTATTATTTAATTGAATTTTACAGGGAAAATTAAAGGCAGACATGAGAATACTAAGTAGATTAACAATAATATATTTTTAAGGACTGCACATTTTTGCTGTAAATTTGCCTTTTCAGAATATAGTTATAGTTCTGTGCTATTTTTAATACAAATTAAATTGATTAACTAGAAAAATATGCGAAAAATATATATTTATCGAAAAAATATTTAGTTACTATGTAGAAACATGTCAATCATTTCACTACAGCAACCGATTACGATTACAGCAAATTTAGTAAAGTACTTTATCTCTATATTTTTACAATTGATACATTTATTATTACATTTCTAAAGCAATCAACTTTATATTGTTTTGAATCTCAAATACCTTTGAGTAAATCACGCTATAGGTCGATTTTTTACTCATGGCACTGTATAGTCGGCCACTGGCGAATCTGTTGCTAATATATATTTTTTTATTATTACAATACATATAACAGTACATCGATTTCTTAAATTTTTAATTATTTTATGGATAGAGAATGAAATAATATTAATCCAATCTGAATAATAATAATTAATACTCAACACATTCTTGAAGTGCCATGACCAAAAAATTTACCTATTAGAGACGCAATATCCCGGTAGCAACTAAATATTTTTTTCGATAAATAGATTTTTGCTGTACATTTTTCTAGTTGATTAATTTAATTTGTATTAATAATTTTTCATTTAATTAATTACCTCGTAAATGATTGGCATTCAAAATAATATTTTTAAAATTATTAATTAGTTGAATTATTATTGTAATGTTCACATTGTTAATATGATGAAACGTGGCATATGTTATCACGAATCGTGAACATGCGGTCCCGTTAAAAAGAGACGCGGAGATGAGTTTAATATGATTTTCAATTTAAATTGTGAATACTTATAGAGAATCGCTTTGACTTCACATTCCCTAAATAAGACTAAAATCATAAAAAATTGAGTTACAACCCTTTTCTAAGGAATGTGCGATATGTCGTCTCTAGTTCCGGTAAAGAACTTCTTTGTGTATTTAGAATCTATGTAAGTACTTACCTTAAATTTTTTATTAAATAAAAAATAAACACACAAAGCACAAAGGTACAAAAATTTTTTTATATCAAATGAATATGTAAAATGTTAAAAGTAAATGTAATAAAATTTCATTCCTTCCCGGAGAACTATACGCGCACCCCCCACACACATGCGTGCGCGTAATGTTTACACATAACTATGCAGATATTAATTGTGCAAGTTTTATGTGGAGCATTTTTCAAATATCATTCAGTGTCGTCATACGTACGGTCGTGACTAATAATTTAAAAAAAACGATCAATAACCAGCTTCAACTCCACGTTATTATTTCGCGTTGCGGAAAATGCGGGAAAAATTGAAATCTGCGCGGCCATTTGCGGGGCCTGACAGTGAAATACTGTTACCGTTATTTCAAATTCTTTCGTTTAATTACGAACATATTCTGCGGTCGAAACAAACATTCGTTTCCCAAGTTTTACACAAACAGCATCGATCAATTTCATATTTTTCTGAGAGCATTGTGTTAAACTGGAAACTTTAACCGAAATAAAAAAAAACATATTTCATAATGTATACGTATTTTAGGAAGATTTAGACAGAAATACTGCTACCATAGAGGATCTCATAACGCAACGTTCGGAAAATTTCAATGCACTTTTTTAGATCACAACATCGAAATTGATCGAAAACGTTAAAAATATCTCATAGGTATATACGAGGGCGAGTCAAAAATTATCTACACTTTCACCATAACACGCCTTTAAGGTTGTCATACTGCCTTCTGCGTGTACATGGTTAGAGTTGGTGCAATAGCGGTCACGTATTCGAAATTTGATCTCGATCGCGTCATTTGCCTTCTAGCTACTACAGTGTAAACATATCCGCTTCGCTAGCAGTTTGCACCAAGCAGGAACAATGAGCATTGATCCGATTTCTCTGGTCGGATGGTGTGAAAGGGGTTGAAATTCATTGTAGACTTTTATCACAATATGGGGACAGTGTTTTATCACATAAAAGTGTTTTTTGTGGATTAAAAAGTTTTAAAATGGCCGGACGAGTGTTGCGCACGAAGAAGGAGGACGCCTATCAACCTCCACCACGGACGACAAGATTCAGCAAGCTCGAGAGATGGTTCTAGCGAATAGGCGAGTTACCGTCGGTGAGGTAGCGTCTTTTTGAACATCAGTCATGCTTCTGCCTATCGAATTATCCAAAAATTGTAGAAAAATATTAACTTTGCAGGTGCTATTTTTAAACAGCCGCCACCGTATCTCAAAATAGCGGCTGTACAAAAAAAAATCGTAACTCCGTTGGTGTTAAACCTATCGTAAAAAATTAAAAACATACTTATACATACAGTCAACCTGATTCTTGAGGATTTTATCTGAAGAAATTTTCTTTAACGCTCATTAATTATTTTGACATGTAATATATTAAAATATTTTTACGTTACTCTCTATCCAAAAAATATCAAAATAAAATATTGAATAGCTTGCATTAAACAATTAACTAATTTTCTTTGCTTAACTATGAAATATACCTAACATCGTAAGTATAATAGTTTTATAATAATTGATCATTGTCGCACTTCTCTGTTCATATTATTTTGTACAAAACATTGTTTGTATTAAAACTTTATATTTCGACAGCTGAGTGACAGACGGCCGGGTTAGGTGTCGTTATAAGAAAAAGTGACAATTTTGTTAAAATAAATTAATCATATTGTTGAGAAAAAAGTAAAAAAATACACACGCAAAAATAAAATATGACTAATTATTATTTTTATATTATTCAAATAAAATAAGTCTCATGGTATCATAAGTATAATACACAGACCAATAAATGAATAGACATGAAATAAAGTATACATGTAGGAGAGAGGTTTGGATCATTAGTTATGGGACAAGGGGCATTCTACACACATTCTTAGTGGAAACATAAATCCGATAGTTAATCACATATTTACGCAACGACGTATACACAATACGTATTATTTTCATTAATGGATACTATATTATCAGTGTTTAAATTTTCGTTCCAATCGAGTCATACTTTTAAATAAATTCGCGGAGCTATTTGATTGCGTAGTGGTACCAAGTGAACATGAAAATATTGGGACAAGGAATTTGCGTTAGTTCATATCTATATATTTGGTGATCTGTGATATAATATGTAATTTTTTATCGGTTCCCTCAATAAGCGTCAATATAAAAGATTATCTTCATAAAAATTGCAAATAATTTTTGAATCTTTGTAATCAAAGGTGTATATTGCGTGATGAACAACTGTGAATTGAACTTAGGTAAGCGTTTTTTAATCACAGTACTAACTCCTTTATACGAGACTTAAACTAATATTTTCTCTTCCGAAGAAGATCCACATTATAATCTAAGGTTTAACTAGCCGACGAAACCAATCGAAGCGAAATGAAAATCTTGAAACAGTTACGCTCTATCATGATTTGATTTACAGTGAGAACTTCTCGAGACCCTTGACTTGTGATATCATTAACACTAATCCAAATACGATTGAGAAATTGAAGCCTAAAATTACATCGTGAAGAACCCCAACAGTGTTGAAGAAGTATCGATTACGATGACGGTAAAAAGCATTTTGAAATATGTAAATGATCACAACAATTTCCAATACTTAATTTTTTTTCACCATGTAATACTTATTCCTCTATTATAGTAGAAAAATACAGAAGGACATAAATGATTGCTTTTTCTTAAATCTTTCAAATCAATTCCAAATCTCAACGGTACATTTTGATTTTGTTTTTTAGAACTTAATAGTGTCCCAAAAGTCTTTTTCATTTTGATTCATTCACTGTACCAACGCAACAAGCGAGAGAGTGGCAGAGGTATGCCAATTGTTAGGCGCGTCCTTAGGAATTTAGTAGCTATGGAGCGTGTCCCTACCAGTTGTTCGTGAAATTTTCACTGGTAAAAAAATAAACTGGCCTCCACGTAACCCCGACTTGACACCAATTGACTTTTTCCTATTGGCCTACCTTGAATCAAACGTATACAGTAACAATCCTCCCTCTCTGGACTAATTAAAAGAAAATATCCGAGATAAAATGGCAGCGATCACGGAGAATATATGTCGAGCAGTTCTCAGAAATTTTGCCTCCCGTTTAGAAGAGGGCCAGCAAAATAACGGATCATATTTAGAAAACATAATTTTTAAGAAATATATTCCCAGGGACTGTACTTAAATGGAAAATCATCATTTTTTAATTCAGTCCATCCATTATTTTATACAGAATTTTTATTATGAAAAAGGTTTTTGGGACACTTTGTACAATATCTTATTAATTAATTAATATATATATATATATATATATATATATATATATATATATATATATATATATATATATATATATATATATATATATTGAATAAGTTTTTCTATAAATGTATTAACAATACAGAGATATTGCACTCTGTAAATTTTTACAATTTATCTAGCCAAGTAATGGATCGAAAATATGCCAAAGGTAAACCGACAAAATTGACAAAATTGTTGATTGTCTTTAAAATATATAGTAGTGGTCTTATTCATATTATTTTACTAGGGAAGATGATAGTGATATTTATTTATTATTTACATATAGTATATTTTTATTATTTTGTATTACTCATTATTATTAAAAATTATATGAATAAGGTTGCATTTTATTCATGATATACATTACACAGCAACCAAATCAGTGTAAATCAATGTAAATCAATGTAAAGGCAGTGATTTTACATTGCGCCTCTTGAAACCTGGAAAATTTGTGTTAAATACATTTATTTCGAAAGTGAAGTCATTTGCCAATCCGAGAGGCAATGGAATATAGATATATATGTATGCGCTAGTTAGTAGCTGACTGAAATCTATCAAATAGTGTGCACTGTCGAGAATTCAAATGAGGAACTCGCAATGATGTTAAGTATTATATTCCATACTCAAAATATATTCCATTTTGCAGCAAATTATGCTGCTCATAATATGAATACTCAATGAATTAAAATGAACTAGCATGCTTTTATTATTTATTTGGTTTTTATCAGAAATTATTGGTTAAAAATGTATCTACGTTTTAAATAAAGGTAATTAAAATATGATCAATCAATTGTGTTGGGGACATATATTTATTTGGTCTATAAATTGAACAAAAATAATCCACTGTGCCTTCCCCCCCACCCTTCTCGACCATTCCCGGCCTCAGTCGATTGGCGACCTTGAACTAGTGCGTTTATAAGTGTACATAAAGGATTACAATATTATACTAATTTGAAACTTCGCATCTATACTGTATCGGAACCTTTGACGAAATAGTGATTAAAATATATAGTCCACATTTTGGAGATATCTATAGGATTTAGATTATGGTGAGTGCCAAACTCCTTCCTGTCCTGAATTCTTCCGGTATTTATGCTTGTACGTAACAAATTGAAAGATAATAATTATCATTTGATTATTATCAATTCAAAGTAAGAATTAAATATCAATAAAGGATTGAAACTAATATAGTATGTTCCATCAATTGAAATATATATTTATAGTCTATATCTATATCCCATTATGCTCCGGTATGTTAAATTTAAATAGATAGTTTTGTAATTTTTGTCTATACAATTGTTAAATTTTTATTCATGGCTAATTACTTGGAAAATACAACATTTTTGAAGGGTGATAATAATACGCAGCAGACTTACAAGTTGAGATTCTTGGAATTTAGCGAATTTCGGGTCAACAAAGTCTGGAATACGTCACTGAAATCTTAGAAATTTAATAAGTTTGTAATATTTACCTGTCATTTGTACAAGGGCAATCATCCAAAACATGGCTATGTTTAGAATCATGGCGAACCAAACCGTCTAGGTACTTCATCTAGGTAGATAATTTTATCACTTACCTGAAAATCGAAAATAACGGAACATTATTATTTATAATAAAATATTATTATTTACAATACGAATTCACAGAAAAGTAATATTGTAATACGAAACTTTATATTTACCATTAAAAAGTTTACACAGTTTGAGCAAACCAAAATTCAAAAGAAACAAGTATGAATTAAATAATATTATTGTACGAAAGTAGAAGTTGGTTTTTGTTCCTAAAAACTTACTTTTATATTCGGAACATAAACTAATTAATTTTATTTTAAAAATTTAAGCAAATTGATAATTCATAACAAAAATTAATTCAACGCGAAGTAATCTTGTTGATCGAATGTTTTGAATTTAGAATAAAATTTTGATTTTAATAGTATAAATATTAGATTTTTTAATAAATAAATAAACAATTAATGAACAATTTAAGTCATGTGTAAATAATCCATTCTGAAGTCCCGTATCCGCGGAAGGAGACACCATGAGAGAATCTCATAGATTTAGTTGAGATATATCTTAATACCATGTACACATGTTGAGATTTTGATCTGGTGATAAACTCGGAGATCAGCGTGAAATTGATAGAAAGAGACAAAAATTTAAACCAATATTTGAGCGTATACGATGTTCAATTTGACAGCGAGTTTTTACACGTGAACATAAACGTCATCTAAAACTACCATAGATCTTACCTGTTCTGGCAAGTTAACATATTAGTTATTAAATATTAACAATAATATAAGGTGTTAATGTACAAATATTTATTCAATTTCACTTTAACTGCTGTTGGATAGATTCAAAATCACTTTACTGATGAACGACATTGATATTTGACGTTTGACGTAGGTGCCGAGTGTAAAGTAAGGCGCGAGACGGCGAATTTCTGAGATTCGGTGTGTACACGGGGACTACAAATCCTGTGGGTTGTTTCCAAAAAAACACATACAAATCTTAGAGATTGCCGCGAGTCAAAAATCTCATTCGTGGACACGGGACATGAGAAAGATTTTACAAATCACGCATTCGCCAGACTTTTATTAGACCAGTTTTGATAGTCGAAACAGAAACCTGGGCTCTGAGCTATGTCTAATTCTATGAAATCGTAACTGTTTGAGCAATAAATTCTGAGATGGATTTTTTAACTTTCACAACTAAACTTTGTACTACACACACGTTGAGTTATTGTCACCCCTAGAGTTTCGAGAGGTGCAGTCTTTTTTAACATCAGGTGATAACATATGATAGTTATCTCGAAACTATAGTAGTGACAGTAACTCAACGTGTGTATAGTAGGTACACAGTTTAGTTCTGAAAAATAAAATAATCATGTTACACCACAAAGTAACCACCATGTCAATTGATGATATCTGAGATGGATCTTTGGTCCGTTAGCGATGATAATATTTGGCGTCGTCGCTAAAACTTCAAAGAGAATGAGCAGATGATGAGACTGACGTCGTCAAGTTTATCGAAATCTAACGGCTTCGATGGCCTTGGTCTACCTTGGATACGAAATTCCTCACCTGACATTCCATAAACCAAAGGGGAGACGATGGAGTATGTGGAGATCGTGATTTTGTTCGCTGGACAGGAGCCAGGGGAACCTGAACATTATCGAGGTCGATGATTGGCGATGCGTGGATCAAAGCAGAGAAAAATGAAGGGATTCTATTAAGGCAACTAAGGCCTATCCCGGGCTATAGGGCCATCATTGGTTGATTTGATTATATTACTAATTTAAATCAATATTTAGAAGTTATATTTTAAAAAATTATTTCAAGTGTAATTATACACGTTTTTGTATGATACACAGGATTATATATAAAAATACATTTAATTATCTAGAAACAATTATAAATTCAATATAATAAGTATGAAATAGATTTTTATGATGTCAAATATTGTAAACCTAAATATTGATCGTCTCTTCTGATCGACATAAAGTTACACTCTCTACGTATATTGCACTTTTATTTTGTTCTTAAATCACAAAAGACGTTATTTAATTTTACTTGAAATGGACCCCATTTTTAATCTATGTAATACAGTTTTATAATATTATAACAATATATGATCAATAAATTCTTATTACACCTACTCGTATATCTTTGATTATAGTAACCCGATATTCAATACAAAGATCGTATGAATTCGAATATTTAATTGAATAATATAATGTGTAGGAATAATATTCAAAAATGGTTTATATATTTTTAAAAAGTGATTAAATTTCTCCAAATACACAATTATTATTGCGTTAGGTATGTAGGTACTATAGATATTAAAAGGAATCTCGTTTCCATCAACAATTTCTAAAAAGCTTATATCAAAAATATTTGATAATTAGGTAAGCAGGTATATATTGTTTTTCTCTAATTTCTAACCTAATTAGAATTAAAGCGAAGACTGTAAAATACACTATATAAGATTTCATAATATGAGCGTGATCTAATAATAAAGCAGTAATTAAACGATTTTGATCATAATAATATTTAAATAGACTAGAGAAGTTTAAATATTATAATTTTATAATAATCATGTTAGCGCTTTCATAAATTATTATTTGATTTATTGATTGATATTATTGAGAGGTCGCAGTAATTTAATAACTCGAAGATTGACGATAATAATAAAAATATTTTAATAAATTTTTGGAGCGAAGACTTCAATCCAGTAACGTAAAAGTCTGTGCAGAAGCTTTTCAAATAAACTGAAATAAATATTTTAGAATCGTTTTCAGTTTCAGTAGTTTTATTCAACAATTTAATTAAGTACTAATTAAATGTATTAGTACTTAATTAAATAAATAATGTTTAAAATAATAATTTTTTTTAAATTTCAATACTAATCGGCATTAAAAAATACAACTCAAGTTGTTACGCAAAATAATTATTTATTAATATTTACGAATTTTTCGACCTTGCGCAGATATGATTAAAAGGGCTTTTTAGTATAATTGAAATCATTTTCCACCATTTAATAAATATTTAAAAGCTCACCCCTACCTTCTGTGGTTTTCCCCACATGTCAAATATTGTTGGTAGTTAAAAGATTAAAATAATTTGTTGTAAATTAATATACCCTTTTAATTAACTCCCTATTATCTCAAAACTTGACCTTTGCTTTAATAAACACAAAATTATCATCAATTATATACATTTCATATAAATGATGATTTTATAAACCAAATAAATAAACAATTTTGATAAAAAATAATACTAATAGCTGTTTATTGTGATGAAAACTAATATTCCTATTTCAAGATGCGATCTATTTGTCTGTTGTACAATTGTACAATAAGGAAAAATCTTCGCCGCACAGATCTGATATCCGAACCATTTTCAAATAACTTTTCGATAATAGGACGTGTAGTAGAATTGTGTACAAGAAATTCAGAAATATCTCTCCTAGTCTGGATAACGGTTGCGTGGTTCCACGCGATAGTCATCCAGTTGAGTAGAGATCTCAGAATACATTGCTTAACCTTTAAAGGTGGTCGTAAAAACACTTAATGGTCTGCCCTTCCGCAGAATCACAGTTACAAATTATATTAACATCTAGGAAATTTTATGATCATTTATATTAAAATGAATCAATTAGAAAGATATATGGAAAAAAAATCTATTTGTTTTTCGATTTTTCTATAAACTGAATTAAAATCAAATAAGTTTGTTTGCACCACTATATTAGAGATAAAATGTACATGTTTCCTACAGGATGAGTTGTATACTAAAGTTAAAAACTGAAATTGGGAGAGGATTAGAAAGAAAAAATAAAGAAGGAACAAAGTTATTTGACTTTAATTCATTAAATACGTTATCACAAAGTAAAAAACCTACAGAAGAACTATTTTTGGAAAAATTTTCTATATACCTTTAAAATTGGTTATTTTATTTTGTGTTAAAAATACCACCAAACTATGGTCTGAAATTACTGTTCTACAACAAAAATGTGTAAATATTAGAATTATTAAAAAAAAATTGACAATAAATCGTCTTAAACAATGATAATAGAGTACAAAAAATACAGAATATTATTATCAATAAAAAATAATTTTAAAGAAATAAGTCCGTACTCAAAAATATAACAGCAACTTCCAGAAAAAAAAATAGCGGTAGTAAATAAATTAACATATAAAGAGTAATAATTCATATCAAGTTATTTTTAGAAAAAAATGCGCGTTAGTAGAAATAGTTAACTTAAATAACGTATAGATTTTATGTACAATGGATAATTTTCAAAATAATGTGAATTTTTTCCCAGTTTATCGGTATATTTCACAGCCTGGTTGAAAAACGATATGTATCTACTTTCCACGTGCTACCTGAATAATATTAAATTTATTACACATCCTTGTCTTGCATATCGTAAATAATTCAGTGCCACCTTCCGAACATCTGAAAAATCCGTACAAATCGCTATCCATATCGGAGATCGATAAAACAGATCCATTACTGAAGTACCGTCCCATTTTGGGTTAATAAGCCGAGATCAATAAGATCGGCTGGGACGGCCCGAGGAAGGCGGCTCGCAGAGTAACGAGCTGCGTCGTCCCGACCTGCGTTATTGGTTCAAACTCGGGTAATGCCGAGCTTACACTACGCGTAATGGGGACCCCACGCCATTTGCAAAATTAGTCAAAATGGAAACCTCTCTTTCGCTAGAAGGAAATTTAAATGGAAAAGGTTGCGATGGCTCTGATAGCTTTTAAATTCGCTATTAGGCGATTGAACTTCATCGAGTTTTAAAATATTCGTACTAGGTATCAGACTGAGGTGTATTTTAAATTGATTTATCTATAATTCTATTATTTACAATAATTATAGGAAAATAATAAAAATTCATAAAAAAAGAGTAAAATACAAGTAATTATCGTTCGATAAGTAGGTCTCGGTTTTATATTTGTATAACACCTAAACACGAGTTATGTAAAAAATTACGAGACGTACTTATGTATGCAAGTACCAGATCGGAAGGAAGCACGAAACATTCAGACTAGATACCTAGCACAACAATATGCGTTAAATAATGTGTAGATTGTATGATATAATGACATTAACACAGTAAATGAGTTAGACATATTCTCAAATTCTTTACTATGTTAGAAAAAACTTATACACGACACTTTTTTAGAAACTACGTTAGTGCTAAATATTTATTAATAATTATTTTTATGTTTCTATATGTAATTATGTATTTTTTTATGTTTTCGTGTATTTTGCACGGTTCATACCGATTATATTATCTACAGACTCCTGTGGTTAGTCTCATTATAGTTAATTCATATAATGAGTTTTTTTAAGAGGTTTGTGTGTATACAGGTTTATATTAAAAAAAAAATCAATTATGTTTGACTAAACCAATTATCGAGCAATTTAAAATATATTTTTTTAATTTCTTGGAAATAAATGTTTAATTAAAATGTACTCGGACAGTATGAAGACTAAAGTCAGCATAAAGTCAAAATTCAGTATATTATATATAATCAGCTAGTCTATCGTTGGCAAGATATTGAATTTTGACATATCGACCCCTTATAAAATGTTGATTGAATTTCAACATATATTCATGTTTATTTTGTTTTAAGTATGCAAATATGATTAGTTTTAAGGTCTTAACTTATTTTTAGTATTATTAATGACTAGTGTGAAATGAGGGAAATTAAAAATAAATAAAAACATTGTAAATTAACAATAATAATCCATAAATTGAAATAAATAACTGATGCAATTGGAACTGCAGCTCTTGCTATTTCCTTTAACATCCGTTAAATAGAGTTGGGGTATATGGAAGAAATAAAGAATAATGCATTTGGAACCCTTTTCACGAAATAACTCAAATTAGCCCAAAATATTAACTGGAACCTTGTTATTCTAAGGGATCGATATCTCAAAAATTATAAACCAGTAAAAATAATCTATCGGTTTTTGGTATGTCTGAAATGAACATTTATTATGACGACTATTTTTAAAAATTGTTTCAAAAAATATTAGATTATAACAAAAATTACATTATTTTTAATGCATCGAGTGTGTATTTTATATATATATATATATATATATATATATTTTTTTTTTTTTTTTTTAAAATAGAGATGCGTACACGGAATACATGTCACATCAATATTCTTACTATTTTCAAACTAAGCTAAATGCTTGTGCTATGAAAATAGGACTAACTTGCTGGTGTCCTGGAACGAGGCGCGAACCCCCGACTACTAAATCACCAGGCCAACATCTTGACCACTACACCAACAAGTTACTCAAATTTCTTAAGAATACATTAATTAATAAAGGGTAAATGAGTTTTGTAAAACTTTTGAAATAAGATTATTTTACGTGCATAAAAATGCTATTTGCTATGCAATGGTGCACACGGCATGCTACGGAGTAAAATATTTTATCTGGTGCCGAACGTGACGTATTCCTCCATGTAGGAATAGGAAGCTCATGATATATTTTACGACATTATTTATGTATTATGACCCTGCTCAGTACATTTAGTGTAAAATGAATAAATCACGCTCGCGAAAGTACTGTTCATATGTCACCACTATTTATGTATTATGACCCTGCTCAGTACATTTAGTGTAAAATGAATAAATCACGCTCGCGAAAGTACTGTTAATATGTCACCACTATTTATGTATTATGACCCTGCTCAGTACATTTAGTGTAAAATGAATAAATCACGCTCGCGAAATATGTCGCCACTATTTATGTATTATCACCCTGCTCAGTACATTTAGTGTAAAATGAATAAATCACGCTCGCGAAAGTACTGTTCAAATATCACGACTATTTATGTATTATGATCCTGCTCACTACATTCAGTGTAAAATGAATAAATCACGCTCGCGAAAGTACTGTTCATATATCACTACTATTTACGTATTATGGCCCTGCTCAGTACATTTAGTGTAAAATGAATGAATCACACTGGTGAAAGCACTGTTCATATATCACCACTATTTATGTATCACAAATATAAAACGTGATTTTCATATAAGTTGTTGGATATAACAACAGAAGGTGAAGAAGAAAAAACAGTTGAATTGAATCTTTTACCAGAATTTTTAACAACACATAAAGTTTATTTTATTTTAAGTTTATTTATAAAAAGCATAAAAATAGGTAATTTTACATATATTGAGAAATACCTTTTAAGATTTAATCAAGTATAGCAAGTTTAATCAAGTATAGACATATTCCTGTGCTTTTATTATATTAATTACTGATTATAATAACAAATTACCCGTTACTATGTATCAAAGAAAACTTACTTAATATTTAAATATTAATATAAATTAAATGTATCAATTATAAAGATATGCAGATAAAATTAATTTATCGAAAAAATATTTTGGTTGCTACCGGTATTCGAACCACAATCTTTTCCTATACGGGGAAATGCGTTTCCTTTATGCTATGCCAACCGAGTAAATTGATGACCAATTTTCAAACCCATATGCTGCAGCTTTTTCAAATTAGTACATCTATTCATTTATCCATATTTCAAAATAAAATTAAAATAATATCCATTTTTTAAATGTTCAATCACATTTTATTGTAACAAATCTCAAATACCTTTGAGTAATATACGCTAGGAGAAGCCAGAGATAAAATTAATTATTTTTTTAATTAAATTTGGATAAACTTTCATACAATTAATATATTTTTAAAGAGAACACAATATTATTGTGAAAAAACTGCAACTTCACAATAATAATGTATTCCTTTTTAAATATTATATAATACATTTTCTTTAACCCAATTCATTTTATTTCTTAATTTGTTTTTAAAATCATGGCAAGGTAAAGATAAAGACAATATATGATAAAGGTTTTATTTTATTGTATCAATTATATAAAAAATATTTTTCTTTTTATAAAACCTAACATTTTAAACAAGTAACTCAATACTTGCAGTAAACCTACGTTATCTAATGGGAACATCTGGCATAGATGATAAAATGTATGATAACGAAAATAAACATGAATTTCTCAAAAGGTTCTATTACGAATGAACAGGGTTATAGATTAAAATTAAATTAACATTATTTTTAATAATAATAAATTTAATAATCACTTTTTCTCGTGATATTTTGATCCAACATAACTCAAGAAAGTTTATTACCTTCAACTTTTGTTTACCTTGGTATTAAAGTTTGCCTGGGGCGTTCATTATCGTAACATAAAATTTTCAATACATTAAATTTAGAAAACTCTCAAAGTTTCAAGTTATAAACTGACAATGAAAGGATTGAAGACGTTTTTGAAATATTAAATGTAAATATAAATCTTTTGGAACAAAAACTGTAAGCTCGTAAGCACTGCATGTTATCTTTACATGATATATAATATTATTCGTTCTATATCAAGGAATGTCCTTTCTTTATACTTTATTTCAGTTAATGGAATCAAATTCAAAATATTTAAAAATCACTTCTTCAAAAAAACAATCGCAAAGTTACTTTGTAGCAACGTCTTATATAAATAATAAGAAAACACTGGTTATACCACCGTTTATTACAAATCAATTTATTTCAAGACCAATGATCCCTTCTTCAAGGTACAATGTATACTAAAACTAAAACTACAATTATATTCAAAAATAAAACAATAAATATAAGTGGTGGATAACTATTAAAACTTGAAAATGAAATATTTAAAAAATAGAGGAAAATCTTCAATTAAATGATTTTTAAAATAATAAAATAAATATTTTTTGTATACATATTTCATGTATTATATATTGCTAAAATAAATATATAAAATAATGTATTGTACGTATTTATAATATAAAATGTAAATATGTAAGAATACTTTAAATACAAATAATTTTCAATTTCATTTTTTGCTCATTCGAATAATATGAAATCGTCTGTGCAGCAACTTATCAAAAAAATTGACTATTTACATATGTTAATTTAACAAAATGTCATCAAAAACTTCAATTATCGATACAAAAAGGCATGGCCGCAAATCGAGTCCGTATTCAATTTAACTTAAAATTAATTATCTTTAATTCAATCCAAAGTTTAGGGAGCGGAACTCCGCGAGTTTGCATAACTTAGAGCGCGAAAAAAATTACTGAATTTATAATTCCTCCGAAATTCCAACGGCTTATTCAGTCGGGCCACGCTGGTTGAGACATTCGCCAGGGAGGTCGTTCAATTAAACTGAGAAGCCACGTGGGTTCATAAATATCGATTAATTGTCTTCGCTCGGGTGGGCGGCTAATTTAAGGGCGGAAATATCGAACAATCGAACTCACTTTACGACATTAGTTTTCAAATTTATTAAGGATATTATGTTTGATAATGTCAAAAACCCTTTAAATTGCCTTTTAGTGACTTAGAAAAACGTTTCTGAGGCGATTATTAGCGGATTTAAACAAATTTGAAGAAAAAAGGCCATTAAGTCAATTTTCATAGTAGAGTAGGTACCTATACTACTTGTGATAAAGGTAGAGATTTTTTTATTCGTCGTACCAGCATTTATATGTTTTACTAGACAATTAAAGGATTCAGAGTTAGACATTTTATATGGATTTCCTGATAATAAAAACAGTAATAAATACAACAATTCCGCCTCGACAAATCAACTGACAACGGGATATAAAACTATAACGTTTTCACTCGCAACTATTATTTATTCAACACTACGTCAGAAAGTAGGTATATTTAGTTTTAATATATAAAGTAAACTACTAAAAAGAGCCCCTCATTTTATTAATCAAAGTGAAAATAACGTAACATCTGTTAGTATTAAAAATCAGAACAATTCAAATTATTATCAATATTATTACGCTATTTCTATAATGCTCGTTTTTAATTCAATACATAATATAAACGAAATTAAGAGATATATCGAATCATATTATAAGTTATTAGTTCTGGGTTATTTTGCCATGGATTTGATTGATTTTTTCACAGCCTACCGTTAAATATAATAAATTCTATTGTCATGTGACATCCAGTATAACCTATTAGTGCAAGAATGGTCCAATCATTCAGTGAATCAGCTTTTATATGAAAAGTCGGATATAATGTTTATGTATTTTTACACAAATTCATTTATACCAAAAAAATATGTGTGAAAAAATTGGTCGTTGATTCCACAATAAAAAAAATATCACGAAACAACTTTGGCGAAAAGAAAAATACAATCATTACAACTCAGTTTTAACGGCTGTCACAAACACAGATTTTTCTATTGAGACGGGCATAGTCCAACTAGAATTATATATATGTATCATATAGCAAAGTAAATAAATTGACTAAAATTGTATGGTCAAAACAGGCAAGTTAAACGAATATCACTACATACAAAAAATATATGATACCATACTACACGGCGCACACCCACTGTAAGTACAACTGAATAATATTTCGAAAAATACGCTATGCGCCTCAGATCCATTTATCACTTACCATCCCTGAATAGAAAAAAAAAATTCGTAAATTGATTTAAATAAATCAAATTCTAATTAAAATCACTCTAGCGGGGAAACGAATCACGGTATCCAGGCAGGGGATATGCGAGAGATACTTACCACTACACTACATAGGAATACAAATTAGATGTTAAAATGGCCATTAACAAACATCTTCAACTCTTTATAGATGCTTTTACTACTAAGTTCACGTAAACAGCAATATATACTATAGTATGATAAATAGACACCACGCAATAAGAGAGGTATTGCAAGATGGCAGAGCGCTCGCTAAATATGAGAGGTACCGAAATCGATGCTGGCGCCTCCAAATATTTTATGATTTTGTAAAAGTGAATGAATAAAAATGTTACGGAATTTTCTAAAGCGTTATTTCTAATGCAGATTTCGTCACAAAATTTTGGTGGAGAATCCACTAAACAAATTTATTCTAAATAAAAAAATGTTTAGTTACATATACATATAGTATACTGTTAAAAAAAACTTTCTTGATTAATAAATATATTTCTAAAAATACTGTTTAGGTTGATTTAGTCGATCGGTTGACATTTAAAAATCAAGGCAAAAATGAAGTCATTCCAGAAATAAACCGGGTTCTTTTTACTTTGTGGCCTATTTATTGAGACGACCTATCTCTGTGAGGTAAAAATAGTTTAGTAATTTGAAAATTCTATTTTATACACGAGCAAAAACAAAAAATGAACGAATCACGCTATTTTTTTTTAGAACAAATATGGAAAAAATTGTTACCTTGTTATTTTTTCCGGAAATAATTTGCTTTAACCAATCCATTTTTCGTTGATCCGATTGGTGCCTTGCGACATGTAGGGGTGGATATATAGAATGGAAGCTTTTCCGCGATACCGTATCAACAATTGGATTGAACGGGATGGAAGAGAGAATCGAATTAGCTTTAAATTGCTTTTCACTTTTTATTTAATAAAAAAATGAGAGGAAAGTCCTCGGACCGATGGTTGTCGTTGGATCAGAGGAATAGATTTTCAAAACCCTAGGAAGATTGAAACTTTCATTCGATTAAGAGTTTATTGAATGATGAATTTGTAATCGTTTTAAGGCGATATTTTCCAGATTAAAGCAAATAAAAATACTTTAAAAAAAACATCAAATAAAAAAACAATGAATTGTATTCATATTTTTACACCATTTTAAAATTAATTTACTGTTATATATTTTTTTTCTTACAATTTAGTACTGTTATTATAGTATCTCTGTTTCATTCTTCTAATTCTTTCATACAAAACTTGTGTTCTTGTCGGTGCAATGTTTGTTCTCCTGGACACCATCCACAAATTATCTATAAATGTCTCCATTCGCCTTGCTCATATTTGGTGAATGTATTTGATTCCCCAAATTTTTCCCTTAATCACATTACTGAGGTATACATTGTGTCTAAGGATTCTGTGTCGAGACAACCCGGGAATAAATTCCCGGGGATCCCATGGTATTTTGCTGTGTCGAGTCCCAGGACATTAAAAGTGTACAACCCGAGACTCGAGACTTTTTATTGATATTATTAATTTTAAATACGTTATGTTATTATACAAATTAAATGAATAACTAACTAACGACAAAAAATTTATCATTGATGATCAAATGATCATTGTGGTACAGCGGAAAGTGGTGCACGTGTATTAATTTGTAGCTACTGAAGACTAACAAAATGAAATATATAGTCAGCTATGAAGATTCTGAAGGGAATAGTTTTGTCGGTTTGTTCAAACAGGGGATTATATTTCCTTATAAAATGTGATGTAAATATTTAAGGTTATTAGGAGGCTTCAGTTTGTCATTAATTTCGACCAAATATAATGTTTTCTGATGTGTTTCTTTATCAATTGTATTTTTTGTATATTTAAAAAAAAATTGTTTTGTAATTTTTATAAATGAATTTATTTTTTGTAATTAATTTATAAATATAAGCTTAATTTCATTTAAAAAACTACTAATAATTATTGAATCAAACAATTTTAATTTGATTTAATAAGGATAATATATCTGTAACGGGTACTGTACGTCATACATATGAATATTTATTTATTTTATTTCATTTTTATTAAATAAAATTCATAGTCTCGATTCCCGCGAATTCCTGGGACTTAGGAATTTTAACGCTCGAGTCCCGGGAATTGAAAAAAGTTAAAATACGGAATCCTTAATTATGTCTCAGAATTTATCCTATCTATTGGCTTTAATGGTACCTATTATGGATTTCTTTTCACACACCCATATCTCGAATGCCTCGCACACCACATTAGTCGTCCAGGTTTTTTAGACGGATTCGAGTACACAACACGTGGAAGGGTGTGCTGTTTGAGAACATGGTTCCTCAGCCACACAGTCATTCGTCATCCTCGTGACGAGAGACCGCCGAAGAATAAGAAAACTTTTTTACGTTTCATCTTGGTTACCTTAATATATTCAGGTATTTCACGACGAAGAGCACTCACCTCGAATTCATAAAGGACACCGGCTTGTTTTGAAGACTCAGCTCTTTGGCAGATGGTATCATTGCAATGGAAGAGTTTTGCACACATTAAATGAAACGGGGTCAAGAGCATACACGAATTTATCATTGTATCAACATCAATATTATATCAAAATACGAATCCTGACAAACTTAATTGTATGTAGGGGAGAATAAAGAGGAGGGAATACGTCATTTCATTATTTGATCCATCAGGTTAATCAATATGGGGCTGTAGCGTACCTTGGTCTGTTCGATGTTCGGCTTCGGCGGCTCCTCCGAATGAGGTTAGTTAGACAGTTGTGGCGCGAACACGCATGGCGGCGGTGATAATATTTGCCAAAATTATATCATCGGAACTCGCGCGCTTACACTATAAACTTTCTGCTTTTAAACCTGGAGTAAAATTTACAACTTCGACACTACGTATTTCGTACTCCGAATGACAAACTCGGTTGCTTGACCGTCGATGCTTCCGGAATGTTCTATCGCGAACGCTGTATTTTGCGAGTAATTCGGGAAACGGCTGTACACCCGCATGCATTTACCACTAATAGGATTCTGTCGTGCTTATTCCCTCCAAATCAATGATATGTATTCGGCATCGACACGCCCGATCGGATTATAATAACCGGAAAAACGACCCCTCAGGGACAATTCAAGGTC
The DNA here is from genome assembly GCA_022840565.1 of Eubasilissa regina. Lineage (NCBI taxonomy): Eukaryota > Metazoa > Arthropoda > Insecta > Trichoptera > Phryganeidae > Eubasilissa > Eubasilissa regina. The sequence continues at coordinate 10,627,103 of JAINEB010000007.1, read as the reverse complement.
CTTCCCGCTTCGGACTACTTTGTGACTGACTCGCCTCCCGGCTCGTCCTCATTCGGACAGCCGCCCGAGGGGTGTTGAATTTTTTATATTAAAAGCTTGTTTTACATTACTATATGGTTTTGTTTATGTGATATTCAACCATAATCTTTAAGAAATATTAGGAATATAAAAGATTTCACATGATACATTTTATCGAAGATCACTAAGTACCAAATGTATTTAAATACTACTATTTTCTTATGTTTTATCATCATTACTTAATTATTCATTACTTAATTAAAATATTTATTTAAATAAATATATATTTTTACTTATAAAATCCGAAAATAAACTTATTAAAATATGAACTCAGTTGGCGTAACTAAACATTATTAACCTTTGCTGCTTTTTTATAATTTGTACCAGACATATTTTTTTACAGATGTACCAGACATATTAGTAATATTTAGGGGTGAAATTTAATTATGTATGTTTTATTGGTTTTGAGTGGGAAATTCGAGTTATAAACCGAGAAGGAGATCGTGGTAGTAAGGCTGATTTCAAAGAATCTGTAGATTCGGAAATTATCGGAGTGAATTCAACCTAATTGAAATGAACAAAATATCATATCAAAATATATGAACAAAGATCTTTGAAATTAGGTCTAAAAATAGTCAATATCATCAGTTCTCTTCATTCATGCTCTCTTAAAAACTTGATTAATGTTGGATTAAATACAAGTTTTGTATCAAATTTATGATTGCAGTATATGCACCACTCCCGTTTTCATTATTGGTTATAAATATCTTTCTTAGAATAAAACGTTTGATGACCATTAGTGAATGTAATGTCCTTGAAATGGTGGAATGGTGTGTGTATGTGTGTATGTATGCCGCACCACCGGAGCGGGTATGTGTGGCTATAAAGACGGCGCGCAGGAATGCGCGCGTCTCTTGTATTTGCGGTTCATCGGCTTAATAGTTTGACCTATACTAGTGATATACCTTGTACTAAATTGTAGCTTATTGTAATAAAAGATTAATTGTTACAAAGTCTATTTCTTGGACGTTCACATTACGAGGTGTACATTAAAGACGTACTAAGAAGTCAAGTACGTAACAGCAAATTTTCGACTTTTTTATTGAGCACCCAGTATTTAGTTCCTTATTATGAAATCTGGCTTCAGGAATGTTTTGTAAATATGAATCTTATAGTAGTTTTCTAGATCAGTACTTCAGATACTTATACGTCAAAGTAACATTTATTGGTGGCAAGTGTTATTTTTGAAATTCCTATTCCATTAGTCATTAGGGGTCATCCAAATCATCTGTTTATGACCTAATTAAGCATCTGTTACTTTTTTAGAATCTACAATAATTTTTTTGAGAGTTTTTTTATAAAAAAAAATAAAGTAATTTAAGACAACTTGGGAGAGGATCATTAATATATGTTTATAAATCAATATAATTTATTAATGAAAATATTCTTACAAACGTATTATACTCGTATATATTTTACTTATTAATACAGTCTTATAATTTATTCCTGCGATTTCTATGGAAGTTTACAGACATAATATATCGTATCTGGCTATTAATAATTTTTTGAGCAATGACTGGTAGGTACACTAGAAGCAAACCTCCAACAGCTATGTATCTTAGTTACTGATCATCGTTAAAAACTCAGTTACCAATCACCATCATAATTACAGTCACATAACGGTTTACCATCACTATCCTGTATAGAATCGAAAATCTTAATGTGAAATATATAATATATATACATATACCGAAGGTCATACAATAGATTTCGATAATGTACACACCGCAGCTAAACTTAATTTAGAATCGTTCCGTATGTATAGAGAAACAATATAAATTTTCAAACATAAAAATAACATGAACCACTTTGCAAGGTAATTACGCGCGCACAAAGCACAAATGACTAAATTACAAGTCACCTTTCATTACCATTAGATACAGTTAATTGCGACATCAACTAATAATATTGAGGCCTAAGATTTTGAGTCACTTTCATTTTCGTTTTTGCTTTCAAAGGTCAAGTTTACTCGTTAGTTTAAGGCTGTATTCAGGATAAAAGGGCCTTAAGAATGAGTAATGTTACTTACTCGAAACGGTGTGAGTATAAAAGTCCTTCTCAGTACTATTTGACGCGGGTTCCCCCAGAAAATAATCTGTTATTATTATCTTAGTATATTTATAACACCATCCATTAATATATAATATTATGTAGATTTATTGGCATATTTTCTAAGATAAGGGTAAAATTTGTATACGAGCACGTGGTGTGATATTTCATCACGAGATTGTTTCAGGTACTATATATTCTGAATAATGTTATGTATTGAACAACATTATTTAGTACCCAAGTAGAAGGTATTATACTTTACATGTTATCCATGCAAGATCTTTACACTCGACGTAGTTAAACTTCAATCTGTATTCATTTATATAAGATTTTATAGTTTAGAATATTTAATATATATATATATATATATATATATATATATCGATTTAGTACTTTATTATATTTACGAGTACGTACATATAGTATAAATACTTAAGAGTTTCAAAAATATAACTCGTGGTCAACGTTGTGTGTACAACGTAGTATTTACAGGTTCCCCTTATGTTAAAAGCTTTCATAGTACCTCGTTTTAAAATGTCTAAATCTAGACGGAACAAGTTTTAAAGCTTTTAGCGAAAAGTTTATTAAAATACTTTAGTGTTTTCATATCCTGGGCAGAATGCAAAATTTTATGAGATTTTGGAAACATCATTGAATGTTGAACATTGGAAACATTCTATGAACGTATCAAATATTGTTAATAAAATATGTACACGATATTGTAATAATTACATGATTGGCTAATGCCTATTCCAGGATGTGGCGCTATGATTTTAGTTATTGGGAACTTGAGCAAATAAAATTTTATTTTTATTAACTCGTGAAGAGTTCAAATTCAAAAATTATTAGTTATTACCAAAAACAAAACATTCAGTTGTGATATTACCAGTGGCGTGCAATAGGTATAGATTTAGGTTATGCTGTTACCAATGATCATGTATAATATATATTAATAACTTTTATAAAACTTTTAACTTTTTGAAAAAACTAATTAGTTATTAAAATAAAACACAATGTTGTTTACTTCACACTATGCTTTAATTAAAATTTTTAATGTTTTACATGGTTAAACCGCCATCTTCAGAAATAAACTAATATATGCATCCTCTTTCAGTAATAATATATGAACTATATGATTATGTATTTTCGTTAAACCGACGTCTTTAGGCAAAATGAATCCATCGTTTATACGACTCTACCATGTATTTATTTGTAATTTTAGAGTACTATATTTTATTTATCATAGTATTTTTAAAGTTTAATTTGTAACGTGAAATCTTCTTGCCCATATAAAAATGAATATAAAAAATGTATAGACGTTTTTTAGAGAATTTTTTATGATTGAACATGATTATTTTACTGTTTGAAAATCTTTTACGTAATAATTAAAGAAAATTATTATTTTTATTAAGGGTAGGAAATAGTTCTGCCGATTACTTTTTGTTTTTCCCAAATCAAAAACAAATCCATCATATACCTCGAAAGCAAAGAACGATCACGAAAATAATAAGTTAACAACAGTAAGATAGTAAAATTTGCGAATTAGTAAGAGATAAAGTAGACACTTAAATGATTTACATACACCTGATTATTTCATTTATATTTGTGTCCTGGAATTTTCAGTAATCCACAGGTTCTTGCTTGTATGAACTACACGCCTCTGGATATTACTAAGACTACGTAATGTACCAGCCTAATCGAAGATTTTTCGCATTTTATCATAAATTCTTACTAACAGAATAACTTTTATCAGAACTTATGTAAAAAGTTGTTAAAAATATATAGTAGTTATGAGTATGCTTGATTAAATTAGTTTCTTCCTTGTGTATACTTTTTTTTTTCCTCTCTCTTGTCGTATTTGAAATGACGAAACAGATGAAAAAAAAAACTGGAAAAGCTCCTGCTGCTGCTACTACTACTGTTTCTTCTGTCTTAATCTCCGCGATTTTGAGCCTCGTCTTGGGCAGCGACTTGTAGCGAGGTTCCGGTCATTTATTTACATACGTACTTAGCCTATCTTTTTTGTTGCAGATCAACATCTTACTTTTTGTCCTTGTACAATTCCAGGATGTAACGGACCAAGTCACCAATATTTTATGGGTGGATAACTGACTAAATTACTAGTCGAAAATATTCGAGAAGTATGTATAAATAATGAACAGTTACGACAAATATTATTGAATGAAATTTAGCTTTAAGTCTAGACAAACAAGTACTTAGGAATAAACATTTTTGAAATCGACCATTTTTATTGTATATCATGCCTAAATCATGTAACAAAAAATAATCTGGGCGCTCGAAGTTCGATGATCTTTATTTTTTGTATTCAATATATAATTTTGATTCAATGAAATATTTCAATTAATCTAAATAAACGTATAAATAACGTTTTTTAAATCCCTTATATCTCTGACAAGGTTACTATTAGTCACACGTAGCTTAAGCCTTTTCGACTCATATTTTTAATATGTATCTACCCTTAACATGCTAAAATACCCTTGAGTGCACTAGATGTGTTACACATAGCTTTTAGAGTTCCACAGATTTGGGTTATGGAGAACCGTCAGTAGGGCTAATCTACAATCAATTAATTATTTAATTGTGGGTAGTATTAATTGGATTAGATTAAAAATTAGAAACTTACAAAAAATTATTTTAACCGCTATAAAGTAATCGTGATTTGTGCAGTATTATTGCAAATTAAAAATTGTTATAATTGAGTATATTTTGATTACATATATATTGTATTCTATTGTCGTATTGAACACAATCATTAAAAAAATTACTCTCACTGAAAAATGTATGCAAGTACAAGCGAAATACTAGTACAACTATAAATTACACTTTTTTTAGTTACGTTAATTTACGCAGGAGGGATCGAAATGTATACTTTCATAATATGTACATACAAGTATGTTTTGAATCAGCTGGAAGAATCGATCATTAATAAACGTTTCGTTACAACATACTCCATTAAAAGATTTTTTTTAGTAAGTTATTGCACACATAGTATAAATGTATGATGTGAATATTAGTGTTCAAAATTTGTACAAAAATATACTCACGATTGTGAATTCTACCAGATCGTATAATTAAAAAAAAATTGGAAAAGTGGCTCAAAATTCACCCCGATAAACTAATCGGTTCAGGATTGAAGCTGGGAGATTACTTTCCCCGGGGTGGCAGTGCGGAAGTGGCAGGGACCGAGGGAGGGGTTTGGGGTAGGGTAGTAGTCCGGAGGTGGAGAATAATCTTTTGGTAATAACCACACCCAACTTCTCTTCTCAAGAGTGGTAAAATATGACTAGTCATACGGGAATCGTAAAATGTACTAAGGAATTTAATCATTTTTAATATGCCTTATTCTTAAATGTCGATAATACGATGTAATCATTTGAGCAATGTATTTCTACATTTTTGTATTTGGAAAGTATGTTTGATAGAAATGGAAAGGCTGAAAAAGATATCCAAAGGAGGGTGACTGCAAGGAAAAGAGTGAACGGCGTTTCAGGACAGAAGAATGTGAAGCTCTATTCTCTCTGCCTATCCCCGTGGGGAAACGGCATGATGGTGAGTTAGTTAATAATTTATATATAAAAGATAATATTTTACCACCTAATTATATAATTTAATTCGGTTTAAATACGACCTTCAAAAATTCGAATGTTTTTTCTTGGAAGGTTTTAACAGCAATATTTAAAAAATATATATTTATTACATAAATTCATCGATCGATTGTACTTGCTCAAGGTGTTTAAAAATTGTTTCGAACAGCCCTGCCTCATTATCAGGGAATATGCAAAGTGAAAATATGATTATCCTGAGGCTTCAGGGACTTAATCCTTTCGACTTAAAATAAATCACTACGTAGCGGTACTTCATTATTTATGAATATTTTTAATCGAAAATGATTAAAAATAAAATTTCAACGGCACTACTTCTCACGCCACATCCAGTGTGCTTTTTGTTTCAAAGTTTATGTAAATTTATTTAGTTTTATTATTTTATCTATTCAGATTTTATTGACGTGTTATTGTGGTGTTAAAAAATAGAGATAAAAAAAAAAATATTTTTTATTTTTACAAATATGTAGTGGGAGCGTTGCAGAACTAGTGAATTATTAGTGTAGGCACTGTATAATGATTATGTTAGAATGTTGGATAGCCATGCTTCTGATTGCTCTCTACCCGATTGGATCATATATTGGGTCCATATTTGTGTAATCTTATTGGAGTTGAACGCTTTCCAGTTGGTACTGAGTGTGTTGTACAATTTCGGAGCTAAGAACATGTAGAATATTTGATAAAATATCGTTGTTGCTCTCGGAATTGGCGTGTAGATGTTCGATGTTTTGTCTTGTGTTGTGTCCATGGTTTATTGCTTTGGGTGAGTCAGCATAAGAGTTATTGGTCATAAAAGTTGAATAAAGAAATAGTGGTGCATAATGTACTGGATTTTAGACGTGTACATTTTCACCCATATTGTTATGTTGATGGCATAAAGGCTATTGCAGAAAGCAGCGGGATGTAGATACAGATAGCATAGATCAGTGACGTTTATTAAGATAGGCTATTTTACAAAAGTGTATGAACGTGAGTTGCAGAAGATTGTATTGCAGAAGTTGTGTCTCTTTCTTTAACACTTTGGCTACATATGAATATTCTTTATTCTTTCTTATAATTGGCACCAAAATAAAATCATTTACTGATAATTGGGCATCTATATGTGAGTCTTCTTTTTCGCTGCCAAAATTGACATTTTACAAAGCATCACTCGATGACATTGTTTCTTCTGAAGAGCTGGTATCAATATTTTTCAATAGCTACTGTGATATAGGGTTTTGTTTTTTGCGACTGTTTTTCTTTTTTTTTTTGGTGTGTCTTAATAGAATGCGGCATCTAGCAGACTTCCGACCTACTCGAATAGATTTTTTTGGTGCAGCTTTTGAAAACGTCTGTGTTATTTACTGACTTCTCTTTCTCCAGACGTCATGCTTCCAACTTGTTTAGACTCTTTTATGACTATTAATATGGTATGTAGAAACATCAGCTTCATCACCATTATAATCCGTATAATTATAATAATTATAAATATAATTAAAATTGCATACCTTGCGGTGGTCTAATAACAATAACATTTTTGACGTAATGTTTTTCTTGGATGTTTTTAAGAGTCAATATATTCAGTAAACATAAGAACAAATATATACTACGGTAAATCGCTTAGCTTAAATTTCAAAATTTATAGAATGTTGGGTCGAAATTTTACTTTTCGATCACACAAATCGATTTTCATTTTTAACAAAAATATTTCTTTTCTTTCATTCTAATGAAGATAATGTACTGGTTGGAAGACATTTATTATGCCTTATTTATAAAAATCGTGGCGAATTTTTCAATAGATGAGCGCAGGGAGCCGATTGACCAAAGTAAAGGAATGGATCTGGCCAAGGTACGGTTATCTCCCCTACATAATAAATAACGGAAAACGGTTAGTGATCTGTATTCTGTGATTATGAATATCCGATATTCGGCCTCTTCTTATGTGTTTAAAAAAGTTTCCTATAAAAGGTTAATAGCACTATAACATATATGTTCAGATGTATTATACACCTATATATATATTATGTAGTTCAATGATTTTTTTCTCAATGAGCAAATTAAAATTAGAAAATTCTTTTAAAAGGTGAGTATAAAAAAATAAAATTTCACACTTCCATTTTATTTTCACAAAAGAAAGCGATTTTCCATCTCTAAATTAAGTACGTTAATTTTTAAAAATCCTACAAAAATTATACTTATTTTTTTCTTGTCTGTTATCAAATCATACTTATGACGGTGGAGTAATCGTCTTTCTGAGAAGGGAAGAATTTTTTGAAGATCGTAAGAATTAATGAAGCAGCCTTCTTTTTGCAATAAAACAGCTTTTTTTCTCTGTAGCAAACTGGTCTTCAGCGCAGGGTCTGAGGGCAGAAATTTTAAAAGAAAATATTATGTAAGTCAATTTTCATGATATAATTTTTATCTTCGTCTTCTTTTGCCCAAATTGAAGGTTGCATAACTCAATTACCAGAAGGCTCTCAAGGGTCGGAACATCCAGATCTGCGCCCAATGTCCTTCCCGGGACATTAAATGTTATTTATTGAAAAATACTTCAAACGTTATGAATATTTTTATATTTAGACGCCGGAAATAATAATATTTGGTACGAATAGAGTATAAAAATATAGTCTCTAACGCCATATTTTTAAATTGTATAAAAACATTATTTAATTTCTATACGCAACACTTATATTTTCCGATTTTGTTATTCATTTTCCGTCATGGATGGGATATTTCACGCTAGGAAACATAAACTTTTATGAAATAGATTTTTTCCTTTTCCTTGAATTTGATGTTATTACTTTTTTAAACTTAAAATATGACATCTCATTTTAAGCATGTACTGTATAAGACATTTTAATAGCTTCGCTTTAACAACAAATTCTTTGAATTTCATTTTATTTTTATAATACATGCTTATGTGAAAATCAGCGTAAATATTTGAAAATAATATCGTAAGTCATATTTATATGATGGCATCAGTTGGATAAACACGCATCATATTTCTTAGATGCAGAATAACTAGTAATTTCTCTAAATTATATAAGCATACTAGGAATGATTTGAGATTTGATTTAACGTAGGTCTGTGATATTTTAAATACTAATTAAATGTATTAATTAGAAAGATGTATATGTAAAATCAATTTTATAGAAAAATATTGTTGTTGCTATCGGGATTCGAACCTAGAACTATTCCAATCCGGGGAACGTGCATTATCCGATTATACTATACCAACACAGCGGATTGACGACAAATATTTGTATCTATATGTTACACTTTTCAAATTAATACATCTATCGTTACATTATTACGGAATCTCAAATATCTTTGAATAAACTTAAGTAAATTCATTTATAATAATAATAAATAAATAAATTGTGGTATGAACTTTTTCATCAGGTGAGTCGAGCTGTCCTTCCGTATCTCGTAAGTTTTCACACCTGGTTCATTCAATATCGAAGGATTCCCTAATCATCCCCCCTTACCATCCACCCATCCTCATATTTCCATACGTTCCTATCGTCCCCTGTTACCGGTGACTTGCGTCGGTTACATTATGGTTTGGATGAATAAAGAAAAATAAGTATTTAAAACAATATGATCCCGAGATTAAATAATGTTCTTACAAGGCGAAACGCATCTCAAGTAAATTAAATGAGTAGAATAAAAAAAACAAGTGTTTTATTTTCACATATGTGACTATGGCGTTCTAAAAACTTATCTCGGAAACGGTAAAAACAAATCACTAAAAAATATTTATAGAACTAGAAGTGAAATAATATTCTTATTATTCGATAGTTCCTTAGCTTTAGTCTTACGTCTAAAAAACATTTATTTAATTAGAAATAATATTTTTTGAATACTTAGTAAAATCAATTATTTCTGCCATCAAAACAGTACGTAATGTGCCATATCTCATATTTAGTAAAACAATCTATCGAGATTATAAAGTAGGCACTCAAACAATTTTAGTTAGATTCGAATTCTTAGAAACTTGGTGTCCAGTGTTGAAGAATTTATGTTACAATAATCCCGTTCCGCTACTAAAATAAGACACTTAGTGGACACTTTGAATCAGTTTAGCAAATATAGAGAAAATATTCTAAATATTCACAGTGTAATATAATCTTAAAAATTTGATCTTATATAAATATGAGCCATATTAAACTACAAGGATTATTCTAGAGCAAAACCGTGTATGTATGAAAATACACGAAATCTAATAGAATTATTGGAATACTAGTAGCCAATGTGTACGATGTGTTTTTAAATTTTGTATGCATAATTATATTTGGAAGTATATCATGTATTCAAATAATATGCACATTGATATACACCATCAAATAATATTGTTACTTAACATATTTCACAATATGTTATTAATCTATTTTACTAATAATAGGAAAATTGTTCCATCGTCATTTATAAAGAAGAATTTAAGATATATAATATTAAATAATTAGACAGTAGGAAAGTGTTAATGTTAATAAATAGATATAAATAATTTTTAATTAAAAAATGAATTCGCAAAAATAATATCAACAACACCAACACCAAAGTTAAAAAAAAACTCTCAGTCAGAAGATTTCGACGGTGGATTCTCAGAGATGCTATGATTTATAGTCTGACTTGTTAATCACTTAATCACAGCCGGAGATACGAGGTGTGTTATTATTACCGTATTCATATTGAAAGTGTTAACATACATACGTAAAAATTTAGTGACCTTTATAATAGATTAGGTTAAAAAAAAATCTACTTTTTTTGTTGGTTAGTAAGGCGCGAATTTCAAACTTTTAACATATTAAGAAAACAATTCTAGACGTATTTTTTTTGTAATGTTTTACACAATTTTCTCTTATTTTTTTTTTACTTCTATCGAATATTTCATTTATATGTTGGGTTATCGCGATTGAGAGTATACATAATACAGAAATGGATATATTTTTTTGCACACTATGCTAAAATTAATCTTATGTTAATAATAAAAAAATGTTTTACTGTCCGTTGTCGGAAATGTATTTTTATACGACTTTAATATTCACAATCTTCTGGTCTTCTTTTTCTACTTCATCGTCCTAAATTTCAAGTAGGATATCTGTTTTTCATAAAAAGAATATTCTGCAGCCTCGCCGTTAAGTTTTGTAGCTCTGACGTCAAATAAAATGATAAGTTTCACGAGTGAGTGGAGGTTATGTGCGGGACTGAGATCCTTTCGGTTACAAAGAGTGTTCTAGGCTTTATGACGGTGTATCAAAATTTTACGTCGGAAAATTAGAGGCTTAAATACCAAAGTGAATTAGATGACCTTTTCGCTAAAGCCTTCAATATTCTGAACGGTATAATAAACCGACTCAAACCACGTTCCAACCAAAAATTTTATACGGAGGCATAAATAATTCAACTTTACAGGTTATTCGGCCGGTAGTTTTTTTTACCAATCAATTGATTTTAATATTTTTTTCGTTATGTTTAAAGAATATTTGTTTGAAGAGTTGATGGATAAATTTGAATAAATAATGAATAAATTAAATACAAGGTTATCTAATTGTTTTTTTTTATTAAATTTGAGATGTGTACACGGAATACATGTCATATCTTTACTCTTATTATTTTCTAACATAAACATTTGCATTAGAAAAACAAGAGACTAACTTTCTGGTGTACTGGAAAGAAGTGCAAACCCCCGACAACTAGATCACAAGGCCAGCGTCTTAATTACTACACCAACAAGCTACTCAAATTTAAAAAAAAAACGCATAATCACAAAAAATGGTGTAATCTTAAACGCATTTGTAAAATATTTTTTCACCTGTATGATAAAATGATATCGATTGTTATTTTGATGATGCAATATCAAAAAAAAAACTATTTTATAGAAATTTATCCATGTTTTATCGTAATAATATCGTGGAATGAAATAATTTATGTGATGTCATTGAATAAATCGATTGAAAATCAAATAATTTATTGAAATACCTAATTCACGTCTGTAACTATGTTTTGAGATCAGTCAAGTACCTACATATACCATCAACAATATTCCGCATTTAAAATTAATGTGACATCTTCAATTTATTATTTTGTTCAGAGATCGATTTAAATATACCACGTCGCCGTTGTGTGTTCCGTTTGTTACTTAATTACGTAGTATTTTGCTATTGTTTAAATAACAATGCTAGATATTAAATATATACGGAATATTAAAATGACGTATGTGAATAATTTATTTTGTTAGAAAAAACGTTGTTTTCTCTTAAAATCAGTGAAATAAATGTAATAGAATTTATGAAATTTAAAAGTATTACGCGAATATGTTGGATATTAATTTATATTATGGCAAAAATATTCATGGAAATAATAAAGCCAAAAAAACAATAAATATACACGATAATTGGATCGATATCAAGTCATGATCAGTATTCTATTTCTTCACATTATTCATACACGATAATGGTGCCTGATTATGAAAGAAAAAGTTTTTATATTGCTATAGTGTTGTGTACATAGGTAACGATATAAATTAAAAATGCCTTTCTTTTATCGAAATCAATTGCCGTACTGAGATACAATATTTTTTCGCACAAAAAATATATTCTGTAGTCGGGATTTAAATATGAGATTACGACGTATAAGTTTTCAAAACAATAAAAATCCGAAAATTTCAATATCTCCGAGATGTAATGAGATTTTCAGAGAACCATCTTGCATCTCATAATGCAGGGAAAGATTGATGGAAATCGAGTACCTGAAAGAAGAATATCACACCAGTGGCAATGGTTTAGCCAGTCCACTGTGGAGCTTTTTAGAGTCACAGTGTACAAAGTGATGTTAGCCAACATCCATTGATTGGATATGGTACGGAAAAAGAGTATTAAGAGAAAAACTGAATATAGATTTAAACATTTTTTAAAATTTTTTTTAAACACGATAATTAAATGTATTAATCAGAAAGATATACACATAAAATCAATTTTATAAAAAAATATTGTACTTTTAAAATTAGCAATATTAACTTTGTTATTAACAATGGGATTGTCAATTTTGCATATAAACGGTGTTGGTCACAAATTAAATAATTTGGAATCGTTGGAGATAAATAAAGCATGTAAAACTAATCAAAAAATGATAAACAACCAACTAAATTTAACTACAAGTCCCATTCTAAATTTTTTTCATAAAAATTATTCGACTAAATTTGTATTAAGCAACAATTTGAGTTAGGTCCTAAATTTATTTTTTAATAATTGCTGTTTTTTTTTTAAAATAGATTCTGGTGAAGAAACAATGATATATGTTTTTAGTTAGTTATGATATCCTAAAGAAGAAAATAGTATTTTTCGAAACCGGTAGATGTATTTAAACTCAATTCAGTAGTTAATAAAACAAATATAATAAATAAAAAATATTGTTATTGCTACCGGTATTCGAACCTGGATCTCTCCAATCCGGGAAAGGTGCATTACCATCTATGCTACAGCGACAGTATTTTTGACGATAAATTTTCGAACCTGTATGTTAACACTTTTTCAAATTAATACATCTATCGTTACATTATTTGAAAGCCATCTACTTTGTTTTTAAGGAATCTCAAATACCTTTGAGTAAACCGATAGCAGATGCCAGAATTAACAATTATTTTTTATTAAATTTTGAACACATTGTTCTCCTTAATAATAATAATGTTTCTATTCATATTATTAATTACGGTTACCATAAGCATGTGAACCTTACATAAATAAATTCTCGTGTTTAAAAAGGAGCATTGCCAATATAATTAGTATATTCAGAAAAGTTAATGTTAAAAACGTAACATTTAGTTTATACAGTATCAAACTTAGTTGCCTTATATTACAGATGTTATTTATATTATTATTATATTTAACATTTGATTTGAAATTATCTACATCTTTAAATCATTGTAGTAATCGGAAATTTACTTACGGATGTTATCACATCCGTAAGTAAATTTCCGATGATGTCGAACAATATTATTAAAACAGTTCCTGAGCGCGACTTTGTGTAATTATAATAAGACACATTTTTTATAATACTTATTCGATGCTTTCTTTGCACGTCACAATTAAATAAAATAATAATCAGTATTTTGATTGATATGTAATTTGTAATAACGCAGTAGACAGTAGTAATTAAGATTTCTATGTTGTTAATAAAAACGCTATGAGAATAATAATTATATTTCTCAGTAAATAAATTCCATTTATCTTATTTAGCCGCCTGATCCCGAAAACAAAAGTGATATTCTTATTTAATTAATGTTATGATACATTGTTGTTTCGTTTCGGGGCAGAACTTGATACTTATTGTGCCAGAGAAATAGAGCGAAGTCTTATTCACAGATGCTATTAAAGGTCGTCCTTTCTAACGGGGGTCCTTTGAAATATAGGAAGCGAAAAGGTTTTAGTGTGGAGAATGAGAAAAAAGAGGCCGCATTTTTCGTGGAATCTATGTAGATGTGTTGTGGCGCTGTCAAAGGCTATAGACTGGAGGGCGCCATGTTATCATTTGGGCCGGTCGCCATAGCAACTGGACGGAAATCTACCCTTTTGAAGGGATGTGTCTTTAAGATGGTAATAATATGTTTGCGAATTGATGGGGCGGATTAAGAAAATTCGTTAATAACGACGAGGGATATATGATTCAAAGGAATAACATAGTTATTTACTTGATTTTTTTTAAATACATTGACGAAACTTATAAATATCATTTATACAAAAATAAATTCTCGTACATGAGTAGCATAATATAAATTTCTTGGTTTGAAATGTTGGTGAAAAGCGAATGAAGAAAAAATACTTTTATGTATAATTAAGTATCGCTGGAAGCTACTAAAAACATAATTTTAAAAAAATCAATTAAAATTTATTTAATCAATCGTGAGAAAGGGGGTTAATATTTTTTAAGAACACATTTTTGTTGTGAAGTTGCACTTTAAGAACACAATTCTGTGATATTTTGATACAAATTAAATAAAAATTGTATCGTTATTTAGCTTTGTTTAAGCCACTGTGATATACGTCAACCGGTTTTGATACTAACGGATCTTCTTCAGGACTGGCGTATAACTTATAAATTCTACATCATTTAAACGACATTATGGGATGTAAGCGGAGTCTTGGTAAGAGTGGGAAGGTGATTGACAGGGAGACATTGAAAACGGGAATATATTAAATATTAATAAATAAATATATTAATATACCAATATTTCACAGTGGTCTAAACAAAATTAAATATAAATACAATTTTTAATTAAGTTATCGCTACAAACATCAACAAATTAAATAAATCAACTAGACGATAGATAGATAGGAAGAGGTCAAGGTTCGAATCCCATTATCTACTAAATATTTTGTCGATAGATTTTTTCTATATATCTTCCTAGTTAATTCGTCTAATTTGTATTTTCATGTTAATATGTTAAATAAGCTATTATAAAAATAAAACAATTAATTTTATATTATTCGATCTAAAAATGTTTAAAAATGTTGAGGTGGGTGAGTAGGTTCAATGAGTCTTGATGATTAGATACTCTCATCACTTGGGTAGTATTTCTGTATTGACCTGGTGTAAGACCAAGTGTAATCGTTTTTTTTAATGACAAGATAATCTCCTTAATACTTGTAAATTACGAACGCAAATAATTATAACTTGAATTTCTGAGAGATAAATAAAAATTTAAAAAAATATATTTACATATATTAGCGCAAACATTTTAATCTATCAAAATATTACAACATTAATATTTTTGGGTTTGTTTTATTTCTTAAAACTTTTATTTTTATTGTATTGAATGCTCGCTCCTCATGTACGGTATCAACTCTAGTCAAGTTATAAAATATTTGTCAAATTCTTCCGTTCTGACATATCATTCTTGTCTCATTCACTTTCAAACATCTTTTCGTATACGCTCGTTGATATTTGAAGCTGTTAAAGGAACCATCCTTTAAGGTCTGGACTACCTGATCGTGCAGGATCTTTTGCAAACGCCTTCTATTTCTGTTGCCGTCAATATTTTCAGACATTTTCTTTGCTTCGTATATTTTATTTACCTCCTCTCTTTACCCATACATTTCACATATCCAAACCATCTCAGCGAAACTTTTTTAATTCTATGAAATATACAATGAGTAGATGATAAATTCATTTTGGCGATAGCTGCATTCAGAGTACCATTTTTCTCGTCTCGCATTTCCTTTTTGTAACATAACATTATATTATTTGTACGATAAGTATTTATTTTAAAGCCTTTTTATTGTGCGGGAATAATGCAACATCGCTTATACAAAATTGAAATAAAATGATTAAAGACTCTAAAATAAAAATAGCACTTGAAAATTTTACAGGCCTGAGTTTAGGACCTTTTATGTGAAATTTAAGTATGTTTATTTTCATGGATCAGTTTAGAAATGACGGTAAATGTTTTTCCTCGAAAGCCCCTTAAGCCTTGCTGATTATATTGCAGGCTTTATGTAATGTTTGTATGGAGCGGATTAAATGTTGTAAGCTTAAAGCGGACCAGGTAAAAAGCTTATCTCCTTTATAAAGGAAAGGTCCCACTTAATATCACAATTTGAGTACACCGCCTCGCTTATTTTTGCTTAAATAACTTGTTAGTGAGATTTACACTGAAACAATAACTATGCAAAAAAATAATCTGGCGTGAAAATGAAATAAACGCTTTGTAACATTGATTTATAATAAAAACATAGGTATATAAGTTGAAGCAGTTTTTGTGTAGAAGCAGTATATAAAATTTTATTGGACATAAATAAAAAGTTCACATACGAGAACACAGGGCGGCATCTAGTGATGGCGGCCTGAGTCAAGCCAGTAAGAACATCGGCGGGACATACGGCAGCTAAGAGTCAAGTGTTATGCAGGCCGACCGACGCGGCATATTTCATCATTAGCAGTAAAAACCTTTTGATTAAGTACATATCATTTCTCCAAACTATATAACTGTTATAAAGATCGATAATTGCTTATTACGTAACGAGTAAGGTAAGGTTTGTTTAGAAAACATATGATGCGAGTGAAGTATCAGTAACATAAGACAACCTGAAATTATCGCTTTCCATCGACATGGAAAGTTAAATTACCATCATTCTCAGCATTTTTGAGTCCAGCAAAGGACATGTGTCTCCTTTCTTGGATCTTGGATCTGCCTATATGGCATCGGTCTAGGTGGATTTTTGGCATGCTTATATTTTACTTTCCAGTCCGAAACCCACCCCATCACTTTTTAAACTCATCTGCTGTCCTGTCGTCTCATCAAATGCCTACTGCTTTGGTCAGCTTTGTCATCCAGTGTGTTATCCTAGCGTTTTGGCTTGGTTACGTATCCAATTATTAGTTTTTTATTCACGTAGAAAAATCCCCAACACATATTTCGTGTCTAACATTATTTTTTTTTTAAATAATATATTTTTCATTTTCAGAATATAGTTCTATTTAAATACAAATTAAATTTGTATTACATTCTACTTTATTTATAAAATACTCTGTAATTTATCTAGAATCTTACGCAGTCCTCATTCCTTATGCCTCCATTATCACCTAATCCGTTAAATTTTTCTCAATTAAACTTGAAATGCTTTCAGTTAATAGACGATATTAAAATCTCATTCGTAATTATTTCTAGTTGAGCCATTTTCTGCTTTTATTATCGTACAAATTCAAAACTAAGAACAAAAAATCCTTGGCAAAATATTACATTTAAATCGACCGATTTTTTTTTATACACAGGAAATTACAAATAATTATTATACACAGGAAACATATATTATTTTCTATGCGGTTGTTATAAAGACTATAATATATTTTTTCATTCCACTATACAGTTAATTAATTTAACTATAATAATAAAAATATTGGATAATTTTTATAGCGCGATTTAGGTAAAAACTTTCACCTCAAGGGCGCTCTACACATAAATTGTTTATAGTCCTATATTATCTTTGTTTTTAAAATAAAAATTGTTATTATGGAAATAATTTTTTGGAAAGGTGCGTTTTTAGTATCTTCTTAAATATAGTCTCTGGTGCACTGTTTCTTATAACGAAGGGCAAAGAGTTCCAAGCTTTTGGGCCTGCCACCGCAAATGTCCGTTTACTAAATTTAGACTTCTGGCAACGATGGATCGGTTCTATAACCCTTACTACACCTGAAGTAGACCTGAGAGTTTGACGTTTACCATTCAAATTGTCTGGGATTCAACGCTTTTGAAAAAACAGAGGCGTCATATTATGTGTTGCCTTCTACATCAACCGGCACAATTTAAACTCAATTCTTTCAGGGAACCGGAGCCAATGTTGCACATGTAAAAGGTATGTTATATGTGAGAACTTGGAAACTCCATACATTATTCGTGATGCCGCATTTTTAATGAATTGTAATCTATCCAGCTGAAACATCGGCAAACCAGCATAGATACTGTTACAATAGTCCACACGTGACACCATAAATGAATTTATAAGTTGACTAAGTTAAGCTGTCTCAAGAGGATGGTATCACCGAATACTATACTATACATGTTGTATTATAGATAGTTTGTCCACAATATTTATGCATAATATGGGTAGATCCTTGTCTGAATTATTGGTCTAAAACAGTAAATAGTGTAGTAATTGAATTCCATAGAGATGTACTTATTTCATACAGTAGGCTACTAAAATATTCTAGAATTTTTATTTATAATATTTTACAAAACCTTCACAGGTTCGTGTTTAAATATTTAAATAATTGTATTTACATTATATATTAAGAAAGTGAGTTTCTTGGAGTATGTGTCAAATTATACGTCTCTTAGAAAATGTTGTAAAATAGAACTATCTAGACTAATTAATAATGATTAGGTCTTCCTACAACATTACTAATACCTTACATGAATTAAAATCGCCACATGTTAATTAAGAATTAAAATTGCTACACTATTGACGAAACTGAGACAAGCCATTTAAAAAAATTGAGATAATAAGAAATAGTTAAAGTATTTGTAAATGATTTTTTTAGCTATACAGAGATTTTAAAATTGATATGCTTTTGATAAAATGCTTCTAAAATATACCTTTAAGAGCAGTTGATGTCTATTGTAAATATGTATATATAATATTGTCAAATAATTATTTTCAAATGTGTCACTCTGTGTTTGTCACTTGCAAAGTCGCGGTATTGCCTTTTAACCCCTCATGTAGGGAACAATGGAAATATACAACATATAATTAATTATTTTGACACTAACTTCAGATAAATAACAGCTATCAATACAGAGAAAAAGCTACAGCTTATTTTATCTATCAGTAATCAAACCTTAATCATATGAAAATTTATTTGGATGTGATTGAGACTGTACTCATATATATCGCCTTCGTATGGTGTAAATTTATTTAACACTGCATTTAATTTTATTTATTATTAGCATATAAATTTTAATTAATTTTGTACATGAAATAGGCATTTTTAGCAAAAAATTACTAAGATTTACTGAAAGTAGCCTATAATTCAAAACTTAAAACATAAAAAGAATGTTCAATTAAATTGCTTTGCCTTAAATACAGTCGATATTTTATGTTACGTCTTTCCAGAGTAAAATACTAACGATAGCGCAAACCTTGAAAAAGTAATAGTTATTAGAAAGCCAGAAAGAAAAATATGTAGACAAAGGTTTTAAAAATGTGATGACTTCAGTAGCAGAAACATAAACTCGGAGTTTTAACAACATTGGAGAGCACTAATTCCTAAAAAAAATTTTTGGTCCGATTTACGAGGATTTGGTATCACAGCAACAACCTTAAAGTTTACGAGCTCTATGATAAACCTGATGTCAAATTTATTGAAATTTGGCCAGGCATCAAGATCGGGTGGAAGAGTCTTAATTGTGTGCGTACCTAACATTTCTTAAACAAAGGGGAGACGGAATATTGTTAGCTAGGTGAGATCCCAGGTGACCTACATGATCTCAAAGTCGATGATGGCTGAAACAAGGCGCATAACAGGCAGGAATAGAGGAAGGTAGCTAAGGCCTACCTATAGTCATGCCTGCCATGACGATGATGAAAGTGAGATATGCGAAAAATTAAAATGAAAAAAAATGTTTCAGAATACTTTTAATTATAATTACGAACCGCGTCTATATATCGAACTTTAAGATAAGTGCAAGTTATGATAACGTGTATGTAATAGTCCAAACTAATGCTCTAGAAACGATTCAAACACTTAAGGTCAATATCCTATCGAGCTTCTATTAGTGAAATAGGGTCTCAATTATATTATGACTAATCTTGTTTTATATGAAGAATTTATTCGGGTATGAATGACTCGATGATGCTCCTTAGGTAGTTAATTAGGCCAGCCTGTGTGGCCATATATCTCCACCTACGCGCCTACCTCTTTCACTCTCCATACCTCGTGTTTTGCAACTCCGTTAGTCTGTTCGTGTAAGTGTGACTCAAACTATTTTGTGTCTCGACCATCGTCCCTCTTTTGGGAGAATTTTTTTTAATTACTGCATCCTTATTTTTTATCTATATGTAATTTTTTGTTTTTCTTAATAGAGGTGCGCACACGTAATACATGTCACATGAATATTCTTACTTTTTTCAAACTCAACTAAACGCTTGTACTATGAAAATAGGACAAACTTGCTGGTGTCCTGGAACGAGACGCGAATCCCCAACCACTAGATCACTAGGCCAGCGTCTTAACCACTATACCAACAACCTTCTATGGATTTATGTTATGTGTTTAATAATGAATGAATTGATAATATATGATAGCACTGAAGAGACGCTGGAAGGTCTAAATTTTAACTTTGCGAAAATTGCTAATAACTTTATTAAATTTATTATCTTTTTTGTTTTATATCCTGCATAAACTTGAATATGTTATTGAATTAAAGTCGCGTATTTTTATTAACATTGATGAGTGGGACCTACAAAGGAGAACTGGTTCCGGGAAAGGGTGGGTCCTCCCCCTCCAGCTGCCCTTTATCAAAGCCTCAATTATGCAAAAAATAATTCAAATATCGGATGAGTTTAGATCACCCGTTATTAAGAGATATTTTTGGAATCTTGAAAATATTATACAATGGTTTGCCATCGGAGAAACAAAGTGGGATAGGATTTTACCCAAATTTTATCGGCGTATCCCGGGTAATCGCTCACAGCCGCGGCGGCGGGGGTGGGCTGAAAAATTAAACCCTCCAGCCGCATCCATAATGTATAATCGATGGAGGAAATCTAACGGTTAACTAAGAGCAAAGCACTCCGCTCTCCGGGGATGCTCAAAACGGAAAAATAACAACACCCCCAAAACAATTTTCAACAGGCTTCGCGATACCTTCCCGTCATTAGATCTTTACCAACAAGAAACAAATTATAAAGGTTTTTTTTTTAAGGAGAACCCATTTTTATTGTGAAGATGCAATTTTTCAGAAGATAGGTCTGTGATATTTTTAACACAAATTAAATGTATCAATTAGAAATTTGTCGTCAACTTAGATAGGAAAAGATCCAGGTTTGAATCCCGGTAGCAACAAAAATATTTTTTCCATAAATTAATTTTACCTGTGGCTAAAAATCGTCTCCATATTACAATTTGTGATAAATTTCTCAACTTAAATTACATTATATTATAAAAGTGTGGTATTCAAATTAGTTAAAATAATATACTATACATATATTAAATACTATACAGTCAATTACAATGCAAATTTTTCGATTATGACCACGAGACATCGAAACCATCTTCTGTTAAAATGTTAATATAGATATATAAGGTGTCTAGCGGAAATTATTCGATTTTAAAATTGAAATAAAAATAAACAAATATGTTTATTAAATTTATTTTAGTTTTTACAGAATAGAGATCTGCAGATTTTCTATTATGTTGTCAGTTTCTTACAATGCACTCTTTTAACCGAACCCTCGCATTGGCAAATACGCATGAACAAAATGGTGGGTTGATGGCGGCGATTATACACCGGATGTTTTCTCGTAGGGCCTGTATTATTCGAGGATGTTAGGTTATTTCTTCTTTCTGCCTCAGCTTCATGTTCAGGGGGGAAGCATCTAGCCTAACTGGTTCTTTTTTTTAAATGTTATCAAGTCAAATGGTTATGAAACGAAATTATAAAATGCCATTGTTTACAATAAAGTTTATTATCTACATTTTACGATATTTGCATGTATTATAAGTTTATAAGTGGAAAATGAGCATTTTACCTGATTACTTATTAATGAGACAATTAAAAAATAATTACAATTAAATTAACATTAATTAGGTGCCCTCATGCCAGCATAGAGTTATCTACCAAATTGTCTATTTTGACGCTTGTCTGATGTAGATTATGCAGGTCTCTCACGTAAGGGATTACCTCTTAGGAGACGTCTTCCGCGTGTAGATGATGGTCCTGGATCCTGGACGTGAAGTGTGGCCAATAGTTGTTGTGCCAGTGTAGGGTGAAGAAGTTCAGGCTTATAGTTGATTGACCACCAAATAATGCCCAATTATCCAGGCAAACCGGGACTCGAACGCGATGTTCTTATGCAATTTGTGTGTACCGTATATGATATCGTCTCCTCTGATAGCGACAATTTATTCTCACTACACCAAATTATGCTGATCGTCTTTTTTTTATATAGATCCACCGGGACCCTTTTTATACTTTTATATCAACGATTAAACACAGAGAACATCACAGTCTAAGCTTAAACTCGAGGTGCACAGTTTACATTTTCCCCGGAATCACAAATTACAAAACGCTTGCTTATTATATCAGAGATGATATTGATTTTGTTTTCTAATTGAAAACTAGATCCCGTGTTTATGGAGCGATCTCACCCGGCTGCGATTTGGAGAAGACTAACTCATAAGGTGATGCGTCCCTTATGGTACATTTGCCGACGTGACTATGGTCACGTACGCCAGTTTCCTTATTGCCGTTCCCACGCCGCATTGTGCGTCTAACAATACCGATGTTTATTGCAACCCCGTCCCTTACTTCGACTAACTGCTTACGTATCCTTGAAAAACAAAGTATTGTTTTGGGTAATTTTGCATTCTAACAAGGATTATTACTGTATGCTTTAGATTTTAGGTATCTCCACATGAAAAAAATCACAGGACGTCAAATCTGGTGACCATAATGGCCAGAATATGTCTCCGTACTTGCTTATTAATTTCCTTGGGAAAATTGCCCTCAACTTCTCCATCGAGACTCTAGCAGTATGCGGAGTTGCCTCGTCTTATTGAAACTGCGTTCTGTTGTTGTATGTGGGAAATATTTGCAATTGCGGTACCAAAAACTCATCAATCATGCGACAATATACCTCAGACGTGACAGTTTGTCCCCGGTTAAAAAAATATAAAAAATCGCACTGGACACCCATTATTTAACGGTTTTTGTGGACACTAACTTCTATAGCTCTTATGAGATTAACATTAAAGTTTTGACATGGTGCATTTCTCAGACAAATTCGTTTACTAGCTAAATCCGATGTTGTTTCAAAATGGCGGCTGTTTTAAAAATTGTAATATTCTAAATATAAAAATAAAAACACACACACATAAAAATGTACCTACTTCTGGCGGCCGGTGCCGAAAATAATTATTTAAAAATATAATACTTTCGTTTAATTTTGGAATAAAATTTGTTTGGCTGTTGTATCACATTTAATATTAATAATAAATTGTTTAGTTTTCTTTAGATCTTGAATATTTTTTTCTATTGTATAATTTATAATGTATCAAGTGTTCCGGTGAATAATATTGCAGGTGTCAAGTAAGAACATTTTTCTATTTAATTTTAGACGCGGTTTCATCAAACTCAATATATTTACATTGATTTTATTATTAATGAACGATAGATTTATTAAAAATAATAATAAATAATACAAACACTACAAATATGAAATATAAATGTTCATCTCTACGCCTCAGTCTCTTGTTCATTCCTCCACGAAAACCTCCACAATGTGATAACGATATCCAAAATTATCTCTTCAAATTCTCTAAAATAACGAATAGTGTTCGTTGTTATTTCCTGAAAGCGTTGATATTATTATATTTTATTAATTTAATATGAGTTATGTGGACGATGGATAGATTTTTTAATTTATCTTTTCTTGATCAAATATTTCTATCTTCAATAGTTATCAAATTGAAAAATATATTTAGGTTCTCTGACATATGTGGCAGTAGTGAAATCATAATACGTGATTCGTTAATATTTCCTGAAATTGATGAATATTATTCAGAAATATTTTTAAATAAACTGATGATATTTCCGCGATATGTTATTATTGATTAATTATTTATAAAATTATTATTTTAGAATTTGAAATTTTTGTGCATTTAATGTACTTTTCTTCCTTGCTTGAAAACTTATCACAACCAAACTTCTTCCCAAATTATGAGGAGCAGAAATTTACCTTTAGAATCAAACCTTTGAAATTCCGCGAATTTGAGCCATTTGGTTGAGCCATAAGGGTGGAATCGGAGTGCTCCAAATTCCAATAAGGAATGGTCTTTTAAGGTGAGGAGTAGGGTTGGGTTGTAAACTAAATTAAAGCACATTGCATAATGTATTTTGGAAAACTTTTGACATCGTATATATAGGGTGAATATTTAAATATGCTAATTTAACATTAGGCAAACCATAATAACAATTGACTTTTTTACATGTTCTTTAAATACTTTATTTTTGTATTTATTATCAGATAATATACGATTTATAGGTGTGAAAGAAGATGAATAAAATATTTTTTTTAAGTATACCAATGCTTAAATTCAATGAATTAACATACTAGTATATTTTAACCAGTTTATTTTAGTCAGTTTTTAGTAAATTTGTCAAAATTATCCTACATGCTGTTTTATTACAATGTTATCGATCTATCTTTGTACAAAATAAATTTATTACATAAATTGTAATATGATAAAGTGATTTATATAATATATAGAATATATGGGATCATTCATTTTGACATAATCTAATGACGAAGGTTTATAGCGAAGTCAATTGGAAAAGCTTTCACTAGATGATTACAAGAGATGAATATTAGTTTAATTAAAAATATATATTTGAAATAAAACTATTACATACCTTCAGTAATTTTGTATTTATTCGAGTGAGTTTTATATATACACTCATCAGTTTTGCAAAATCCCTTTTCCTCATTAGGGTGACAAAAAACTAGAACCAAATGTCAAATTATTGTTTTATGTTTCTTAAATTCAATTTTTAAAAATGATTAGAAAATTAGTTTAATTAAAATGATTTATTTTGCGTATTTAACCATTCACGTATACTGTATAATTTTATTAAAATGACTAAAAACAATTTGTTTGAAGTAAATATTAACAACATATTATTATTGTTTGCTTTATTAACACAGTATTTTCGACTCCAACAGTTTTTACAGGCATAAAAGCTTATATTTCTAGCTAGAACGCGAATCTTAATTTCATTGGTTGTCCTATTTAACATGTTCATGTCCCGTATAAGTATGTAAAATTATCAACCTCTTCATATACACGGTGTCCTGTGCAAGCATCTTGGGGTGCCTCCTATTCACGTATACTGATCACCAACTAAATTTAACCACAAGTTCTATTTAAAAAAAAATCAAGTTAATATATTCAATTTCCACACCTTTCATCATCCTAACAATTTAAGTATACTAAATTTATATTTTAAGTAATTTTTTTTTAGATTGTTAATTTTGTATTATTAACCACTTAATGAATTAAATACATCTACCGGTTTCGAAAAATATCATTTTATTTTTCAGGATGTCATCAACTAATCAAAATCATATGTTAAAGTGTTACTTCAACAGAATTTATTTAAAAAAAAAAAATTATATATATATATATATATATATATATATATTTTATAGTTTTAAAACAATAATTATTTAAAAATAAATTTAGTACCTAACATAAATTGTTACTTTATAATACAAAGTGTAACATATGGGTTCAAAAATTTGTCGTCAAGAGTATTCTCGCTATAGCATAGTTGGTAATGCACCTTCCCCGGATTGGAAAAGAGATCCAGAAATTCGAATCCCGGTAGCGCAATAAGAATATTTTTCTTTAAAATTGATTTTATATGTACATTTTTCTAATTAATACATTTAATTAGTATTTAAAATATTACAGACCATCTGTTTTGAATAATTACAACTTCACAATAAGAATGTGTTCTCCTTAACATTATTTAATTAATGGTTTTTATTTTCTCAATAAAATGTTAAGTAAATTGCGTTAATCTTTTTTTTTTTTTAAATAATCGCCTCTTTTTTCTACGATCCCGTTTCTTTTAGTACGGAGATGGAAACAGAGGGGACAAATATTTCAGGTCATTCTTAGCCGCATAAAGGAGCATCTTCGTCTCCCTGAACAGCGCTCGAGGCATGCTTCGCTGCACGCACATCGTTAGAAGGAGATTAAAAAGTGGTTTATTTTTTCAAAAATAAAGATATTTTGAGGAAAATAAATAAGCAAATGAAATTAATTTACTGACGCTTAATCTTCGTGAATCAATTATTTTATGTTTTTCCCTATATTTAAAATGACAGTGAAAAAATATGCTAATTATAGTACTAATACAGTAAAAACTAAAATTATTAAAAATAAGATGTGGTTATTTATTTTTTTGTACCTACCAAAATTGATGATCGAGTATAGTTTTTGTTATTTATTGATAAATTTCATTTGCATTGGGCCAAGATTTAAAATGTTGGTTTAATTGTGTCAAATATATATTACTATTATGCATTATAAATAAATGAAATATATATAAATATGCTACTGTTTAGTTAATCTATAAAATATTATAGAAACGTTTAAAAGGTTAACTATTTACAGAAATTAATGAATGAGGGAAATACTAGTTCTCAGAGATATAATTTAAAAACAATTGTTCGTATGAAAAAGGGAAATTTATTTTTTTACAGTCTTACTCAGCCTTTAAAACTAGATGATAAAATATTTTTATATTTTTTAATCCAGTATTAAAATATTTGAAATAAATAAAATAATAAATACATGGTGAAACATTGTTTCCGATTGTTGATACCGATAGTTGCAATAATTGATAAATAATAATAATAATAATAACAATAGTTCATGAAAGATAAATTAGAGTCAATTTTTTAGCTATAAATTGCAGGGCGAATAATTCTAATGAAAAATCATTTGATAGAAAATGGTCACGGTTTCGATAAAAAATTGGGATTTTCAATTTTGCATATAAACGATGTTAGTCACAAATTAAACAATTTGGAAACGTTGGAGATAAATAAAGCATGTAAAATTAATCAAAAAATTATGAACAACCAACTAAATTTAACTACGAGTCCTATTCTAAAATTTTTTCCTAAAAATTATTCGACTAAATTTGTGTTAAGTAGCAATTTGAGTTAGGTACTAAATTTTTTTGAAAAATAATTGTTTTTTTTTAAATAGATTCTGGTGAAGAAACAATAATATATGTTTTTAGTTAGTTATGACATCCTGAAGAAGAAAATGGTATTTTTCGAAACCGGTAGATATATTTAACTCAATTCAGTGTTTAATAAAACAAAGATAATAAATAAAATTACGGCGAATTACAAAGTTATACATTTGATTTATTATAAACAGTTCGTTCAGTATTAACTATTAAAGCTTATCTACTTCCTTGTAATATTCTTTCATTTGCGAACATTGTGAATAATAATGCAATTTACGTGCCACATCAATATTTTTGTTATTTTGAAACTAAGCTAAACGTTTGAATTACAAATATATGACCAACTCTCTGATCTCCTGGAAGGAAGAACGAACCCCCGATTACTAGATCACAAGGTAGGTGAGTATTTTAACCACAGAATCAATACATATGTCACTTTAATTTTCATGTGTTTTAAATTCTATATGTTATTAAATTCTGACAATGTATACGTAAGAAGATAAAAATTAACACATTTCTCTACGAGAGCTAAGATTAAAAAGTCAATATTGTGGATGAAAATTTGATGCATGAATGCTGAATCTAGAATCGGAGGTTGTGAAGGTTTCACAGTAGCAGTAGTACTCAGAAAAATAGAATATTTCTTGCCGTCAATCATGAGAAGCTTATTTTGAGATCGATTCAATTCTCTTTTAGACGCCGTGGGTGCGATTTCATATGTGTACAGCATATCCAAGTGACTATGGGCGTAGGTTTTATATAAGCTCGTAGAATGGCAAGAGAGGAGAGATTTGTTGAGTGGGTAGAATTTTTTTACAGTTGTTCAATTTCATGTATGATATATTTTAAATGTTTTGTTTTGGTTCCTTTGAAAGTCTAAACTCAATTAATTTGTTAAAGCGACGAAAAATATATCCCCCATTTCCAAGAAACGCTTAAATTCTCATTTTATTAAACCCTAATTTTTGAGAGACTATAAAGCTATTCTAGGAAGTAAACACCATACAGGATGTTTTATAATATTAAAAATGAATTGTTTTGTATACGCTTTTTGTTTTTGCAAAAATACTAATGGGATGTTTACAACTTGTTTAAATTATTATTTTTATAAATATTTACTGCTACTCGTATTATATTAATGTACTTTTATTAAAGTCAATAATAATTTAATGATTTATATTCAAGTATTAGTAGGTTGATTAACCATATGTGAACTTGTTTAATTATTATTAAGTATGTAGATATTATTTATAATTGTGTTAATAACTTGGTTTTCATTTTCAACATATTCTTATTTATTAACGAATATTTATATAATTTTTTGCAAGGTTTTGTTTATGCAGGTATCTTCTTCTTATATAGGCTCATGGGATTCGTAACAATTTATATGTTTTTAATGAAAGCACATTTCTGTTGTGAAGTTGCAATTTCAGAACTTAGTTCCGAGGCATTTTAATACAAATTAAATTAATCAATTAGGACAAAAAAATCTGTTTATCGAAAAACTATTTGTAAAAAAAATTGTAACTCGTTTCCCCGTCCCGTGGTAGCAACCAAATATTTTTTTGAAAAAAAATAATCTCTGTCCATCTTTCTTATTGATTAATTTAAATTGTATCAAATATTATGTTTAGAAAATACTAATATAATACAATTAATGAAACGTAATTTTAAGAAATAAAGATGTCAATAAATATTGCGAATCAAATGTGAAAAGGTTTACTTAATTAGTTGCGGTAAATGGCAAAAAAACTTAATAGTTTCTTTAGGTTGTGTTTCTGCGAAAATCTGTTTTGTTAAAAACAACTCAAACTATGCCTCTCCAAAAGTTATTACGTGAATTAAACGACATTCTATGGATTAAGCTCGCACATGAAAAGCTCAATTAAACTAGGGCTTGTATAAAAACATCCGGTGAAAACATTCCATTACGCCCCCGTGTGCCTAAAGCTTTATTCGCTTTTCAAAGGCTACCGCTGTTAAATCCTTACATATTTATTTCCGTATACGTGCATTCAATGCCATTTATTTTGTACATACTTGAACATATTAAAAAATAATAAAATGTGAATGTAAATCCACCAAATACAGATTACCAAATGTATAGACATGAACTGACGCATATTCTTGTTTCAATATTTTCAATTTGGTGTCACCCACGTGATCACTTTGGTACCACTCATGTAACCAAATAACTCCGCGATGTTTTGAAAATACCCATATAACTCGATTGAAATGAAAATTTAAACGCTGACAATATAATTGCATTAATGTGTGTCATAAACTATCGAATTTATGTTTCCTCAAATAATGTGTTTAGAATGCCCTCCGTCCCGCAACTAATGTACCAAACCCCTCTCCTATATGTATATTTTATTTCATGTCTATTCATTTACTGGTCTGTGGATATGATATATTTCTTCCGAATTTCCATAGATAACTTTTACTAAACCGATATTAAATATACTAAAAGGAAAAAACAAAGTAGTATTATCAAATCGGTATGACTTTAACCCTTTTCATCGTGGCGTTCAAAATGGTTTGAATTGTAAGAATTGGAATGGTTTTTGAAATGAGCGAAAGATCAAAGGTTTCCAACAGTTAAAATGGAGATTTCCTTTTAAGATACTGGATTCTTGTTTTAACCGGCTCTTTGTGATAAAAGTTGAAATGGAGTTCAAACCGTAATGAGGGAATTTTCTTTTGTACCTAAGATAAGGCTCATTTAAATACACAAAGTTCAAATAATCATTGTCGCGACTCTTGAAGATCTTGATAGTTATACAATAGATCTATTACAAGAACAGGTTACCGTGGAAATATTTAGCTCGTGTGTTAAAACCACCTTTGTTGCGTGCTCTGATGTCAATTTAACTTTTGAAAATTAAATTAGGAACGTAATATTAATTTAAAGAAATTTTTATATTCATAATATATGTTTTCAATATATGAATTTTGTTGTGTGGTTTATCTAATATGTTTTAATTATAAAGGAACTACATATGTTTTGTAAAATGATAGCTCAATTTACAAAAAAATGTAATTTTATTAAAAATGAACATGGCGCTATCTAGCAGGTTCTCCTCAAAGCTTTTTAAAAAACATCATAATTTTAAAGATGGTCTTTTCCAACGCAAAAAATAGACGTCTCATCAATAAGCTGGGTAGGGTTTAAAAATAAATTTTATAAACACACTGATTTATTTATTTATTTTATTTTTATTTATTTAGAGACATAATATATAAGTATTGTACTATTAAAAAAAATACAGTTTTTTTACATATATTTTTCACAGATTTAAAAATGCATTGCCCAACTAGGCAAGCCTGTTTTAGGGCAAATTGACAAACAAATTATATTTCGCAAAAAAAAAAACAGTAAAATTCATTGAATACGAGGCAATACACCATTAAATAGAAAATGAAACACACAAGGCAAGTAAACGTGAAAAAATATAAAATTAGAGAATAAAAATACTTGTGTGCAATACGATATGTGTAAATAGAATGTAAACACATACAACGTAAAGGTAAATATGTAAGCAATATTTGAACATATCCAAGGACACACAATTACTGGATTATTACCTACAAAGGCACCGTTATTAAATAAATATCAGATATCTCATAGAGACAAAGCTATTTTTATCATATTTAATGGAAAATATTTGGAAGTGTGGAGTAATTACAAGGCTTATCTTCGGCTGGCTTAAGTGATCACTTTATATATATAACGTTCACCAATTCTCACCCCTCAAACTCAACATTTATTAAATTTTTAGAGTTGTATGTATGTTAGTATGTGAACTCGCTTCGAGTGCTACTACACCACCATACTTTCATATATTTTCCATTAAATCTAATAAAAAATAGCTTTGTTTCTATGAGATATCTGATATTTGTTTGAAAATATGTAAGATTAAAGTTACGCAATTTTAAGAATTATTTTATAATATAAAACAGTTTTAACCGTACATTTAAAACATTATTTTTAAAGCTTTAATATCACTTAAAGTTTTAATATTATGTTAGAATGCAAAATTACCCAAAACAATATTTTGTTTTTCAAGGGTACAAAAGCACTTAGTCGAAGTAAGGGATAGGGTAATAAACGGCGGTATTGTTAGATAAACGATGTGGCGTGGGAACGGCAATAAAAGATCCGGAGTACGTGACTTAAGTCACGTAGGCAAATGCACCATAAGGGATGCATCACCCTCATGCGTCAGTCTTCCTCCAAATCCCAGCCGGGAGAGATCGCTCCATAAACACGATCTAGTTTTCAACTCTAATATTAAGCAAGCGTTTGTAATTTGTGATTCCGGGGGAAATGTAAACTGTGCGCCTCGAGTTTAAGCTTAGACTGTGATGTTCTGTGTTTAATCGTTGATGTAGTGAGAATAACTTGTTAAATACTAAATTAATGTATTAATTATAAATATATACATTTAAAATCAATTTTGTCGAAAAATATTGTTTTAGCGTCATCGGGAGTAATTAATACATTAATTTAGTATTTAAAATATCACAGACCTATGTTCTGAATAATTACAACTTCACAATAAGAATGTGTTTCCCTTAATAAGAATAACTTGTCGCTATCAAAAGAGACGAGATCATATACGGCACGCACAAATTGCGTAAGCACATCGCGTCCAGAATCTCGGTTTGCCTGGATAATTGGACATCGTCTGGTGGTCAATCCTGAACTCCGTCACTCTAACCTGCCACCAGAACTATTGGCCACATTTCACGTCCCGGTTCCAGGACCATCATCTACACGTGGAAGGCGTCTCCTAAAAGGTAATCCCTTACGTAAGGGACCTGAATAATCAACATCAGACAAGAATCGACACAGAAAATTTGGTAGTTAACTGTATATTGGCATAATGGGTACATATATAATGTTATTTTAATTATAATTATTTTTTTAATTGTCTTATTAATAATTAATTAGGTAAAATGATTTTTTCAACTTTTAATACATGCAAGTCACAAATAATAAACTTTATTGTAAACAGTGGCATTTTGTAATTTCATTTAATAACCATTGGACTTGCCGAGAGAGAAGCCGAGACAGAGAAAAATAATCTAACAATTATTTCCAATTTGATTATATATAATTAAATTGCGAATCGTGATATTATTACTACCAAAGACAACCAAGATGTTTCGAATCGTATTTACAACAAAATGCGAATTTTTATTAAAAAAATTACTGTTTAGATGGTATTAAATAATAAATTTCAAATAAAATATTTTATAAGATATTAAATTAACCAATTAGAAAGATACCTATACAGAAAAAAATCTATCTATCGAAAAAATATTATGTTACCTTCGAAAAACGAATTCGAAACTTTCATGACTTATTATTTCAAAATCATAGAATTGTGTCCTGAAATTGCAATTTCACAATAATATGTGTTTTCGTTAAAAAATAATAATTTTACTTTTGACAGTTCGAAAATATCACTTAGTTTTAATTTCCTAGTACAAAATAAGATACCTGCTGTGTATTACGTAGCAATTTCATTCAATAATCCCTTCAATTCATTGAACATAGATTTTTTGTTTCTTTTTATTCAAACGGATTTGCTTCAAATACTGTCCACGCGCGAGATGAGCAATCGACGTTTGCAATCGAGTCCGCAATAAACGAAATTATGCCAACAAATAATTGATGCGTAACCACTCAATCGGCCCACTCAAAATTCAAACAAACTCCACGAGTCGAGTTTTAGATACAGCATTTTAATTATTTACAAACCTTTCGGAACCTCCCCAGCAGCCAACCCCGCAGCTACCAAACTAATAGCTGGCGAGTAGCGGGAAGCGACCCGTGTATACAAATCCCCCGTGTACAAAAACAAACCAGTTTGTGGGATCCAATCATTGTTATCGTACGTGCGAGAAGTCCTTCAGAATATCATTATAAATTTACACGCACATTTTTCAATAAATAACATTCACGAGAAATAATAAAAAATAAGTAAAGATAAATATTTTTCGTTTCAATGCATCTTCAGAGTATTACATAATCTTCTTGAAGATATTAGAAGTACAATTGATTTATCAAACTTAACGTATTTACAATGCTTAACGCGCCTTCGAATTCAGAAAATTTAGAGAGAATTATGAATTTCACCTAAAATAGGAAAAAATAAGCGTCTTATAATATATATATAATGTCTTATATACTATATAATATATAATATACTATATGGATATACTATATAATGTCTTATATAGCATATCCAATTAAAACATCTTAGCGATTATTAAAACAAAATGTTGTACCGTTACTATCATACATACAGAACTATAATCAATAATCTTACTTAACGAGTCATCCAGTAATATTTGTCATAAAAACTGAGTTAAAAATAGCGTGTTAAAAAAATCGTAATGTTTTACATAATTTCACATTTACCTCACGCTTTATTTTAACTTGAGCAAATGGTTTGCCATCTTAGCTATTCCCCTACTAGACGGTCAGAATTAAACGCGTTGATTTATATTTTATTAACGTGTACTTTTTAAATATTAAAAATAGGCGCCAAAATACAAATTGTGGAAAAGCGTCATTAGTAACGTTATAAGTACGTCAGCAGTTGAATTATTTAAAGCATTTAAATAATTTGTTTGGTATTAAATTTTTGAATGATGGCCACACTTCCGCGCGTGCGCAATTGCTCGTGAACCGAATCGGAAACGCATCGCGCAGCACCCAGAGCGCTAACGGCAGTATTTAATTTTTAGCGGGCATAGAGGACTGTAGCTCTGCCGGCTGTAGCTACATGGCTGTAGCTCTGCCGGCTGTAGTTAATTTAAACTCGTAATTTAATAAATCCATAATGGGATACTGCGTACGAAAAATAGTCGCAATTACTAGTACATCAATTTCTACTAATCTTGTGATATATCCTAATTTGCATTGTATTCATATCTTCTGCAGAAATATTACATTTCCTCTTGGGTGCGGGATGAAGAACTCCTGAAATGATGATGGACGATATCGCGAACGGGCTGTGGATGGGTGTCCGATCGCTGGCCATGATCTGCCGATAAGGGTAGCGGATGATCCGGGCCTATAAGCCAATTAATTCCAAATCAGTACGTAGCGACAAGGGATTATAAGTAACGAGTTCGAAACATGAATAAAGTGCGTCCTAAACCCAAGGTCATTTATTATTATTATTGTTCCATTTTTTTTGTCTGCGCTGGATTGTGAATCTACCGTAATGGCGGTTCTGCATCTTCAACTTTGGACATTCTGCACACACTATATTTATTTAGGATTACTCTAGTTTGCACGTGTAAAGATCGCTGTGTTCCTTGCAATAGACCACTGTGATTAATAGTGACTTCTTTGAATAATGTAGAGTAGATTGCTGTCCATCTGAATTACACAAGTTATTATAAATTTATCACAAGTGAAAAGAAAAGTCGTCGGCAAGGTGAGTTCCGAGTGCCGTATCCACATTTCGTGTTTTCTCCGCTGATCTGGCTGGTGAAGGATAGACCGCCAGGTAACATCTCAACAACGTATGGATTTGATTTCGAGTGGAGTTATACGTCAAAATATTTCCGATAACGCACTTATACTATATCATATGCTAACCTCATTACGTTTGATAAATGCACTTGTTATAGTAAATAGAGAGAAATATGCGTAAAAATATATTCGTGTGATTAATTGAAATAACAATATAGGCTGATTGAGTCACAGTCGTCATTAGCCAAATCGATAGTACACATTAATTTATTCTTCATTCAATAACGAGTTGCAAAATTATATTAAAACTTCATTAAATATACTAGTAATTACATGTGTGTTAAATGAACTATACAATATATTGGAAAATATGAGTCGTTAGTTCAATATATAGGTACTAATTGATACTTGTCATGAAATATTAAAATTACTGTTAAAGATAAATATATATTTGATAATTAATTACAACAAATTAGTTTTCGTGTATCGTAAAATGGAGTGAATAGGGACTTTGGGGGAAATAAGGACAATCGTGAGGAAAAAGTTTAAAGTCAAATTACGCCACATGGCTTCAGTTTTAGACTTCAAATATTTTGTGTTAAAAAATTATATATTTTTTTTACCTACTGGTAATACTATTACCATGGTGTCGCATAAAAATGTTTTGAATTATTAAATTTCAAAGATTTTGCAAGTTACCGGACAAAATTTTACACCGCAAAACTTTGCATGTAAAGCCATTAAACAATAAATTAGGTTTTTCGGTTAATCTTAATATTTCACAAAGAAGAATTTTATGTTAAAGGCTGGTGTTTTTTTTCAGTAAAATTTCTAATTTTTTAAATATTTTATACTGGTTTTACTGTCAAGTGTCGTAAATAAAAAAACCTTGGTCGTATTAATATTTCTTTCACTTGTCGATTTATAGCGATAGAAACAATGAAGCTTGTCCATATTTACCCAGATTACGGTACTTACAGTGGACCATCAATTACCTGGGTGGCAGAGATAAAATAAACTAGATAAAAAAAAACTATAACAAAACTTATTCTACTTGTGTAAAACACAAAATTGAGGATAAGAAACGCAAGTATAAACAATACAAAGTCTACTGCTGCGTGTATTTAAGTTGAATGATAAATATCCGAAATGCTAAATTTAAAATATGTTTAGATAAAAAGTTGACGTTATCACCTGTCATATTTCACTAGAATACACGCCAATATCAGCCCGTTTCAATTATTACTTTTTATGAGAGAGATTTTAGAAATGAATCTGTCTTTTATTTTTGTGATAATGTTGAAAACGGAAGTTCGTGCTGTTATTAAGATTTACGTTTTGAAATGGAAGATCACTACTCACATTAAAGTTGTATTGGATGCTGTTTTAAGGCATTATTTTCCTTCGTTGAGCGCTGTCTACACGTGGGTAACCGATTTTAAATAGGGACGTCACAGCAGTGAAGATGCTCACCACAGTGGACGGTCAAAATACTTGACGACTTCGGAAATGATTAAGAAAATCCATAAAATTTTAGATTAATTAATTAGATATCAAAGACGGTAAGCAACTTTTCTAAATGTGTTTTAAAATTTACATGAGCGTTTGAGTATGAAAAATCTTTGCGCGCGACGGGTGCCCGCATTTGCTGACAGTCGATCAAAAACATCGTCTAGTGAATGTTTCTGAGGAGTGTTTAGAGCTCTTTAGGCATAATTTCAGAAAGTTTTTGCAAGTTGCATCATGGTTGATGATATATGGATCTGTTATTACATACCAGAGACCAAAAAGAAGTCTAAACAGCGGTTAGAATGTGGCGAACCCGCACCGAAGAAAGCTAAAGCGAAATTGTCGGTTGACAAAGTGATGGTGACTGTTGATGGGTCGCTCGAGAAGTAATTTCCATAGATTATCTTTAAAAGGGAAGAATAATAAAAGGTGAATACTATGCGAGCTTATTGCAAAATTTGAGCCATGAAATCCATGTGAAATAACCCTTTTGACTAAAAATAAAATTTTGTTCACATAGCCCCGGTTGAAGTAGCAAAAATTCATGAATCGCACTTCGAATTGCCGTTCTATCCACCTTACTCGCCAGACTTGGCCTTCTTGCCTTCTACTTGTTTCCAAATATCAAAAAATGGTTAGGTGGAAAGAAAATTTTCGCCAATAGCAATGTCATACACGCCGTCATACACAAATAGCTATTCTGAAAGCCTTGAGAAATCCTTCTACGAAAATAACGTAATGATCCTGAAGAAGCGTTGGGTTTTATGTGTTGAGGTAGAAAGAAGGAAACAACGCAGAAGAATAACTTACTTTTAATAATGATATTTTATTTTTTCTTACTCGTTTTGGAATGTTATAAATCAACCCCCGTAGGACTGTGAAGAACGACGTTCGTGTCATTTATTTTATTTGATTTCTCTCTCTCGCTCTAGTACTTTGAATGATACGAAATATTGGTATCATTTCAGACTATCTTCGCTCCGTTGCGCTATATATCCAAAGTACTTCAGCGTTCACCTTATGGACAATCTGGGTAGTCCGTTATTAATCTTGAAGTGAGCTCATAAAGAATATACAAGTTTTGTATACAGCCGTCTATGAAATACGTATCATGTAGCGCCAGACCATATCTCAAAACTATTTTCTCCATTTTGTCTAGAGTCCAGCTGATATAGATAGATAAAATCAAGGGTTTTAACTAATTTATATTTCTTGAGATAGAGCGATTCTTTGGGCACTTATTTTTAGTGCTCTCAGGTAGATGGTTTCACTGACCTCTTCATCTATATCTGGCTAAATTAAAATATATTTATCATCGCTATCCCCAGCTGACTGGCGATCCAAGCACCATCTATATCCACGATCCAGGCTTCCGCGGAGAGAAGCCGCACTCAGTCTGGTTCGTTTACTCCCCATCACCAAAGCCTACACCATTAATTAATATATTTTTTTATTGAAATCACAAATTTTTAGTGATGTTGTAATTTTAAAACGTACTTATTTGATAATTAAAACAAATTAAATGTATCACTTATCACCCACTAGTTACCACTGGAACACGAACCGATTTTTTTTTTGTCGGGAGAATGAGTTAACAACCTTAAAAGTAAAAAAATATTCTTCTGATGAAATAAAGTTCCGGGATCTACTCTAATGGTAACTAATATATATATTATATTCAATAAAAAAAATTCTGTGTAACTTTCTAAGTGATTAATTTAGTCTGTTTTAAAAATATATTTTTTAAGTGGCAGGAGTTAGCTATTTTTCCTCTCAGTTTGCTCAAATAACTATTGCAATGTAACCTAGGGTGCAAATAAGATTATTTACTACGATTAATATAGAAAAATAATCCGCAACGTATGTAGGAAATATAAAAGTACAAAGGTTATAAAATCTTTTAGCTGGCACGACCCCCCTATACCGTGCAAGCTACGTGGCGACCGGTCGGAGCGTAATCATTTATCATTTTCATTGACAAGGAATAATATATGTACGAAGCTCTATTGAAATTTTCACTTCCGAAGCGATAAAACAAGAACAATAGAGCACAGCTTATCCAGAATTAGGTAGCTCGCATATAAAATGGCTATTTATAAATATAACATTAATTTTAACTAGCAGAAAGAAATCAGAATATTTTTGTATCGAGTATTTAATTTGAATTCAACGTGTTTCATTTTAAAATAATTTAAAGAATAAAACAATATTCCAATTCGACTTTAAGACATGTTGAAGAAGAAAACGTATTTTAAAAATCGAACGGTGTGACAGACCTAGTACATGATATTTTATGGGTGGATACCTGACTAAATTACGAGTCGAAAATGTTTAAGGAATATGTGCCTAATCTCAACCATGTCAAAGATAAATATTTCAAAATATCAAAATAATGCGATTTATTTGTATATTTTATAATATATTGAATACAAAACACTAAGGATCATCGAATTTCGAGCGGCTGGATTATTTTTCGTTAGATGATTTAGGGCCTCAAGCAATGATATAGTTTAAAAATGAATAATTTTCACAAATATTTATTTAGAAGTACTAGAAGATTTTAAGTTTAACATGATTTTGTGAAAATTTCAAACAATAATATTTTCTGTAACGGTTGAGAATTTTCACATATTCTTTGAACATTTTGGACTCATAATTTAGTCAGTAATAAAATACTGAGGTCTTTTATATCCTATATATCATGTTTATCACACCTGTCATCAATTGGTTATAATAAATAAAAGTTACTCATTTTAAATAGAAAATAAATATTTCAGCAAAGTTCATTAATTTTGTAGAGAACAGAATTCATTAACGACTTACTTTTTATTTTATTAATTATTAAAAATGTATCTCTTAATTAATTAATTAATTATATTTCATAACAAAATATAATTATATTATTAATTATATTTCATAACATAATAACATCAACAAGTTTTTTAAATTTATTATACATTATATAATTATAATATACAATATAAGAAAGGAAGAGAAACCACATAGATTC
This sequence comes from Eubasilissa regina, assembly GCA_022840565.1. Taxonomy (NCBI): domain Eukaryota; kingdom Metazoa; phylum Arthropoda; class Insecta; order Trichoptera; family Phryganeidae; genus Eubasilissa; species Eubasilissa regina. Next base: position 10,587,876 of record JAINEB010000007.1, on the reverse strand, counting down.
AAAAAGCAAATATGCGCAAGATAAGTTGTAATAAAAAGGATAATTTTATATTAGAGTACATATATGTTTATAAACTTATGTTTGCATTATATTAAAAAAAAAAACAATTTTACGACGAATTAATTCACAATACATATTTTTTTCTATTTTAATTTTTTTATATACACTTTAAAGACGTAGATTTTTAAAAATACATTACGAGTATACACAAGTATGAAGCTCTACGCAGTATCTTCACTCGGTACGTTAAAATTGACTTGTGACAGAACAATGCCTTTGGCGGAATACGGAACGGCTGTCGCATGTTAAGATCTTTTTTTTGTTCGTCTATCAAACTGTCTGACACTGTCATTGGTAAGAGAATAGCTGACAGAGATTACTAATCTTTTTTTAAAATTCTAAATGTTTATGTCAGCTTAACACGTTTTATTTGTATTTAACTAAGATACATTTTCTTTTACTTTTTTTTGTCACGTCGGAAGTGAAATCAGTCGTTCCAAAAAAAAAAAAAAATACGACAAATTATCATATTTTTCGTAAGCAAATGCAACATATTATGATTTTGTGATTTTTCAGGAGCTATGTCTTACCTTTCTGTTGTTTAAATTTTATAAACAATTTTAATAAATAAATAATCTATTTACGAGTATATCTAATAATTTTATAATTTGTACCTTTTTCTGTGATCAATAATTAGCGTAATATTGAATAAATATATGAAATTGTATTAATATATGATATTATTATAAAGTTGCGAGTTGGTTATATGGAAAATTTAAATAAATATTTCTGGTCTCCTAGAACGAGACGCGAACCCCCGACCACAAGATCACTAGGCCAGCGTCTTAACCACTAGACCAACAAAGTACTAGCAACATTCAGTAATAACCCAACCTAACCATACCCGCTACGAATATAAAAACCTCGTACCATCACTATTATCACAGTATGTATCACCAAAACCACTAAAGTAGCATTTTTATTACATGTCTAATATTATAGATCATTCTGCCAAAAATATTATTTATCTGGCTTTGTAATAAGAAAATATTTCAACATCTTACAGTTGTAACAATTCATTTTTTAACTTTTTAAAGTATTTAAAGTTAAATAGCAACTATGCAACATTAATTGAAGACACAAACTTATAAAACCTATTAATAATAATAATTATCGCCGCTAGGGCGCCGAGATTCGCAATTCTGATCTGTTGCCAAGCGGCATGCGATTATTGATTGGATATTTGTTTATGATAATTTGTTAAATTAAATTGTACTATGGTTGGAGTAACAGGTCGATTTAAATGATTATGGAATGGTGTGTCAGAAATAAATTGGCTCTGGCTCCGCAAAAGATCGTGGCTTTGATGACGAAGGAAAGTTTAAGCAGGGAGTGTAACCCAATTGTGCGCACGAATGTACGATATTTTGGTGTTATGTTTGATGTTTCTGGTTCTTTCCTTGCTCGTGTTATGGCCATGTCTGATCGGGCGGCGGACTTCTTCGCATCTATGAAGGGGACGAGAACGGCGGAGTGGGGAATCTGATCCCCAGCCGTGCGCCTCGTTTACAAGTCGACGTATGTGACCAAGGTCACATAATAAACCGCCGAGATATGGGCGCACATGCTGCGTACTAGGTTTGTCACCTTCGCCCTAAACAGGGGTCAGAAAGTACCCCCATTGACGGTTACGGGGGCTTACCGGACTGTATCTGGCGAGGCCCTCCCTATTCTAGCGGGGGTGCTACCTGCAGATTTCGAGGTATCAATGAAGAATGCTCGTCGCTTATTAATGAGAGACCTAACGGTGGACTACTTTGGTAAAACCCGCATTTAATAATATTTATTTTCATATAACCAAATCAAATTCATCAAATAAACAAACTCGTGCGTAACTCCGTTGGCCTGTACCAGGTATGGCGTGACTCACAACATCATTGTGTTTCGTCCTAGTCCCTTCATCGGAGAGTTTCGTTCTAGTCCCTTCGTGGGAGAGTTTCGTCCTAGTCCCTTCATGGGAGAGTGTCTTTACTAGTAAGCCATTTGATGGCTGTCTTGTATTCACTGGTTTCTATCCTCCCTTATATAACATATTTTTTTATTTGTTTGGATGTCTAATCTTTGTATGTTATTTCCTATATATTATTGTCATTTGTAATATTTATATGTACCTTGTATTGTATCTAAGAATAAATAAAGACAGCACTTAAAAGGACGCAGGAAGGTCTAAATTCAAATCTTTGTTCGATTTGCTTATACATTTTTTCAAACTAAAATATATAAATAAATTCTTCTTCTTAAATTAGCTTTTGTTTTTTATTAAATGTAGAATTCGCGTTACTTAAGCATTGTGTGTTGAACCGATAAAAGAAATTGCAAACTTCTACAACGGTTCCGGGAATGGGTGGGTCCCGCCTCTTCTGGGGCCCTTTTATAATACCCTCAGGCATTCAATCACACAACACCAGGTGTTAGGTATTGACTGAGGAATATTATGTTAGGAAAATGGCAAGATAGAAGGGATGACAGGGAGATGGAGACACTCCTTCCTCCCCCGAGTGACTAAGAGAGAGAAAGGCCGGAAGTGTCTTCCGGCATTTGATCATTATACAAAGTAGATGGCTCAAACCATGACGAGTTTCTGGTCAAATTATTTGACCCGGGACTCACCGAGGACCCGTGGTGCTTCTGTAACCGTATGAGGCAGACGCCGGAGCATATACTCTGGGTGTGTGAGATTATGAGAGATGTCAGGGAGGATATGCTCGCGGGATTGGATGTGACAGATCATCTTCCGGCTCGGAACGAAAGGAATTTCGAACTTTTCCGGAAGTTTGTGGGTGTGTGGATGTCTCGCTGGGAGATTTCGAAACGATCAGGTGTTTAGAAAGAAAATGAAGGCCATCCGCCCTTCCCCCTTCTTGCTCAAAAAAAAAACCATAGGAATAATATCTGTCGATCCTGGCTTCCTTTTGCCGGAAGGAACCTTCTTTGTTTTTGTGTATTGTCTTCAATTTTCCAATAAAGAGTGTGTGGGGGGACCGCCATTTACTATACCACTCAGTGCCTTTTGTGTGCATATTTTATCTATTGCTGTTGCGTGCATTTGATTTATTTCTGTTTTAGTGATTTTTTTTATTCCGCACTGTACGGACAGTGAATGTAGTGTTTGGTGATAAATTTTATTTTAAACATTGAATAACCGGCTGTGGCTACGCAGCGGGCAATATTGGCCGCGAAGTGGCCATTACACTATCTAGCAAAAGCAATCAGCCTGGCCGATTGCTATCTCTTAGTAATAACCGTTTCTATCTGTATTCATACCTACATAAATATATAATCTTGTGAGACTCGACTAGCCCCAATAGGAAGCCACCAACTGAACACAAACCCCGTGATTTATTTGTCTGGCCGCCATTCGGCATCCATTGTTTCAGAGAGGCAAATACCATATTTATGTATCTATACTCTCAACAATGGCCGACAATTAATTATGTTTTTGCATCGCAGTCATATAGAACATTGTACCGGTTTGCAAATATTAAATGATGAATAGATTCGGTAGAGCACTGCCATTTGGGATGAAGTACTCGATTGTTGTACGAATGGGGAGTTTATTGGATCAATTTGGTTTGAATAACATTTTATTTGCTGAGTTTTGACTGTTTTGTGTTTACCAAAAAGAAATATGGCTGGTTCAGCGAACTACGCTATTTTTACACTAATACAATATTTTTATGTTCGGGAAATTTTTACACTAATACTACACTTCTATTTTCGGGTCAATGCTTTTGATAAGAATATTTTCAGAAACTTCAGATATTCTTATATGTATAATATTCCAAAACCATTCTGAAAGGAAACTTTACTGCATTACATTGGAGAAAAGTGTCAATTTCCTTTGTAATATACGAAAGAGGTTGCCGTATGAAATTATTGTTTTGAAATAGAAGACAAACAAGTCAATTTCTCATTTTAGAATTATAAAATTAAAAATTGATAACACTGCTGTACCTGCCATAAGTAGGTAATTATTAAATGTATGAATATTACGAAAATTCTAGGACGGGTTTTAAACATAAATCTTGTATTCAATATTCCAATATTTTTTTGTATGTCACGCATAGGTATATTTGAAAGAAATATTGCATTGAAATAAATTGTGAACTTCCTTTGAAACATACGAATTTGGTGGATATGTGTCCTTTCTGTTCTGATCATTCAATTGTCAAAAATAGGAAAACTGAAAAATTATGATGATGCTGTACTATTGATATGTAAGTACTTATAGTGTTGCCTTTTTTTCACGAAAATCGTTATATATATCGTACCGGTCTTGGGACAGTGTTAAAAACACTAGTACTAAAATACTTAATGGATAAATTATTGTATATTCTTTGTTATAGGATGAATACAGGTGGATGATTATGATCTGGATAATGAGACGCGAGAGGTTTTCGGGACGTTATAAAAAAAAAAAATATATATATATATATATATAAAGAATACGTCATACAAATACGTTACCCGGTGAGCACATAGCATTGGTCAGAGTGATTAATTAACACATATTAAATAAATATGAATTAGAAAGATATACATATAAAATAAATTTTATCGAAAAGTATTGTTGTCGCATTATCCAACTGTGCTATAGCGACAATATATTTTGCGACAAATTTTCGAACCTATATGTTAATATAAATACATTTAATCGTTCCATTGTTTGAATTATTATTATTTATTAACTAATCACTATGCCCGACTTATCTGGGCATTATGAATATTGCTCGCTTACTATGCATACAGTCCAATTATTAAATTATTCCATAATATAGATATGCAAATATATTTTTTATAGCGCACGACAAAATGAGTTAAAATGTGACGAAAAAAGCATAAATTTTATGTTTAAACTTTATAAACGATTCACCTAAACAGATAACGTATAAAATAGCTATGAAAACTAATATTTTTTTCTGTTTTCACATGTTGTATGATGAGTTTTAAGCATTTTAAGCTCGTGAACCTCACAGATTACCAGTGACGTCCATCCGTTTCCCGAATGGTTGGCGCAATTATCTTTTACGACCCCATTAACAGGGCGGGGGTCCGGGCGTGGGAAAAACAGGCGTTTGAATAATTAATGCATTTGTTTTTAAATTTACAATTTGGATATGGGGGGACTGCACCACTACTAGGTTTGACATTTAAATAATTAACTCAATACAATAATGTCTTCGTTCACACAAATAAATAGATAAAACAACTATGGAAGTAAACAACTTTTTTATTTAGAAAGGACAATTATATTAGTGTAAGTAACAAGTCGTTTCAAAAAACTTATATTTTTATTTTTAAATATGAATTTTTTAAAAATTCAATAAATACACGGTGCCGGAAAACTCATATCAAATAGAACACACAATACATACAGAGCGCAAATTTTCATATACAGCATTTTTATTGCGATATATTGTATATTTTTTATGTTTTTCGTCGCCATATATATGTGATAAAAAATTTAGTGCACCGAGAGTAGCCCTTATCACTCATTTCTAACAATCGAATCATATGTATGCACAGAGAAAAAATGGTTGTGTTGGGAGAAATAATGCTTAATATACATGGAAGATATAATGCTTAATATATATGGAAGATATAATGCTTAAAATATATGAAATATATATATATATATATGGAAGATGATTGTAGTATTCCCTTGATCAATCAGCAACTTGAGAGTGAAATAACGTTTTGTAGGCTGTATCTATCAAAAGTGTTGTACTTGATAGCGCATTGTAATTGATCAGTTGGTTTATTTGCATTAATATGAATACATTGTCATTTTGAGCTCGGGCTGTTCGCGCATCCCTTCCATGCCGTGGATAGAACGCCAGGACTCCGTTACGTTACCGTCTAGCTTAAATCGGTACTTAAAAATTTATGAGATTTCGCCGGGTAATGTCCATGGGCTGCTACATGACAGTTACTACTTTTTGCAGGGGAATGACAACAATTTTGTTCACATTATAAACTATATTTTACAACTATTTACGCTTCTCGCACAAGACATACACAGTTTTTCTATTCTTCATGCCTATGTTTCATTTGTTCATCTGTCTCTTGAGGCATTATTTCTTCTTCATCTTGACATCTTACACACACCAGTATCCCAGGGGATCCGAGTTGACGAGAGCCAGCGAGGATCGGCCGCCAAACTCGAAACCGCCATTCAGAATTTTTTTCAACAAAAGAACATCGCCATTCCAGAAAATTCCGGTGCAAAATTAGACATAGTAGGGCCAGGGATGCCAGTTATCTTGTACAAGTCCTTCCGAGACTCGCTTTTATTTTTTTCGTCTTTTTCTCTACATCTTGGCCAGCGCTCTCCTCATAGAGCTAGTCTCGATACGTTTCGGTGAAATAAATGACAGCTCGCCATATTGATTTGCCATAGATCATTCCTCGAACAGTGGGCTCTCTATTGGTTGACGAGACTATAGCGGTTTCCACACATAGCATGATATTTTTCATCGTATTGATTTGGTGGGCGCGCACACGGGAACGTATGCATCCAAACGTGACAATATGGAATGTAAAATATATTCTGAGATAAAAATTTATGTATAAATATTTTTAAATTTTAATTTTTTTCATTATTTCACGCAGATCTGTAGATACTCATTAAGCAATTGATTCGACCAAAATGGCCCAGAAATTAATACGAGTTGGTAAAACAACCTTTTTAGAAGAGTAAAAATATTTCGCGTCGTTAGTATGTTAATTTGACCCTCGCCACTGAGCCCCTACTTCTACATATACAAAGACTTCAACTAATTGGTCAGCTTAGAAGCCTCTTGCGAGCTAGAAAAATGGCTATTTGCATTGACTATGCAATTTTGAAGGGAAGTCGGGTAGTGGGTCGCTCCATAATAAGCTGGAATAAACAGCAAAAATGAGTGTATAAAGACAGATTAGGTCTATATTAATCAATAAGTACAGAAGCAGCACAAAACAGGGGTAGATGGAAGCGCTTTGTCGAGACTTTGAGCCCTAGATTCTCCTAGAATAATGGGATGAAAGTGATGTTTATTTGAACTGAAAATAATTGTAGTTGATTTCAAAATCAATGTATGTAAATTAGGTAAATATCTTTCGTGAACTCTTCTTTCTCTGTGAAAGTTGTGTAAATAGGAGGTTCTTGAAAATTATTAATACTTAACGTTCTGATAACAAATCACGAGGTGAAACTACCTTGAATTCCCAAAGACAACCGAACAACAGAACAAAAGAACGAGGAGGTACGAGCGGAGGAGAGGGGCGCGATACACAGCCTTATGCAAAACACAGCAGGGGTAGTTTTACTACACTCCGGCCCGGCTGGTTTCCCCCGCGCAACCCTCCGTTGGCAGGCCTAGAACCAGTTTGACGCAGACATAAATATTTAACTTTTTGCCCAGCCGAGTCGACGCCGCGGCCGACTTCAACGCGCTCCCTTAACAGCAGGGGCGGCCGACCGTTTCCTAATCGATAAATTGTATTTTTTGAATGCCAAAATAAAGGATGTGTTTTATTCCAGGTGTGATAACTAGTAGCATTTTTTAAGCTCTGCTCGACATACTTTTTAACCACAACCCTAACTAAGATCGAGACATTTCAGCTTAATAAAATTAACAGAATTTCACGTTATTTATCAGATAATTGTTAGTGAATATTAAACGTGGTATTTTAAAATCGTGCATTTTTAGTATGAAAATTCATTATTATCATAACATTTCAGCATACAATATTCACTTTTTATTCTTCTAAAATAAATCAATCTTTACAATACGACTTTTTATTATTTGATTAATCAAAGATAAACATATTTTACATTTTATATTTATTAATCTTTAATCAAAGTCATTGTATGATTTTAAAGTAAGACATTATACACTGTGCTGAAATACATTTCCTAGGACAGTGTGGGATCATTATAATTTTGTATAATGTAAGAGCAAAAATATACGCAAAGGCGTATTTTGAAAAATTCTCATTTAAATGCTTAAAAACTCGTGTTTAAATTTTTAAAATGTAATTTCTTTGCCGCGCCTAGGCAATAAAATTCATAAAAATATATAAACAAAAACATGTTCATGCAAATAAAATTGCATCATGGAAGAAATTACATTATCCACGTGGTTGCAATTGGAGCGCGTGATGTTTTATGTTTTTACTGTTGGATTTGAAAAAAACTAAACCCATTTATTTTCTCTAAGGAAATATATGAAACATTTAGATTTTATTGTATTCAAAAATATGTAATTCTAAATCTAAATTAAATACGATATGTGTTTAAAATAAATAGTGATAAAATATAAAACGTCTCACCTTGTTCATAGACCCCTTTTTTAAAATTTCAAATCGTGAATAGTTTATTGATGAAATTAAATTCATAAGTCGTGAATAATCTAATTAGAGTTGGCTAATGAAGATTAACAAGCATTGATAACTGAAAGTCTAAAATTTCTAAATTTTAGCACTTTAATTAAATTCTGAGTTCACTGTTACGAAATTTAATCCATTATAAATCTAAGAACTATGAATTTATCCAGAAGTGAATAACAATCATATTTTTTATTTATTATCTTTGTTTTATTAACCACTGAATTGAGTTTAAATACATCTACCGGTTTCGAAAAATACCATTTTCTTCTTCAGGATGTCATAACTAACTAAAAACATATATTATTGTTTCTTCACCAGAATCTATTTAAAAAAAAAAAAACAATTATTTAAAAAATAAATTTTGTACCTAACTCAAATTGTTACTTAATACAAATTTAGTCGAATAAATTTTAGGAAAAAATTTTAAAATGGGACTCGTAGTTAAATTTAGTTGGTTGTTTATAATTTTTTGATTAGTTTTACACGGTTTATTTATCTCCAACGATTCCAAATTATTTAATTTGTGACCAATACCGTTTATATGCAAAATTGACAATCCCAATTTTTTATCAAAACCATGACCATTAAAAGTATGAATAACGATCAATATAAAATTTGAAAAGTATTGCTTTTTACACATTTTCTAACTCACAGTAGAATAATTTTAAAGGGTGAGAGTGTACAATTGGGAATTTGTTTAAATTTTTATTTTTTTATTTACATAGATAAGTTCGTGAACATTTGAATTATAGAGCTGTTTGAATAATGAACATAATTTTTAATTCAATGAATGATTAAAATTCTCACTGGAAACAATTCAGAGCTTGTGTGAATTCCGTATTTTGTGAACGGTTGTTGACATCTCTACAGTGTTGGCCTAACGAAGCAACAATGCAGGAAGCGTATTCTCGTGCTGCCAGGGCAGTAATTATTTATCCGACCGGATATTGATATTGGTGCGATTGTGTAGAAATTTTCGACCATCGCGTCGAAATTATTAATGATTTGATTGAAATATTCGATTTTATATATTAACGAGAATTGTTCGAATGAAAATTTGTTATCATTAATTGACATGGCGGTTATATTGTGGTGTAACATGTTTATTTTAATATTCATGATAAAACTAAAGGAAAATCTTCGCTGCCTAGAAAATAACAATTTCTCGGAATTTTCTAACTACATAATTGAAACAAATGACTCTTTCGAAAGTTGTAGACTAAAACTTCTCCACTCGGTACCTTATAATGGATTAATTATGAACAATTTGAAAATCGTTGAAATAGAAAAGTATTTAAATTCGGAGAAAACGTTAATTAATAACACTTCGCCTTTATTGTTCACATTCCCATTAACAATCGAAACATTCCCCGTCTTCTCAAGCCCCGCCCCATTACCCGAATAGACTACAATTCTGTATTTAGTTTAGTTATCACCCGACGATGAGAGGGACTGCATCTCCCGAAACTGGTAGTGAAAACAACCCAACGCAAGTGCGTTACAAAGCTTTATTGTGAATATTAAAATAAATGAAGATTTGTTAGATCATTTTATTAATCTCCATTAACAATTTTTTCTACGTGCATTCACAATAATTATTATATAAAATGTGATAAAAATACCTAAATTACATACATCTCTTTAATTATACTTAGGTTATTTAATTTTTAATGTAAGTTAAATTATTTTTTGTACAATAGTTAATACTATTATCTAATAATGGTTGAATAGCTGTAAATTTATCAAAATTCATACAAAAGTATAATAAAAACCAATATTAAAAATAAAAACTAATATGATATTAAGAAAAAAAATCCATTCCGCCACTGCTCACAAGAATCAAGTAGCTTTCGTCCGTGTGTGTATGTGTTTTCGCTTTTTTTTCTAGGACTAATATTACATAAAGAAGATATAAATTTTTCAACCAATTGCGATTCAAATTGATTAACGAACTTAATCGAGATATATCCCATTTGATAAATCCATTTTCGAAAAAGTTTTATCAAAATCTGGGAGAACTGCGGGAAATATCCCACGGCAAGAAATGCGAGAGTTATAGCGAGTGTTCATAACAACTGCTAAATCTCATAGTCTCCTGATTATAATCAAATAAGGTGCATTTAAATTATCCGGAAGTTACAAAAAGAGATCTTCTGTAATAGGAAATAAATCTATTTAAAAATTCTTCGAGTACATTGCCTTTTCACAGTTAAACTAAAGAATATAAATGTCAAAAATATTCAATAAAGTGTACTACATAAATCAACGTTTTTTTTAATATTAATTAATGGTCTAAATGAGTCGACCTGATTTTTAATTGAGTCAATAAAATAATAAAAAAAATAATATCTTATTTCTTTAAAAAATACGTCTATTAGGTAATGAGCCAGACAATGTCTACTTCAAACAACAGTATTATCAGTGAACTGGTATTACGCATCAAAAATCTATTTAATAAATTGCCATTTTTTCTTATCACGACAACTAAAATTTAAAGTTTTTATACAAACATGAAATATTGAGTTAGATATGAAGAGAGAATTTCGACTTTACTGGGAAACTAGTAGACTTAGTCGTGTTAGATATTTTTCATAATTACGCGAGGAAAATCAGTTAAATTTTAATGCGACCTGCTCATTATTTTACTTAACAAATTTAAAAGTAAATATAAAATAATATAATAATATTAAAATGTAATATTTCATGTAAAAAAAAGTTACCAATTGTTATATGATCAATGAAAAGAAGGATAAATAAGTTTTTTAATAGGCATTGATGGATAAAACTTCTCATTTAAGTATATTTAAAAATGATCACATTATACCAATATTTTAATTTTGGTTATTACAATGATACTTTATATTTATTCATATTTGTGTGAATTATTTCCAGCGATTCAAAATGCAGTATTAGTTATTTAGACTGTATACCTATCATCAACAGAATTTAGTAGAGGGAGGATACAATCGCGTACTGAATGTATAAATAAAATATGAATAAAATATATGTGAAATATTTGAAAAATGTTTTTCAGATTAAAAATTTGATATCATCATATTTCTATTCTAAAAGCACATTGTTTAAGCACGTACGTGCGATATTATTCTGTATCTAAATATTAATGTCTGTAACGATCTGCAGGAATTTCTAGTTCTATCTTTCTTCTGATGAAACATTAAAAATGTTCAGATTTCAAATACTATTTGAGTGCAAATATTGAACTAACCGACATTAAGCGGAGACTACAAAACTCACTAATGTGTATTTCTATCTGTATTATTGATTCAATACAAATCTTAACTTGCACTGTCCTTGGATAGACTATTTATAGCGTAGAATTCTAGTATTCAATTTAGAACACACATATAATACAGAAAAAGTAAATAACATTATTTGGGCATCGTTGATAATATTTTACAGCAGTAATGAAGAGATCATATATACGAGAATGTTATCTAACATAATATAACTTTAACTTCAGGTTTTAAAGGAAAAACAAAAATTAACAATCGATCTGGATTGCAGTCACTTAGGTGCAGTCGTGGTAAATATTAAAATTATAGTGTTATCAAGTTTTGTAGGAAAATAAAATACATGTCATCAGTATCGTTATTTATTATTCCTCCATTTAGTAAAAAAAATCAAAGAAAGAAATAAACATTTAAAAAAACAATACAATATTTAAAATTTTTAAAAAGTACGATTTAAGAGGATTGATGTCAAATTGTACAATACAGACCTTAAATTGTACTCAGGAAAAATGTAATATATTTTGCAATTTTTATACAAAAAAATACTACTGCTGACATGTGAATACATTCAAGCAAACATCACATAAATATATAGTCATATTATCATAGTGCGATTTAAGAGTAACTACAGTGGTACGAATTATGCGTACTTGACCATTCAGACCAAAACACCTATTACATTAACACCTTGCATCAAAGTGCATTACAAAAACACAAAAAATAATAAGAAATGAAAATAGTTTAGCACCACGTGTATTCGTATTATAATCTTATACATATAACAATTGAAAAATGTGAAAAAACTTACTTTTAAAATATGTTTCAACAGAGGTATCACGCAAAGTTCGCTCGCTTACATAGCGACATGGGCGACTATTGTTTTTGTATTTTACCACCATTACGTTGTATCTATCTTAATTTGAAAGATACTGTGATGATAAGATTTAGGAAATTTTACCCTAATTGTAAAGATTACTGCAGTACGTTACTAACTAGCATTGTAATGCACATAGTTAAAAAGTAGCATGTAACATAGTTAGCCTTTCCCTTCCGGTCCTAAAATAAAAATTCGCATTCCGATGGTGTAAACTTAGTGTACATGTAGACTTTTGCGATATTTAATTCGGATAAATATGAATATTATACATTTATTACTTATATTAATCATGAAAATAATATTTTTATTTATTATCTTTGTTTTATTAACCACTTAATTGAGTTTAAATACATCTACCGGATTCGAAATATGTCATTGTCTTCTTCAGGATGTCATAACTAAAAGAATAAAAATTAAAAAAATATATATATGAATTTTAACCACAAAGTTAATATTGCTAATTTTAAACGTATTAAAATAATAGTTGACATATGTATAGGTGTGAATATTTATACGAATTATTGTGTTAAAGTGCTGAAAAAGATAAATAACATTTATCAACACGAACGACAGCATAAGACACATCTAACTCGGCCAGGGCACGTTCTGCCACTAAGTGACGATCGGCATCCGGTACCCCGCGCCCCGCGCACTGCGCATACACGTACATATACACATATTGACAAATTTACGTCGGGTTCTTCGCGAAAACATTTTTTATTGTTGCGTATGGTAAATATTTATATATTGTAATTATTTTATATATATATATGTATATATATAAACAATTAACAGTATCTAAACGAAGAACTGCACCGAAATCGAAACTGTCAAAAAATTATATTATGTTTTTTTTTCAAACATTGTATTTCCTTGAATAGTTTATTAAACCCTTTTATATGTTATAATCCTAGCGAGACAGTAAAAACATATCTATTTTGTTCTGTAGGAAGGAACAGACTTTCATTAAACAAACATTGAATAAAAGTTAGTATAAATGGAATTAACAAACAACATTCATATTTTACAGTAACACATTTCGCGAGCACGCAATGTGTCAGTTTAGCGCCATAATAAAATTCTTGACTTATGGCCCGTGACGTTGTCCCATATCTCACTAATTTCGGACAAGTTCATTGTTGAGTTAAATACCAGCTGGGCTATGTTGGCGTAATGATTAGCCGGGCCATTGTACAAGGGTTGCACGGCGCCACAATAGCCCGCGAGCCCTCCGCGAGCTACGGCGGCCCGGCGCGGGGCCGCGTCGGCGTAGCGGGTCAAGGTAGCCGAAACCACCTGATGCTGAAGAAAATATCATTTCATTTTGTAGACCTACGTCTATCAATTATAATATATTTATGGCATGGATTAAAAAATATTTTTAGGACTAAAACGTGGATTAAAATCTTTCCAGTAATTTTTATTTTATTTTTATATTTTCTGAAACAGTAATAAAGAGATTATTAGGAAAACACATTCTTATTGTGAAGTTGTAATTATTCAGAACACAGGTCTGTGATATTTTAAATACGAATTAAATATATTAATTAGAAAGATGTACATATAAAATCAATTTTATCGTAAAATATTGTTGTTGCGCCACCGGGATTCGAACCTGGATCTCTTTCCTAACCGGGGAAGGTGCGTTATCTAACTGTGCTACACTATGTTCACTATAAATAACTCACGAATGCCGTATTTTCTTTTTTCTTTCTTTGATTATTCGTCATGTAAAATCGTGTGCCTCGGGGTGTAACCCAAAACATTTCTCTCATTTGTTCGTACAAAATATCAAAATATCGAAATAATATGCAATATGACAATTTTGTTAAGTTTACTAAACGATATAAAGATTTTTATTATTGTGGATCATACTTATTTGAAAAAACGAAAGATCGGTTCTTTGTATTTTTTCAATGATACTTTCCATTTATTTTTTCATAATATAAATAACTTTAATATATTTGGTAGGAATAACTTTAATTTGTTTACGATAATACGTACCTCCGTACCAGTTCAAATTAAAGAAGAAAAGATATCCACGCAGTAAAATAAAGATTTTTAAAATATATCTACCCTTATTTAAATTCCTGCAATACTTACGTGAAATTAGCGCTGATTATTTATAGATTAAATTTGTTAAACCAATAATGACTTTTTATTTAAAAGTAACCCACAAAATCGGTAGCAGCTGTTTTCGTTAAAAAATAACAACTGAAAATCAATTATTTCCGAAAACCTCCCATCAAAACTTTACCAGTTTTAGCGGAAGTTTAGCGTTCGTTAGCACAAGTCGGGGTGCTTCATTTTGACAATTTCATTTATTAAGCAAACCCCTAGTTGACGTTTTCGTTAATAATGGGAAGCGATTTGAAGTTAAATAGGCGTTCTCGCGTGAATGCCTTTGATGGTTCGTGACGAAGGCTCTCAGAAAAGGAGTGTCGATAGAGTAGGTATCTGCCCGAGATACGGGCGTGATGTGTAAGAAAATTAAAGGAGAAGGGTCGAACGCCTTTAAAAACAGTGATAGTGCTGAATCGCTGATGAAGAACATGACTATCATCGAGAAATATGTATAATGTGGAAGCCAAAACAATAATCAGTATAAAATTAAAAAATTAAATTCGTGTGCAAGCAAATTTTATATTCTCAAGTAATTCACGCAAACAATCGAGTAGCTTTTTGGTGTAGTTGTTAAGACGCTGGCCTAGTGATTTAGTGGTCGGGGGTTCACGCCTCGTTCCAGGACACTAGTAAGTTAGTTCTATTTTCATAGTTCAAGCTCTTAGCTTAGTTCGAAAATAGTGAGAATATTAATATGACACGTATTCCGTGTACGCATCTCTATTCAATGATATATATATATATGATATATAATGAAAAATAGTAAATTAATTATATAAAAATACATTCTTGTACTGTGTTCATCCGAAGTATAATAATTATTTTCCTAATTTTAATTTACTGCGATACCTAAATGCCATTAATAAGGTTTATAATAGCCACAAACAAGATATTTTAATTATATTTAGTTAATGCTTAAAAATAAAATAAAGATAGATTAGTAATAAAAAAGTATGTAGAGTGACTTAATCGTACAGCATAAACCATTATTCTTGTCCAAAGGACCTGGGTTTAATGGTCGAAGCGTAAAAGTTAAGAAGAATTTGTTCATGAACAAAGGACAAAGAATATAAAAACCGGATGGTTTGTGTCGGGGCTGCGAGCGAGGGATGGGTTTGGTGCAGGGTGAAGCGTGCTGGTGAGGTTGACGGAGAGGGGGAGCGGGGGAGCGAGAGAGGATACCTGAAAATGCCTGGGCAGATATTTCCCAGCGTACGATTACGTCATTCGGAAAAGTGACGCGAGTCCTCCTGTGCTCGAGATAAAGGATAATATTGAAAGTTTAAACAGTATGAGTAAATGTGTTACCTAATTCAATTTGACGATTTTTTATAAATCCCCCCCTCTTCGGCATTCTAAAAATACACATAAAACATGATAGCGCATGTTTAAAATTTTGACAAATTTTTAGTATGTGAATTTATTTTTTTGCAAATGTGATAAAATATTCACAATCACTTATAAAAATAAATGTTAATAATTAAAATAACAAAGTTTAAATTTTGCAAATTAACAATATACCTAAGTATTTTTTATAATTTGCTTTACATATTAAAACTTTTCATTATGATTTTTTTGAAAAACATGACACATTTAAATAATCATTTATAATATTAATAATTTTGTACATATTTATATACACTAACACACTTAAAGGTTTTCACAGCCTTCATTATGTTATTCTGCCTTAGATTTTTGTTGCAGTTGACTATACTGACCACATTTGGATGGCCATTGTTAGCGCTATTAAACTATAAAAATTATAGTCATATTGAAACTATACAGAGTTTTAGATACTTCTAATAGTAGTTATTAGTGTTATTATTATTATTATTCAAATGCAATGCACGTCTAAAGCTGTAAAATAAAATAAAATACTCACAATATTACAGAATTAAAAAAAAATTACCTTATCATTTTATTAGTAGCCAAATAATTATGAGTAACTAGTATTTGAGAATTGTTATTAAATATTTGTTTAATTATTAATTAATTATTCTCAATTGTCATTTTTTAGCAAAATTTTTATTTTTACTGTACTTTTTTTTACTGTACTGTAAGTTTTTAATCGTACAAAAGTGTAATTCTATAGGTTATTTCCCTAAATTACTTTTTTAAACGTTTTGTCTTAATCTCATACAAGAGCTTTATGTCAAGGTCATTAACAACCTGTAGATAATCAGTATAATATAAAAATGTTTAAGAATGGCTGAAAAACAAAATTTAATTAAAAATTTTCATTAACCAATATAATTTTTGATAACGACGTTGAGTATTAAACTAATTCTCTAAAATATCATTTTTTTATATAAAATTTTATATAGTAGAGCTGCTGTAGATTCTGAATTAAAAGATAGTCATCGGGAACTGGAATAGGTGAAGGCGAATCATGGATTTGTATGGGCTGCAGCATCATAGAAAAACAACATAGTTTTAATAAAGGCAGTTCTTTTATGTTGCGTAATGTAGTCTGTGATTAATAATAATGGCGTGGGATTTGCACTGGCAGAAGCGAAGTTGAGCCTTCAAGCTTAATGAAGGGATGACATCAGAAGAATTATGGCAGGCAATCGATGGATAAGCAAGAATTGGCGATCTTTTGGGGAAGTCTATATCCAACAGCGGAGAAAAATAGGCCGATAAATTAGTGATGATATCAAATATTTATTAATGACTTCTACAATATTAGCAAAATTACTTTGTAGCTTCATTTTATATAAATATTTTTTTAAATATCCCAAATTCTGTACAACCAGCTTTTTACACTAATAAATAATTTAAAAATTATATATTCAATAACAAGGATAAAGACGATATTTAAAAAAACCGGGGGTCTACAAATTAATTTAAATAATTAAAACAAACCATTCTTTTGACATCAACAAGGGTTTAGAAATTATATGTACAAATACTAGGGGTTTATTGCTAGATAAATTAGAAATTTTATAAATAATAAATAAATAACCAAATCATCTTAGCAAATAGTCAAATTTTAAATTTGTTTCTATCTATGCTTGTATTATTAATTTCAGTATACATTGTTTCCTGAAGATGATACCATAGGTATCAAAACATGTTAAATAATTAATAGTAGTTTAAACGAAGTATTTTGTTTTGTTATTTATTTATTAACGACTTTTAAATAACATTTGTTAGTTAATATTTAGTTGGATGGTACTATTAAAAAAATATACGTTTTCTATTTTGTGCACAGTTTTAATATTACAATACAATAGCTTGAATCAACCTGAATTGAACCTGTAAATGCAATCTCTCATGGTTGCAGTAAAACAATTTGTTTTCCGGAGGGAGTTTCATCATTTACTCCTTTGTGGGACGAAACATCAGACGCAGACGCGCAGCAAATAACAACGAAACATTTGAAAACTTCTGACACAAGTAGCGACGCAATGATTGCATTTGGAAACATCGCATTTAAGTAAAATATTAAATTGAGTTAAATATTTAAAATGTGAAATTTTACGCAAAATTATAATAATGTAATATTTCATTATTAATTTTAAATAAAATAATTAATTAAGGAGAACACATTCTTATTGTGAAGTTCTAATTATTCAAAACATTGGTCTGTGATATTTTAAATACTAAATTAATGTATTAATTATAATTTTACACATATAAAATCAATTTTGTCGAAAAATATTGTTTTTTCGTCACCGGGATACGAACCTGGATCTCTATTTCCAATCCGGGGAAGTACACTACCAATTGTGTTATAATAGCTCCAGTATTTTTCATGACAAATTTTCGAACTTTCAAATTAATAAAACTGTCGTTCCATTATTTGAAAGCCATCTTCATTATTTTTACAGAACCTCAAATACCTTTGAGTAAACCGACTGCAGATGCCAGAATTATCAATTCATTTTTATTAAATTTTGGACACATTGATACAACTTATATTATTAAGGAGAACACATTCTTATTGTGAAGTTGTAATTATTCAGAACATAGGTCTGTGATATTTTAATATTATATAAAATACAAAGAAATGTCATTCTTACTGTAATTTCAACATACTACACCGCCACCAGATAGACGTTAGTTATGTCGATTTATGCACCCGATAGCTAACTTTTCTCCAACGAAAGGGCGTAGTCCTCAAGTATCTTTTTCTTTTACACACAAGTTTATAGTATATTCTTTTCAGTCTCATTGTCCATGAATCCATGAATTAGTTTTGTTAATCGAAGTCAAACTAACTCAGAGTATAAGACATGTATGGTATACAATTACTTTTATAAACATAATATATGTATACTTAAATTAGATACGTTATGTATACATAAAGAGATTATTATTTTTTTGACTTGGAAAAATGGCCTTAAAATAAATAATATTAAATATACCAATGATTATAAGCATGAAATGATATATTGTGTTTATATATAAAGTTTATTTGTTAGTATTTGTAGCAGTTATATTGTCATTAAGCATTTTAAGCATTAGTGAGTTACACAATATGTAAACTCGTGTATTATCAAAGTAGTAAAAAACTAATCTCTATTTGCTAAAATGATCTCTGTGTGTATTTAGTCAATAAATATCTCTATATATGCTAATTAAATTTGTTTGAATAAGAAGAGGTCTGCTCGGAAATTGGTCAGAGTTGAATGATATAAATACATGCCAGAAATTAAATGTTTTGTTAGTAAATTTTGTCTACTTCATTGTAAAAACAAACAGCTTTAACCGTCGCTAGGTTTAAAAAATTTACTTAAATATCTACTTAAAACGCAACACCTGAAGCCCAAAACTGGATCAACTGACTAAAGTTCTAACATTAAATCCTTGACCTTAAACGAGCTGTACACCGGGTGGGGGCGAATCATGAATCCAAAAATATTATTATTTGTCAGAATAACGAAAAAAAAACGTACGGGGTATGTATTTTTAAAATTGGTTCTTTAAAAACTCAAGATATACAGGTAAATAGTACCGCCCGGGAGACCTCACCATCTCTAGTCTACTACTACAATGGTAGTTTGGTTAATGTTGTAAGGAAGAATGACAACTAGGGTGTGTTCATTAAAGAGAAACCATGCCTTAGGTTTTGTTGTCTGGTTTAATTGCGATCTGTAGTCGGAACACAATATAAAATACAAGTAGATGTTAGATGTACAAAATAAGTTACAATTTAAAGAGAACTTTGAGAGCACCAGCCACGAAAGCAGAATGAATTGGTGGGCTCAGTGCTCTCATATCCAGGCCGCCTTGCCCACTAATGCCGCGTCCTTAGGGTGGTGTCCACTGCAAAGTCGCTGGAAACCGGTATGCAGCGTGACGGCGTGCTTCCGCGAACCACCGCTAGGAGGCACAGTGCAACAGTCAGCGGTGAATACGAATATAACGTAGTAACTTAGGTGACGCATTTTTATATCTATTAACAAGTCTTAATCGTATGAAAATTTGATATTGGTGCCGACAAAAATATTTTGCTTGAAAAGTGATAGATGAAAAGTCTTCCTCGACCCTCCTCATCATTAAGATTTTGTTCTTAATCTTTTCAAACCTACGCTGCACTGTTTGTTTAGAAGTTAACTACTTAAGATGCGTAATGCTATGAAACGATTCTCGATGGACAATCTCAAACACCATCTTGGGAGCTGGTTATTGGGTGTTGGCAGAAAGGAAACTGAGCAAAGATTCATGGAAATGATCACATGAACATAACGTCATTTCTTTATATTCATTGTTTCCTTTTGCATAGTGTTTCAATCATGGGTATTTTTTTTTTAAATAAAAATAAAATAAAAAATAATTTCATATTTGTATGACTGACAACGGATAAACCTGTCTCCTTTAGAACAGACTTCGGTCTAGTTAAGGAGACAGTGAACATCACTTACATTATGAAGATTGTTCACCTTTTTTATATACTTTAAGAATTGTTTATAGTGTATAATATGTAAGAATATAAATGTAAATGTAAAATGAATAAAAAAATAAAAAAATATCCTAGTTAAATTTAATTCAGGCAAAAAATAACATAATTTTCAGTTCCATTTTTAATGCTTTAAAGTAATACAAATTAAATGTCTCGCTTAATAAATAAATACATCAGATTTCTAACCATCAAATAAAGCTAATATTTATTTACAAGCAAAGAATTTTTAAAATTATATAATATTAAAATCGGTTATTATTTTCGGAACAACGTAATAATTAATGTTGAGTGCTTTTTTTAAAATTTGTTCTATTACCTACGTCGCTGTAAAGCTTTCGTCTTTTGTTATCGCGTTTATTTCAAAACTCTGTATAGCTAGTAACTATTATTACATTTTAAATTATGTCAAGAGTTTTCATAATGCTGGAATCTCTTTGTCTCTGTTGCTTAAAAATTGTACTTTACTGACATCTACAGAGTTTCACAACATATTACAATTTATTAAAAAAAAGGAATTTCGTATACTGTATTCGTAACTAGGTTTAGCCCCGGGTATTAACAAACAATTAATATTAAATTGGAAGTTATTTACCTATATGGAATATACACACTTGTGACCTTTAGTAGAATTATTAATCCTTAAAATTCTCTCATATATGGTTTCGATATATTATATTTCTTATAGTTTAGCTTCCGTATCAAATGTAATGAATCGTACGCACAACTCTCCGAAATACATTTCCTTAGTATTCAGTTTCTTGATGTCGTACTGTAATAATATATAATATAACTTTAAACCTTTCTAGATAAATGTGAAATATACAGGGTTATTCAAAATTATTGACTCAAATTTGTAACTCTTTGTTTCAAACTGCGAACGAGTGACAAATATGAAATAAAATATATTTGATAGTACTCACAATACAGTTTACAAATACAGTTTATAAATGTTCAATGTGACTCCCTTTGGCTGCACGGCAAACATCTAATCGGTAGCTGAACTCGTTCCACACCCGATGAAGCATGTCTCGTGTTACTGAGTTCACCGCAGCTGTGATACCACAGGCCGGTCAGATACCACAGGTCGGTTATAGAGGTGGTACATAAATTGCTTCTTTTACGAATCCCCACACGAAAAAAGTCACAGGGTGTGAGATCAGAAGATCTCAGGGGCCAGAACTAAAGAGCCAGATCTTCAGTCCCAATGCGACCTATTCATCGATGAGGTAGAGATTCATTCAGAAAACCTCGAACATCCTTGTGCCAATGAGGTGGAGCTCCATCCTGTTACGCCAGTAACCGTATTTTCCGTCAAAAATAATGTTCAATAAACCTTTGTTTGCGATATGGCACAAAAAACACCTTTCGGTGTGTCTATCTCGTGTTGCACGCGAAATGACTGTTTGACGGCGCGAACACTCTAGCGGTCGTTTGCGCAACTATAAGCGATCTAGTGGTGGAATTCGAAACTTTCGGGCCTCCTCTATCAATTACTATGTAGATCACTCACATGCAACGCATAATTCAGAAAATATAGTAGTATAAAATTATTTTTAATAACTCTATACTAGAGTCATATAAAGATATTAGACAGACTTTGTCTTTTACATACGTAGAAATGGACTATGTAATTTGGTTATTCCATTGGATAATAAAACCATCTGCAGTACCGTGTATTCGTACTTATCAAATATATCTGACATGATAACAGCAGATGCGGGTAGTGCATTAAAGAAAATCTTAGAGATTTCATGCCAGAAATATGAAATCGTTGCCCAAAGGTTAAATTCATACAAGAGACTGTGATGTGGATTAGAATCAGGAACGCTATTAGATGGTTATGATACTTATTAGGCAAGGAGAAAAATGGTCATCCTAATATTTTTTACAAAGGCAATATTTAACATAATAACATATATTGAATTTTTCTAAACTGGTATAAAAGTTTAGATGAAAAGCAATTTTAGTCAGGTTCGCTCATATTTTAGCCGTTCATAGGATGTACACATTTGAATATTTTCTCCTGTTTTCATTATTATGAGAACTGTAATTGAGAAGTTTTCACTGAAGTATCTTCATTAATATTTTGTGTCCAGTGGCATGGATCGTCCAAATTCATTTATTTTCTTTTTGCAGATACTTCGTTGGGTAAACACTATTAGGTAATAGTAATATAAATCTTTTGATATCACGTATATTCCAATTTATACGTTTTCACGAATTTCTCAATCGTTTTTGTTCATTTGAAAAATGAAACAGAAATACAAAAATGTACGATACCCTTTGGTATCAACTTAATTTTAGAGATTATTTAAAAAGGTAGCATTTTATTAAATGCTTGTTTTTATTTGAACTTTGCCTCCCCTATAAAAAATGCCGCCCGAAGGCTTTGCCTCACTTGCCTATTGATTCGCGACGGCCCTGATTAGAATCATAATCATAATCAACGTGGCCATGTGTATTGGATAAATATATGAATAGATTCGTATTTCGTACGATAATATTTATTTTTAACTTAAGAATTGCGTATGATATTATTGGAATTACTTTGATAACTATTATCAGAAAGTTAACATAATTTGAATAAAAAAATATGAAGAAAAAACAAAGTAATAGCTTAAAACTATTTCATTAATTATTTTAAAAATAAGCTTTAATTAAAATAAAAGTATCTTGGAAGAACTGAATAAGATACAAATATAACTATTCGGCTATTCGAGTATATAGAGATATAAAAATATTATTCCCTTCATATATGCCTACATAAATATGTAAGTATAGAAACGTATCGAACGACATGACATGATAATATTATCTTCTCCTTATATATATATATATATATATATATATATATATATATATATATATATATATATATATATATTTACATATATAAATATGTATAGAAACGTGTCTTACTTAATTAACCAAAAACAAACAAGTTTAAACAGGCGTAAGTTTATCATATACTACCTTATTCCGGGTATCGCGTTGGCGTTGCATATCATTAACGTGAGCAGTCCAAACGGCGCGTACATAACACAACAATAGATACCGCGCTCGGACTGCTCACTTTGCGTCACTAGGGCGATACCCAGAATAAGGCCGCAGGTGTGAGAAATGGAAATGTTTGACGTCATATTTATTTCAGGATTCTAGTAAATGTATTATTTTCATAATTTAATCCAACGTAATGATATGTACTTTATATTTTGAAACAAGGTTACATAGTATGGTTGTTAGTATATTTAATTGTTGATACATTTTTGGTTTATATATTTTACAAAGTAAGCTCTTAATTTTGTGATTATTGTTATAAAATTATATTTAATTTTGGTTTAAAGTAATATTTACGCAGAAAATATAACATGACTCTTGATAAGCATCAGATTTGGTCACATAATATATCAAAGTCATTAATACATTTTCGATGTACCTTTGAGATGTGAAGCTGAACAACATTGATAGGCTCTCAACAATTTTCTCAAGACGAATTCTTTAACTTTTTGGGCATCTTGCGAAAAAAGAAGATTGCTCGCTGAAGCTTGTCATGGTGGGCCAGATCGAAGAACGGAGAGGAAAACGAAGATCTTCCACACGTTGAACTAAGCAAGGTGAAAAAGCAACAGGCACTTTTCTGGTAAAAGCGGTCAGATCTGCAGGATGCGGAGAAAACTGAAGGAATGTAGTCAAGAGGGCGAGAGTTTATGTAGATCATGAGGGACCGACGTGGATAAACCTTTTCGATATTTAATGCCAGTATTGTACCAGAGCAAAATTGATTCAAATCAACGATGCACGAGCATTATATAAGAGGAAGAGATAGACTGAGACTGCCATTCACGAAGAAGGCCAAATCTCTGAAATCGATGATGTACAGTACGATGAAATTTTTTAATTAAATGCCAGAAAACATAAGAAAGAAACAGAAATTGAATAGATTTAAAATTAAACTAGCCAAATATGTAAAATATAAGTTTTATTAAAAGAAAATACTTTAATCTTGTATATATTAGAGCATATATAGGAGTGCTTATGTATGCACTATGTTAAGAATTAAATAAATAAATTTTTATTTTTTATTTATCTATTCTTAATATAGTGCATACTTAAGTATTTTTATAAATGCTCTAATATAAACAAGATATAAATCATTCCTTTTTACCAGAACTTATCTTTTACATATTTGCTTAGTTTCATTTTGAATCTATGTAGTTTTTCCTCATTTCTTATGTTTTCCGGCATTTCATTAAAAATCTTCATCTCACTGTACTTCATCGATTTTTGAGATTTAGCCTTCTTCCTTAATGCAGTCTTAGTCTATCTTTTCCTATTCTATAATGTTCATGCTCATGATGATTTGCATCAATTTTTCTTATAAATTCTGCCCATATTTCTTTTGTGATACAATCTGGTCATTATACCATCCCTAATAAGTTCCGCAATGTGTTGCAGATAAATGTTGTATTTTCAGAATATTTTACATCCAGAATATTCTACATGCAGACTTTTCAGGAGAACATCTAGTTAATATTTATCTTATTATATTTATTTTACTTAATCCTACCTAAATTCCCTCAATTTATTAATAATACAAACAAAACTGAGCTAAGTTAAAAGAAAAGTCGCAATGGCCTCATTTATAACTGAGAAGCAAAAATATAACATATCATTATTTTACAAGAAGATATGTTACTTCCAGGACAATCAAATCACGTGATTGTTACGTCACTTTCATGATTAAAATCTAGGCAAAATGGAATTTTTCGATAGTTTACATATACTGCATACATTGTTGTGATATGATTGGTGAATTTTTTATTATTTATAAAAATTTGTCTTCCAAAACAATTTTTCAAAATAAAAAAGTGTACGTTTGCGAGGAGACAAAAAAAATGTAGGTAGGTGGTACTGTTAAATTAAATTTTCAGAATCAGTTTATTACATTTTCAAAAACTTTCAAATTTGAACCGAGAATTCGTGTCTGCATCAAACAGCGTGTCTACATGAAAAAGCGAAATAAAAGGGAGCGACAACAATGAAAAAACATCACAGTCACGGTGTACCGAAATGATAATTTATCGTCGTTAGATTTTTAATTTTACCGGTGTGAAATTTTTAAGTTTCACATGCATACTTTGTTGGCGTGTTTTATTTAATAAAATTTTTTTTTTATGACGACATTTTGGGTTTCCTGCGGTTTCAGAGTTGTCCATAATTTATGAAGATATATTTAGTTTTTGAAGTGGTGATCTCATTTATCGCACGTAGACAAAACTGTGTTTAAAAGTATAATATGTTTCAACATTACGTTATAGTGCCTATCCGCCAACGGTGCCCGCTATATTTAATATGTCATAGCAATGACAACATTGCTGGCGAGAAAGGATCTTTATTTAAGCATTTCGGTTGGCCGAGAAGAGAAGTGCTGTCTGAATTTCGCGGAACGCTTGATTACAAATATGTGATTCAATGGTTAAAAGTAATGGATGTAAATCCCTTCCTGAGAATGAACCTCCATTTTTTTTTTAATACACCACTTCATCCGATTATGCTGCCTTGATGTTGAAAAAATATTAATAAATGCTATAGCGTCAACTTATTTTTATATCAGCTGGAGTCCATAGATTGTGCTGCCGAATACAACTTAACTTAATGTCAACTTAACCTTATAGATGACGTCACTAGCGCTCGCAACTGCTCTACGAAAGCCAGCGCCCAAACTTGCTTTACATACCATGGGCAACCGCAATCAAGCATGTGCAATCAAGTATTCAGATATTCTCGGATCATCAGTGATCAGTCGCTAACTGGAACTTACAATATAAACTACCAAGAGATCTGCATGCTTAGTTCGCGGAGGATCCTCGAGGTATTTACCAGTAAGAAACAAGTCAAGATATGGCTTCCGAACCGGCAATCCACGTGTTTTAAAATAACCGAGAATAGGATAACTTTGGACGGGTACACCCGGCTCTTTTATTATTTTAAAATTTTTGATTTTTTCAAATGAAACATTTTTTGATATATTAATATATTATTATTTTCGTGGCGTTCAGGTATGAACGAATAGAAAACGTTATTCTAAATGCAACTAAAACATAATCCATCAGCAATGTGGGGATTTCTGCTTTTTAATTTCCGTGGGAACTTTGCTTTAAACCATTTCATCTCGTAAGTCCACCCTCAGTAGACATTACGAACCCGACCCATAACTCGTCTATATTGAGAAACCATTGCACACCGTACATTCAAATGCGATATTTACCTAAACCAGACAAGGATATTGGATGCTGAATAACACAGGCTTATAAAAGAAGACTGACATCTACTATGTATATAATGTTATACATGTAATGCAATAAATGTAATGTAATATAATATAAATTTATAATGTACGTAATAAAATGTATATTTGTTTTTGTCTTCTGCCTATTATTGTCCCCTTTTTGTTTCAACAATATGAGTATGATACGAAGTCGCGTTTTCATCTTTGCGCAATCAGCATATTATTGCAGCATTGGTCACTGAGAGGGTGGCGGGGATGTAAATTAATAGGCGATCACTATTTATATTTACAATTTATTATATATTAATGAGAAAAATCCTTGGACTAAATTCTTAATCTAATTTATAGTATACTTAATTGTTATTTTAACTTAATCTTAAATCTACCTTAATTACTCTTGCTGAGAGCGACATCCGGACTGCTATGTCACGGAAGTGGACGGACGGTGTTCGATCGCCGTCGAGTCCACCCTTGATGCTGTAGGTGTTAGGCCGTGGTGACGGACCTCCGTCGCCGACGCTGTAGCGGTGGTCGGCTACTATTGCCGACCCGTCGAGGGTGTCGATGCCCGTTCCTCCTGATAGTCTGCGCCACTGGCAATCGATAGCTTAGGTTCCAGCTGGGTTAGGCGCCTCTGTTAGCCTTGTTCCCTTTCCTTAATTCGGATGTTCATCCTGGTGCTGTCCAGCTCGGCAGCTGGTTGCCAGCTGTCCGATAGCTGGTGGTGGCTCCTCGCTTCGAACTTCGATTCCACTTCACTCAACTTCCGATTTTCACGGCGAAAATTTAACTCGCAGATTTTTAACTGTGTTTGCAAGAATTTAACTGATTGTTTTCAACTCTCTGCCAGATTTTTTCTATTTCTCGACTATTTACATCACCGTGTCCGACCTTTTAAACACCTTAACAGGATGTGTCTTCAACACGTTTCTTGGTCCGTCCCTTAGACGGTGATTAGGTCGTGCACTTGCTCTGTGCGATAGCGGCCACCCCGGCTACGCCTCTCGTTGTGTCATTTTGTTTGAGGCCTTAGCACGGCGGGCTCGCAATTATCCTCAGATGGGGCATTTTATTGCTCCATATCAGGATTATCTAGACCCTGAGAATAATGTATTTTGCCAGAGAATTTTGTGCAGCTGCCATAAAAGTCCTTTTTCTAGCGATATGTCATTATCCTAAAAGGTTCGCCGACAGTGTGCAATTAAAATTAAATGCATTTCTCAGTGGTGGACCATCATAAAACGTTCCTAGACCACCGAGAAAGCAACACGTGCACGATATTTTATTGTCTGTTCAGACTCTGCCCAGCGGAATTACCAGTTTTCGCATTCTTGGTTTTCTTAATCCTCAAAAAACAAGACTGCCGCTTGACCAGTTGTGCATTTAATTCGCGGCACAGCGCTCGGTCACATCAAGTATACATTACTATTTCGGTTGAATAAAATGTGAACAATTATACAACTATTTCATTTTTCCGATTTTAGGTTGATGTGTACATCCGCCGTTTTTTAAAAATTATATTGTAATATAACCAAAAACGAAAACAATTTCAAAGTATGTTATGCACAGTTTTCATTTGGGCGCGTAGTCCACATCAACGTCAATTGCCTGGAAGACGATTGATTCCGCGAGCGAAGAAGCACTGGTTTTTTGAGGCAATCCACGATTTGACATTCTCCATCAACTCCTCCAAATCGTCATAGACTTTACCAACCTGTCAATTATCCAGAAAGCGGTTGATGTGGTGGTCCGTTAGGACCTCAATGGGAGAGTAAGGCGAATAGGGAAGCAAATCCTATCTCTTGCTAGCAATATATTTGATCACACGGCGTTCGACATGAGGGCAAGCCTTGTCGTGTTGGAAAATGATTTGGTTCTTTTTGCGCGGTCTTTTCAGCTAAATATCATTATAAAAGCGATCACGCTGTTGTCGCTGTTGATGTTGTACTGCTTTTGGCCATTTATATCCGGGATTCGCCACTCCTGATACTCATATTTGTAATTCCACCAGTAGCAGTGACGACAAACGTTGCAAAAAAAACGGCGGATAAATATGTATCAACGTAATATTATATTATATAAGTAAATATGGGGTATATAAATATGGAGTGGTTGAATCTTCGATGTATTATCAGATATTTGCGATGAATTATCAGATAAAAGTATATAGTTCGAGTTTTAGTATAGGCGAGATCAATTGCAGAAGGCAACTGACAAATATGTTCCTGGTATAATTTATTTTATTATTATTCGATAATAGTACCTATACAGATTTGTTTAATCTTTAATTCTTTTATGGAAAGGGAATGAAACAATATTAGTTAAATCTTAATAAAATAATGACTCTGTCGATATCCTTCATCAGCTGACCACTATTCGGTTAAATATATAAATAAATTTTTGGTTAAAAGTGAACAGTACATTTTATTTTAATATATTAAAATAATAGATAGCTACGAGAAATTCCGAAAAGTTTTAAAAATGGATTAATAATAAACTGTACTTAGTATGCACAATCGATACCATGCGTCAAGTGATACCAAGTGCGTTGTTGCATTTCTGTCAAGCGTGAAATGGTCATATAACTTTATTCTTTTCTCGCATAGATAGCGCTCGTGCACACATTGCCGTGTATCGGTACACAACACATTCTTGAAGAGCCATTATCTGTAGTGATCTCTCAATAGGTAGATTTATTTATTGTAGTTTATTTTAAGCGTGCACATTAAAAGTTGCGCGCGCCGCTCGAACAAAAATTGCAAGGATGTTGTTGCATACGGGTACACAATAGTCCTCTTGCCATTCAGTATTTTAAATACTTTTTTTTTTTGACAATTATCAGTTATGTATCTTTAATAGTACACGTTCGAAACACTATTTATGTAAGATTTATTCTTTTTTATTTTATTTTTAAGAACACATTTTTGTTGTGAAGTTGCATTTTCATCATACATATGTGCCCATTATTATGAAAGTGGTCTAAGTCAAGAAATTGAAAAAAAATGCGTTTTTCAATTATTTCGCGTCATATTGGTTTAAATTAATTTAATGTATAAATTAGAAGCGTTATATTCAGTGTATTGTTATGACGTTCTACGGTATTCCGCTAGTGTTTATTTTGATAATATAGTATATATAGTCACTTCAACCTTAATTTTTTTATTTTCTTCTAAGCTATTTGCAAAAATTATGTCGAAATAAATAATAAATATATCTCGAAACGAAAAAAACAGGACTTAAACCACTTTCATAATAATGGGCATATATCCCGGGATAGGAAGAAGTCCAGGTATGAATCCCGAGAGCAACTAAATATTATATTTTTTCGATAGAGAGATTTTTTTCTCTACATCTTTCTAGTTGCTTAATTTAACTTGAATACTATTTATTCAGTTAGTATATTAAATGCTATATCAATAAGGCATCTAGTAACTACTCCAACGTTGTGTTCGAATGAAAGATTTTCAATCAATGCCTGTGGAAATATAGACGGGATTACTAGATTGTATTACTTTGTATGAAACTTTATCAAATCAAATGTTTATAAAACGAAAGTCGGATATCTATTGACTTCGTGTACTTACACTTTTACTGCGTATATATATATGTATAAGTTACAAAAATAATCCACTGAATTGTTCCAATACGTACCTCCGTATTAATACAGACACTATTAATTAATAAGATACTGATAGTTCCAATGACATATCATATTTTGAAGTATTCATTGAATGAATTCGTTCCATTCTTTTCAGTGATATGTGAAAAAAAAACAGAATCATTTATTTATAAAAATAAATGACAAATATTATTATTTGACAAATGGAAATATTAAATGTTGTAGAATGTGGAGTATTATTTTTGTGTTTAAGTCTCTATTAAAAATATATATATGTATATTTAACACGAAAGTAAAATACAAAACGTGACCAGTCTACGCAAAAAGGATAATGAGGATACTGTAGAGAGAATTGTTATTTGTTAAATAAAATATGTAAATTTAATACCTCAAAATCTCTATAGAATAGAAAATACTTCAAAAGGTTTTATTATTAAACAGGTAATGAATTCACAACCGAAACAATTTGGCGAATTTTTAATGGCAGTTTTTGTGTCTATCGAAAAGAACATAACAAAATACCTTCACATGACAAACCTCGAAAGCGGTCACATAGCTGTCACACTGAACATAAAAATAAAGCCTTGTGTATGATAAAAGCTCTGTAAAGAGCTCTCTATACCCCGCCGCGTTGACCCCCCCAAACCCGCGTCAAAGCCTTCAACCCCCCGTGAAGTATATCTTTAAATAAAATTTTAGAACCTGGCACACAGGAGCTTAATAGAATTTCAAATAATTTTATTACAATACACATTCATGAACCTACTTTTAAAATATACTTTTATATTACTTTATTTAAAATGTGTTATGAAGCTTTATATTAAAAAATGGTTTAAAATTATTTTAGATTTTTTATTTAAAAATAAAATATTAATTGGCGTGCTTGTTGGTCTAGTGGTTAATACACGAAATGTTTCCACATAATAACATATATACAACTTCCAAAAATATGGATATTGATTAATGGGCGAGAATTGTATTTATTTATAGTGATAACGTTATATTTATTTATAGTGATCACTTAAGCCAGCCGATGACAGGTCGTAAGCTCTGTAATTACCCATACTTCCATGTTTTTCCATTACATATAATAAAAATAGTTTCATCTCTATGAGATATCTCTTATTTGTTTAATAACAGTGCCTTTGCAGGAGAAAATCCAGTAATTGTTAGTTCTTGGACATATTTAAATATTGCTAATTTCTTTTTAAAATTAGTCAAATTAACTTTGTGGTTCAAATTCATTATTTTCATTTGTCAACTTTATTTTATTAGCCACTTATTGAGTTTAAATACGTCTACCGGTTTTGAAAAATACCATTTTCTTCTTTAGGATGTCAATACTAACTAAAAACACGTGCTAATGTTTCGTTACCAAAATCTATTTTTGAAAATGAATTAAATTCTAATTTTTCTATTTACTCTATCATAGGCTTTCTGCAGATCTATAGAGGGACAAAAATGTTTTTGGTTTCATCAATCAAATAAAAGACCAGCACACCACGTGTTTTTATACTAATTCCATTTTTAAGCTAATAATAAAAAAATGTACAGCAGTTTTATTGTTGAATATTTAAAACTATATTAATTATAATGTTCTATTCCTGCGTTGAAAATGCTCGGCCGAAAACTGAAACTGGCTGAATCTACGTCGGCTTCTTTAATTTCCCTCGGGGATTTTCTTTAGGATTTTATATCGGCCTGCGCTGATTCATTAAACCACTCCAGCAAATATGCCACTGAAATAATATTTTTTCAGGGTGAAGGGAATATCCTTTGACATATCGAATGTCAGCTCCTTATCCGTTGTCTAATGATTAAAATATAACATGATAAATGATGTACGCATTCCGAGGAATTTTGTTCAATCTGTTATTTTTATTATTAAATGACACGCGTTTAATTTAAAGTTGCGCTTCTTCACATCACATATTATTCTTATTTTGATTATTAAAAAGAAATAGAGATGCGTACACGGAATATATGCCACATCAATATTCATACCATTTTCAAACTAAGCTAAATGCTTGTAACATGAAAATATGACTAACTTGCTGGTCTCCTGGAACGAGGCGCGAACCCCCGACCACTAGATCACTAGACCAGTATCTCAAGCACTAGACTAACAAGCCACTCATTCCTTGATAATCAAAAAAGCAAAAGACTAATCTTTCTTTAGTAAAAACAAAACTACTAAGGGGATTAATCATTTAACTCTTTCTAATCCATTGTCGATTTGAATATACACGAGCTTTGAAAATTATTTTTTAAGTAAGTGGCTAACGTATTTTTTCAAGAGTACTTAATTACGCCCGAGTACTGTATTTTTTTTATTCCGTTGAAATAATATTTTGTATTTGTCTATAAGATATGTGCTTAGTATATTGCGTGTTTTTAATGTCATTTGAGCGCTTTTTCAAAGTCAACAGTGGTTGGAGACATCACCCATCATTTCTTATTATAAGGGATTAGCAAAGCATTTGCTGCAGTTACTTAATGATTTGGTCACTTTTATAATGATTCTCAAAATACATAACTACCAGTCTTGGGTATGACTATCTAGTCGTACCCAAATTTAATTTAATTTAATTAAAAAAAAAATAGGATATCCATCATATATTTTTTTTAAACAAAATTCTCTAAAAATATGGGGAATTACGAAAGAAATATTTTTTACATCCAGGGAATTAATTTGGATTTGTAAAGGATAGTTGTATAAGTTGTGAAAAATATTTGTTCTGTAAAAATGAATACAAGAATAGCTAAAAACTTACGAATTTATTTTAGTAAATTGTTAATTTATATTATACATAATGTTTTAGCTGAGTGCTTCGGAACCAGAATCTCGAGCTAACACGTGTAAATCAGAAATAATTTAAAAATAAATCTAAATCAGTATCGGTCCATGCTCGTCATTGCTCGAGATTAAAATTAAATTCCTAATCATTTTAAATAGCTATATAATTGGAATGTTAGTTATGGAAAATATATTTACCTGAGGGTTTACCTAATTATCCGTCTAACAACGAATCTTTCATAGGCTTATATTAATTGTCTCGTATACTTAATTAATTTGAAGTGTCTTCTGAATATATCATTACAATATGTCGAACTGGAAAGAAGGTCCTTTTTAATTGATATGAGAATTGACCTTTAAGTTTAGTTTAAATGAAACTAATTGAGTATACGAGTATCAATCTATACAGGTGCTATAAATAATATAAGTTTAGTATATTAAGGGATGTGTCAATAATTGTATTTTTTTATTAATTTTTTATTATTTATTATCTTTGTTTTATTAACCACTGAATTGAGTTTAAATACATCTGCCGGTTTCGAAAAATACAACTTTCTTCTTCAGGATGTCATAACTAACTAAAAACATATATCATTGTTTCTTCACCAGAATCTATTTAAAAAAAAAACAACTATTATTTAAAAAATTAATTTAGTACCTAACTCAAATTGTTACTTAATACAAATTTAGTCGAATAAATTTTAGGAAAAAATTGTAGAATAGAATTCTGAAAACCCACTATTTGCTAACCATTAGATAAAAATAGTCACGGTTTTGATAAAAAATTGGGATTGTCAATTTTGCATATAAACGATGTTGGTCACAAATTAAATAATTTGGAATCGTTAGAGATAAATAAAACATGTAAAACTAATCAAAAAATTATAAACAACCAACTAGATTTAACTACGAGTCCCATTCTAAAAATTTTTCCTAAAAATTATTCGACTAAATTTGTATTAAGCAACAATTTAAGTTAGGTACTAAATAAATTTATTTTTTACATAATTGTTTTTTTTTTTTAAATAGATTCTGGTGAAGAAACAATGATATATGTTTTTAGTTAGTTATGACATCCTGAAGAAGAAAATGGTATTTTTCGAAACCAGTGGATGTATTTAAACTCAATTCAGTGGTTAATAAAACAAAGATAATAAATAAAAAATATGAACCAATAATAAATAAAACCACAAAGTTAATATTGCTTATTTTAAAAGAATTGTTTTTTTGGTTTTAAGAATATTCTTAAATGAAGTTCAAATTTATGTTGTCATTATTTAGTAAAAATTTACATAGATAGTTTGTAATTTTTGGGTACGCGCACGTTCAAACATGCACTCGATTTTTAAGGTTCCTGACATAGTCTTCATCAATTCATTTTATATCTGATCGTGTCAGGTTTAGCATGTTTTTTCTCCCTCGTCCCTTCCTGAGTTTTTGTACCATCTTCAATATACCTGTCTCATTATTATTTCACTAGACACTCGCTTCATATCCCCGAACCACCGAAAACCTTTCTTCACTCAATATTTTACGCTCGTCACGATCTTAAGTTTTTTTCGGATACTCTTTTTTTTTTAGTAAAATTCTTAGTGAGCTTTTATTTAAAAATTATATTTCATATCCTCGGTTGAGAATAATATAAAAATGCTTGTTAAATTCATAGGAAATCTAAAATGAACCGAAGAATTTAATTGATTATTTTTTTCAACCTAATATCTAAGAATATTACATCTAAATTCTGAAAAATAATATTACATTTGAATTTGTAAGCGATACTCTTGACATGTTGTTGCTTGGCGTATTAACAGTTGGCAGTTAATACAGAACTGTCAAAATGACGTTCGCCATGATACTTTTTGTGACTATTATTTATTGTTTTATTTCGACTTTTGATACAAATGTAAGTAGTGACAGTCCGTTTTTGAAGTAAAGGGACTGTATGTAAATTATTGCACACGAGTAAAATGACAATTTTTGATGTGTTTCTTTAGTTATTCGAGAGGAAAATTACTGATTGCATGATACATATATACTATTAGGGACATATAATTATTTGTGTAAATACATATTTATTATTGAACGAAAATAATGCAGTGTACGTTCCCCTTCATTTCCTTCCCCTCCCGGCCGCGCCGACGACTAGTCGATTGGCGACCTTGAGCCAGTACGGTTATACGTGTACGGTGCAGTTTACAATATTATACAATCTCGAAACTTCGCTTGTATACTGTGTCGAGACCTTTAACGAAATAGTAAGTTAAAATATACAGTTCACGTCTTTGGAGACATCAGCAGAATCCAAATTGTGGTGAGTGCCGGTTTCTTTCTTGTTCTGAGATTCTTCCGGCATCTATGCTTTGTACGCAACTAATACCAACCAAATACATAATTTTAAAAATTTGGCTAATGTTTTGTGACTATTAAACATATGTCTACTTTTAATACAAACACAAGTAATGAGAGTTGATTTTTAAATAACGGGTACCTATGCTTTAAAATGTACATATATATTTTTTTAAATATAAACGTGTGCACGAAATACGAGTCAGATTTATATTCTTACTATTTTAAAACTAATCTAAATGCTTGTGTTATGAAAATAAGACTAGCTTGCTGGTCTCCTAGAACGAGGTGCGCACCCCTGACTACTAGGTCAAAGTCTTAACCACTAGACCAACAAGCATTTGATAATTCGAGAGGGAAATCACTTCTACCATCATAACCAATCGAACTTGCGATTTAAAAATATGACGAATGTCCAACATTGAAACAAGGCTCCTCAAATATATTCTCAAATATATTTTAGGAGACTAATAAGTTAGTCACATATTTTTATGAAAACTTCCGTTGAAATGATTTACATTCTCAGAATTTAATGGATCACATATAGTATTCATAAAACAACCATAAAAAATGTTCAATGGCCTAAAAGATACGATTTTTGGTACTCGGAATCACACCATTGATTCAATATTTCCAACGAATAATACATTTCCTAAAGAACGGGCGTTAGGGTTCGCCTGTATACTGAGAAATGCGTGGTATGATCCCACCTTACTGAAGGGAGGTCTAGGAATAAATTCCAGGAATTTGCAACAAGACAGATACATAATAATATGTAATACCATACGAATATTATATAAGTATCTCTGACACATTATCTGTGTTGATCTATGTAATAGAGGTGAGCACTGAGTGCGAGATCAAATACATTATAAAGATTATAGAGATTTATAAACAGCTCGTCTATACATACCGCATGACATCTATATACATGAAAACTACAGGCTAAATACATGCAATATAATATTATATATTGCATGTGTGTATATATTAATTATATATGAGGTGTAATTTTAGATAATCTTTGACACAATTAATACATTGAAGATAACACATTAAAGCATTTTCCTAGACCAAAAAGGATCAAGTTTCGAATCTTGGTAGTAACAAAAATATTTTTCGATAAATTGAATTTTCTTGTTGGTGGAACTTACTTATTCGTCTTATTTCTTCTCCACCTTAAGAACAAGCGTTGGGGGGCTATACAAATACTCGCAAATAAAAATTGTTTTTTATATAAGCGGAAATAAAGTAAATATTGATTATAAGAGTTAGCGGTTAATTAATAAGCGACCGTAGTTAGTCCTATAAAGTTCCAAGCGCACATTGAACTTGCGGCAGTTGGAGAGAGTGTTCTTTCTTCCTTGTGCTTAAGGATAGGTTAGGATAGAAAAGGACGGAGATACGCATGTTAGATTTTGGGTAAATAGTGAACTGAAGGTATGCATGAGTGAGGTAACACAAGTCAAATGCCAAAAAACTTACTATAATTTAATTACCTTAAACGGCACTAATATCTGTATATCTTTCTAACTGATACATTTTATTTGTATTAGAATATTATTTAATTACATATTAAAGGTTTTGTAAAGTATTGTGATCATAATTACGTTTTTACGTAATTTTAGGATACATGGATGAAATTTTTGTCTAGAAACTCATGTAAATGACGCACAGAGAAAGCATAAAGCGAACTATCAATTGTTGTGTAGTATATTTCATCAGTGCGAAATAGCTAGTCAACCGATGCGTACTGATCTCGAGCCAATTTACTGAGATGCTAGAGCAAAGTTACTTCCGTTTACGCGCATCGTTAGTGATTCAGAAGCCGTCCGGTCTATACTATGCTCTTTCATATATTGTATTATACCGTAACATATATCGTATACTGTAGCGTACATAATTTAATAACAACATTTCTGAGGGACTTCATTATTAAGCTTCCTGGCACCGTAGTGCGGATGACCTTAAAGCCGTCAAATCAATGTCAAGACGTAAAAGGTTCCGGAAAGTTATTTCTGCTGACTAATGCTTTCCCGAAATATTGAGGTTAGTTAGAGCATTCCCAACACTGGCATTTATAAATAGTATTATGTAACAATTCCAATTCATGTAAGGGTTTAACTTTTAACTAGTGTTTTAAACCCGTCGCAGGACATAGTTTTTTTCTGAACTGGATATCACAAACTCTTTAATATCCAACGTCTTGAAATGTTAAAAATAATAGTTCAACGTCTTAACTTACAAAACGATCATAGGATATTTTTTAAAAATAAGCTTAATATATGTATTAAATAATATTACCTACCAACATAACATTCGTGTCTCAAACATTACTAGTAGTATTCCAATTTTCACAATATTATTATTAAATACTTTATGTAGTATTTTGTGAAATAAATATTTAAAATAAAAAAGTCTGTCTACCTAATTTATATTTCTAAAAAAAATTTGATTCCAACGGAATATATTAATTTTCTTCCAAATTTAGACATAAAGAAGAAAGCGTCACACAGATGTAAAAATTAAGTAATATTTTTTTACAAAATTGCTCAACATGTTTCACCAAATAAAATAGTTTAGATATCACAAAAACGTACGAAATTCAACCCTTATCTAAAAATCGATTAAATGTTCTGAAGAAAATGCACCTGTTAGCAAACTGGGAACGATTTCGATAGCAAACGCTTATTAGGCTGCCGCATCAAGTATTCTCAGGCAATTTTACCTTAATCTCAACGTCGCTATCTGTGCGCGACGGGCACCTCCCACCCCTTGCCGATTGGGCGAGCGGTGATCGGTCAGAGTGTTCAGAGATTCAGCACGAAGAAATAGCCTTAATGAACACATATTTATTTTGTAGTTTTGTACAACTTGGGAGAGCTTTTACAAACCATATAAAATCATGAATGCTACTAACAAGCCTTCCATTGATTTCAAATTTTATTAGTATATATGTTGTGTCCTAAACTCCCTAAAACTATTTGATGTATTTTTGAGTTATGGATGAAAACGTATATTTTGAAAGCAAATGTACTAAATGTTTGTTTTTATATCAGCATTCTTTAAAGAGACAATTCTGTAATGTAGTTTTTTTCTGCACATATCGTTTTGGTAACCATATTGGATTTTAATTCGCGTGATCATCAACAATCATTGTGATTGACTGATTTTATCTTAAGGGGAATAGCAAGTTGTACTCTAAAAAAACTTCGTAAATTCGCAAATTTAAGAGTCCAATTGCAAGAGTGCCTTGAGAGAATTGGACGGCATTTAGACGATATTATTTATAAAACATTAAATACGCATCGTTAAACTCCATTTTGTATAAATAAAATATGAGAATAACAGTGTAGTTTTTTAAAATTGTAATCTGTCTGCTTTAGGGTATTTTGGAACTAAGCCTGATTTTTCGCATGCAACATAAATGGATTTAAGTGTCTTTTACGAAAAACAATGTGGTCTGCATGTAGCTGACAAAAAAATGTACAAAACTGCAAATTTAACTAAAAATAAAATTTTATATTTTAGGGAGTTTTGGAATTAGGCGCTACATATATTTAATAACTGTATTATTTTAAAAAGTAAGTGATTACATATTTTTGTTAAATTTATCTAATAATATTAACTATTTTATTTTATGTTATCTTATAACATTAGCTAAATGTAAGATGTTCAAATAAACACTAAAGGTTTGGTTTTATGAAAAAAAAAAATAATGATTTTTTATAATAACACAAAACTAACGAAAATCATTATTTTTTAATAAATGTGATCGGTCAATTATTCAAACCATTCAGAAAATATTGAACATTTTATAATGTAAGAATACCATCAAGTGCCAATAAGATCCGGAACTTGACCGCACGTGAATCGCTGGTAAATCACCCAGGAATGTGAGGTAATAGCCGAAATAGTTATTGAGCCATATTTTTGTTAAACTGAAGGTGTAACGGAAACGGCCACAGAACAAAGCTCGAGAATTTCGGAAGTCCTGAAAATTCGGAAAACTCCTTTCAGTAGAATGGAGGCGCGGCATACATTACCAGAGCAGCAATGCGGGTGTTTTGCGAATTTTTTGGAGACTGATTTCAAGAAGTGCAAAAGAAAACGTTTTAAAAAAAGCGCAACTTTATAAGCAGGAACGAGGACGGTATTTGAGAGATAAAATATTCCACAATTAATTTTAAATGTTAAAACAACCTAGAATATTTAATAAAAATGACTCAAATAAATATTTTTAATTTAAAAATATTACGTACAAACAAAATTATTGAGTATTAATAACTGTGTTGTATGATACAAACTTGCGGTTTAGCCAATACATTTTTTAATATATTAGTGAGAAATTTAAAGGCACGAATAAAAGAGTATCACCGTTATCTATAAAAACAACAATTTCTCGGACTTCTCTAATCATATTATTGAAACCAATAATTTTTTCGACAGCCACAAACTTAAACTTCTCTACTCGGTACTATAAACGGAACAGAAATGAACAAGCCAGAAATTGTAGAAGTTCTGAAAAATCTTTATCCCAATATGTACCTCGATCATCATTTCAAACCCCACCGATCTGTCTGATTTTTTAATTTTTAGTGTATTCTTTCTAGTCGTGAAAAAATAGCAATACTCAACAATTGTGTGTAGTATAAACTTTAATTAAATAATATTTTAATTAATTGATAATTAAAACGTTACACCACGAAGTAACTGGCAAGACAATTAACGATATCAAATATTTTCCTAATTAAAAAAGTTATTAGGAAAACAAACCATTCGGTATTTGTTTAAACACTATGATTATAAATGTGTTAATAACAAGTTAATATTCAAATAAATTCTTCTCAAAATTAATGTACGGTTCACAAAACTGCCCATGTTGGTAAAATTGTTCACTATATTTCAGTTCTAACAACTAGATAATTAACCCTCACCATGCACAGTTTCGAGGTTAAACATATTATGATTAACCACGAACTGACTATTATTTATTTAGCATATTTACAAATCGTTCAATTTTTCAACGAAAATGACTATTCTTTACGTGGAACCTTAACGAGAACGATGCTGGAACGTTTTGGAATAGGACGAACGCTTAGAAACATATTGTTTACTGATGAAGCACATTTTCATATTGATGGCTATGTTAATAAACATAATATGAGATACTGGTGCCCCGACAACTCAAGGGAACGCCGTCAAAAACGTTAGCATTGTCCAAAAACGACAGTGTGGTGTGCAATTTCTGATCGAGGGATAATTGGCCCTAATTTATTTAACCAGCGAGAGACGTGTATTGCCAAACGACCGACGAGTTTTGGTACTGCAACTTACTGCAACGTACTGCAACAATACACAATTTTACCAAGACGGGACCACTTCACACACAGAGTTTCAATGGAAAAGCTGAGAAGAGTTTTTCCCAATAAATTAATCAGTAAGTACGTAGACATACCCTGGGCACCTCGGTCACCGGACTTTACATCGTGTGACTTTTTTACAGGGATACCATAAGTCGAGAGTATACAGCAACAATCCTTGAACGATTCAGGCCCTACAAGTAAATATCCGTCGTGAAGTTGCTGCCATTGAACCAACACTTTTCTCTCTCGTGTTCGCAAATTTTAGTGTCCGAGTGCAAGAGTGTCTTGAAAGAAATGGGCGGCATTTAAACGATATTGTTTATAAAATGTAAAATCCGCATCGTTAAACTTCATTTTGTATAAATAAAATATGAGAAAAACATTGTACTTTTTTAAAATTTAATATTAAACTTGAAAATTTTCCACTGAACACTCTTTATCTTGAGTGCCTTTATAAACAGCTAGTTTTGTATGCAGTAGCGAAACTAAAAAAAATTGAGTCCCAAAGAAAAAAGAGCCCTCTGAAATGTATTATATGTAAGACATAACGAGTGTTTTTTAGAGGTTTATTTTTCGAATTG
Source organism: Eubasilissa regina (assembly GCA_022840565.1). NCBI lineage: Eukaryota > Metazoa > Arthropoda > Insecta > Trichoptera > Phryganeidae > Eubasilissa > Eubasilissa regina. The sequence continues at coordinate 10,546,288 of JAINEB010000007.1, read as the reverse complement.
GCAATACTTTTTCCAGCGACAGCTGACAGCTGATTTGTGCTCATTTTGGTTTACCATTTCACCATGAATAGACTTACGCCAGAACGACCCTTGCAAATTGTACAAATTATTTAAAAAATCGTGGTTCAGTTCGCTAAATTTACCGTGCGCTATATGACAATACTACCTACGTGATCCTTTCTTAATCTTATTCACTATATTAAGATCAGCTTTGTATTCTTTCCTTATTTATTCATTTTTTACTCTGTCATAAATGGATCTGCCACACATACTCCTAGGTAACCTCATTTCCACTGCTTTCAGTCTACTTTCGTAACTTTTCTGCTAGCTCCAGGCTTCACTTCAATATATCAATCAGTGCCAGTACCAAGACTATATTGTATACCATTAGTCTTGCTTCGGTTGACAAATTTCCAATAGTTATAATTTCATCCAATGCACCATTCACTTTGTTCTTTGTAGTCACCCTCCTTCCATATGTTTTTCAGTATTTTTGTTTCTATCAAATATACTTTCCAAAAACTCATCTACTTGTTCCAAACATTCATTACCTACAAGTATTTAGCGCGTTGTCAGTTTCTTCCTTCTCGAATACCATGACCTTCTACTTGTTAACATTCTTATAAAGTCGCTTTCCTACCATACATCGCACATTATAGTAAAATAGATTTCACGACGACACTGGCCATCGTCATAATCAATATTGATTTGCTTTGATTGTATTATTGTTATTGTAGTTAACTTCTCATGTTAAACGAAGTAAAAATTTGTCAATAATCTTGTGTTAATGTATTCATATATAATATTAGTTTGAAATTTATTCTGAGCAATAAATTTTAGTAATCAGTAAAACTATAACTTGTGTAATCGAATCAGTAAGTGTCAATATTGTCAACTCACTGAAAGTGCTCAAATTTTGAATTTGCTAATAAAGTACTAAATAAACTCAAAAATGAGTCAGATAATTTCACTAAGTATTACCATTCATCCGTATGTTGTACTCGAAAGAGCTTTAGGAATATTGTGGACGATAACTTCAGAGGATGCTGGATTAGCTTTGAGAAGTTGGAGGGGTCTCTTCAGAGGAGACTTCCGATGAATTATCCGAAGGCACGAGACGACGAATTATGGCGCGACATTAGTTCAAAAGAGGCATGAGCAAACGAGTTTGACTTTTGCTTTCATTAAATTATAAAGTAAAAAGATTTCACCTATCGCAAATTGTAGTATTAAAATGGGATTTACAGAAAATAATTAATTATGAGCTCGAAAATTTTACGTAAAAAGTAAAAAATAATTATTTGATATATAATTATATGTACGATAGGTTGGCCATACTGAAAGAATGTCAGATAACAGGACACCAAAGATAAGTTCACCAAGTGAATAACCCAGAAGAGGTGGGCTGGCTGTGTGGAAGATGACTGGAGCAAGATAGGAGGGTATGGGAACTCGACAAGAATGGCCAAGGATAGAAGTCGGTTGAGAGTACTTATGAAGGAGGCCAAATCCTAACCTGCGATATAGTGCCATGGAAGAAGACAAGACGACGAAATAAGAGACTTAGGGTAGAATATTAGTAACATTTCTTTGAGGATCAAAGATACCATGACATTGTGATTAGGAAAAAATGAGACAATCTATTTAGCTATAGTGTGATATTAAAGATACAACTTGTTTTTAAGAGGCTTTGCTAGTAAAACCTGACACGAAACTGTGTTATAAAACAACAAAATAAAAGTAACATTATATAATTCAATAAAATTATAAAATGTGAATCGTTTTTATTTCACTTTTTAAACTAAAAATAAAATTCATTTAGAGAAACCAAGCAAAGTGATCTGTATACGACGTGAAGTAGGGTAAATCAAAAAAACATTATTTGGGTATTATATGTGTCTGAGACATATAATGTGTATTTTCTTTAGCGTTAACGTTTTAATTGAACCTTATGCATATATAATGCAAATGTCTCATTAATTACATTTATATTATAGAGTTAACTATAATTAACAGTAAGTAAGTTAAGAAAATATGATCAGTACTATTTGTGCGATAGAATTATTATATTAGCTATGCTACGAAATTATGATTCAATAAATGTCTTATTGAGTTATTTATTTCATATGATTTAAAAAAAATTAAACATTACCTATGTGAGCTTGAGTTGTTCATCTGCTTTAATAAATTATGCCGTAGATTCGGATGTTTTGAAAATTAGATTTATTATTGGTATTTCAATACGCTATTCGCTTTGTGTATGAAAATTCGATTCATTACATATATTGTCATGTTGGAACTAAATGCCCCGGGTGGCATTTGACCAAATTCGAATCAAGGCAATCCTTAGTACGCGAGGACTTCACGTCGGTAAGGGCAAGTAGGGTCCGGAGCCGTGGGCGGACCAGTGACTACTCCTGTCACAGAAGCGGCCTTGGGCAGACATTACGCGGTGAGATCGGCAATCGCCTCGTGAAGACTACGCCATGTCGGAATTGCTGAATCATTAATAGAAGGCTACATTTGATTAATCTTTGCAATAACTAGTGCGCCGTTAGTTGAATTGTTTGAAATTAATTCGTATGATATACCATACTTTCAGAAATTGATATTTCTTTTGCTGTCGTGGGATAATGGAGGCAATCCCACATTGACAGCATGATATTGTGACGCCTTTGGCAAACTTCCTTTTTGGCGACTGCAGGCCTGAGAGAAGGATGCCGGACACGTTTTCTACATGATCAGACAGTTGAGCCTAATCATCGGATCAGCGGTAAAGGACTTCGACTAGATTAAGGTGAGAGAATCAAGCTCACATAAAATTCATGACCAGCATCATGAGAGTTTTGTAGGAATGCATCACACACATCATGAGAGTTTTGCAGGAATGCATCACACACATCATAATGTTAATTTGTACAGTTTTATAAACTTATTTTCATGTTTGGGATAACGTAGAATTCATTGTCATCAGGACAATCCCTGAAGGATTGGTCTCTTACCTTTTATTTGAGTATTATGAATAACATTTGGGAACTATAAGGGGGGTAATTTCGTGTAATATTTGGAGGTTATAAACTACTACTTGTTAATGGATGAAATCTCACGTGGGAAGTCTTGTCAGCTGCCTACTGTATATACCTAGACGGAGTTGTACTGATCGTATTTGTATTTGTAGAATACTTAAATTAGATTGTTAATTAACAGCAAAATCTCTTTCATTTGTTTCTCTGCATCAATTATAAATGTTCCTCAGTAAAGAATGGAAACAGGGTACCGTAGCAGGAGGTTAGTATGTATTCATGGCGTTGAGGATTCACAAACTCGTGACAACTACTGCCTAGCTGGTGGCGTTCGATCCGCCAGAGCCAGAACGCAATGACAATAATATTTCGTTTGTTTTAACATGTTTTGATGTTGGGAAATACCTCAGATGATAAAAAAAAGTTATATAGAATTGTAATAATTTACGACGTAACAATGCTTTAATTAGCAAGTAGTATATACAATACTATGAATGCCATCAAAACAGAAACAAGCGATATTGGGAAATATTTTTTATTCGCTCTTTTATTTTCATACCGTTACATTATGACACGAATAAATATCAAGGGTAGAATTCGAGTCGGCGCGGGGGAAGGGGTGGCATTTCGGCGGTATCCGGGCGGAGCGGCCCCGAGGAGGCTCCGGGACTGGAAAATGGATGGCAAGAACTGGGGTTTTTGGCGGTGGGGCGCGGCTGCGGGTCGGGTAGAGGACGGAGGGGCGGGGCTGTTGATCAAACGACACTGCGGTAGCCACTCTATCCAATTACGAAATATTTTAAAATTTTCCAGACTTCGGCACGTAGTAAGCGGACACAGAAGAAATATTATTACGTGTTAGATATTTGGCGAAATGTTGGTTTAAAAAGTGTATTTATCTCACGACTCTGGCAATATTTACAAACTATCTGATTTTACAAAGTTGCATTGCACATAATTGCACTCATTTTTGACATGAATAAATTCATTGCGTATGGGTGGGTGATTGAATTTATGTCATCATTTCCACCATATATTAAGTCATCTACAATAGCGTATAGTAGTCAGATGAGTTAATTGTATCTTAAATACCTGAAATTAAAAGCTAATTTTTTAAACATATCAAACATATTTTTTCTATTTTTCGAAGTAAGAAGAAGAAGAAGACGTTAGTCAGTGGAAATCGGGAATGTGTTATCTTTCAACTGATCAGATTAAGAAAGCCAGATTTTCATTCACGTCGGCTCTTCAGACCGCACTTTGCAGGGTCATGTGGAGGAGGATCGTTGACGATACCTTATGGAAGTCATGACCGTCAGCAATTAAAAAGACTATGAAGAGAATCAGAATAATAATTAAAAATAAAAAAGTAACAAATGTTTCATATCATACGTCCTTCACACACGTCCAACATGTTTATTTATTAAATTTTACAATTTTATTTCTTAATTATACTAAGCCTAGCTAGGAGAATTCTCTCTAGAAAAAAATCTGCATTGAAATAGGCAATTTAAACAAGCAGATTATTGTGAAATGTATATTTAAATTATACAATATTAATATAAAAACGTGGTACAGTAAAAATATTAATAAGACTGATGACTGAATCTAACTATAACTTAAGTATAAAAAAATATACAAAAAACGTCCCTCAAACATGGTTTTAGCAATCGATATAATTTTTTTTTGTATAAATGTATCGCAATATATGAACGCCCTTTACAGAATATCCATTTTCTTATGAAAAGTTAAAGTTTGTGACGAATTTTAATATTTGATCATACAAGATTACCAAGAGGTTCTAGAGATTACTCATAAGTTTTGAGCTTTGTACATTTGTGTATTTGAAAGTGTATTTACTCAATATATACTCATATTTTAGATTATATTATATTATAAATTGTAGATATCTTTCGTTATGCAGACGATATTGTAATTCCATGGAACATCTCCAAGAACTGCTGACACAAGCGGACGGACTTCTGCTAAATGCAAAAAAATACAAAATACACGATCATTATTCAACGAAACGAACTGAATGATACAAGCTGTACGTGGACGGAAAAATATTGAAATGAATAGATATAACAATCCACCTAGTATGGTGATTAAATGAAAACTAGGACCCTTCTATGAAAAGAAAAATGTCGTAATGAGCTGCATTCTTCCGCATGAAGAAAATATCGAGCAGCGGCGACCTTAATTTAAATTTGCAAATGTAAATGACACTGTTCCCTGCATTTGTGCATTTATATGGAATGAAATCATGGACATTCACTGAAGTAATGCTAAATTGACTTGAAGATTTGAGACGTGATTTGACAGATTACTTCTAAAAATAAACCTGATTGATACGGTCTGTTCAGTATTCACAATTATTTCGGTAGATATATACAATATTTCGGTAGATATATATATATATATATATATATATATATATATATATATATATATATATATATATATATTCGGTAGATATATATATATGTTGTATATTCCATGCGCTTGGTCGAATTATTATTGTTAAATGTCGTTTATTTCTGTCACATTTTTTATTTTTGCCTAGCCCAACTCCCTCAGTACCTATTTGTTTCTCAGCTCGGATTGTTGTCTCTTTCGGTTTAGTGAAATTCGCCGAAATTGTGATTATTCATTTTGTGCATCATTTGTAAAAATACCCATTTACCTATCAGCTCGGCTTGTCGGTTTTTGAAGGCTGAGATTGAAGTGGAATTGTGATAGAAAGTAGAACTCATTTAGTGAACATTGGAAAGTACTCAACAGAGTATTTGTGTGTGCGACTCCTTGAACATTGAAAAATGGATTCATCAAAGTCGCCGGATTCCATCCCCATGAAGAAGAAATACAACAATTACATATCAGTACTGAAAAACAAAACTTTGAGAATAATATTGGGGAAAAATAGATATACTCATATCAGTACAATGCAGAAAGACTTTTAAACTGAAAATATAATTCATTGTTATGGTGTTAATTTCTAAATTTTTCACTTAACGTATATCGGTAGAATTTATAAGAAAAATGGAGGCATATCAGCATGAGCATAATAATCGTACAAATGGAAGACTGCCATTCAGGGAGAAAGCCAAATCTGAGAAATCAATATTGTACAGTGCGATGAAGATTTTCAATGATATGCCAGAAAGGAAAAAATAAATAATTATTCAGAACGTAGGTCTGTGATATTTTAAATACTAATTAAATGTATTATATATTATAGATATATATATAATAATTTTTTATCGAAAAATATTGTTACGCTACCGGGATTCGAACCTGGATCTCTTTTCCAATCCGGGGAAAATATTTTTAACGACAAATTTTCGAACCCATATGTTACACTTTTTCAAATTAATACATCTGTCTATCGTATTGGGAAAGAGATCCAGGTTTGACTCCCGGTAGCACAACAACAATATTTTTCGATAAAATTGATTTTGAGTGCATATCTTTATAATTAATACATTTAATTAGTATTAAAAAAAATCATAATTAAACTAAGTAAAGTATGTACAAGATAAATTAAAGTAAAAAGTATAATATTAATAATGTTTATATTTGAACATACATACGTATGTATGCACTAGATTAAGAATAAATAAATAAATTAGATAACATACCGTTAAAGTTTAAAATAATTATATTTAATACTGTCAGCGTACTAAGCGTCCCGATTGTAAATTTTTCACTGAACGTTGGTTCTCTTATCAACGGCAATATGTTATTGACTTTTCAATATCCTACATTCCTCTATTGGTCCCCAGAGGAGAAGCAGTTTGAAAAGAATGATTTGTAGTTTTATCGAGTGGTTTGTGTTGATTTCCTCAGCTGAACTTTCTACATCTCCTGCTAAAACTTTTTCGCTGAAGAAATGATATTTGGGACGGAAACGAATATTCTGTTTTAATTGCACTCAAATTGATAGAAAAGAATTCATATATCTTAATTAATAAGAAGAAATTTTGGCAGGTATTTATGTCAAAGAAAAAAAGCTGTGTTGCTTTTAAATTTAATGCCTGCCGGAAACTGAGTTATATTAAAAACGACTAAAAATGTATGTTGCAACCGCATTATGGAGGACAGAACTAAGACTATCACTGTTTTTTGAGATAAAAAAAACAATATTGGATGAACAGCAAAATGTTTATTATATTCATGGTACTACTGGTTAAGGAAGGTTGTGATACAAAAAGAGAAAACTCAAAATGGTTCATAAAATCACGAACATCGAGACTATTGGAAGACCGGGAAGACTATTTACACATAACCAACGATGCAGCCCAGGACATATCCAAGTGGAGCTGAATGATTTGAATAGCCGGCTACAGATAAACGGAATAAAGCGAAGAAAAAAAATACAAATTTAGTGTATTAATTAGAAAAATATACATATAAAATCAATTTTATCGAAAAATATTGTTCTTGCTACAAACCTATCGTCTCCTATCGGTTTACTCAAAAGGTATTTAAGATTCCGTAAAAACAAAGTAGATGGGTTTCAAATAATGGAACGATAGATGTATTAATTTGAAAAGTGTAACATATAGGTTCGAAAATTTGTCGTCAATCCACTGTGTTGATACAGCATAATCGGATAATGCACGTTCCCGGATTGGAAGAGATCCTGGTTCGAATCCCGATAGTAACAACAATAATTTTGATAAAATTGATTTTATACGTATATCTTTTTGATTTATAATTAATTTAATTTATATTAAAAATATCACAGACTGAATATTTATGTTCTGAATAATTATAACTTCGCAATAAGAATATATTCTCCTTAATGAATATGTTTTTAATTAATATTCTTTAATGTTATATTGGGTCATCTAAAAAGTATTTGCGGTATTTTTTGAAATGCTATTTTCCCGGTATTTTGATTTTTTGCGACAAAAAATGACATACTAGTCGATATAATTATTTTCTGCCATAAAATACAAGTGTCACCGCTTTCCTGTTTCTTGATTTTTGGCCGCAAAAAATAGAGTGTCAAGTCGAGAAAAATTAACATTACTTCTTTTCGCCTCTAATCAAGGTTAAAATGCTAATTCAGGAGTTTAATTGAGAAATCAACAACAATGATGATCTCAGAAATTAGATCGATAATTATTTCGATTATTTCGAAATTTCTATATTTGGACCAGCCGATTTTTATCGATAAGGTATCAACAAATCGGTTGAAAGATGGTATGAAGTCTTGAACAATAACAACTGAGCATACATTATTGATTGAAATGTTGTAATTTTTATTTAAAAATCAGATTTTATTATAAAATTGAACACAACCGCAATGACTTATTAGACACGGAATAGTAATAATAATGAAAAAAAAAATGAATATGTAGTTTTTTTAAATACCTAACTGACATTTTTAGAATATAAAGTTTAGTGTACTGTACGGTAATATATTTTTAGATTACCTTACAGAACACAAAATTTTTGATTTGATCATCTCTCCCGGAAAACCACCAATATAGTCCTATTTTTCAGCGGCGTGCACTAGGTATAGACTTAAGTTTTCCTGCTAATAACGACCCTCTAGAAATACTATAGTTACAATATATTGCCACTAGAGGTTGTATTCATCCGTATAGAACTGGAAGCGTTCTGCCTGGGAAGAAATACAATCTTTCAGGAGCATTTTGTCGTAAAAAGTATACCTTCGGGAGTTATTTACTGCTCTCAAAAAATATTATTACTATCATCTTTCAGAAATTATTAAAGTTATTAAACGAAAGGCTTAAAATATTAAAGACATATGAAATGTTTATAATATTGTTCTAAGAAAATAAACACTATTTTTGCTATCATAGCTACAATTCTAGTTAAATATTATAATAACACCCAAAATAATTATTTTATTTTTGTTTAATTTCTATAGAAAATATATGATTTTATTTATGTTATTTTACTAAAGGCAAATTTTTCAATTACTAATAAATATACCTTGATTAAAAAAATATTGTTGCCTAGGACCGACTATTTTTTTGAGATATGGTTAATAAGAAGAGAAAATTTATTAAGAATTAATGGATCTCACCTCTGACAACACGGTGTTTCAAATATTAACACGTACTGTAGTAGCATACATATTTAAGAATCAGTCTACTGTCGGAATAAATAGGAGGTGAGTGACGTGGTACAAATGGGTGCATGCGCCAAGTAATCCGTTTGGTAGTCTAAGTAAGCCCTTTTTTAGACAAAACCGTAGAAAGGTAACAAAAAGGCTTTATTTTTTACTAAAGGTAGGAGAAAAAGTCTTGGGTAATTTATCAGATCCTACACAAGGCAGACGCAATGTATTTCAAATGCGTACTTTCACACTCTTCATTTTTTTTTTGTTCGTGGTTCTCAATTTTATTATCTATATTTTTAAATTTTATTTATTTGTCTTTTGTTCCGAGCTTGATGATATTTTGCACACTTGATCTTAAAAACAAGAGGATAGTCACTATCTACATGAGATTTCGAAAAACCACCCCATTCCCCGATTTCCACGACTTCACGTTCTTTTGACGTTCAAAATTAAATGAAAATTACTTTCTACATCTGATTTCGAAAAAAAACCACCCCCATACCTCTAAATGAAGTCTCTTTACTCTGTGTATGACCCGGATAACGCCGGGTATTTCAGCTAGTTAGAAATAAAATAACTTTTTTTTTGGCCCTCTTCCAAGTGATGATGTTATATTGCTAAAAGATGAGTATTATTATTTAAAAATTAAACTAACGAAATTATTAACATGCATTTCCCCGCAGAAGTTGGTAGAGAGGATAGAGTGCGACACTCTTCCGTCTTCACACAATTTACGCTTCATCTATATTCATATATCATCTGATACCAGCTCGCTTTTAACAGGACCATCTTCCAGTATCTGGTTTACCTGGTCGTCCTAAGTCTTCCGCGGACGTCCTCTATTTCTGGTGCCATCAACACTTACGTCATATATCTTTCTTACCATTCTCTCCTCATTCATCCGTTCCATATGACCAAAGTACCTACGTGATCCTTTCTTAATCTTACTCATTACACTAAGATCAGCTTTACATTTTTTTCTTATTTCTTCATTCATTACTTTGTTATAAATGGATCTGCTATACAAACACCTAGGTGATCTCATTTCCACTGCATTTAGTCTACTTTCTTTACTTTTCTGCTAGTTCCAGACTTCACTTCAATACATCAGTGTCAGTACCAGGACTATATTGTATTCCGTTAGTCTTGCCTCGGTTGACAAATTTCCATTAGCTATAATTCCATTCAATGCGCTGTTCACTGCGTACCCTGCAGTGACCCTCCTTCGATTTGTTTCTCAGTATTTTCGTTTCTATCAAATATACTTCACAAAAACCCAAACTCATCTACTTGTTCCAAACATTCATTATCTACAAGTATTTTGCGCTTTGTCTTGCTTTCTTCCTTCTCGAATACCATTACTTTCGACTTGTTGACATTCATAATAAGGTCGCTTTCCTTGCATACATTGTACATTCTATTATATTGTTATTATAGTAAAATAGATTCCACGGCGACACTGGCCATGATTGTAATCAATATTGATTTTTACTTTGATTTTATTTGATTGTATTATTGTTATTGTAGTTAACTTCTCATGATAAACGAAGTAAAATTTTTTCAATAATCTTGTGTTAATTTATTCAGATATAATATTTGTTTTACATTTATCCCAAGCAATAAATTTTAGTAATCAGTAAAACTGTAGCTTGTGTAACCGAATCAGGGAATGTAAATATTGTCAACTCACTGGAAGTGCTCAATTTTTGAATTTGCTAATAAAGTACTAAATTGACTCAAAAGTGAGTCAGATGATTTTATTAAGTATGGCCATTCATCCGTGAATTGTACTCGGTAAAACTTCAAGAATATTGTGGACGATAACTTCAGAGGATACTGACCAAACTACCTATGTGATCCTTTTTTAATCGTACTCAATGTACTAAAAGTTTTACATTATTTTAGAAAGTAAAGTTAAAATAAAGCTATATGACACAATAAACAAATAATAGAATATCTGACAAATAATGTACAAAAGTAAATTTGTCAAACAACGAAATAGATATCTGTAGAGAGTTTAATGGACCGTGTCCACGACGGCGTGTTTCGATGACATTTTGATCTCTGCAAGTCTGTAAAGGTACATGTTTACTAGATACGTCATTATAATCCGTACTTTATGATTCATAAATCGATTTGTGGTGAATTCTGTGCAGTTTTTAGGGGCGCTCGAGTCGAATCTCTAAATGAAATCTCAACCGCATATACTTAGACATTTAAAAGTGGATGGGAGAGTCGTACAAAATATACCGAATATCTAGCTACTAGATACTGTAATAGAAGAATTATTTTTAAATTAATTAGTATTCGTTAATAAAATAAAACAATCAATTATCATACCAATAAGTAAGATGGTGAAATCATACACGCAATCTAAAAAGATACTCCCTTTAATATAATCTAACCACTAAATATGCCACATAATAATAATAATAAAATAATGTTTGGTATTTATCTGAACCTTCGTACATGACAAATGTCATATATGACGTTCATAACTCTGAAAATAAAATATAGCAATATTTTTTAAAAAAGGTTGAGTTTGGATCATCCAATATATCATACGTGTTTCATGAAGTTAATGAATAAAAATAGTTAAAAAACGAAGAACGATTTTGAGATCTCCTGGTCATGAACGAAAAAAGTGCATTAAATTTTTATAAATTATTAAGGAGAACACATTCTTATTGTGAAGTTGTTATTATTCAGAACATAGGTCTGTGATATTTTAAATACTAATACCTTTCTCCTATTGGAAAAAGATTTCCAATCCGAGAAAGGTATTGGATCTCACCAGGTTCGAATTCCGGTAGAAACAACAATATTTTTCAAAAAAATTGATTTCATATATATATCTTTCTAATTTATACATTTAATTAGTGATTAAAATAATAAATTCTTCAATACATTTAATTAGCATTAAATTTTTAGAAAAGTTGAATCAGCAGACATTCTGCAATTGTATTTTTAATCTAAATTTACCTCACATATAGATTTGCCATTGACTTATTGTTAGAAAATTCTAATCATTTCATTTCCACAGACTTGTGATAAAAAAAACTATTTTTCTCATTTATGTAGATCATATTACACATACTTCTGATACGACATATTTCTTCAATTTACATGAAAAAAGTTTATTTTCGTAAAAAAATCTTTGGAAATCTATAGCAGATATTATCTTAAAATCGAAAGCGAATATTCGTGACCTGCCAAAATGCTAACCTGCCAAGCATCAAAAAATATTTATGGTTATTGCTGCGAGGAAGTAAGGCTTAACAATTTTTTTTCCCTCTTTGCTTTTCATATTTTTTAAGTTCTTTGAAAAACAAACGTCGTTAATGTACCCTTCTACGTATATTCAAAATATCGAGAGCGATTTTCTCAGAATCTGACGACACCGGTTCTGCCAATACCTACATTCGTACGTCTTTCTCGGCGGATATTAATTTTCTATACCACATTACCTGAGCTATAAAAACTTTTTTATATTATAGAAGCAGTCCATAAAATATCGAAAGGGATGGGGTGAATTTAATGTTTCATCGGCCAGCGTATGCTTTCTGTTCGTAGCCGAATAATATCAGATTTTTCTAGGTAACATATGATTTTTTTTATATTTTTTATGCAAGAGAAACAAACATTAAAAAAATATATTTTATAGTAAAAAAATATAAAAATCAATCTTTTAAAAATATTATAAATAAATTTACTTTGCACGGGTTTGAATCCGTTATATATTTTTGATATGAAAGTATTGAAGCTCACAACCACCCGCGTCCCGTCCCAAAAAATTCGAACTAGAGTATTCTTATAAAAATAAATTTTATTCAGTGCCCATAAACGTTAAACTTACTTAACACATTCAGAAAAATTAGTAAATAACGTATTTGTCAATTCATAAAAAATATTAATAAATAAATAAAACAAACCTTGCACGTACTAACACAAAGCACAATGCTAAACAACCATTTTTTAATACCAATAAAATGTATTAATTGGAAACATATACATATAAAATCAATTTTATCGAAAAACATTGTTATTGCGCTACAATGATTCAAACCTGGATCTGGATAATAAAACGATAGATATTTTAATTTGAAAAAGTGTAATATTTAGGATCGAAAATTTGTCGTAAATGCACTGTGGTGCTATAGCATAATCGGTTAATGCACGTTTCCCGGATTGGAAGAGATCTATGTTCGAATCCCAGTAGCAATATAAATATTTTTCGATAAAATTGATTTAATATGTATATCTTTATAATTATTACGTTTAATTTGTATTGAAAAAATCACAGACCCATGTTCTGAATAATTACAACTTCACAATAAAAATGTGTTCTCCTTAATAACCATTTTCTGACAAATAAAATTTAAAAATATCAATTAATATAATATGTTATTGTGAAGAATTCTTATTGTGAAGAATAATTATAAAGATATACATAGTGGCAAAAGAGGAACGAAAGTAGACTGAATGCATTGGAAATGAGACCTATATGAGGCAGATCCGTTTATGATAGAATAAACAATGAAGAAATTTGGCACGTTCAGGTAAACCAGATATTGTAAGATGGTCCAGTTAGAAATCACAATAATCAGCGAGCTTGTATGAAAAAATGTACAAATGTGCATGAGTCGAGTATTGTGTGTCGGGACCGAAAAGTGTGGCGGTCTATCCTCTTTGCCTACCCCCACGAGGAAACGGCGTGATGGTAAGTTAATATATTTCATGATGAACAAATTTATAATTGAATTTAAGCAGAGAAGCAGTCATACCAACATATAATTTAAAATCTCTAAATATATTCCATATCTATCAGAATAACATAAAATAACGTCAAATTGTAAATGTTAAAAATTTTATATTTATCAATAAAAAAATATATAATATATTAAAATAATGTGAATAGATCTATTGCGACTGTTGTACGTTTTACAAATAAAATCAAATTATCATTTTTTGGGCCGTTTAATTCCCTAGTGTGGACTTATCCATTGGCTACTCCGTAAGAATTAATGTCCCGGTGCTTTATGGCACTGTTGACCCGATGATAAAAACAAATGGACCATCAAATTAACCCATAAAACCCCGTAAAAAGTATATGACTCTCAGTGCAAGCCAATTGCTGTCTGGAGTCTGTCCTGCAGTAAGTGACGCGGACGATAAGTGTGTGACGTCATGTTCATGTTCTACGTTTAACCTATCGCTGAGGTCAAGCGTGGGGACATTAAAGATAATGATTCCACCGTATTTTCTCTTATTTTAAATTGTTTATTTATTTAGATGGATTATATGTAAATGAAAATTTAAAAATAATAATAATATTATAAGCAAACTAAAACAAATAATAAAATATGATATCAACATGGATGGAATAAATATTTAAAATAAAACATCTGTATCCACAAAACTCAATGTTCTCGATAAACTCTTAAACTCTTCGATCGATATAAACCAAATTTTGCACAGTTTCGCTTTAGATCTCTGCGCAAACAATTGGAATTGTTCGTACAATTCCCTCACCCTCCGGCTACTCTGACTCCTCCGCCGTTTTTTATATATGTTTTATATCAAATATTGCGCAGTTACCTGTTCTTTAGGATCTTGCGCAAAATATAAGCTCTATCCTCCCTTCACCTGGCCATCCCACCCCTTCCCTACGATGTAAATATGTATTATATTATTTTAAATACATTTACTCCAAATTTTGCAACGTTACACTTTAGGAAACCTGTTCAAAATACAGGCACTATCCTTATACCCAAATTTAAAAAATGATAAATAAGGCAAGTGTATATTTACCCTCCGTCATAAGAAACAATGCACCAGAGACTAAAAACGCACCATTTCTAAAAATCATTTCCATATATTCAAATAATAGTTTTTAATTTTAAATACAATGATAATGTAGGAATATATACAGTTTATGTGTAAAGCACCTTTGAGGTTAATTTTTTTTATGAAAATGGCGCTATAAAAATGATCCAATAATATTATTATTACAGAAAACAATATTTTAATGCGATTTTTATTATTTGTTATTGTTGGTGCATTTTTGTTCATTTTTACAGTTTATCCCGCTTCTTTTTAAAAAAGGAGGTTAATTCATCAATTGGATGAATAAACACGACACACGAATTGTTCTGTTAACGATCTAATCAATTGATGGAAAAGTAAAGTATTCGACCGCAGCAATATTTTTAGTACTTTCAATTCAATCTGTTAATTATGAATCGACCGCGACGCAAATGGTATCTGTGTCAACAAATTTATTGTGACTTGATAAATGAGACACAAAGTTTTGTTGTCGATATTACATTATCGAGTAGATTATTTTAATTACGCGGATTTTATATGTGTATGCCATGCGATATCAACGGCGTCTCAGTAAATAACGATCGGAATATAAATATAGCGACACATCGCTGGTCTTTGGCGGTGCTCCAGGAAAATTTGTAGGAGAAGCTGCTGAACTTCCCATTTTTCGTTTTACTGAGACAGGGGTCGGCAGATCGCGGCTCACAAACCGCACGCGGCTCCCTGCGTAGGCATTTGCGACTCCAACTCCAGATTTTATTTTCAAATACAATTATATTTGATACATGGAATAGTTTATCTGATGACACATGACACAATAAAAGAACTAGCAATTGCCATTTTGACAATCTTTAGCTCTTCCTATTTATGCAAACAAACATTATCTTTCACGAATCAAATAAAAAATAAGTTAAAAAGAAAATTAACCGACGCTAATTTACAATCATGCCTAAAATTGAACAGGTAGTTACTTGCCAGACATGGCAAAGCGATACGAGGTTACCATTCTATCAGTTTGCCGACCCCTGCACTAAGAATAAGGTCCTACAGCATTATTGTTCTGCTTCTATAACTTTTATGGATATCTACATATTTTATGTAACATATCTTCCTGTTCATTCTCATTCTCCCGTTTGTTCCTGTCCTACAAACCACATACTGTACCAAATACTGTAAAAAAAATTACGGTCGTACAACATATACTTTTATTGATGAAAACATAAAATAATATAGAATGTGAAATTTCACACCCACGGAAAGTCACTAACAAATATAATTTATTCACTAACTAGATTTGTTTACGATTCAATAAAAAGATTTATTCAGCATCCACAAATCCAAATGAATTAAAAACTTCTGTGGTGTGTACTGCAGTTACTCGAATTCTGTTTGCAAAACGTATTTACACTAAGTAGAATTTAAAAAATCGGAATTAATTTTGAAAAAGATCTCTTTTTTCGTCAACTTGCTCTTGGACTGAGTATCGGGGAATTCTAGTCCCGTGTTTCTGTACGAATATACTATGAAATAGTCATTTGTCTATTTTATTAACATATTGTCAGGTCATTGATTAACCCTATATTATTATATTATTAATAATCTACAATGAAGAAATATTTTAAGATAATTTTGGATCAATATATTACAGAATACACATATTTAAGGTTAAGAATTTAAAAACACTGAAAAATAAAAAACAAAAGTTTTCTTGTAAATTGACAATTTAAGCGAATGAACAATACATTGTAAAACGTTTTTTTTTTTAAAGGTTTGTTTTTCGAATTGGCAACACTTTTACGAGCAACATTCAATTTGACAGCTGACCTCTAATTTGTGCTCAGTTTGGTTTGCTATTTTACCATGAATAGACTTATGCCAGAACAACGTTTTCAAATTGCGCAATTTTATTTCGCAAATCGTAGTTCAGTTCGCGAAACTTACCGCGCGCTACGTCCATCCAAGCAAATAATTCGAATAACCGTGGATCGTTTTCGCACCATGCATACATAATCGATAATACGCATCCACATAGACGTCTGAAGAAGCTGTTGCTGCAGTGGAACGCAGCTTTGAGGAGGACTCGAATGAGTTGATTCGCCATCGTGCATAGCAATTTTTTGACTTTTTCGTTCCCCAATTAAATGGCATTAATATGGAAGAGCTGTGGAAACATTCGATGAGCGCTGTAAATTCACCTCTAAGGTCGTGTTATTTAATATCTTTGGATTATTTTCTGTAGTGATGTGTGAAGTTGCTAGTTTACGCCGATATATCAGGGACCGATATACGTCCCCACCTGCTCCAAAAAGTGGTCGAAAATTGGACTTCCAGATTGCGCTTTATTCGAGCCAACCTCGGGGACCATATGCGCGAAATCATGTTTAAACACTAATGGCACACAATTATCTTTCCAATAAAGCCAATACCGTGGCTATTCCCACGATTTTTATTTCAATTTCAATTTCCATACTTCTAAAAAAATATTCTTAATTCAAAACTATCGCACAGAATGTATCATTTGTATGCAAAATACTGGATGGTTATGAATGTTTGAAAGAATTAAATGTGATTGAATGTTTGATTTGAACAAAAAGTCTGAGAAAGATGTCTAAAAAAGAGTGCTGTAGGTAAAGTGAACCGTACTTTGAATGGAATAATTTATAATGAAAACATATCAGCTGAGTCAAAATTGGCGGTACACCATTGTGTTCTGTAATCAATACTGATGTACGCAAGTGATAGCTGGAGCTGCTAAAAGACAAACGAAAGTAGTCTGAATGTAATGGATATAGCATCACTAAGGCGTGTGTGTAGCAATTTCAACAAATTAAGAAATAATGTAAAGCTGATCTTAGCATAGTAAGTTGGATCAAAAGTGAGTTAGGTGGTTTAGTGATGTAGAATGAATAAATGAGAAGAAAATGGTAAGAAAGACATATGAAATAAGTGTTGATGGCACCATGAATAGAGGACGTCCGCGGAAGTCTAAACATGACCAGCTAAATTAAATACTGGAAGATGCCTCGATAATCGACGAGATTACACGTGATGATCTATGAAGGCAGATGGGACGAAAGTTGTATGTCAGAATATAAAAGTGTGGCGCTCCATCTTCTCTATCCCCAGCGTGACGGTAAGTTGGTTAATATATTTGCTATAAACAATTTCAAACAAATAAGTGTGAATTAATTTAATAAATGGTAAGGTATTAATTGTGCCTATCATTATCGGCGTCCAAACAGATCACGCGACGTAATTTTAATAACTATTACAGATTAATCCTTAATAATAAAAAACAAAAAATGAGTATTAAAATCATACATATCAGAATGGCATCGAAAATATGGAAATATTCAAAAATAATAATGCATTTTGTGATAATTATAATTAATGTTTTTGGACACGACCCTAAATAAAATTCGTCATTTTTAGTGATGAGATAACCGTTATTTTAACCGTTATTATGACTGTGATTGTGAAATTTGTGTTCGATTGTAATTGTTCCAGATTCGTAATTATTGACACCTTTCCACGTCCAAATTATACACAATCACAATCTTTTCTTTATGCTCATCTTTAGTGTGAATAGTGACCTTGACGTCAGCGGACGTCAACGTGACCGATACTTGTTCGACCGCGACACCGCGATAGTATAAGCGGTGTAAACGTTCAGCTCCAGTGCACCAGCACTGTATTTTGTGATCCTGTGATTTGTGTGTACAGTGATATTTGTTGTTTCATGTGCCTCGGGTGAAGTTGTGACATCGCCATCTTCAATTGAAAGCGGAGAGCTGCCCACCGCGTGTCGTTTGTGTACATCTAGGCGGCGACTGCGGGGTGACGGAGGCGTCATACACAAGGTAAGGCGGGTAGTCCTTCCGAATCCGGTTCCCCGAGATCACTGATCCTTCGACTGGAATCCCTACCCATCATCGACTCTTATATCCGAGGTTCCCTTATTTCTTTATATTATCCCCCTGCGGCGATTCCGATTTACAACCGAAATCGTCGTAATCCAATCCGCGGGACGCGCGACTCGGAGATCGCGCAATTCGTTCGCTAAATCCTGTCAGCGCAGGATTTACGTATTTCTTTCAGTAATGCTGATAAGTAACTGATTATTAGTAATTCAGCGAGCAATCATTGATATACTTGAAACTAAACCTATAACAGTAAAATATCAGTTACTTATCATCGTTATAAAAAAAATACTAGTCATTTTGTACTGAATTTTTTAATTTTATTTATCTAACACACGACAATTTTTTTTAAGGATTGGACATATTCTTCGACCTACCGCTGCTCTGTATATTCAGTCTGTTTATTTGTATTATATAAGGTTGCGATAATTACGAATATAAGAAACAGCAATAATTATAATTAAAAAACATAGTTTGAAACTGTTCCTCAGCACTTGAATCTGGATGCGGAGCTCTTTAGATAAGGGTTGTATATTTTGCGTGTTCAAACTTAATTTGTGCTTCCATTTTCCATTTAAGAGAAAGCGTGTGCTTGAATAATTATCGCCACTTACCTATACATTAGTACACCTCTGGGCCAAATTACTTAACGACACTCATACCTTAAGAATTCTACGCAGTTTTTCTCTGCAAAAAAAAATGCTTTAGAAAAACATATAACAATATAAAATTTCACCGTTTTAAAATTTCCTTTTAGTTTATAAATACACTGCAAAAATAGCTATGATTGAAGTTTTTCGGAAAATAAAGCATTTTTATATAGATATCAGTTTTGTCTTCAAAATGATTAATGCTAAGATAAATAAAATGACTTCTGTAGAAAAGTATATGTTCTCTTAGTTGTATATTTAAAGAAAATTAAAAAAAATATTTCATACTAGCTGTCCATTGTTCATGCCCGGAGTATTCATTGATTCAGGGTGTCAGCTAGGGAAGGGGTAGGGATTATTAAGGTTTAAGTTATGAAACTTCGCCAGTATGTTGGTATTAACTTTTTAAATGTATTTTACAATAACAATACCTGTAGAAACAGTAAATTTTGTAGTATAATACCTGTTCGGTATATTTTCATGCCAGATAATATGGTTGCTACATGCATAGTCTATGTTCTCAATTTCTTAAGATTCGCGTGGGTAAATTCACGCTAGAATTTTATTTATAAGATATTACTGTCGTTCGTGTTCATGGAAGGATACACGATGGGATAATCTCAGAGATTTACTTGGGATACATCTTAATACCATGTACACATATTGAGATTTTAATCTGGAGATAAACTCAGAGATCAGCTTGAGATCGGTAGAAAGAGATAAAAATTCAAACCATTGTAGATTAAGTATTGCTTATAATATTGTGAAAAGTTAGCAATAATCATTGAATATTAATATCACTTAACTTCAAACATTTATTCGGTTTTAATTGCTGCTGGTAAGATTCAAAATCACTCAACTGATGAATAAAAATGATGTTTGACGTTTAACGTACGCGGTGAGAGTGAAGTAAGGCGCATGGCGGCAAATCTTTGAGACACGGATGGATGTTTTCACGGGGAATACGAAACCTGACAGTTGTCGCCCAAGAATCTCATAGGAACAAAATCCATAACTCATAGATTATCTTGAGTTGGAAATCTTTTAAATATCTTATTCGTGGACACGAGATATTAGATAATTATGTTTTCTTTTCGTTTACTTGTCAATTTGTATGCGAAATATCAGTAATTAATGGTATAATTTTTTCACTTCTTCAATATTTGCAAAATTACTTTGTGGTAACATATTACATAAATAATAAGAAAAACACTTTGTTTAAAACCACTTTCTATTAATACATCAACATTTTTCGATACCTATAGTATCTTCTTCAAGAAACAATGTTTAATAAAGGAGCACTTGAGATGTCTAAATAGCAACAACTGTTCTGAATTTACCGATCATCTTCTTTTGATATTAACACGGGTTTAGGAATTTTATATATAAATACTAAGGGTTTATAATTAGATACATTAGAAATTTTAGAAATAAGAAAAAATGTTAATATTGTAAATAACCTAATCCTTTTTGTAAATAGTAGTCGTTTAAATTTGTTTTCAGAGTAGTTCCTAATTAGTTTTTTACTACTTTTATAGTTTTGTTTTTATCTATGCTTGTATTTTTAATTTTAGTGTACATTGTTTCCTGAAGAAGATGCCATAGGTATCGAAATATCTTGATTTATCAATAAATAGTTGTTTTAAACAAAGTCGTTTTTTTAAATTATTTAAATGATATTGATAATTACGTTTTCTTGTATGTACAAGTTTAAATTTGGAAATATTTTTCAGGTAAAATTTTTTTTTTCCCAAACATCTGGTCGATGGTCATCGAAATCCGATTACCGTATTCATTACCTCTCACCTGCTATTGTCTCAGGGCTTCAGACCTTTCAAAGACATTGACAAATGCCATTCTAAGGACATTTATTTCACGCCGTAGCAGGCTTTTACACAATCAATTAACGTCTTTTTGACAGCTCCCCCATCCCCCGGCTTCCTTTCAAGGGAGAAGTGTTGGAAGGCTGCATGAAAGATTGAAAAGGAGTGAGAATTATAGAAGGAAAATGGAGGCTATGTTCTGCAAAGAAAGAACAAGGCATAATTACCCTTTACTTGAAGCGTTCTTTAGATTACATAGCAACATTACGTATTTAAATGTTGAAATTTTATTAATCGTCTCTTTGTTAACTTATAGCAATGAGAGCAAATTTCAGTGTTTCAAATTACTTTGATTTAAGACGATAATACAGTTTCAGTTTGGTTTTTGATTATTTATTTCACATTTGTGCAAAATGTGTCCAATGTGATTAACTTAACACAATCAAATTGCTGCGGTCTTGTTCAATACGAAAATGAAATCTGTATTTACAATTATTTATTTTACTAATTAAATTATAACTAAAAAATTATCACACTGATAAAAATTGGTTTTAACACGTCGCATTAATTAATTTTCTTTAGCCATGTTGCAACCATCTTTGAGTAAAGACTTTAAATCGATATTACAAATTTATTAAATCAAGGTAGATAGATCTTAGGCAAAAACACATTAATTTTAAAATCAACCTTTTATCGTGTTTTAAAAAGAACTCATATATTTTTCTGTATATTGTGTAAGTATATATAAAAATTTCTTCGCACACCAAATAGTATTATATTGTGTTACCATAATTTAAAAAATATATCTCCGACACATATGTTTACTACCCCTGCTCTTCAGAGTATGTTTATTTTGTGCGAAAAAAATATTTCTAAATTCAACCTCGGTCTACCGTATCGGGAATACTAACCACTACAATGCCGAGAAAGCAAACAAGTTATGAAAATAGTCGTTTACAAATATCTTACACTCTTTATTAATACTCGAATGTTATTAAGTTCATCTACGTAACATTCTTAAATTAAATTAAATATTCGTATTAAAATACTTACTTGTATATACTTATATGATAGTTTGATACTGTTAGTAGCTAAGATGGCAGAGCACTGATGTAGTATGTACGAGGTCCTACGATTGATGTTCGGCACCACCAAAATAATTTTAATTACAAGAAAGTCTTTAAAATGGCTGGAATCGATGAAAATGTTGAAATAGGTCTACAACTTGATTTACCTAACACCGACTTAAACAGTCCACCGCACAACACAATAACTCAACGTCACTAACTTAATAAAGATTGAAACTCTCAAACTTTATACTAGCTTAACTAATTACACAATACACATGAAAACCATCAACAATGCACAAGGTCATCTCAAAACCACCATGTAAATGCAGCTAGAACAAAAATAGGGTAATGGCGACTTATTTACAACGGATTAAAATTACTCAGCTTTATAAAATAAGTGACAAACAGAGACCACCAAGTATACAGACATGCACTAACGCAAATTTCTTGTCCCAATATTTACATTTTGGTGTCAGCCACGTTGATCACTTTGGTACCACTTAAGCAATCAAATAGCTCCGCGACTTTTTTTTTAAATATGACTCGATTGGAACGAAAATTTAAACGCTGACAATATAATATGCATTAATGTAAAAAATACGTTTTGTTTACACAAAGATTTAATTTTTGAAGAGTAAATACTTTTACTTTTGTATAGACGTGTCATAAACTATCGGATTTATGTTTCCACCAAGAATGTGTGTAGAATGCCCCTCGTCTCGTTTACTGATCTGTGGTAACAAACTAGGTACTAAGACGTGTACTTAAATTGCAAATAATTCCTATTTTAAAAAAATCTAAAAGTAATTGTAAATTCTCTGAACGCGCTGCATTTAATGCAGTTGTCGTGGAAAATTTTGCTGGGATCATTTAAACAATAATAAATATATTAAACGATCATAATTGAATTTTATTGTAATATGTTAGGGTTTTTAGGGCTTCTGCGAATTCGATTGATGTCGCTGCCTACAATTCAAAAGAAAAAAAATAGAATTTAACAAAATCGAAACCAAACACATCATCAATCAAAATGGCGACTGACGAAACACACAAGAGGATAAACCATATCAAATGGTTTCGAAAACGTTTCGGTACTGTTTGTGTCAGTTGAATTATTTCTTTTTGACACGGCGAAAGAATCCATTGTCATCGCTCTGTGTTTAAAATTAAATCCGTGCACTGACAATTGTATAGATTGTACAAATGTTAGGTATAAACAAAAAAAATCTTCGCATTGTTTGTCATTTTCAAATTCGAGCAAATTTTAGATTAATCTTTTTGTACTTCGCTCAACGTCAATATTGGTTCATTAAAAATGTCACAAGAGTTCACAAAAAGTATGTCAAAACCAATGACTAATACGAACGGGAAAATATTCATTATTGCGCTCAAATTCCTGTAAAGCCACTCGGTGAGTACTCTGGACTGTCAATTTTAGCGATGCAGGATTCTTTGAATTTTCACTGGAATCGAAAAATAACGCGAACGAAAGTTCATCAGAATTATCTACATGATATTTTAAATATGCATCACTAGTGGTACGTGGGATTCGGATTGAGTTATAATTTAAAATATTTACGCAGGCCTTAATATGTAACGATGTGTGCAAAATTTGATCCAGACAGGGAGGGTGAGATATTCAGAGATGTGAGATGGGGTGACTTCATTTTCTTCAGAATCTTAGAATGCAACTGAGAAAAATTTGGAACGAACGTAAATATAATAAACGCGTATATAGCGCGGAGAGGGTTGGGTGGCCAAGAGAAGGAAGGAACATGACTATATTTTAGCAGGCTACTAGTGAGTATAATTGAAAACTATGCAAGATTTGGAACGGAAGGCATTCAATAACATATATATTTATATCAGGGATATTATGGTTTTACTCAGGGTCCTAAAGAGTATCAACGAAAATCAGTCTAAATCAATCAAAAAATGTAAAATTGTATAAATATTTGATATATGCATGTATAGATTCAATTATATATACAGATATTCAATTTCATAAATTCAATCCTTCAAATACAATATTTTAAAACAGGTGTTTTATAGAATTTACGATTTTATTATATACATATAACGATAGTAAATAATATATATATATATATATATATATATATATATATATATATATATATATACTTATAACCATGCCCATCGTAAAGCATTCTAGCTACGAAGGTACTGCAGATATGATTTTAGAAGAATGAATACATCCATAGTTGTCTCATCTACAATATATAATAGACTAGTTTTAAAGCAGACCGAATAAATATAAGAATCTATTACAATCTTATAAATCGTTCACGACAAAGATTTTCGTAACTTTTCTTATAAGTTTATATTTTATTTTTTCGATTTACATTAATTATGTGGGCTTATGAGACCATTGCATCACACGTCTTGATATTTCAATTTGTTTTTCTACCAGGATTTCCATCGAGTATCCTTTTTGGGATCATGCATTCAAAGCAGGTATTTCGCCTACCTCTGGGTTCTGGAAGGATTTAGATTAAGCACTTGAGTATTTATAAACGTTAGATATTTGGTGAATGTGTCTCGCGCAGGCAACAAGATATTAAAAGTGATTTATTGTAAATTGTGGCTAAAAAGGGGAACATTTCATTTCGAAATAATCTCATCTTGAAAGTAACAGCGTGTATAATTTGCAATGGCTGTATACTGCGCGAATAGGAAATTTATGAAATGCCACTTCAAAAGGAGAACGCGATAAAAACAAATAACAACTCTGCTTTCCACGCCAGTGACTACGCAAAACACTCCCCCGTACAATTGTGCGATACGTTGTAGATTCGCTTGTCACGGAAATATTCATAAGGGTTGTTGTAGAGGGCCTAAGTCACATATCTGGGTATTGCGTCAAAGAAAATGGATAATGGTTAACGTTACGGAAAATAACATGTTACTGTTTGAGTTATTATACACATTTGTGATCAACTTTTATTTAAATTAACTAAAGATTTTGTGTTCACTTTTATTTTTAATTTAATTATGGCCACTTAATTTAGAAATATTAGTCATTTCGAGTAACATTAGAATTCAATGTAACATTTTTTTCTGTTATTTTAATAATAAGCCCGATTAGCTGCTTTCTATAGTTAACAGAAAAGACTACCTTTGATTCGTGGAACTATTTTTAAATGATACAGAAAAGCCAAGAGTAGCGTTGGTGTATTTTAAGGTTGTTTTCGATTTATTATCTAGTTTTTGTTCAAAACTATAATTTTAAACTTCACACTTAGCTTACCAGCAAAAGTATCATTAAAATATGATGTGTTTAAACAAAATAAATTATTTAATTTAGACTGGGCTATGATAAGATCTCATTCAGGGTAACACTGGACATGTCTAAAGTCACCGGAAAACTTTTAACATAAGGTTTTTGGTTATTATGGGTGTCTTTGGATTTTTAATAATAGTTATTAATCATTCAAGAACAAAATAAACTCGCATGTTTCTTAAAAATCAGAATCTTTTGTTAAAAATGGTCATCCAAGATTTTAATATGCCAATAAAGTCTTGTTGACTCTACCTGAATTAAAACAAATTTGATAAAATAACTATATTTAATAATCATTGCTAGAAGCTCTGAATACAATTCAATTGATGATACCTATTCACATTGGCCTATTATGGTCATGGACTCGAACATTGTGGACTTGAAACCTCTCCAAAGTTCATGTTTCATGAATGAGATAAATCAAAACTTGTCATTTATTTTGCCTGAAAAATGGTTTGACTATCCTGAAATAGTTTAGGACTTTTTCTAGTCGGCAATGAAAAACTTGTAAAAACACATGCATGCTCAGACTCAAAATCTGTGTACGTAAATTCTGCATAGTAAATTATGAAGACGCAATTATTCCCATGACAGATATTATAGGAAAAATCTTCGTTAATCTTTAAAAGAATTTTTAAAATCCTGGATGGGTATGAATAGTTAAAAGAGACGCCGTAACTTCATTGTAATATCACTGATATTATAAAAGGTATTGATGTTGACCAAATATGCAAGAAAGTGACAGAAAATTTAAATTTAATATGTACCGATTTCCATTATTATATTAGTTCAATTATGAAGTTTTTACCATGATTGACCTTTTTCTAAGATAAACAGTATGAAAGTATTTATAATCTTAATCCACTGAAATTACAATTATTCTCTTGAAAAAGTGAATACATGGTGTATTGTTGAATATTTAAATGTTGATATTATTAATATTAAAATACTAGGGCGATTTTACTGTAATAAGTTCAATAAAACATTATTAAAATATATCTAATAATAAAACCACTATAAATGAAAAATTAAATACTAAGCATTTTTATATTCTTTAATTAATTTATAACCTTAATTTTGCATAAATATTTATTTAAATAAATATATTATCCACGTAGATTACTTTTACATTAACCTTTTTCGATACAACTGTACCTTTCTC
The DNA here is from genome assembly GCA_022840565.1 of Eubasilissa regina. NCBI lineage: Eukaryota > Metazoa > Arthropoda > Insecta > Trichoptera > Phryganeidae > Eubasilissa > Eubasilissa regina. Next base: position 10,519,413 of record JAINEB010000007.1, on the reverse strand, counting down.
AGGATGGACGAACACTAACTAATCCATAAAATAATTTATGAGCTATCAAAAAAAAAACTTTAATAATCAATTAAAACACAAAAAAGATCATAAATTAGATTCAACATGTACTTATTTTAATATGATACTAAAATCTTTCCAAATTGCGGGCAGTCCCAGAAGCATAATTAATAATGAATATCACTGAATAAATAACACTTCTCTTCTTAATTAATAAAATTAACACTCATAAAACAGTATAAAAGAGTAAAATAAAATTGTCATAGTTATTCGGAAACAAGTCATCAACAATAATAAGATGGCGCCAAACCCATCCGTTATTTCAATAGATGACGCGGGGAAAAGAAAATTGATGAGTCGCCTGGCCAGATGATATTTTTCATCCGTGACAAACACATCACCACATTTTGATTGCTTGACGGGGGTCAGTACAGAGAACTCGTGGCAGTATGGTGCTGAGTGGTCGTCACATTTTCCCAGGGGCGCAAATGTCAAGAGTGTCATAACACGACAATTATTTTCAAAAAATAAAAGAGATTCTTTTTTATAAATGGTGTTGTGTTGTTTGTTCTTTTGAACGTGAATAAATATAAAATTTTAAAAATATATTTATGTAATCTTTAATTTCATCTAGCCATTATTAAATTGAGTTATTTCTAACTGCCTGCTACTGCTCCCTATCCTCTGTGTACCACATTTGGGTATCTTCTTCTTGTACCTCAAAATATTATTAAACAGACCAACATACAAATTCCATAAATTATATACGCACTTCTTCAATATTATCAAAATTACTTTGTGGCCACATATTATATAAATAATACGACAAAATACTTTGTTTAAACCACTATTTACTGATTATTCAACATGTTTCAATACCTATGATATTTTCTTCACGAAACAATGTATACTAAAATTAAAAATACAAGCATAGATAAAAGCAAAACTATAAAGTGGTGGGTAACTAAGCACGAACTACTATGAAAACAAATTTAAAAGGTGACTATTTGCAAAGAGTATTAGAGAAAACTGATTTTTAATTTTAGTGTACATTGTTTCCTGAAGAAGATACCATAGGTATCGAAACATGTTGAATAATCAATAAATAGTTTATATTTTTTATTTATTATCTTTGTTTTATTAACCACTGAATTGAGTTTAAATACATCTACCGGTTTCGAAAAATACCATTTTCTTTTTCAGAATGTCATAACTAACCAAAAACATATATTATTGTTTCTTTACCAAAATCTATAATAATTGTTGTTTTTTTAAAAATAAATTATAAAAAATAAAACAAAGATAATAAATAAAAAAATATGAATTTTAACCACAAAGTTAATATTACTAATTTTAAAAGTACAGTAAATAGTTGTTTAAACAAAGTATTTTGTCTTATAATTTACATTATATGTGATTTATTAATCAATATTTCATATTATTACAGCGGTAATCCTTCATAACTCTCTGAGAGTCTGTAAAGGCACGTGTATACTGGATGCGTCATTCTAATCCGCGCGCAAAACATATGGAATGATGATTAATCCATCGCTATTGTGTGAGCAGACTAATTTTGTGAAAATTGTGAAGATGAAAATAATTACGACCGACGGAAAGTATACTTACAGCCCCATATATTGGACTATACATTCGACACTTAGACATACATGGTAGTCGATAATAACTATCATCGGTTTGCAAGTTCCTCGAAGCCAAAAAATAAGAAGCTAGGGTTAAATTGTTTGTTCGTTAATTTAAAAACGACATTAAAAACAAACTCAATTAAAAGTTAGTGCAGACTCGTTTCGCGAAGATCAGTGAAAGTTCATAACGCGATTGTTCACCTATTCAACCCTAAACAAAATCTTTCGAAATTTGTTCGAGAAGATTTCAGAACTTTCGGAAGGATTATATCATTTGGTACGAACCATTTTAAAATTCAAGATTTAATCAATAGTTTTGCTCTGGTAAATTATTATATTTACTAAATTTTAAGAAGCTTCGCATAAAAATTCTAGTCCACTAAATGGATTAATATATTATTGCAAATGTTATCTATTTAAAGTGATTATTAGAAAATATTGTGAATTAATATTAGAAAGAAGTGAACTAATAGAAAAATCTCTCAAATAATTAATCTAGACAATTAACACCTTATTACAAAAACTGAGTTTTTACGATGTTGACGTTAAGGGTTTGTGCTACGGAAAATGGGACTTGCTGGTTCTCAGGACGAAGGTCGAAACCTGACCTTTGTCTCTTTATATGAAAGTCTTGCGACTGGACCAAACACGCATGTATTAATATTTTTGCAATTAAACTGTAAAATAAAAAATAATGGAGTTGAAATAATTTAATAATTCTTAACTAAGAAATAAAATTGCCAACTATAAAAATATAGAGTACTCAATATTCTAACGGGTTTGTTTTCATCATAAAAAAGTACTTAAATATCTGTCATTTGTCAGAAAACAATTAAATTATGTTTTTTATTTATTATCTTTGTTTAAACTCAATTCAGTGGTTAATAAAACAAAGATAATAAATAAAAAATATGAATTTTAACCACAAAACTAATTTGCTAATTTTAAAAGAATTAAATTGTAGTTATGAAAAGCAGCCTAATAAGAATAATAATCGCCAGGGCGGCGGGATTTGGAATTGTAACGCGTCACTGGAAAAGTTTAAGAATTTGTCTGATTAGATATTTGTTTGTGTTAAGTAGTTAAGTTATATATACTCTAGTAAACATCTAGCATAAATAGCTTTCTGCTAGTAAACTGTTATTTTTTCTATTTAATCAATTCCGGTAATACTGGCCGTGGTCAAGCAGCGCTCATCATTGACCACGAAGTGGGAAGTAAAGCCATCCACAGAGCCTTTGCGTGTTAACGTTCTGCGATAGTTGATTGATAAGCAATATTTTACCCAATACAATTTGATTTCGCTTAACGTTCGCCCCCGGAAATAACGTTCTACGGAAATTGTACAGCCCCTCCTTTAAAGATTCTAAATCTTTTCAGTGTCATACAAAAGGTCCCTAACAGGTTGAGTTCTAGGAATAAACAAAAAAATGTGTATATAAAACACTATTCACAGGTTCTGACTGGGGCGGAGATTTCTTTGAGATATCCGCGAGGCCCGCACCGGTAATTCGGAGGAGACATATTGAAATGCCAATTCCACGCAACTGTGAATCGACTGACGGAAAATATCTCAGGTGAATCCGACACGACTTTTCAACAATTATTTTATACATCTAATCTCACATCCTCGTACGTTTTATATAAAGTTCATTTAATTTTCGGTTCAACGTTAGTTCACAAAATATATTTTCAATACAAATTAAATGTATCGATATTTCATAATTTTTCATTTAATGCAAATTATTTCACAATAATATATTATTATTTTTAATATTGGCAAAATTAACTTTATGGTTTATTATGTTTATTATTTTATAGATTATTTAACATTTTTTATAATGAATATTTTATAATAGTTGTGGTGAATCACCGCGTGTAGGCCATCTGATGACACGATCACCAAGTTCCGTTACCGACGCGTAGTGCGTCGGACACCCGCCGGGGAGACGTACCAGGCGGCGCTAGCGAGGCGGCCGGGAGATTTGGTCTGGCAAGATCATTCTGTTCCTGCGGCTGGTGACTTCATCAAGTCTTATATTGAGTGTAATTTACCTTGTACTTTCCAGACCAAGAATAAATCAGCAACACAAAGCCAAGGTATAGTAATCTTTCATTAACACAACCTGGCTGTCATCCTTCCTACAATAACGCCAAAGAGTAGTTTTAAAACATCAACCGGTTTCGAAAATAACCATTTTCTTCTTCAGGGTGTAAAATTAACTGACCAAAAACATATATGAAGAAAATTGTATTTTTCGAAACCGGTTGATGTTGAAAAGTTACTCGTAAAGTGGTTAATTACAAACAAAGTTAAATAATCTATAAAATATATGATATTCCATATTAATTCTACAAAAAATCAAGTGAACACAATAATAACTCCAATACTTATGTCTTAATACTGCACGCACGTAATGTGTGATATATATGTGATTCACTAGTAAGAAAGAAAGAATTAAAATGTTATTACTTATTTTTTTGCTTTATTGATTCTCATCATGAATTTAATATTTTAGGAAGGTATCGTGTAGGTACCAAATTCACCTACCGGTTGATTTTATAAAATATGAATGCTTACATATTAACTATAAATTAAAAGTTATAAATAAACGTGATAGTAATGTACTGTTTTAAATACTAAATAAATGTATTAATTAGAAAGATGTACATATAGAATCAATTTTATCGGAAAATATTGTTGTTGTGCCACCAGGATTCGAACGTGAATTTCTTTCCAAACCGGTGAAGGTGCATTATTCAACTATGCTACAGCGACAATATTTTTGACACCCAATATTTGTTACACTTTTTAAAATTAATACATCTATCGTTCCATTATTTGAAAGCCATCTACTTTATTTATAATTTGCCATGTTTTCGGTTTGGAATGAGATCCAGATTCGAATCCCGGTAACAACAATATATTTTAATAAAATTGATTTTATATGTATATCTTTCTAATTAATACATTTAATTAGTATTTAAAATATCACAGACCTGTGTTCTGAATAATTACAACTTCACAATAAGAATGTGTTCTCCTAATAGTACTGTTTTAACACTATAATCACATATGTAAAAATAAAACAGTCGTTTTTTGATTCTACTCGTTTAATTTACTTGAGACCTGTTTTTCTTTGGAAGGGAATTTCAATCCAACAATTTAATTCAACAACTTGTATTTATATTTATAGTGGGGGACAGCTATACAAATTTATTTGCATGCATAAAATAGTTATAGATCCCGTGGACTGTATCGATTACAATAATGATTAGTTGATGCAACCAGAATTGGATTCAGGAAAAAAATAATGACATATGGATCTGGCCTACCTTGCTCTAAAGTCCTGGGTTGGATGTCAAGTTTTCATTTCCAGTTGACTACCACGTTTTATGTGAAGAACCGAGATATCACTGCACTTCTGGAGCTATTGAAAACACTGTCACTTCGTGTTCCTAGCTTGCGCACGGCACTACTTTCGGACGGTAAAAAAAGAAGACAGATCTTGACAGTTCAGTGATAGAACACAATCTTTCCCCCCGTCGGCGAAATCCCTAAGTAATTAGTTGGCCAGAGTAGGACAGGTATATTAAAGTTTATATTGGAAGGAGAAAATTTGATACTTGATTTGCGTCAACACCCTTCTATAGATAAAAATACAAGTTGTTGAATTAAATTACGAGTATTAGATCTATAATGCTCTTACAAGACGAAACGCGTCTCAAGTAAATTAAACGAGTACAATAAAAAACAGGTGTTTTATTTTCACGTATGTGGTAATAGTGCATTAGTAGCGAGACAGATATGGAACGTGTGGAATGTGTGAAAATCAGATTGTCACACATAAAATAATTATTTATATGTAAGCATCTCTGGTTGCACATTTTTTTTAAATTCACAAATTTTAAATTCGCGTGTTCAAAAATTGTAATATTTATTTTCATGTCACAGTAAGTATGAGTAATACAATTCATACGAATTAACACACTCCTATTACCAATCTACACAAAGTACAATGCTAATATACCGTTTACTAACAAATGAAATTTTAAAATGTCAAAAAGAAATTAAACCTTTTTCATTATTTCCTTCTTTCCCAGTAGACTATCACACACAACACGCATGCGCGATGTTTAGACATAATTATAAAAGTACTAAATGTTTTTCATCGGTTTTTACTAGTTTCGAAATAGAAACAGAGAATAGAATAGAATACAACATAGAAATAGAAACAGAGAATAGAATAGAACATAGAAATAGAAACCGATAATAGAATAGAACAGCCTCGCCCTAAAAAAAATAATGTAACGTCGTGAAAAAAGAAATCAATTTTTTCCGTCAATTTACTTTTTATGCGCACACGAGAAAGTGAAAATCGTCAGCTTATAATACAAAGAATGATTTGAAAATCGCTCCTCGAAACTCGACAATTGATTTCAGAGCCAAAAAGAAGAAAGTGTAGTTCTCATATTTTTTTATTTGAACCAATTACAATTCCAAGAAAATCATAGATATTTTGTTGAAAAAGCGGCAAATTTCACATTTTTGTCCTGCCATGAAAATGTCTACACGTCACATCACAAAAATATAAAAAAATAACAATATTAGATCCCGCACAACTAATAATAATATTGCAGAGATATCTATTGAATTTCATACCTATGTGTACATTACATAATACGTTCATGTTGCACGGAAAAAACTTTTTAATATTTTGACTTCTTTAGAACATATATTTTTTAACGAATTTCCTTAGCTTGTTTTCAAAATAATGAGCCATTTCAACATTTTATTTTTTTAAATGTGGTATAGATCGATTTTTAGTTATGGCACTTCAAGAATGTGTTCAAGAGTCAGTATTATTATTAAGATGTGCTTAAAATTATTTCATTCCCTATCCATAGAATCATTAATATTGAAAAAAGCTATGTACTATTACATTGTGAATTAATAAAAAAATCTTAATAATAATAATTCTTGAACACGTCCTTGAAGTGCCATGATCAAAAAATCGATCTGTATTATTCTAAACAAAGAAATCCTCCGTTTGAATCGAATTCAAATTTCATTTTGTACATGAGATTTTTTTTTGTTGTTTTGCTAAATTAATTTCTATGGCGATATATTAGATTTTTTAATATGAGAGTATGGTTTGAAATATTTGTATTATTCAATAAAATCTCCTCGAAATTGAATTCATTTTTTATGACGACGCTTCAAAGCTAATATCTCAATTTAAAGAAGGATTTGTCACGGTCCGCTATGACAGGGTGGTATTCGAGTAAATCTTTTTCGTACATAGATATTTTTATGGTTAGGGAAGAGGTGAAAATCTGACAATGCCACATCAGGTGAATAAGGCGAATGACTCATCAATTGGACGCCTGAATTGGAATTGTGAATCTGGTGAAAAATTACGCCTTTTGTTAGTATTCCGGGTCTCGTCTTTATTTCATTAAATTTTTAATATACAGATTATCAACAAGTCGTTAATGACCCTGATACATAGTCCAAGTACGACTAAGGTATAATGTAAAAATATTGTAAGACATTTGATAGAATAACATGTTACAAATATTTTTATATTGTTGAGAATTTTAAAATCAAAACGTACGTGGGCTCAGAAAAATATGAATTTTGCTCATTCACATGAGTTCTTTAGGATTTCCTCTTCAATCTTCTAAACAGTAATTCAGTGCTCTTGTAAAACTCTATGACTTAATGGAATTACTGTGATTGATGGCCTTTCACTGTAAAAAATTCTGCCATCCACGGTTAAGGTCGGTTAAGCAACTTACTTTTTAACTATTAAAGGTATACATAATATAACAGGTTCCGACAAAATGGTAAAAATCTATTCAAAGATGTTTTCACTGTAAAATATTTGATAACAAAAAAAATTACAATAATAATACGTTAATAAATATAACTCTCGTAAATATGATTTTCTTTAAATTTTCTTTAAGATCGTCCACTATAATAGTTTTAGCGTTTTATACCATATAGTAAAAGACAAACATTCATGACATCTAAAAAGATCATCGGAAAAGCTCTTCTTTTCAAAATAAATCATAAGGAAGTGTTGTTCCAGTGCTTATCCAGCGGTTCGGAAGGGAATAATACTTTTGATTGTGCTACCACTTCCTATGCTATATAAAAATAAATATTATTTGCTGTCATTAATACTACCATGTTTCTATCAATTTTTTTATAATTCTTCAAAATTTTACGTATTTTTTGTCATATATTCGATCATTTTATCTTTCTTTTTATTCATGCAAACGATTTTCTTTTTAAAAAAATTGACTTTTTTTGTGAGAGATGCATGAAGGTTTAGAAAAAATATTTGTATTTTAATTTTAAAAAAGAGTTACGCAGAATGCCAGCTTTTGTCAAAGGAAGAGAGGTAGATTTTTTCGAGAAGTGAATAAGTAAAAAAATTATAAAAAGAAACACTGTATTAAGATTTTAAAGCTTTTAAAAGCGGGGTCCAAATTATTATTTGTTAGATATTATGTTCATAAGCGGGAAAAATTTTAATGATTCGAGTTAGTGCCTCTGTGAAAAAGAATCTTAATTCACATCGGCTTCACTGAAACCATCTAATTACCCTTAGGGTTACTAAAATAACTCAAATAAGTCAATTGTAAATGATTTTTCCACAGTTTTAAAATGGCTGAAAACCGCCGAAACAGCTGAAACATTATAATACTTCACGCGAACTAGCAGAACTCAATAATAATATTGATTCAAATTATATATTTTTAATTTTCATAAAAAATAAATATGGAGTTCTACAAACTAAACACAATGACAATAAAAAAGTAGTTTTTAAAAAATGTATGCTATATTTTTTAAACTGCAGAAAACATTTTTAATTGTGAAGTGGTTTTCATAGATCAGGCGTACTCCAAATGGAAAATTGTCCTGTAAATACGAATAAAAAAACGAATAATAATTAAACAGATTTCTTAGTACGTTGATATCCGCACTCGTGTTATAAAAATAATTTCGACGTGCGCGAAAGTTCACGTGGTCATTGCTATTCTGATTGGCTTTTCCTGTAAAGTACACGAAAATCACGTGTAAAACTGAGTACCTATCGTAGTTAATATATTTGTATTTATTAGTTTGTTAGTAGTTACTATTAATTAGGTTGTATTATTATTATAATCAGCTCCCATAAAAATTTCCCGTATATATTTTAAAATTTGTTAGGTATAAACTATATACTGTTTGTTTATTGATTAAATTATACCTAATAATAAAAAAAAAAACATTTTCATTCGTAATGAATCAGAAAATAGCTGTTTAATCATAATTACATTTTTAATAAAGAATTATAATGATTAACTTGATTAATGTTTCGTTTGTACCTTGTGCCATTTAAGCCACCGCCAACCCCAGTAAATCAATCAGACGTATAATATCGCGATAGACGGATGCAAATAAAGTCAATCAAATTGTTGCCAATAACAGCCGCAAGATGGCACCGCTTCCGAAACCTGTTTGGATCTAAACACCGGAAACTGGGTTCGCCCGCCTGTGAATTAATATCATCATCCATCCGCCAATTTATTGGCATTTCCGATTTAATTACTGGGATATCGCGCCGACAAATTCCGCCATCTCGCTCACCTTGCGGTTTGGAGATTTGCTAAATCCGTCGCAGCTGTATTCGTTTCGCATTCGCATTCGTTCCATGCGATATTTCAAATATTTTTTCAACGATATAACATTTTACATACATTTATTTACTGGGGGATTTTAACGGCACGTTTAATAAAGCAGTAATTTCAAACCAGTGTACTGCGGGTGATTGGGAAGTATGCCCTACGATATTGTCAAGTACAGAAAAATTCAATCAATTGAATATACTATATTCTGTTCTATTGATTTATGTTTTTCTTTACTTCTAAAATAAACTAATAATAATTATTATCTCAATAATTCTTATGGAACATGCCTGTACGTATGCATTTTCCTATGTTTATATTCTATTTTTTTCTATTACGAAATTTTTTTATTACATATCATTACATTTAGTAATTTTTTAGATGAAATACGCAAGACAGTTAATTGAAAAGGTTGAAAAAAGTGATTTTTCATATTCCAATGCATGACAGACTTAATATGGTAAAAAAAACGTACTAATTCTATTTGGACTGCACAATAGATGGATCCAAATAATCATAAGGGTAATCGGCTTAAAATAATTTAAAGATCTATTCCCCGTGCTCCCTGGTTCTCCAAAAGGAAAGTCCTCTAAAGAACAATATCAAATACCTCTAAAATGAGAATTAAGCATTGCCAGAATTAAGATTGAACGTAATAGATTCCTTAATGTGTGAGTGTGGTGCCAAGGAGGAAACCCTTGACCATATCATGGTGATCATTGCAGATCACAGTTTTTTTTACAGTAATCTTGTCAATGGTAATTTTCAACTCCCGGTTAACTTGTGTCATCTTCTTTCCCTTATTTCGCCACATTTAATCTATAAAATAGTAAATTTTTTGAACGACAATGGTATTGACTAGTAATATAATATTTCGTATTCTATAATGTTATTATACTTTTTTCTATAAAAAAACTTTTAACTTGATAAATGGCACAAATTCCTCTTGAAGGGTGGATTGCCTATTTAAAAGAAAAAGAAAAAAGTGATATGATGATGATTTGATTAAATTCTTAAATATTATACCAGTTTACCTTTTTTTGTAAAAAATACGTATTTTATTAATTTAAGTCTATCGTTTTACATTTTTTACGGCAAGATACGGTTAATTTAGCTAACTGTATCAGTACTCATTAAAATTAATATGTTTTACCGCGAAGAAAAGCCAATAAAACACGATACCTTCAATAAAATGATGTATGAAACGCCTCGTCCGCGACCCCAACATTCGAGGTAATTACATTGGGCGGATATAAAGCAGGATATCTGGTTGTTACAAGATACATGATAAGAAATATGATCTTGTATTAGTATTTATTTATTGAGGATAATTATGTGTTACTTACAGACAAATTACTGCCGAAAATATTGATTGACATGTTAAAAAGAAAGATTTTACAAGCAAGACCAACTATAATAATTGTGATAACCTTTAGATTACCACCAGATTTCCTTGGGGTTCTATACTCTGATTACTTTCTAATTACTTGGGTCCCAATTTCTTGTAAGTGAAACTCCGTCTTTCCAGGAGACAATATTAAGTTTATTGAATACGTTATACAGTAAATATAAATTATATACTTCAAAGATTGACTAATTATTCAGAAGAAGCTGTGATGGAAGAGAGCTGTTCCACCAGAGAAGGCCTCTTACAAGGTTCACCCCCCACCACTCATCACAATAATATAAATAATAAAATTGTAAAAACTTTTCGTATTTCTTTGCGAATACATTTTCCAACCTTTCAGAAACAGTCAATAAGCACTGAATTTTATTGCACTCTACAATAAAGTATTTATATTGTAAGTGCAGAGAGCAACGACTGTCTGTGTAGGGCCAATTAAAAAAATAGTAGGATTCACAGCATTATAAAGTTGATTGCTTATGAAAATTGAATAATAGATGCAACAATTGGAAAGATTACAGAACGTTCAATATTTTTCAAAAATGTATTCGATTGCTATAGCGAAATGGTAAACGCGCCTCCCCAGATAGGAGAAATAAATAGATTTTTTCTGTATTTCTTTTTTAGATGATTAATTTAATTTGTATTAAAAAAATAGATTTTGAAATACTATAATATTAATGACAGTAGGCAAGAAAATTTTATGTTAATGTCAAGAGAGAGAGAGAGAGAGAGAGAGAGAGGCATTGATATAGACGTTAATTAAAGAACAAAGTGTGTCATTAATGATAAAATAAATTTTCAAAATAACTTGTTTTCCAAAATCACATTTTTATTGTGAAGTTGTAATTATTCAGAACATAGTTCTGTGATATTTTTAAAAATACAAATTAAATGTATTAATTAGAAAGATATACGTATAAAATTATTTTTCTTTCTAATTATATAATTTCTAATATATCTTTCTAATTAATACATTTAATTTGTATTTAAAGATGTATAAATATCCTACGATTCGTAATATTTAAATTACAAGTTTAGAAATCTCGTGTTAGTGTTTTGTCTTGCGCAGGCGCTTTGCTTATAAATAACGTGTTACACTTATAAATAAAATTTAGCGCTTTATTGTATATACATTTAACTAGGTTGTTGTTTATTTAAATAAAATTTGACTCATTTGATCGATTTTAGCACATGAATATTTTTCATGTTTACAGACGGCTATGGACACCTATTGGACAATCACGACACGCAGCGTGACGCCGTGCATTCCTGTACACCAATTTGGTATATCAGATAAAGGCCAAGCGATTTAAATTGCGCTAAAATCTATCCTGGTGGTGAGTAGCAACAATCCAGTCTCCTGGTGGTGAGACTGGATTGAGGTCGAATATAGTACAAACTGGCTAGGCTCCAGGTGAAGTTGAATCAACGGCGGCAGAATTGCAATTTATACTTTTAAAGTAATAGTACCCATGATAACTCATGAATTATGTCCGCTAACAGGTGCTATTTCAGTCTTACCTATCAACTCAGATCCCTTTCTCTCTCTCATTTATAGCCTGCACTTATTTACACTTCCGAAACACATTTGAGTCGAGCGTTCTGAGGGGCGGGGCGTGCAGCGTGTATAGCAATCTCATGTGTATGAATGCGAGTGTCCTGAGTGGCGACCATCTAGAGCGGTGGTGGGGAGAGCGTGTTTGTTCGCGTTCATCGTGGCGTGAGCGTGCATGTTCAAACCAGTTTGTTTTTTAACAGCGTTTGCGAACAAATACTAGATGAAATTCAGTTAAAGCTATTTTTTTGATATATAGTTAAAGGTCGACATTGATATTCTTATATATTATTTAAATTTTACTTCATTTAACCTTAAACTATTATAGAATGTTGAATTCTCTCAACTTTTTTCTTCGTTTAATAATGACACTCAGACCATTCTTATCACACAAATCAATTTTTAAAAATTAATTACCATCCAAATACATATTGTCAGCCACGATCACACTTTAAATATGACCACCTGTTCTAATGAATGCTCTAATGTCACACGTTCCAAACGTTGCATGCTCCGCAGAACGCTCATTTATCATACGGCCCGCACACCGCACGCTCCGCAAAACGCTTTTTTACTCAGGCCTTAGCCTGATAAGACAGGACAAAGGGAAGATGAAAGGACCCTTATTATATTTGGCTATGAAGAATTAAGATCATAGTACATAGTCAGTACCTACATGTAAATAGATGGCACCCCAAGATGTTTACGTAGGGCAATATATAAAGGGGTTGATAATTATACATATCTGAGCTCTAACTTAAATACCTTAAATAAGATAACGGTTGAATTGAAAATTCGTCTTCTAGCTAAATTTGATGCCTGTAAGCAACTGCTCGAGTCTAAAATACTGAGTCAATGAAACAAACTGAAAATATATATAACAATAATAAGACCAGTGGTCACTTATGGTTATAAAACATGGTGACTTACCCAAATCGAAGAAAATAAATTAGCAGTTTAAACGTACGAGAAATATATGAATCTACATTAAAAAATAGTACTTACGAGTACATAATTAAAATGAACCACGAGTTAGAAAATTTAATTAAGCTAGAAATAATCGTAAGATTTAGTAATTTTTGGTTATCCATGTTGAAAAACGCCAGATGACAGTACACCAAAAATCATAACCATATGTATATATATAATATGTGTATTGTGGGAGTAAAAGACCTACGTCCTTCCCCTTCACCGGCTAGTCAATGTAGAACATAAGATCCGCAGGTTCTCTTACTTGAGCAACACCTATCCACCTTATTTTTGTCACATTCTGCCTTCAACTAAAAGAATAGAAAAAATTATAGTAACATCTGGAGGCGATAAATAAAAGAATAGAAAAAAAGACATCAAATCAGAATGAAACATAATAAATAAAAGAAATACAATGAAATAAAATCTACATGATCCTCATCTCGTCGGGTTGGGCGCTAGTTCGACGTCTTTCCTTGACAACCAGATGTCTTGGCTCCACATAATATTTTGCCCGCAGCATCCAGGCCGACGCGATCGGATTCATAACGGAATTTGTTGTAGATAATCACATCATAATATGAAATATTGCCTACAGTGAGGCGACTAACTCACTGGCGATATTCAAAAATAGAAATTACAGGTCATAAACGAAAGGCATACACCAGAAGTATGCACCAGAAACCAAAGGCATAAACCAGAAAAATAATTCAGAGGATAACATCTTGTTTCCTATAAAGATTATTTACCATGCGATTAGATTAACAAGTTAATAGTAAATAATTGACTAGTGATCGAACAATAAAAAATACTTACCCTCTGGTTATAGTGAATCGCATACAGCTACATTTAAGTCTGACAGCTTCGTCGATGGTTTTGAAAATGAACCATAGCTGCAACCATCTTTATAACCTCAAAAACCGAATGCGATACCAATTTAAAGTTAACTATTTGTGAATTGCAAGATGCTTGACAAAATAAATACGTGAAATATATATTTCAGTGAATGCAACCTAGAGACAGATCAAGGAAGATGTGGGCTAACTGTGGAGAGAGGACTGGAGTAGAATTGGAAGGTCCGGGAACTGAAAAGAATGACCAAGGATAGGAGTTGGTAGATAGCACTTGTGGAGAAGACCAAATTGCACCCTGGGATGTGCCGTGGAAAAAGAAGAAGAACATAACACGTTCTTATCAACATCAAATCTAACTTCAAAGTATTTAAATTGCTTCTAATATTCGTTAGATAATTAGATAATAGATAAGTCGACGATAAATATATTTTTTAATGGCAACACGTTTTCGTTGCGATGTTGCAATTTCAGAATACAGTTCTGTAGTATTTTTAACACAAATTAAATTAATCAATTAGAAAGATATAAGGAAAAATATTTTGTTGCTACAAGGATATGCATAATAAATATTTTTTCGATAGATAGGTTTTTTCTGAATATCTTTATATTTGATTAATTTAATTTGTGATATTAAATCTTCAGGGTTTAAAGAGAGGCACAAGAACTTTCAGTTTCGTTTTTTCTTCCGAGTGCAATTAGTCCACATAATTTTCGGTTCTGGAGATAGCTCTTCATCAGAAAGGAGGAACATTATCTTGTTTTTCTTCCCCATAACTCAGTAAAGTTTTGAGGGAAATCCTTCCAAGGTCTGAGGGCTCTTAAAGACTACGTGCCTCTGCATTGTACCAGGCTTATATTTTGTCTAATCTGATTTATATTAAGATGTTATTTCAGACTTCTAGGGCGACACTGCGTGCGTTAGAATGAATGATGCTTTAAGTGGGCTCCATTTACAAAATAAACTTCCAAAGTTTGCTTTGACATTTCAGTTTTATCGCTCCTTTCTGAATTAATTTTTTTCAAGTAATTGGAGACGTGATTTATGTATAATAAATTTGAATATTTTTTGTTTTGCCAAGAGTTGAGTAATTCACAATAAATTTTCAACGAAAATTATTTATTACACAGAGTTAATCTTTCATAATACGATGTAAATATATTTTTAATTCATAATAACAAAAATAAAGCATATCAAATATGAATTAGTAGATATATATAAAATGTTTTAGCTGTAAAATTCTATATGACAAAGTTTTTTAAAGTAAATTCACTGGACTTTTTTCATAACAGAAAATCTATTGATAATGTTTTTCTACAAAGTTTTAAATTGTGTTAAATTTGTATATTAAACTTAATAATTTAGTACTATATATTTTTTAAATATTTACTGTTACATATAGTAATCAAGCGGTCGGGGTTCCCATTAATCGTCGGGAGACCATTAAGTTAGTTCTATTTTCATAACGCTGGCACTTAATTTAGTTTGAAAATGGAATATGTATTCCTATATTATATACAGGGACGTGTAGTGTATTCAAGCAAAAAAGCTGTGCATTACTAAAAATTCTGGGAAACAAATATAAATGAACTAATTAGATTAACATAAACGGAAACATTATTTTACAATTACCCTCATATGTGTACCAGTAGAGACTTTAATTGCTTAGTTCTAAAAACTACTACAACAACGCACTACTGCTATTCATGCTACCCATGGCGCTTTTGTGCATTCGCCACATTGGGCTATTTACATTATTCTATATTAAAGCTATTGAATTACTCAAGCCATATAATTGGCTATTTACTAAATTGAAAATTCCTTTCGGTTGATCCGTTTTGTATGAAGTTGTTACCTATGCTGTTTTTTAATAGAATAACATTAGAAAGGCTTACAATTGCGTGCAAATCATTGAAGCGTCTACTTCTTCTTCTTCTTTTTGTTTTTAACGTGTTGATTTCGTGGCCGTTCTTTGAGTTCGAGGTGCATTTGGTGAATAAATTTGTTTTTAATTTGGGAAAAATGAAAAGCAATTGGCAGAACTATTTTCTACGTTAACCTTTAATAAAAATAATTGTTTTGTTTAGTTATTACGTGAAGAATTTTCAAACAATAAAATTATCATATTCTGTCATAAAAAGTGTTATTAAAGTATCTGTGACCTACGTTATATCATAGACCTATGTTCTGAATAATTACAACTTCACAATCAGAATGTGTTCTCCTTAATAATATAAGTTGTATCAATGTGTGCAAAATTTAATAAAAATGAATTGATAATTCTGGCGTTTGCAATCGGTTTACTCAAAGGCATTTGAGATTCCGTAAAAACAATGTAGATGGCTTTCAAATAATGGAACGACAGATGTATTAATTTGAAAAAGTGTAACATATAGGTTCGAAAACTTGTCATGAAAAATACTGTCTCTATAACACAATTGGTAGTGTACTTCCCCGGATTGGAAATAGAGATCCAGGTTCGAATCCCGGTAGTGCAAAATCAAAATTTTTCGACAAAATTGATTTTATATGTATATATTTATAATTAATACATTAAATTTGTATAAAAAGTGTTCTTAAAAACGTCCATAATTTTTTTATATTCATTTTTAAATGGGTAAGAAGGTATTATTTTTCTATTAAACTTTAAAAACATTATTCATAGTACTCTAAAATTACTAGTGGTAGGGTCGTATAAACGATGGATTCATTTTGTCTAAAGACATTGATTGAACGAAAGTTCATAATCCTGTGCACAACATATATTGTAGTACATATATTATATATGATTGTATAATATCATTGTTAACAGCATAACCTAAATCTATACTTACTGCACACCACTGACTATATACCTAAAGACACCTTATAAGTTATTATAATTTGATAGTGAATGTTAATTTGCATATCCAAGTTGTATTTGCAATAGGAAGCAAACTTGTCCCACGCATTGGTGCGTAACAACATGTACGGTGGCAATATTCCCTTATGTTTGATCTAGATGGAATGTGGATAGAAACTTTATTTTGAGCATTTGGTTGAGCAGTTTACTGTATCTGTTACCTCTATATGTTAGAGTTCAGCCATTTAATACTTTAATAACAATAAAACTGTGAAATACACTATTTAAATACTCGAAATCAAAGAGAGCGATTTGTTATACATGTCCCTTCCACTTACACTTCCCTGTTTACATCTATGGTCTGGCTGGATGTCGGTTTCGATAGTGTCATTATGGCTGTATAGTGAAAAACGAACGTGTTTTTAATATCTTGTCTATGTTGTAGAAATTGTCTATTGTCTTGTGTAGAAATTGTCTATCCGCGATTCATATATGTCATTTTGACAGCTACCTTACAAAGATGGAATAATTTTAATTACATTGACATTTTATTTACGTTTGGTTTGTTTTGGAGAAAATCATTGAAATATAAATTATATTGAGACCCTGACCGCGTAGGGGTCGCCAATGGCCGCGAAGCAGCCAAAATAGCCGCTCGCAAGGCTTAGCAGTAAGCAATCGGCGACAACAGATCTGCTAGTTTAAAATACATTGTATTATATTTTTACAGTAAACTTATGAAGAATACTTTTTAATTGAATTATTTAAAATTTAGTGTTTTAGACAGAAATGTAATATTATAGTATATTTTTGTCATTAATTAACATAGCAGTTATTTTGTGGTGTAAC
The DNA here is from genome assembly GCA_022840565.1 of Eubasilissa regina. Taxonomy (NCBI): domain Eukaryota; kingdom Metazoa; phylum Arthropoda; class Insecta; order Trichoptera; family Phryganeidae; genus Eubasilissa; species Eubasilissa regina. Next base: position 10,501,615 of record JAINEB010000007.1, on the reverse strand, counting down.
ACAATTATTTTAATTTTCGTTGATCTAAACCATGTACTACACACACGTTGGGTTATTATATAAGTAATAACTTGTGTGAAACTCCGAGAAACCTAAATACTAGAATAAAGGAATATCGCCGCTACCTAAAAAATAACAACTTATGGGAATTTCTAACCACATATTTGAAACACAACATTATTTCACAAACTAAACCTTATTAAGGATTAATAATGAACAATTTAGGAACCATCAATAAATAAAATAGTTTAAATTCCAAAAAAAAAACAAATTAATAACATCACATTCTGTAACACTTCACCTTTACTGTCCATATACTATTAGCGACCAAAATCTCCCATCTCTTTACCCAGCCCTACCTTGGTAACAAGGTTACTAAACTGTATTTAGTTTGAAGATGAGAGGGATTATACCTCTCGAAACTATAGTAGTGACGGACAGCATAAAACATAACCCAACGTCAGTATAATACAAAATTTTGATTAGTTAACTGTTAATGGCAGAAAAACAACAGCGAATCATATCTCAAAAAATAATTATTATCTAATGAAAACCAAGGCTTACAAGGTTCTACCAACATACGTGTATATGGGTATTATATTAATACATTCTCACGCAAGACCTTACATACGTAGCTTAAATGTCTTTCCCTTGATGAATTTAAGAACGGATTTATCTGCCACAAATGCGAGAGAATACTAGCAAAATAAAGGCACCATGCTGAAAGGTGCTCAGAATTTTCCCCTTTGACGGACTGCCGTTAATGACGGTCAAGAGCACTTCTACTCGTTATCCGGTTGCCAGCTGACGGTTTGAGGGCGTCCCGACGCGCCTTGACGCCGCGCCGCCCTAATTCATGAACTGATCTCGCCCGACGAACGCGGCCTTATAAATGATAATTTATTATCATAATCACATTACACGAGCGCTGCGTACATCATTTGCGTTTATAACGTTAGAACACACGCAGGTGGGTTATGTAATCAAAGAGATAGGACCAACATCAGGATGTATGACGTTTGCAGGTAATACCGTACACTATAAATGTCAATATGAATTTTCAAAAATGCTCTTGAAGTGTGTCTGAAACGAAAAGTATTCAAAACTTTTAAGGATTACGTATGGGTGCGAAATATGAACTCTCGCAACGAAAACTTCAGAGAAGTATGATGTCTTGTACCTCATAATGCAGGAAAAGATTGCTGGTTATCGGTGTCCTGGAAGAAAGAGAACATCTTGGCTAAAGAACCTATGGTTAGTAATTGAAAATATTGCTGTTTGCGAGTTTCTAGTCGAGGGTCACCACCATGGCTTGTCTTAGGGTAGTTATTATTTAAATGGAGTACTCGGTTGACTTAGGTGAACCAGACACAGAAATAATTATTTGACTCTAATATTCAGAATGAATTAACGGTGAAGATAATATATCATGGACGCGATAATATAAATAAGTATACCTTGGGTCTTGTTTTGAAGTTTATTGAGGTCTTCTGGTTGTACAAAAATAAGGTAATAGACAGTATGTAATTTTGAATACAAGAAATTTCATAGTATAACAGTATAAAAAAAAGCTTTAGGTGATGCTGCTGATCACCACGGGAATAGAATGGCCCGCGCTTGTCTCTTCGCTACTTGCTGCGACCGTCTCTGTCGACCGACTTTTGGAACTATCGGTACCGCCTCTGCTGGCTGTACCCTCAAGTTCGCACGAGACCTGCTGCTAGAGGTGTGTGTCGCGGCAACCGCGTCTCTGTCGCGTGGCGCTATATGTCGCCTTCTGTTCGCTCCAGGGCTTCCCCCAGTGACCAACCAGACCCATAGTGGCTGATTGGTCAAGGTATTATAGAACTTTTAAAAGCTAACATGATAGCTAACGTTCGTAAAAACGGATAAGGTATGAGAAGAAGAAAAATAACGCAAAAAGGTATGGAAAGATGTATGTTTGGCATCAAATATGCTAAGAAAATGAGATGACAATGAACAGGCCGCAAAAAAACGTTGGTCTAATGCAATCATTCAATGATACCTAAACGGAGATCAATCGTCTGACAGGCCGCCCTAAAACTCGATAGCTGATTAAATTATCAAATTCTGCAGAAATATGCGTCAGCGTGCAGAGCAAAATGGGAGACACTTGAGAAGGCCTTCATCCAGCAGTGAATAGAATACAGCTAATGATAATGATGATGATTATTCACGACTCAGATACTCGCGTTTTAACCCGCATTGATCTTTTGCGTATATGCCGCCTGGATTTATCCTCAGAAAGTCAGGAGGACTTTTATAGAGATGGAACTTCATTTAATCCATCCAGCATACCGGAATGCGTTCTCTGGATCTAGTTCCTAAGGTTCTACCTAACACACAAAGCCTCTCCAGTTTCTTATCATCTTGTAGTGAAATTTGTATAAAAAACTGTGTTTATTCATTATACACACACACACAGCCATGAGACAGTTTGAAGCTTTTGAAAGATGGAGACAACTGATAATCACGGAATACGAATCTCCTCCTCCAGTACACCTCTTGTACAACATTAAGAATGCATCAATGTTTCCCTGCCTTCTTCTCCCATCTTTGTTTATCCAGGTCTTTTCATTGTGCAACACTAATGTCTCGATTAATTTATTCTAAAGCTTTCTGGGTATCCCCCTTCTTTAAATAGTTTTGTTTCGTAGCGTTGATCGGCATTTCAATTCTGCATCTGATCTAGTTCATAATATCCGGAGTTGGTCTTAAATAAAAAAACAATCTGTTTATATTAAGGCCAAGATTTTGAATTTACACGTTGTAGAAGTTCCATCAATTTTGCTTCATTAGAAGTTGCTAGGTTTATGAGATCTAAAGTTCGAAATTTTTCACTTACCATTGATATAAAAGAGATCTGGCGATAACATATATCCTTGCGGTATTTTTTTATGAACTTTAAAATGGTTTGATATCAGGTTGTCTACTTTAATTATAGCATAGCTCACCTCATATAGCAATAACTGATACTACAAGTACATTTTTACTAATTACCACTGGTGTGTTGAATTTAACTATTTTATTTTGAGCCATATATCAAAATCGAATATCTCCCTACCACAATTAATACATATCATTAAACCAATCGCTTATTTGATGACAAATTAATAAGATAAAGCTATTTCAGATCTAAGGGTTCTCATTTTCAAACGTCTCAGCAAACTATTAATTTTAGAAATATCAGCCCCTTTTTCAGTACCATATGTCATGAGGTTCTCTCGGAGGCAACTTTCCCCGGTTTTTACTATGCACCCCCTCAAATTGCCCTTTCAACATTATCGGGAAAAATTACACATTTGTTTTGTATAAATATCGAATTAACATAAAATATATTTTTATTTTCTTAAAAACTTAATGAAAGACCGTTATTTTACAAAACAGCTACTGTAACTTGCAAGCAGATTTGTTGTATCTTTACCGAATTCATGAGACTATTGAATATGACGTTTGTTAACACGAGTTTAAATATCTACTATGTTATAAATTTTTTATAGTTCTTAATATTCACCGTCTGAATTTAATTTCATCATGTAAATTTTTTTACTATTTTTAGAGATTATGTTTTAATTATGTTTATGAAAATATATTAAACATTGCATTTTGCCTGGAATAAATTATTATTTTGGATTTACTTGTGTTATTACCAATAAAAAAATGGGATGGATTGTTTTCAATATACAAATACAAATATTGTTTTAATTAGAGTTGTAGTTAAACGCATATAAGTATCGATTGTGGCTTTATTAAAAAACATAACTGACATATTTTATTTTATATGTAGGTAAACTTTTCTATAACCTACATATTTTTCTTCATATTTTCCTTTTGCTATTTTACAGTTCTAGGTATCACAAATAAAAAAATACTTGATTGAATTTGAGTAACTACTCCGATGGAATTAATTGGGTTTTTTTAGTTACCGTCATATAGAAACCATTTTATTAATAACGTGACATTTTTGGATTACAGCTAATGCATCCTGACCAAAGCTCTATTGAAAAACAGATGTGAACGCAATCTATTTCATCGACATTTTAAATTATTTACGAAATTGAAATCGTTACCAAAAGCTTTCAGTAAGTTTAATTGGACACCATAGGTTGTGTTGTTTGTCAAAAGAGGATCATCGATATAAAAAACGTTTTATAATTTATAAATGAAAAAATATTGTGTCTCTATTTATATATTTTTTATGTAGTATTTTTATGGTTTTTTTTCGTATTTACGAGTGTGTTAGTACATAGTATTTCATATTTAAACATTAATTATTTATTAAATAAAATAACAATAACTTTGTAAGAAACCACGAAATTTATTATACCGGTCAACCGGTTTCGCTTATCTCAATCTTCATCAGGATGTATTTTAAACTGATCATATATACAAAAAGAATGCACTTAATATATATATACATAAAGAGGGAAATATAATATAAAATTACATGGGAAAGAGAGAGACAGAATACTTATATAGTTAAATATAACATCAAGACAGACAGAATATAAAATTATATGCGAAAGAGAGAGAGAGACAGAATATATATACAGATAAACAGAACATTAAGGGATGGGAAAATACAGTGTTGATGGATATTAAATTTATTTTAAAGGAAATATTAGGTAGATATAAATATCTATTAACCCCATATCAAACCACAAAGTGATTTTTTTCTACGAAAATATTAATTATTTAATTTATTTAAGACGATGTGATGACAGAATAAAATTTCAAGGAATGCTTTAGCATCTATCTTTTTTACCTTTGTTGGTTTTGTATCAATGGAATTTATGGAAGCGATCTGAAAGAAGCGGAAGTTTGTCGTGTAGCAATATGCGGCGTTCTATTTTATCGACTTATGCCTATGTCAGACGAAATTATACATTCGTCTAATATATTATTTATAGTGACTTATACAATATATACATTAGAAAATTAAATATTATTTAGAAAGAAAATAATGGTTGTATAAGTAAATTAGAAAAATATAGCTACCTCATAATGTTTTACATTTTTTAAATTAAAGTTTTTTAATACATCAAGTATTGTAGATTTATTATTTAATAAATCTATTAACATAAAAACTTTCATATTTACTAGAAAAAATGTTGCTTCATCAAATTGAACTGCGTATTCGGTCAGAGCATACCTCAGCGCCAGATACAACAAATGTGAATAAATTTCTTAAATCAGTTTTAAAAATCATATATAAATATTATTCAAATATGCTTAAATCAAAAAATCTGTAGAAATTTTTAAATAATTTATATGAACCAAATGGTGACTGTTCGATCTTTATAATTTATTCATGGATCGTCGATCAACGTGCGCCCGCATGTGAACATGACATACATAGATCAGTGATTCTTGTCCAGTATCTACTCACTACCCCCTCCTTCTATACCAGAACACGACATTTTTTTGTGGTGTGTTCTCAATATGTACCTTCGAACTGAAATTAGTGTTGACTACCGCTTTGGCTTGAATTATCGTCCTTCTGTGTGGGACTGATATTGTACTATTTGTGTGTAATCGGTTTCTCGCTACCGTGCTAACCGATTAGTGCTTCCGTCATGCTAATGTGCATGGTGCTGTTTTGACACTTTCGCGCTATCATCGAAAGTATATATCTAACTGTACTTCGTGCTGAATAGTGTTGTATGTATGTTGGAGCCAGAAGACCCGTGGATACTGAAATGAGCGTTTCACAGGTGGGTCGTGCTTTCTGGTTTTGGGTGATTCTTCAGCCGCCCCGTGTACCCTATTTCCATCCCTCTCCTGAATTCCTTCCACCCTTTCTGCATCCAATTTTCCCCACTCCCTTGTTCAGACAGTGACTATCCAATAGTAATAATCCAATTATGTAAATACTCAGTCAACATGTTATGAATATAAAAGGTACATCCACTTCGCAGACTTCATAAAAATCTATACAATTAAAAAATACGCGATAGCTGAATACTACCCTGAAATTTTGTTCACCTAACTATCGTATTAGTCTAAAATATTGTTGTACAAAGAAAATCCAATCGCTTAACTTCAATAAATCTCCTTGTCCAGACAATACTCTCCCACCCCAATATTTAAAAAAAATTATCTTAATATTTTAAATATTTGTAAAAAAATGTATCACAACAAATCTTCAATAAATCTTTATTATCAAAGTATTTCGTTCAATCGCGAAAATTTAGCTACATAACGCCAAAATTAAAAAATAGGTGATAAAAATGACACATCATATTATAGGCTAATATGTATTCTGTTCTTGTCAAATAATTTGTGTCAGCTACATTAGCTAATTAACCACAGCCAACACGGGTTTTGCTAAAGGTAGGTCAACTGCAACAAATTTTCTAGTATATCGTAATTATTTATTGGGAGCGTTTGTTGTAAAACAAGTAGATAGTATTTATACTCATTTTAGCACGATCATTATCATTACTTGTGTTACATGGATATTTACTCAACAAATTCTAATACGTGAGAATGTACTAAAATGGTTTTAAAACAATTTATTGTCCAGATTACTATTAGTGAAAATTAAATATGAAAAATCGATTACTTTAGACGTAATCAGCGATATGACACGGGGCAGCCACTTTGGATCTTTATTATTCCCATTATTCACGACACATAAACATTCTTTAATATTATAGAAATTCCTGTTATTGTCAATTTTTAAAAATATACAGGAAAATCACAAACATTACCGACTCAAATATTACAAGACGTCCTAAATTAATTAAATAATTGATAAAGTCAAATGACAGGATTCTGTTGTGTTAAAAGGCTAATACTTATGTATTGTTGTCTTAAAAGACTGAGACTGATGAAGGGCGTCCAGTGAAAATTTTTCAAGTTTAATATTAAATAAAATTAAAAACTATAATGTTATTCTCATATTTTATTTATACAAAATGGAGTGTAACGATGCGGATTTAACGTTTTATAAACAATATCGTCTAAATGCCGTCTATTTCACTCAAGACACTCTTGCAATCGGACTCTTAAATTTGCGAACACGCGAGAGCAAAGCGTTGGTTCAATGGCAGCAACTTCACGGCGGATATTTTCTTGTAGGGCCTGAATTGTTCTAGGACTGTTGCTGTAAACTCTCAACTTAAAGTATCCCCACAAAAAATAGTCACACGGTGTAAGATACGATGACTGACGTGCCCAGAGTACGTCTCCGTACTTGCTGATTAATTTATTGGGAAAAATTCCCCTCAGCTTCGTTCTGATGTTGATGGTTCCGGAGGTGTTTGGTTAACCATTGTCCCTTCTTGTTTGAATTTTGAACCCAACACCAGATGAGTTTCGTGATCGTCCCATCACTTACTCATCAAATATTAAAGTGAGCACAAAAAGCGCGATGCGCACGAACTAATGGATCGCCGCACTTTAAATATTGCTCAACTACAAACGCGCGGTGCGTTCCCGACTAGTGACTCATTGCAACTGGAAAATCCTCAAATCACGCGCATCGAACAATACTTCTCCCACTTACCTCACCCTGATGGTTTACGAGCAATTACAATTTAATCTTGAAATTTTTCCGCTGGATACCCTTTAATAACCTAACCTATGTATAAAAAAAATCCCTGAGATTTGAGATTTGGATATATTATTCTACTGAATGTGTCAACTCCAGTACGTGTCACTTGGACATAGTAACTTGAATATATCTAAATTTTATGCTAATAATATTGAAAGCAAATAAAGTAAATTTGTGATTTTTATCAACCTTAGATTACACATTTTATTTGAACATAATATATATGTTTATTTACTCAACGAATTGTAACTACCTACCTACATTATATCAGGGGTCTCCTGACTTTTTGATCCAAGGGCCAAACTGATTGTCTCACACACAAAGTCGGGCGGGCCAAGACCCAGCACTCCGTAACTTTAATCGAATATAAAACATATTTTTATAAAGTCGGTATACATTTATATTCGTATGAGAAATTTGAATTACTCGATAATTATTCGGTTGCGGGGTCCCGAATTCTAGCAATCTTTCCCTGCATTATGAGGTGCAAGATCTCGTACTTCTTTGGATGTCTCATTACATGTCCGAGATATTGAAGATTTCTGATTTTTGTTCTACAACTACAAACCATTGTCAGTGGAAAAATACAATTACATAAATTATTATTATAATGTTAAATCTATTTTGTAAGTATGGGTTTATGATTGTGTATATTTTTTAGTAAATAAAACATTAGATTATTAATGTTTTTCATTTAAAAAATTAAGTTAGCGTGCCAGGCCGGATTTATGATGTTCGGTCTTAAGCCTTGCATTGCATAATGGATGCAAAATAACGGACAACCTTTTATTTAAAACGATAAATTACATATTTAATGGTTCAAAATTCCTGCAATTGTTAATCTCTCTGCGATTACCTTGCAGAACAAACTATGAATGTTACCAGTAAACTACTAAGTACCGCTCATATTTTACTGTACCTCGGATGCATCGATTAGAAAAGGACTTAGCATTAATCAAAATTGATATTTTTAACAAAAATAGGAAAATAGGTATGCTAAATTTCAAGAGATGCAATTGGCGGGTTTTTCTCACCATTTAAAATATTGCATTTACATTTTCTTAGAAGGTTTATTTATTTATTGATTTGATTACTGTGTAAAATTACGGTGTTAAATATATTTCAACTGTAGATAATAAAATCTATTTTAACCTGTGAATGCTATACGAGAGTACAAATATAATATAAAAATGAAAAATGACAATACACTACAAAAAAATATTATCAAATAACAATATTTTAAAATTAATCAATAAATGAAAAGAGTGTTATTTTTTTATACTAACTTAAATTATCTCATTATTTAAAAAAAAATAGAAGCTATACTTTTGAAATAATTTCGAGACACGGGTATATTGTCGTTTAATGGAGATACACATTTGACATATCTATACACGCACATTAATTAAAAGGTTAAGTTTACGTTTTTCTGAATAAAATGCAAACAACTTCAGATCTTTGATTCCGACAAGATTTATCGAAGATCCGCTATTGTGTTCGAAGAAGATTTATTCGATTTAAATCTCAAGTGCCACAGCTTAATCTGATTTAACAATCGTCTCGGTAATCCATTTTGAAAGCGACCGTATTTGTATAAGATTTTATGATTTACCGGTATCGGCATCTTAATAAATAAATTACTCACAAATAAACAAAAAAATAATATTCGTAAGCATTAAAATCATATACGTTTATTAAAAAAACCGAGGAATATTTGAAATGTTTAATAACTTATAATTTTCGAATAATATTTAATTGAGGCCTCATAAATCCATAAAAGTGTAATTTTTCAAAATTTTGACGACTACACCATTAAATTGACAGTTTGTTAGAATTGAATATATATTTTTTAGCTTTATTGAAATAAAGATATTAAAATGTTGTATTTTAAATCTTTTTATTGAAAATATTATGGATTAATTATATGACTAATGTTTTAGAAAAGTATCTCGTGAAAGTTTTATCATTGGTAACTTATTCTAATAAAATTTATTTTTCACATAACAGACAACAATCTTATCGGGACACAATATTTTGTGCCCATTGTGTTAATATCCTCAATCGGGAATACTAATTGTGTCTGAAAGTCTCCAGGGAAAATTTTGCTTTACACTTCGATGCACCCCTTTATGAAAATTCTTTATCATTACGGATCCTCCCCTAGAAATGCGACATAACGCGGAGGAAGATTCTAGACCCTGTCCCGCCTTACTTCAAAGCTATTTAAACAAAAGACACGAGCGTCAAAAGCATAAACTATGTTATTTGTCTTTTTCAAGCAGGCTTGCCTTTTGTTCTTGATTAATGTTCTATTTTTGAACAGAGATACGCTTTTGGTACAAGATCAATATGAGATGTAATAATAATAAGGAGAAAGTGTTATCAGATAATACGGAAAAGGAGTCGATATTTGCAATTTGGAAAAAATCTTTTTTTTTTTTTTGGAAAATTGTTATTAAAAGGTAGTCTTTAATTTTATTATATATGTTTATCACAAAAATTAAAATATCGCTTTTAAATCACCGAAAATATTTAAAGTACAGATAAACAAATAATTTCAGTTCATAAAATGAAGAAAGAATTAACGTTTTACTGAACTATTTAAGAGTGAAAATATGGCGGTAAAACTAAAAGATTATTAGACAACTTATTTAATACAAAATGAAAAAATAATTATATAATTTATTTTTTTCATTTTACACAGATTTTAAAATAATGTCAGTTTTCTCGTTTTAATAAGATTCTGATAAAAGTATTTTTTCATCAAATTATATATGAGATTTAACAAATACTAAAATATTGATTTTTCACAATCGAACTCTGTAGAATGAAATACTCTTCAGAGTATAAATGGACTGTATAAATTAATTGTCATTTTTATTTATTTTACTCTTACCATTTATTAAAATAAATGATTATTAGACTAAAATAATTTATAAAATATAATGTAGAAAGCGTACATTAATATTAACATGTAACAGATTATTATTTTTGCAAAAACGACGTTTCCATTTTCAAATACCTGAAACATTTTTATATAATCAACATCGCTACATTTCTGTACTGGTTGACTGTATTAAAAAAAGTACATTTTAGAGTATAAAACAAATTGACAATTTACTATGGCGGAAATGCCAACAGCGGATAAAACTTTCCTAGACGATAAAATTTTATCGTATTGTACAAGGGAAATATTTATTTTATTTCAATGGTATAAATTATCAACAAGCCGCATAATGACATCCATAAATAGGTACGCATCGGTTAGTACAAAATAACACGGCAAATAATAAAATAAATACATGTATACCGAGTGTAACATACATAGTCCACAATATTTTATGGGTGGACACCTGACTAAATTACGAGTCTAAAATGTTCAAGGAATATTTGCATATTCTACACCATTACGGAAAATATTATTATTTGAAATTTTTACAAAATCATTTTAAGCTTTAAGTCTACGTACTTTGAAATAATTATTTGTAGAATTTGTTAACTAACAACAAATACTGTGGCCTCTCGAATTTTGATGAATTTTATTTTTTGTATTCAATATTTAATTTGAAATTAATAAAAATTGAAATAATCGCATAGTTACGATTTTTTTTAATACTTATATCTCTGACATGGTCGAAATTAAGCACATATTTCTTGAACATTTTCGAGTCGTAATTTAGACATTTTCCACCTATAAAATATTGTGAACTAGGTCTGTTATACCCTATATATATTTAATCATAATTGAATAGTTTGTATACTACTTAAACTGTAATGGACATATATTTTTATATAATGTATATAGTTAATAACATAAAAATGTATGGTAAACACCAGATTTCGCGGATGGCGGGCGAGCTTAACATTTGTCTGGCGGGCAGGACGATCATATTCGTCGATCCCAGCAGCGTGTTATTTATTCTGGCAGTTGCTTATTGTGAGTTGTTTTGTGTTAAGATAAAAAAAAATAGAACCAACAAATAAAAGGAGTAATACTCACGGTGTAGTTGGAGGGCGGCTCATTGCCGGCCCGGGCGCCGCTAGCGCTCCGCCGGCGGGGAGCGCGCCCCCTCGCCGCGCGCCCCTCGCATGTCAGCCCCGCGCGCCCCCCCGCGCCCCCGCCGGCGACGGACCGCGCGGCCCCACCGCGGCGACACTGATTCGGCGGGCCGCTTCAAATCTTTGGAATGTGCAGTGATTGTTTCTTTTTGTTTTTCTGCGGGGGTGGGTTTCTGGAACAGTCATAAACATGTTATTTAAATGCTTTTTATATTATTTCATTAATTATCAACTCATTACATGACATACATTGATTCAATGAAGGCAATGTAAGATTAATAAAACAGTAAACATTGAAAATGATGCAATTAAAATATTAAATGTAGACAGAACCAAAAAGTTAATAGTGTTGTATTGTACATCCAACTACCAATAGTTACAAGCATTATATGCAACAAATTTGAGGCTATTTCGCCATCTCTGTTTATGTTATGATTTGGTTAATTTGACTGATCAATACAATGTTGCGTCTCACGAACGCTATCCTGCGAATTAAGACATAATCATCATATTAGATGGGCAATATTTTTAAAGATTCGTCGAGAAGTTAAAAATAAATAACAAAGCAGACCAGATACTGATTGGTAACTTAACTGTTGAATAAATTTATATGAAGTTAACTCAGAGAATCAACCTAGTGTAACAATCCATAATATCAATCAAAATATTTTACATTTTTACAATTACTAAGTATACTATTAGTTTTGATTAAAAACTGTTTTATCTGGTTTGAAAAAAAGGAGGTTCGTAGATATTATCTTCATTGAAATAATAGGTCCTATAAACGTTTAAGGTCAATGTAGTAAGTAACACATCTTCATCATAAATTTATTAGCTATATAATAACGTACATATATATAATAAAAACATATTTAATCTATATTAAAATAATTTATGTTGTTTGCTTTAAATGATGGCGATCAGTGGTTTTATAAGAAAAATGGTAAATTGGTAATACATAAGAAGCGAAGGGTAAAAAATGATCTAATTTCAATTCAAATTTGAATAAAACATATGTATTTAAATGTATAAGTATATTAAAATATTTTTAATAACATTATAACTGAAAAAAGTTCAATCAGATCTTATACCCCTGATACATTTCGGAATAATATATATATATTTTTAATATATAAACTACTAGCATATTAATTAATTGCTGTGGGATGACAATGTTCACATACTAGTTTTAAATTTATACTGAAATAACACTAAAACGTGTCTAACATTCATCTATCTCAAGACTTCATTTTGTATTGAACGTTATTATCGAACGTCTGAGATGGAAGAAAAATTAAAAATATATTCAATACTTGTAGTGTAATATGTCGGTAATGCAGATTATTATTTAATAATTTATATTTCTACAGTATTGCATAAATGTTGGATGAGAAAAAACGAATTATAAAATGTTAGAAGAAGTATTTAACTTGAATATTCGGATCTGGTTTAACACGTTTATTAACGGATTTTCACTGGTTTAACTGAACGACTTTAAGATTGAATGCGATATCTTAATAAAAAAATTACTTGAAATAATATTTATTTAATCCACTAACAGAATGTAATATAAAATTTTGAAATAATATCGTTTAATGATGATTTAAAATCATAACTAATTATAATACTCTTAATCATGATAAGGCTGGAATAGCTCAGCTGGAAAAGCAGTGTACTTACATTAACTTTTAATCATTCTACTTCACAAAGCATTCATTCATTAGACTTGAGAAACAGCCCGTGTTTATATCCCGGTGACAGTATTTAATTACAGATATTATTTTTTTCGGTAACGTTTTAATTTGGTTTAAATAAATAATATTTGTATAAATGTTAAATAAATTTGGACAAAAATAATTATTTATTTCATGTTGAAAATCTGAAGGGCGGTTCTTAAAATATCAAATTCTTCAGCATAATTTAGAAATTCAAAATGATAATAGTATTGGTAATGTGTAATAGCTACTTAGACTGTTCTGGGTACAATTTACTAAATATCAGTGTTGAATTATTAGTCTTATATTCTTGTACTATGTTATATAGGTTGTCTCTTAAGTCTTCGTTTTTTTTTATAAATATACATAACTGTGCACGTATACGTGAAACACACAAATTGAAAACATAAATTTTTTTTTTAATCTCTACGGTAGTCGTACCAGTATCACTTTTCTTATTTATTTATTTTTAAATCTAAATTGATAATTGTGCAGAAGATAAACGAATCTTAGTTACGCTAATTATGCTTTATGAGATAATGCAATTTTAGGTATTGACAAGACTTGTAATATAATAGGCGGGGATCCAATAAAATTAAGAATATTTAAAATATGGTTTAAAAAGCCCGATAAGGATGTTAGAGACACTGACTTTATGAGACAACCTGATCTGAAGAATAGTAAAACTAAAAATAGATTCCAGATATTTTGTAGTTGCAACTGATTTATTCTGTTTAACGCTTTCTGGAAGCTGTTATTTTATATATATGTTATAGTTATTTTATCAATGTATTCTAGTTAAATTATGGGATTTACGATACTTACTATTATTAACACAATCAATTATGAGACAACGTTATATATGTATAAAATATACACATATATAAATAAAAATAAAAATTTAACTATACGAAATTTCCACACATTTATTATATTCATTGTGCATATGTTGTTTGTATATTCAAAATTGTACGAAAATTTATATTGCTAATTTAAAAAATGTAATACTAAAATTAACGTGAAATTCAAAATCTAGTAGGTACAATAGTTTTGTAGCATAATTAATATCAGAATTTTTTAAAGGTCTTTAATTCTCATGTAATTGAAAAACATAATGTTGTTGTTTCTGAATTGTTTAGAATTTTTTTATTGCAGTATTTCATTATTCGGGAGTGCTCTTTCACTACAGATCAATTTTTATTGTTTTTTTCAATATTATTGTCGCACAATCGTCGAACATTTCTGAAAGTGTAGGAAGTATGTATATTATAGAAATATGTAACATTAAACATATTAAAATATCATTCCAAGTCCTATTAGAAGGTAAGTATTAAGAACGAAAAGTAACTTGATGTCATCTAAATATAGGGTAGGTCAAAAATATTATTAGGTTTTCACAGCCGTTCAGAATCGTCCGTGTACAGTTTTCTGGGCCAATCTGCAGTGTATCATTAGTTTTGATAATGAATCCTGTAATGTGATCCGAAACATGCCTAAAAAACTGTACACAATAAAAAGGGTAGGTCATTTGAAGAAATATAACAAAATAGTAGTGGGTGTTTAGTACAACGCCATTAGGCAGGCCAATACAAAAGTTTTAAAAGATGGGACGTTTAATACATATTACAAGACATATAATTGTGTAAATAAAGACAAATGTGTACATCATGTAATCTTACATGTGCCTAAATGTAAATAAATGCATTAAGATATTATATTATGCAAATATTAAATAACCTAATATTAAGAAAGTTGCTTAAATTAATATCTACAAATAATTTAATTCAGCTCAAGGCTGAAGATTCGAAATATGTAATAGCTGCAAAAGTGAATGACTGATGAAAACGATGAGTTAGTTATCAACTAGTTTTACTTAAATTAGTAGTTCGACTCTTATGATTCTAAATTTTCAATTATTTTAATTATAATATAGATTTAGGATACAGCTGTATGGTTGGTTATTCTATATATCACTAACTTTGGAATTTTTTTAAACCAAAAACCTAAAAGATAGTAAACGGGGAAAAATGAACACAAAGATGTAAGCATTTAAGGAGTGACTGTTTCGATTGCCTTCAAAGGCGGGACGTTCGTATCAGAAGGTGGGCGGAACCAAAAAAGTGGGAGAGATTTTCCTAGGAATAATCTAAGATACAAATTTTTTTAAACTTGGAAGATTCATCTGTGAATATTTTAAGAATAATAGCAAAAGTAAGAAATAAAACTATTATTAAAATTTAATCCGACAATTATGTGGGAAGTTATTTGTAGTAAAGAGGAGTGGGTGGGGCCAGGAGAAATGTGGGCGGAACATGGAAGTGGAAAATGTAAAATTCATTGTAATTCTATATAGGCAGATAAAAATCCCTTTTAAATAAAAACAAATTAAAGTTGTGGATTAGTAGTTTTATAAGAAAACTATATGTTTACATTTAAATAAAAATGACATCTCTTAAGGGTCGATTATTATTATGATCGGCTTTAACATAAAAAATATTTATATGATTATAAGAAGAAAAAAATGTTACTCTAATTGATTTTGGAACACAGCTGGAAGAAAATACCAACACTTTTAGAAAGAATTGCAATATCTAAATAACAATAAAGTGCCTACAGTTATATCAAAGATCTGGTAGTTAATTTATCTTTTATCTGTTTCCATTTATAAATATTTTCAAGAGTGAATCAAAATGGCTGTCAAGTAATTTTCGAAAAAAATTACGATTCCCGTGAATTAAAATCGGTTTCATGTGAAAATAATATAAATTATATTAAATACATTTTAATTATTAGACCCGTAAAAAATACAAGTGTTCGATTTGTATATTCTAGCCTACGATGAATGTTATTTAAATCGAAAATTTTAATAAGTTTTGTATATTATATCTACAACGAATTAATGTAATGTAACATCGTAAATATTAAAATAGGTTTTACAGAAAAAAAATTTTTAGAAAAAATGTTTTGTGAGAAAATATATAAATAAAATCTTATATTTGTAAATATAATATATAAAAGAGAAAATGTATTGTATATGGTAGAGTTCTTACATGAAGACGAAGGCGGTGCGTCAAAGATCATAGAACAGTTAGTTTTTAAATGTAGTCTTCGGTGTTATATGGAAATGTTATTTACATTAATTATCACTAAATGTCTAAATCACTTTTGTCCGACACTGAACACTGTCAACAAAATCATCTCTCCAAAAAAAATAATTGGAAAGAATAAAATTAAAAAATGAAAACACAGAAGAATGGAAGAGAATTTTATAAAAATTCGAACTGTCTTATTTTTGCCGAAACTGTCACGAATCTGTCATTATTCAAAGATTTTCTACGAAATAATTTTATTTCTAAAAATAAATTAAAGTTCTAAAAGGTGCCATTTCAGTGTCCTCGTTTTGTTTTATATGGCTCACTAAAATATAAACACAATTTTCAAATTATAACCAATAAATCCACCATATCAAATTATATATTAAATTTGTCTTACGAGAAATAAAAACATTTTGAAGTATTTTATTGTTTGGTGTCGGCATATGTTGAAGATTTTAAAATTTGAAGCATCACGTGGTGTGTAATCAGAAGGATTCCGGTTTATGAACGATTCGGGTTCGTGCGTTAAATTAACATTATTCGAGGGGGCGTAGATAAGCAGAGCAGGCACCTACTTTTGGACCTTTACGGCAAAAATGCGGAAGGCTTCGCACACCCACGTACATTTGACCGTGAGCCGTGACACACGCCCACCTAATAGTGTCACACTAAAGATA
This sequence comes from Eubasilissa regina, assembly GCA_022840565.1. Classification (NCBI taxonomy): domain Eukaryota; kingdom Metazoa; phylum Arthropoda; class Insecta; order Trichoptera; family Phryganeidae; genus Eubasilissa; species Eubasilissa regina. Next base: position 10,484,490 of record JAINEB010000007.1, on the reverse strand, counting down.
AAGGCAGCCCTCTATAAACGTGACAATAACACGAAGGTACGGCGGACCGTCGCGCCTCGACCAGTTCACGTAACGTATAAACCATTTTTGTAGAATTTAACTCGATAATGCTATTTTTTTTTTTTTTAATTTTTGACGATATTTCTGTCAGCGATGTGGCAATTTAACGATGTACCGCGGAGCAGAGCGCGGCCGAACACCGAACACGGTGGCCCGCAAACCGTCACACTGCGAACACCAAACATGACAAACAAAACGTTTCGAAATCAAAAACATAAATGAAACTGAAACACAAAAAAATTAAACGATCGCGTCGCGGCGTACGTACGCTGAGATTCCGCGCGTTCGACCTCGATATTATTAATTAAACTTATTTGTATAGTGGAAATGATGAATTTAAGTGGAAAAAGGCGGCGGTGCGTCTCGGTAGCGGATCTCGGGCACCGACTGTCCGCAGCGAGACCGGCAACCCTGTAGACCAAAGGGCGCATGTGTATAAACCAGCGAAAACGGTAGCTATATGCCGCGCGAATATCGCCGAACGTCCGAAACGAACCTACAAGATACACAGATACGCTCGAACTGGTTGTACATCTCTCCCTTTTCGATACGCGGAAAACCCGGCGAAGGCTGGTGTCTCGTCTCTGTCTGCCGCGGCTCGGATTCGGTCGGCGGTGTAGTGCGGCCGTGTTTTATTCAGCCCCGAGCTGCGACCCGCGCTCCCGGCGGCGGAGTTTCCCGAAGGTGGGCGGGGGAGCCCGAGGTTTGGCGGAAATTGGCGGAAACGGCCGAGGGTTGCCGAGAGAGGAACGCCTAGTCGATACGGAGGCGAGGTCGCCGTGGCTCAGAGGCCTCCGTTTCAAGTGTGGGATGAAAAATCGGATTTTACCCATGGTCCCTAACGCGGCCTAGCCTTAGGAACCGAGCAGCACTTCCAGGAACCTTCCAGAATGATACTTGTATATCCCTTTAATATCAACGACACATACTTTGAGATAAATCAAATCCTCGGCGATGATATTGAATAATTCAATTTAAAGATACAGATATTAAAAAAAACACTTTATCTGAAATAAAATATTCAAAAATTTTCAGATTAATTTATATAAAATAAAAATAATAAATAATAGTTTTTTGATATCACAGTAAAATATTATAAATAATTTAATTATAAAGTAAAGACGTCGATTGCTTTACAATCTTCTTTGAAAAACTTCGCATAAAATTGACGAGGCAAAACAATTGTGATAGAGAAAGTGAGCACTCGGAAACATATAAGTGAATCATTGTATGCTTTAATAATTATCTAAGCTAATTTTAAAATAACGCATGGATTTTTTTGTATTATTTATTGTATTTAAAATACTAAACTAAATTGTGATTCAAGTTATCTGGGTTAATATTAAATATGTAGCAATAAATGTAAGTATATGAAAGTAAATTACATCAATATTGACGGATGTCACCAGTATTATAAAGATTATATTATAAAGTTATAAATCTAAGTACAAATTATTTCAAAATAATTTGTATAAATCGTGGCTTGAGTGCGTAATTCAGAGAAAGGTATTTGGTCCAATTTGCTATGATATTATTTTCGAAAGTAGACTGAATGCAGTGGAAATGAGATCGTTTAGGCTTATGTGTGGCAAATCCATTTAAAATAGAGTAAATAATAAAAAAATAATATAAAGTTGATCTTACTATAGTGAGTAAGATTAAGAAAGGATCACTAAGGTGGTTTGGTCATATGGAATGATTGAATGAGGAGAGAAAGGTGAGAAAGATATATGACGCAAATGTTGAAGGCACCAGAAATAAAGAACGTCCACGGAAGACTTGGCACGACCAGGTAAACCAGATATTGGAGGATTTTCCTATTACAAGTCTCAATAATCGTCGAGCTTATATGAGAAGATTTATGAATGTGGATGAGGCGAGAACTGTGTGACAGGACAAAAGAGTGTGGCGCTCTACCCTCTGGCGTGATGGTAAGTTAGTAAGTTACTCGTTTTCTATAAAGTGGTAAGTAGGTATTTTATTTCTTCGGAAAGTATTTTTCTACGAAGGAATTTTTTTGAAAAAAAGGTGACTGATGTAGATTTTCGATGTTTGGTAAGGTTTAAAATTTAAGTGTTTTAGGAATTTAAAACGGACCCTCTTTGCATATCGATACAGGTATCTCTCGCTTTATGGCGCTTCGCTTTACGGCAATTCACTAATATGACGCTTTAAATTTTTTAATTAATAATTATTGTCTTAGGAGTTGCATCATCTTACGGCGCAATGTAATTCGTCAAATCGGCTGTTTGTTTGTTTACATACAGAATTGGCACACCTCGAAAAGTCTTCAAAGCTTTTTGGGAATGTACTTTGAAGTTAGAACAGTTAGGAACGTTCCGACAGTTGGTTACTAAAACCCTGTGGTTTTCTATCATAGTTAACTTTTTTCACAATTGTTACATTTGGTCATTATTACATTTTTGTATTAAATTCAGTCATTAACTGATATAGACTGGCTCCGGTATCATCGTACCAGATCCATATTTATACAATACGTATCAATTTGATATGAGACCCGTTATTATATTGAATTCAGTAGGCAGCCAGACAGAATCTATAGAAGTCTGTTTCCGTAAATACTTCGATAGCTAGTTCTGGGTTTTCTATTGGTAATGATGAATACAGTTATTCAATCTATGTAAATTCAAATCTACACAAATAGAACACACATATTCAAAATTTTATATCAGGCCTACCTATCGAAGTATAAAGCGCGTAAACAAAGTCTCTTCCCGGCATCGTCCATCCCAGCAACCCCCAGCGGGAGACCCATACCCCGTTAAGGACCGGCACACTAATAAAATGTTTTTAGGCTATTATATGGCCTGTCAAGTGAAAAAAAAGTGAATCGCTTTAAGGCGGTGATTTGAAGTGTTACTCGCCGCTAAATGTATCTATATATCGTACGTACGTGGAAAGGGTGTGTTACGTCACATTTTACACTTTTACCTGGAAACGAAATTTAATTTTTACAGTTATGGAAATCTGGTTAGTTAAAGTTTATTTCTCCTTGTGTTTGCCTTAAAATACAAAATTATGTTAGGTACATAAATGCATGCTAACCCCTAACTAAAAAGGTCAAGGTTCATAATATCTTTATATTCTGTTTAATAAATTAATTGTTTTTAAGTTTCCATTTTCAAAATACGTTATGAAAAGAGTACTTGGAACAGAAATAATAATATCTAGATGTTAATTACCGTATTGTACAGAAATAATAATTACTGTATTGACTTAGACTAAGCACCTGTTTTCTATGTTCACCTTTTTTTCAAATTGCTATTACGCGGGATTCTCGCGCAGGACTTCTTAAATACTGTATCAAAACTTCATCCATAAAACGTAAGGTACGTAATGTGGTTCCGTATTACGGAATCAAACCAAAAATCGAACGAACAAATGCAGACTAAAGAATCTTTATCATATCAGAGATCTAAATGATGCAGTTACGTTCGATATAAATCCCATAAATCTACACGCTTTCTCAGAAATAGTGTTTATACGAGATCGGAAAATCATTTTACTATCCATGATTACACCTATATCTCTTACTTCATTACGTCATTTTACCTCATCATTATTGATTTTAAAAGAGTTTGTTAGAGGATTATTTCTTCTAATGAAGAATATAACGTGATTTTTTTCAAGTTCCGCAAGAGTTAATTGTTGGAACATCAACAATATGGTATATTTAAGTTTTATTGAAAAATAATCTGAAAGACTTGCAACATTTAAAAAAATATTTTTGCAACAAAAATAAGCAAATAATAAATAAAAGTAAAACCAATATTTGAATTTGTCCAAAAACACACAAATTACTCGATTTTCACCTACAAAGGTACTGTTATTAAACAAATAACAGATATTTCTCTTAAATATAATAAAAAATAGTTTGTCTCTATGAGATATACAGTAATTTGTGTGTTTTCGGATATATTCAAATATTGCTAATAATATTCTGGTCAAACTAAGAATTTTTATTTTTATTGACTAATTTACCATCGTTGCCTACCACCGTTTCTCCACGGAGGTAGGCAGAGATGATAGAGCGCAACACTCTTCTGTCCTGACACACAATTCTCGCTTCATCCGCATTCATACATCTTCTCATAGAAGCTCGCCGATAGTTGAGGCTTCTAACAGAACTATCCACCAGTATCTGCTTTACCTGGTCGTGCCAAGTCTTCCGCGCATGGCCACTATTTGTGGTGCCATCAACACTTGCGTCATATATCTTTCTTACTATTCTCTCTTCATTCATCCATTCCATACGTCCAAATTACCTAAGTGATCCTTTCTTAATCTTACTCATTATACTAACATCAGCTTTACATTCTTTCTTTATTTTTTTATTATTTGCTCTGTCATAAATAGATTTTCCACATATTTACCAAGTGATCTCATTTCCACTGATTCAGTCTACTTTCGTTACTCTTCTGCCAGCTCTAGGCCTCACTTTCGTACATCAGTGTCGGTACTAGGACTCCATTGTGTACCACTAGTCTTGCCTCGTTTGACAAGTTTCCATTAAATATAATTCCATTCAAAGCGCTATTCACTTTATTCCCTGCAGTCCCCCTCCTTTCGATATCATTCTCAGCCTTTCCGTTTCTATCAAACATACTTCCCAAATACACAAATTCATCTACTTATTTCAAACATTCATTACCTGCAAGTATTTTGCGCGTTATCTTGCATTCTTTCTTCTCAAATACTATCACTTTCGACTTGTTGACATTCATAATAAGGTCGCTTTCCTTGCATGCATCGTACATTCTACTCATTAAACTCTGTAGTTCTTGTTCATTATTCGTCATTAGTACTGCATCGTCGGCGTACAATAAACAGCATACAATCAAATCGCCCATTTTTACTCCTACATTCATGCATACATAATTACACTATAAAAATTTATATAAAAAATTAGTGATGATTTTCAACTAGCCATTAAAATAAATCTTATTCACCAACACAGAACATTAACGACACATTTTAAAACTAATATGTTACATTTTGTCAAATCAAAGATACAATAAGGAAAATGGCTTTCAAATAATGGAACGACAGAAGTATCAATTTGAAAAGTGTAATATTATAAGTTCAAAAATTTGTCTTCAATGTACTTTGTTGGTGTAGCATAATCGGTTAATGGTTTGAATCCCGTTAGCAACAACAATATTTTTCGATAAAAATAATTATATATATATATATATATATCTTTCTAATAAATACATTTAATTTGTATTTTAAAAAATACATTATGTGTCTAATAAATTGTTAAAATCTTAATTTACTGAAAATTTTCAAGTTTAATTTGAAAACGGGTTTCGAAGACATTTATTGTTTTGCGGTAATATATAAGGACGACGAATAAATAAAGCGTTAAATTATTTTTAGCTGAATTCAGTAGCGAAACCCAAATATGCTCTGTATTTGTGGGTTAAGAGAGTCTACATATGGGCATTAAGAGATTTTACATTTGCGATAATATGCCCCCACCAAATTTGTCCCAAATCCGAGGCAGTGCTTACTATCGCTTCTAAATTTATTTATATATGTACCTGTATTATGCAAATGTATGCAAATTATAAATATATGTAATAATTGAGTTATTTATAAAATAAAACCTTTTTTCAAACTCTAAATCTTGATTAACAATATGTCTACTCATGTTTGAACGTTGATATTTTTGCTAGATCTTGTTAATTGTGATAAATCTTTATTTATCACCTGATTCTTTTGGGGTTCTATCCACTGTTTATTGTCTAATTTCTTGGGTTCCAATTCCTTGTAAGTGAAACTCAGTCTTTCCAGGTAACAATATTATACGTTTATTACAACGCGTTATACAGTAAGTATAAATGATATATTCAGAGATAGACTAGTTATTCAGAAGAAGCTGTGATGGAAGAGAGCTGTTCCCCCAGGGACGGCTTTTTGTAAGGTTCGTCCCCCGCCACTAATCTGCTCACTTTTATGACACACATACACATATATTTACCAAGTGACAGTTCTCACAGTAATGCTATTGCAAAAAATGCATCATCGTACATGTAGATAGATTAAATATAATTTTTTTAATTTCTCGATTACCTTCTTTTGTAATAAGACACCTTTTTTAAATAAGTTTTCGATGTTTTAAATGCTCAGTTTTTGTTTACGAAGTTCCAAGTTACGAATTAATTCATTTTATATAACTTACATACAAAACATGTACTTAAACGTGAACGCGCCAGGCGCGCTGGTAATGGTTATAAGTATTTAGAAATGAAAAAAAAAAAATAATAATATCTCAATTTGTACTAAATACCGACACTTTATCTCAAAACAATCGGTTTTCTTCAAAAAAAATATGTAAGCTGAAAATTGGTGATCTTAGATTCGTATTAAGCTACCCAAAATACAAAAGTAATGTAATATAAGTGTTGACCAGTGATATTTCAATATTTCCGCTTACATATATATAAAACATTATCTGATAAAAATATTTTACACATCACTTCTATATTAACATTTCATTCATAGTTTAAAATACATTTCACATACAAAACCGTGGGAACAAGGTAACTTTTATAACATTAGTTTATCGTCGTATGTTGTTGTTGTTGTTGTGTAAACTTGGTAGAAAGGTTCTAATAATTTGGTTAATGTATGACTAATGTACAAATGGGTATACTAGAATAATCGGCATAGAGCCTCTACTTTTACATTTAGAAAGATATCAACTAAGATGGATACGTCTTGAGCAAATGAGAATTATCTAATGCCGTGATCAATTTTCCCCTATCCATCCGCATCATGGATTCATCCCTTGGTTGGTGATGGGAGGAAAATCTCGGCTGGTAGCTATGCAGACAGGCGCGGGAGAAATGGATCAAGTAACAATCTGGAAGTCTCTCGATGCGAGAGATAATTTTAGTACAGACGCGTGGCAGTCCGGGACCACAGCTGCCATATCATTCGTTCAACATTCAAGTAACCTCTCATCCTTGTAATCACCATAAGACAAGTGCTCTCGTCTTGAGGAAAGAACGATGACAAGTGAAGAAGATATAAAGACTCAAATCGTGCAAATATGTTGTCAGGCTTTTGTTGTTATCGTCGAATTGTTCATTGTTGTGTCGAATAAATTGTATTATGTGTTTTATGTGTACACCAAATATTTCATTTACATAAAACGATTCCTATACATCAGAGACAGTCACTCTGACACCTTACACTAGAGACACTCAGAGGTTGAGCCTAGCCGGTGGCGTGATGCGCTGGCGTTCGATCCACCGAGTCAAATTCTCAGTATTTTGGGTTAAATGCGAATCACGAATCAGAACGTCATTCCTTCATGAATATTTCCGTTTCATACGTACATGTGCCTAATCACGGTTCAAAATCAAATATACATAAAATATAAAAATGAATTACGAATCACGATATTTCCAGATATTCAATCACTGATGGTGAGTGCGACTGAAAATATCAGTGATTTACTCAAGATTCGTGATTTTGAGCTCATCACTATCACCAATATTTTAGACATTGTATACTTTCTGAAGTTACACAGTCATGACAAATCTTTTTAAACCTACGCCTCTGCTATCTTCCATCTTCCCCTGTAGAATGAGTTGTAAAATATCATATTTTTCATTGCGGAAAATGTGTCAAAGTAAGCAGCTTTTTTGATAGTCGTTACTAGTTCTCTTAACTTATTTATACGTTTTAATATATCTTCAATAGTAATGTGGTCAACCCAGTTTATTAAAATTCTACAAAAGATTTTTTATGCGCACACCGTGATTATTGGATGTAAGCGGTTGCAGGTTTATGGTTCGTTTTGTCAATTGCTAGGAGTATATAGGTATTTGCAGTCTTTTGGGTAGTAATTGTATTATCCTTGACCACTGGTACGGAAGCACGTATTAGAGGCATTTTTTTCGCATTTTACTTCAAAGCGGGCGGCGTAAGTCAACTGCGGCTCAATGGCCGTTCCGTAAAACTGTGTACAGCCTTCTATTGCTCATATTGTGAATAATTCGCACGAATAGACACAAGTTTGTAAACAAAATAAATCGCACGGATAGAAACTAGTTTGTAAACAAAATTGTATTTACATAATGATGTCCAATCTAATCTAACCATTTAATTTCATGCATGTAGTTGAGTTTAGTCGAAATAAATTTTCATCCCACCTTGCCGGATGATGTAAAAACGTTTAATAAATTCGTAAACATGTTGCCGAGGGATGAAATTTAAATTTAAGTTAATTATATAACATTTCGGTAGACAGTTGTTTTTTTACATTTTCCAAAAGATCTGGAAACATCATTTGTAATTTTTTATTTTTGACGAGATTTTTGACTCGAGACAATTTCTGAACCACTGATATGTATTCGTATTAACAATATGTTCGTTAGTATAGATAATATGTATGGAAAGGGAGGAATATTTACAATATTGTACGAATATGTATGACATGAAGTTCAATAGATAAAAACATCACAGTATTAACCGAAGTATTAAAAATGAACACTTTTTTTCACATTTAAAACAGCTGAATTAGGATTATAATATTATTAGAGTTTACATTTATTTTGTGTATTTAATATTTTTTGTTATCCATATTTTTTTCCATATAGCTATCCAGAATAGCTTTTTACGCATATTAACATAACATCATAAGGATTAACGCAATATGCTAATCTTAAAATGGGTAAAATACTATAGTTTCAGCTCCAATACTGAAATGTTTTTCTGAAAGCTTAAAAAATGTGGTTATATCCAAAACAATGTTTTTTTTCTTTTAATAATCTTCCATTGCTATACACTATCACACATATTACATTTGAACGTTTATATTTTTTATTTTTTTATAATAATCTGTACAGTATTTACTTATAAGTACACAATAGGTACAAAAGTGCAAAAAATATGAAGTTATAACATCCAGAATGATATCCAGATATAAATGAATTCGTTCGTTATCCTATTTGAAAAATAAGTGTACCTTCAAGACAATAAAGTCATGTATCCAACGGACACATAATAATAATACAATAATTTTCCGGTTTCATTTTAAATTTGCGTACAAAAAGGCGTTAAGGTTGGTTGTCTTTTATATAAAATTATGAACAAGTTCACAAAAAAAAAAATAATCCCAATGATTTTTTTTAAATTAAAAATAGTGGACTCGGCAAATATCTTTTTTTCTTAAGCGGTTAATTTATCATTATGGGTATAACGTTCCATAATATTAATGCGGAATAATTTTGTAATGGATGAGCGTTGTATAAAATATGTCGTACAAATAACACCATTTGTACCATAATAGCTTCGAAAAATAATACAATAATTATGAAATAATCAGACTACATGTTGAGTGGCCTGATGTAATTCTACCTAGCGAAAATAATTGTAAGAGCTACGCTGAACTGATAATGCTCGTATCCGACCTTTTTGCGAGCGACCACTACACCCCGGATTGACACGAGACAATCCATTATGGTGAAAGCAATCCGTCACTACGTCACCAGACATGATGCCACTCTGACGGAAAACGCATCGCTTCATATTACACGATTCATTGTTAGAAATGAGAGGGTAGGAGATTGTCAGGAAATACAGCCACTAATTAAAATGTCTGGTTTAATTTATTAACATAAATTAATTTAAATTTAAAGTGTAATTATTAACGGTGTTTTTACATTAATTCTGATAAAATAAATGAGGTAATTAATATATATTTATGATGATTTATGAGTATCAGAAATGGATGTAAATAATGCTAATAGAATACAGAAATAAATGGAAATATATAACAGGTTAAAAAAATAACGAATCCGTAATATAATATTTCAAAAATAATTTTAACACAAAATTTTTTTACATTATATTTTATTGGATAAAAAATGTATAAACATAGTTTTAGAAAATACTAAACTATTTAATGAACAAACTTGCCTTTACGCCATTTATCGCACTATATGGACAATACAACGTCATTTTGTACATAATTTTTGTTTTTCTGAATACATTTCTAGTCTTTTGTAGAAGGTAGATAGAAAGAAAAAGTATGTTTTGTTTCCTTCGGCTATTCTTAATAACTTTGGGTTATATTAAATCCAAAATAGGTAAAATCCACTATTATAAAGTTATAGGTATCCGAAAAATATTTAATTTTTTATGAGATTTATTTCGTTTTAACGTTATAATCAGTACGATGTGTTATAGTTCAATTACAATATTAAAAATAAATGATATACATATTGAGACAGAAACCATTTCCTGTATTTAAAAAGAGAGCATTGTGATCAACATATCATTTCACATAGGCTATGATTTTCTTCTTTCTGTGGGAAATCCAGGATGATTTAAAAGACCGAAACTTTGCTGAGGAGACAGAGAAAATGCTAAGAATCTGCTGCTGGACGATCATTTAAATGGACAGCATAAGTTCATCATCAATCAGTCAAGTATCATGGTGGCGATTGAGGAGACTAAGGCTCGATTTAGGCCATTGTAGAAACATATTTTTGATTTAAGAATTATACAAATTTAAATAATTAAGTCCACTTTATATATAACAAAAATAATTAAATTAAAAAATTGAGTGGTCATGTTTATATTATTATTTTTGATTATATGAAAAGAATCACCAAAAATCAAATTATGTTATCGGAGACGAAAATATTACCGCACATATTCTATGCCGGAAATTTCAGGTGTACCTCTTTCCTGAAAAGTCTTCCCTTAAAAATCGATCAAAACATAAAAAAACACATTGATGATATCCAGGAAATTTATTTAGGGGAGTGGAACCACAACGTATCCTGAGGAAAATCGAATAATTTAGGCACAGTAACGTACATAAATTGGGGTGGGTGCGTCAAATCCAAAAACCTTCCCTCTACGAAAATGTCATTGCAAGAATAAATAATTCAATGAATTACCCACCAATGTCACGCTAGAAATGCAAATATTTTTTTTATGACCATAAATTACGAAATGATTAATATGAATATTTTATATTCTTAATAATACAATTTTTATGGTCCATACATTAAAACACGATGAGACAAATCTCAGAGTAATGTACTTGTATTGAGTTTTTGTTTGGGAGATAAACTCAGACATCAGCTTAAGATTTATAGAAACTCAAATCATCCATATACACGACGTTTAATTTGATATTGGTGGTAGCAATATAGATAGATATCTTCATATTTTATATACCAAATACTTTCTGGAAAGTTAAAACAAACAGAGAAATTAAATTCGAACATTATTCCGTTTTAACTACTTCAGGGAAGATTTGGCCAAAAGATTGAAATCCGACGTTTGATGGACGACAAGCATGAAGTGAGGTGCAAGATGGTGAATATTTGACACTTGGTGTATACACGGTGGACTAAGAAAACCGAGAGTTGTCTCCAAAGAATCTCATGAGAACATAATCTCCGTTTCAGAGATTCGAGTCGAAAATCTCATAAAAAACTCAATCAGATAAGTTGGCTTATGGCTGATAAGTTGACCTATGACAAACGAAAGACTGCCTAAACAGATTTTTTCATCAGTGTCATAGGGAAAATATTGGAAAACCCAGGGAATATGAAAAAGGGAATGGAGAGACTGCAAAGAAAGATGGAACTATCAGTGGCCTCAAATAATTGAGGAAAAGTGCTATCTATGCGTTAGACCCTCGATCCGATTAAGATAAATAGGATGAAGAAGAACTTTTTAGTCCTGGACGGAAAACGGAAAATTACAACAAGTAACCCCTCGCGATTAAAAGATAATACAAATAATAGATATCTCATAGAGACGAACCTATTTTTTATTGATGGAAAAATATGGAAGTATGAGCAATTACAGGGCTTACCACCTGTCTTCGGCTAGCTTAAGTGAACACTTTACATAATATAACGTTCACCATTCCATCCAATCAACCTATCAAATTTTTTAAAGTGGTATATATGTTAATAAGTGGAATCACTTCGAATACCACTACACTATCGCCATCTAAGCCCTGTAATTACCCATACTTACATATTTTTCCATTAATAAAAAATACCTTCGTCTCAATGAGATATTTATTATTTGTTTAATTACATTGCCTTTGTAGGTGAAAATCCAGTAATCGTGTGTTCTTGGACATATTGAAATATTGCTAAAAGATAATACTAATTCTTTTTTTACTTCACAATAAACGAATATTGTTATAATTCATACATACTTAGTTTTTCCCGCTTTGTAATCGAAGGTCACCTGGAGGCATCGCTGCGTGATCACTCAATTATCGTGTTCAGGATACCTCCATCACATGATGCCGTTAACGTTATCACTGTATTGTAATACCCTTTAAATTATACTGCCTCAAACCTAGTCGTATTTAAGTCCTTTTATCTGTAGTCAGAATTTTCTCGTTGTAAAGCTATTAAACGATTCTCTTGTAGCGCTTGCAAATTATAGCCTCACACGAAATTTGTGTATTACTGGTTTGGTTTGGGTGCTTCACATGATAGATAATTTTCTATGACATTAAAGGTCTCCTCATATCTAACATAATTTTTTTTTATCTGTACGTGAATATGAAAATGAATATGATTTCAAAGATATTTTTTTGTGTGTAGAATATCATGTTAAAAATAATATAATATATATTTATTTGTTATTAAGTTATTTGAAATTAGGCGCCATAAAAGATTAATTTTAAAAATGAAATAACAGATATCAATTTGAAAGAACTATAGAATATGAGTCCTAAAATTTGTTGTAAAAACAAATTAGTTTATATGGAAAAACTGGATAACGCATTTTCCCGGATTGGATAAAATCCAGGTTCGAATCCTGTAGCAACTAACATTTTTTTTTCTGTATATCTATCATGTTGATTCATCAAATTTGTATTAATATTATAAGTTGTGGTTGTAGCCTACACCAAAACACTCACATCCACAATTTCTAAGCCCTCGGTACCAGTCCCGGAAGTAATAAACTCAAGAACTCGGTGTAAAAAGAAAGATGACATCAAAGCGGACGCCATCGGTGTAAACCTGCCATCTTAAAAAAACTCAATTGTTAAAAAATAAAGGGAAACTGCCCGTTTCCTAGAAAAAAATTACAAAATGCAGATTAGGTAGGATTATTTTCCACATAGGTGCACTCGTATTTATATTTTTAGTTATATATCATTTATATAAATTTATGATATTATAGTGAATTCAAAATGTGGCGTGCATTGCAAAAATAAATAAGTGACATTAATTTAGTCACCTCACAATATATATACGTATACAAAAAGTTATTCAATTGTTAAATTATACCATGTCCACCTTGTAGTACAGTCTGAGATGACAGAAAACGTGGAATAGAAAAAAATCTGTTTGAAATCAACAATGAGGATTTGTATATCGCGTTTCAGGTCGACAATCTGAATAAATTGCTTAAATTTTTTCTGTTTGCCACCTATAAATTCATTAAAAATACTATCTAACTTAAACACGTTATAATTATTCATGATATATTTCATAATTATGCTGTTAACTCGCCAATATCGCAGATGCATCGGCTTGGTAACAAGTTGAGTTTCATTGACATTTTTCGTTGCAGGAGCATATTTGAGCTGAAAAAATATTTGTATGTAAATTATACTAAGTTTTTATTTTTTATGATATATTATATTTAAACTGTTATTTTTTTATATTATATTTAAATTGTTATATTGAAATGTCAATTAAAAATGTACTGTTATATTTTAAATGAAATAAAAATGTATTCTTATGTAAAAGCCAACAAAGTTGTTGAAGGAAATAAAATAATAATAATTTATTAACTTTATTTCCGAAACCACTTAATGAACACAATTAACTAATAGTGGTTTGAAAAAAAGTTAAATTAAATTGTTATTAAATACTAATAATTAATTGATCATTGTTTTAATTTCATATGCTTCTGTTATTAATATTGTAAGGCATCTAAAAAAAATAAGTCTAGTAGTAGTTAGTTTCTTTATTCTTAGCATATTTTATTGTACAAAAAGAGAAAAAAAGTGCGATATCCTGTTTTCAATTCTTGTTAAGTCTTCTATTAATTAAGAGTAAATATTATTGTGTATACTTTCTAAATTGCATTGTACCAAGCTTGCCTCTCTTACGTAAATCTTGCGTCCCGGACGTTCCGCAACGACTGTATAGAAGTTGTACTCTGCAGAATAACAGAACAAATGATTGACGTAGGATGCTATGAAAGGGCTAACGAAGGACCGTATAGTCAATGGAGGAGTTTTGTGTCAACTAGCCCGGCTAGTGAGCGAAAATTACGGAAGAAAAATAATAGATCACACTGCAGTAGTAAATATTATGATCAAACACTTAACTGTGGTATCAAATCTAATTTTAATTTTAATTTATTATCTTTGTTTTATTAACCACTTAATTGAGTTTAAATACATCTACCGATTTAGAAAAATACCATTTTCTTCTTCAGGATGTCATAACTAACTAAAAACATATATTATTGTTTCTTTACAAGAATCTATTTAAAAAAAAAAACTATTTAAAAAAAATAAAAATAACGTTTAAATTATGTTCTTTTATTACTAAAACTATAAACAGACTTAATATTTTTAATCCAAAATATACTATAAAAAATTCGTTGCAATTAGTGGATATGTTAAAGGACATGGATCTTCCCAACAATGTTAAACTTGTTTCTTTTGATATTGTTAATTTGTTTACTAATGTACCTATTAATGAAAGTAAAATTTTAATTTTTGATTTACTAAATTCATCTAATTTACCTAATAATTTGGTAAAAGATCTATGTCGTTTATTAAATCTTTGTATGAACCAAAATTATTTCCAATTCAATAATATAATATATAATCAAACAGAAGGTCTTCCTATGGGAGCACCCACAAGTCCACTAATAGCAGATATTTTTGTAGACGATTTGGAGAAAAAAATTTTTGATTGTGATTCTTCTTTGTTAAATAATGTTTTGTTATGGAAAAGGTATGTGGATGATGTATTGTGTATTTGGTCGGGTTCACAACGTCAACTAACCACATTTCTAAATTTAATTAATTCGTTTAATAAAAAAATACAATTTACATTAGAAATGTAAAATAATTCTACCCTAAATTTTTTGGATCTAACATTGATTAGAAATAATAATAAAATTGAGTTCAAAATTTTTAGAAAACCAACTTTTACAGATACTATCATACACAATGAATCTAAACATCCATTATCACATAAACATTCAGGGTTCCACTCCATGATACATCGTTTAGTCAATATTCCTATGTCAACATCCAATTTTAATATTGAATTGAATACAATTAAAAAAATAGCAGTTAATAATGGGTATAATACATGTTTGATAGACACTATTTTAAAAAATAAATTAAAAGAATATAATAATCAGTTTTTATATAAATCACAGATGAAACATAATGATAATAATGATAATTGGCGTAGGATTTTATACATAAATAACTTTTCGAAACAAATATCTAAACACCTACCACGAGATATTAGACCAGCATTTTACACAAATAATAGTATAGGAAATTTACTCATAAATTCTAAGGACAAGGATGATAAATTTAACAATTCTGGCGTCTATAAACTTAGTTGTAAGGATTGTGCTGCATTTTATGTTGGTAAAACGGGTAGAAATTTTAATATAAGAGTAAAGGAGCATTTGAGATGTTTGAACAATAGTGGGTTTTCAGAATTTGCTAATCATTTGATAGAAAATAGTCATGGTTTTGATAAAAAATTGGGATTGTCAATTTTGCATATAAACGGTGTAGGTCACAAATTAAATAATTTGGAATCGTTGGAGATAAATAAAGCATGTAAAAGTAATCAGGAAATTCTAAACAGCCAACTAAATTTAACTACGAGTCCTATTCTAAAATTTTTTCCTAAAAATTATTAGTTTAGAGTTTAGAGTTAGGTACTAAATTTACTTTTTAAATAATAGTTGTTTTTAAAAATTTAAAAATAGATTCTGGATAAATAGAAAAACAATGCTATATTTTTAGTTAGTTTTGACATATCCTGAAGAAGGAAAAGGTGTTTTCCGAAACCGGTAGATGTTTTTTAAACTCAATTGTGGTTATTAAACTAAGATAATAAATAAAAAATATGAATCTTAACCACCAAGTTAATATTGCTAATTTTAAAAGTAAAATAAAAATAAATATTTTTTTTATTTTTATTTTTAAAAATTTTTAATTTAAAAAAAAACAATTATTTAAAAAATAAATTTAGTACCTAACTCAAATTGTTACTTAATACAAATTTAGTCGAATAATTTTTAGGAAAAAAAAATTAGAATGGGACTCGTAGTATAATTTAGTTGGTTGTTTATAAATTCTTGATTAGTTTTACATGCTTTATTTATCTCCAACGATTCCAAATTATCTAATTTGTGACCAACACCGTTTATATGCAAAATTGACAATCCCAATTTTTTATCAAAACCATGACCATTTTCTATCAAATGATTAGAAAATTCTATAAACCCACTATTGTTCAAACATCTCAAATGCTCCCTTACTCTTATATTAAAATATCTACCCGTTTTACCAACATAAAATGCAGCACAATCCTTGCAACTAAGTTTATAAACACCAGAATTGTTAAATTTATCATCTTTGTCTTTAGAATTTATGAGTAAATTTCCTATACTATTATTTGTATAAAATGCCGATCTAATGTTTCGTGGTAGGTGTTTAGATTTGAAAAGTTATTTATGTATAACTTTATTTTTTAAGTGGTAGGTGTTTAGTTTTGAAAAGTTATTTATGTATAAAATCCTATGCCAATTATCATTATTATCAATTATCATTATCGCTAATTTTAAAAGTATTTAATCTAATTTTAATATGCAAATATAATATTTATTATATGGCAGATTCAGATAAGCTAGAAAAACACTGCAAAAAAAAACGTATTTAGTTTTACACATTTGATATCTATGAATCTATTTACATATCTACTCTAAGTGTTGTTTAATTTAAACTTTCCTTTTGCCATGTTTAAGGCAATTTAACTAACGACTCAAACTTTTTCTGCCCTACTCAGTCGCATAAGGTCCATCAATCAAAGTGCCAATACTTTATCAGAAATGTCATAATCATCTCAGCCCTTCAAAATTATTTAATAATTTTATAATAATTACACCAGTATTTTAACTATTTCTCACATCATCATTCAAAATCACCAATAAATTATTAAATATTCATACTTATTTACTAATACAAAATTACTCACAGCAGTTATCAGGTTAGTTAAAACATTTATACCTACATATATAATTAAAATAATTTGGATGAATTACTTAGAAAAATACACAGAAAAAAATTATAGATTTTTCACTAAAAAATTTAAATTAGAATATCCAAATTGACATTACCATATAAAATTGTCGTGGTGTAATTTTTACCGCATTATTTCGGCAATAAATAGTTCCAGGTAATTTTTAGTCGCATATACATTTTTAAAGCAACTCATCTAATTGGTTTTATTATCAAAAAACTATATGTTGCTCACAAAAAATAAAACTTCAATATTAAATATAATTTCTTTAAATATTAATTAGCCATACAAGGTGGTAATTTTCAAATTTAGTCAAATCCACTCTTTGACAATGTGAGAAAATGAGGCATTTAAGGACTTTCTCAAAGAGTAGTCGTAATCAATCTTCAAGAAGATTCCCTCGTATGTAAACTACTATGAACTACTACGAATAGAATAAAAAACAGTTGAGGTCCAGTGTACTTTTTCGCTTCCTCTCACATGCCCAGAAGTTCAAAAATCTCTCACTATTCAAATTATAAAAGGAAACGTCAAAACCATTCAAAAGTAGCTCACTTTTAACATTTTTTTAGTTATTTTTACGGAAAGATATTTGTTAAATTTTCAATTAATGATTCTCAGTTTTTCAAAACAATCGTAAGAAAATTACTATTGCTATTCAATTAAACATGCGCTACAACATCGATCGGGGTATGGTTCGTATATTAAATATGCACATTTTAATAGTCAATATTTACAAATTTACTACCGCAAGGACTATTGAAAAATATTTCTACGTAAGACACTCATAAGTATGTGTATTCAAAGTTTCAAAAAGATTGTAAGAAAAGTGATTTTTTTGGGAACGTCCTTAATGATTTTAAGATAAATTCACAGTTTTTTAGCAGCTGAAAATAAATGTATGGTCTCTTTCGATCGCCTTTACAATCTAAGGAATATGATATCTACCTTTAAGATGACGTGATTAGTTTGAATGAATTTGACAATGTTTAAAAAAAAACTATCTAGATTTGTCCACTGTTGAAAATTAGTCACATATTAAGAAGATTTTTTAAGGAATTCGACGTTGAATTTGGTTAGATTTCGCTATATTAGATTTTGGCTGATACGTAAAAATATTTAAAATGATAAATTAAAAAATTATATTTTATACATTATAATGTACTATAATTCTCTTATGTACGGGAATTCACACAAGAAGTCCTCCCCCTCCCTCCCATAGTCATTTCATCTCCTTTGATATGCTATTAATATCGCTTTGAATGTATTACCGTAACAAAGACCACAATTATTTTATCGGCAGACGAGTCTTCATCATTATTTCAACAAAGGTCGATACAATATTTATAGCAGCAATATAATAATTATTTCATAAATAAGGGAGGCTCGGTAAAATCAATCATCTAAC
Source organism: Eubasilissa regina (assembly GCA_022840565.1). NCBI lineage: Eukaryota > Metazoa > Arthropoda > Insecta > Trichoptera > Phryganeidae > Eubasilissa > Eubasilissa regina. The sequence continues at coordinate 10,465,698 of JAINEB010000007.1, read as the reverse complement.
GTCATCGTGTACCTACGCACTATCGCCGGCCAACTTAATTCACGTTGATGAATTACCAAATAAGTAAAAAGGACAATTTATTAATGTAAGGAAAGGGTCTACCAAAATGTACTATTATAGTAGATACACATACATTTCATGTCCTCATTTGCTCACAGAGGAAGACTAAAAGGATAGAATGAAAGTATTCTTACCTCGATATTCATATAATGGTAATTTAAGAAAAATATGATAAAGATGCGTTCAAGGAACATGTGCCACATCAATATTTTAACTATTTTTAACTTGCATAATAGAGATGCGTTCAAGGAACATGTATCACATCAATATTCTTACTAAGCTAAACGCCTGTGCTATGAAAATATGATTAACTTGATGGCCTCTTTCCAGGAATCCCCAACCACCAGATTACTAGGCGAATGTCTTAAATTCTAAACCACAAGCACGTCACATTTATTTATTTATTCTTAATATAGTGCATACATGTTCTAATATAAACACAATCAAAATGTTCCTTTTCACCACAACTTATCTTGCACAAATTTGCTTAGTTTCTTTTTAAATCTATCTAGTTTATCTTCCTTTCTTCTATTTTCTGGTATTTCATTAAATATTTTTATCGCACTATACATCATCGATTTTTGAGATTTCGATCTTTTTTTCTAATATGATGTTCGTGCTCATGTTGATTTGCATTAATTTTCCTTAATTCTTCCGATATTTTCTTAGTGAGTATTTTATAAATAAATACCATAACATTAAAATATATTTTCTGTTTAAAGGTCATCATAATCAGATCTTTCAGTATTGCACTAGTTCGAGTATATATTTTTCTGAGTATTATTTTCAAAGTTGCATTTCTTCTTCATAAATCAAAAATAAAATGCTGCTACAGTATTTGATGTGAGGATAATAACAGAGTTGTTACTATTTTACAAAACTCAGTACTAATAAATCTTCCGATCCTTCCCAGAAGTGAGATTTTTTTAGCAATCTTTTTAGTTAGGTATCTTGTATTTTGCGAAAAGTTTAATTTTAAATATTTTATTACTATTACTTATTATTACTATTACTATTACTACTTCCAAATATTTTATTTTAGTCACTTCCTTCAGACTTTTATCATATATGATAATTGTTTATAATAGATGTTTTGTTTAATTATATTAATGTAGGTGCTCGTAATTCACTTATCACATATCGTTTGTCAATACAAAAAATTGACTTTCTTAGAATTTATATTTATATAAAATGCTTAGTAAAGGAATGAGATAATGAAAAAATGTGAGAATTGAACTATTTAGATTTTATTCTTAAAATAAAAAAAAATAAGTTTTCATTCATATGGAATGATAGTATTTCACTACAGTAAAATTAATTAATTAAAACATATATGCTACCTGTTGCTAGTCGATTCTGTATACGTCTTATGACGCTTTACTTTCTATATACTATTTATAATGAAGTAATCTCTACAATATACATATATAAATATATCTCAACAATATAATTTATTTTGTCTGAACATTTGGAAGTTTCCCGCGATTGTAAGCCATATGCATGCGTATTTCTAATAAAATAATTCTAAAATCGTGTGGAAAAAATCAAATTACTTTTGGACATTTTTTTTTTTGAGTTCAATGCATAAGTCTAGTTCCCACATGATGATGAATATTATTCATTGAAGATATTGAAAAGAAAAGTACCCATATTTTTATTAATTAAATAGATATTTGCATTCAATCAAGACGCCATCAAGTGTAGTTTTTTTTAGAAATATTCTGAACAACGTAGATAACTTGTAAGAAAAGGTGTGGACAAATGATTTTTTATGATTGGATGTTTAATTCTAATACATAATCTTGAATGGAATTACATGATATTGAAAAAGGGCATTGAAATAGTTAACGATTTTTTAAAAATCAATTTGAAGAACTTTTATTAAAATTTAGACATTTCTTTGAGGTACATTATGCGAATAAAATACTATAAAACACTTTATACACCGACCACTGATGTCACATCTTAGTTGAGCTTTTCGTATCCAATTTTTTATAGATATTACTAAGACTTTTAAAAATAAAAGAGTTTACCTGAGAAGATCTATGAATGTGGGTCAAGTGCTCCATCTTACTGCCTACCCTAGTGGAGAAAGTGTACGATTCATATGTTTGTTAGTTAGGAAATTAGATGGAAAATTATTTTATAATTGGTTCATATTTTTAGTGAAATCATTCGAAGAATATCTTCTTGCGCTAGTTCATTCAAAATAACATCCAAAAACTTGAAAAAATTTTACGAGCAGAAAAAGTTCATGTCTTTCAGTAATGTCGTTTTGTTGCGTTGATATAAAAACACTGTTAGACGCGAATAATATTTCTGTAAGAGTTCATGTTTGTGTATCTCTAAATCTATGAAGCAATAAAATATATTGAAAGCATACTTGTAACAAAACAAATCGAGAAGCGGAAAAACACAAATATAATAATTGAACTTTTAGTATCATATATCCCGCGACTATCGGATGGACGATAAACATAAGTTACGCTGTACGTCTCGCGCTGAGTCAAAAGTTTCTACATCCCTTAGAGAATTGCACATTACGGTTCCTCATTTCGCCGACTGCAGGTTATTAAAGGCTTCCCAAGATACTCCTCTCAGCATCTGGTTTTTATCATCAGGAACTTTTGCGAGATGTAGCTATTAAAATAATAATAAATACATATACAGTCTTATATTTTATAAGGGATATATAAGTAACATATTTTTGTGAAACAGGGATTTATATAAAGGTATGTTAAAATTTAATTTATAAATGTTAATTTAATTTCATTACGTAGTTTCAATATTAAATAAAGATTTTGTCAATAGCTATATTACACACGCTCTATTCAGTTTTATTATTTTGAAAATTTATTTTCAATTATTTTTCTAATGCCTCATATATTGAAAAATATACTTCGTGAGATTGTTTTTGAGGTTTATCTCTATTAAATTACTTTTTATATTGACAATAACAATTTTAAATGTATCGCTAAATTTTTTAACAAATTTGAGTTATATATATATCACTGGATACGAAATTATTTTTTTTATTTAAAAATGTATGTTTCATTTGAAAAAATGCTTTGTTAGCTAGCAATATTAAATATAATGTTAAGGTGAGCAAAACCCGGTATAACGCGAAATGACTTTAAAAACCTGTCATGTTTTTTTATCATACTACAAATTAATGCAACAATTAACGTAAATACATAATAGTTTCATTTCAGATGAAATTAATTAATCAATTTTCGAAAAGAGTAATAATGCCTATCATTGAAGTTGAAGTTTTGCTTGATTTTTTCAGTATTACGAAAATCTGTATAGAAAGTCAGCGACTCGAATAATACAAAGCATTCCTAATCTCAAAAGAGACTCAGACATGATTCCGCTTCTATTCTTGAGAAATATTCAAAATTAGAAATCTGCTTCTAATTTGAAGGAACGATTTTTATTTTATTTTAAATCTTAAACTAAACTACGAGCAGTATAATATATAATCCAATATTCGAATCTGGTCATAAACCTCACAAAACTATTATCAAGTATCATTTTGATATCGGTTGTTTGGCTTACACCACAGCGATACCAAGTATCGTCTGCTCACGATAACGGTTTATTGACCACGTTTACATGCTGACAGAGGACGTAAAACCGTTGATCCAGATACTGACTTCTTTTTAAATTAGAAGGGACGACCAAACATTGAAAACTTAAGTTTAAATATTTATATATTTAAAATTTATCTAATACCTAATTAAATACACCGTTTCTTCGCGGCTAGATAGAGCGCCACACTCATCTGTCCTGACACACAATTCTCGCTACATTCACATTCATACATCTTCCACGTCTATTATTGAAGCTTATAAAAGTACCGTCAACCAGAATCTGGTTTACCTGGTGATACCAAGTCTTTCATACTATTCTCACCTCATTTCTCCGTTGTATATGACCAAATCATCCAAGCAATCATTATTTATTCACATTCACTATGCTAAGATCAGCTTTACATTCTCTTCTAATTTTTTCATTTTTTACTCTAACATAAATAGATTTGCCACGTATATGCCTAAGCGATCATATTTCCACTGTATTCTGTCTACTTTCGTTCCTATTTTGTCGAATTTAATGTAAGAAAATAACATATTAATTTAATTAATGAATTTAATGTAATAAAATAACAAAACGCAATCTTAAAACTATTTAAAAAAAAATTAACTTCACATCCACGATCCGATTTAAAGGAAACTAGGAGCAAAACCTTAGGATACTTTTTAGTGCCAAACATGCACACCAAAATTGGTCAACGAAGTTTCGTGTTTTGTGCACCGCGTATATTTAATAAATTGCCACTAGACCTTAAAAGATTTAATTAAACGATCATCATTAATTAAAAATAACAAAGTGGTTGCTTGATATGGGTAGAAAGCAAAATGAAATTAATTTAACATTTGTTCTAATATAACTACCTGCACAATTTGTCTCCAACTATATAATAGACCAATATTCATTTTTATAACTTTCGTACAACTATACAGGTTATATCTTTAGAACAGACCACGTCTAGTAAAGTAATTACCTTAATTTGAAATGTATTATTTTATGCTAAAGAAATAAATATGAAGAAGAATAACGAGATACATAATTCAAATAAGTTAATCTAAAACACACGATTATTTTATTAGTAAAGATGATACTTCGTTTCATTTTAAATTCCTACCAAGATTTATATTAGCCCTTATACCTTGTAAAAAAAAATCTATTATCTTATATTAAACTATTCTCCCTAATGCAATATAATAATATTATTTATGGACTCCATTGAGGAGTATAATATCATTAGACCGCAGAATACCGTTAGTAACGTGGGGTCAAAGCCTTCGCCGTCTGAAGCATTTTTCTCAGCTCAGTGGTCCACAACGTATGATATCAAAGCTGTCAAAACACACCAGACTCTCAAGCTTTGAAAACTGAAAACTACTTTATTAGACGATAAATGTTTCCATTATATTTTCTTTTTTTAAAAAATGTTATTAAATTAGTAATAACATTATGTTTTATAGCTAAATCTTATTACGGAACTATAAAAATATTTATATATAATAACTTATACAACCGGGGCTTTATGGAGAAACAAAGAAAAGTGTAATCCATGTTTATAATACAAATAAAAGTGATATCTTACAAAAATAAATAAACATTCAAATAACTTTAGAACGATAGCTCACCTTAACACAGGATTATCTTAGTGAGTGGGCATTATCAATAATTGTTAAAATATTGTTAAAAGAGAAGAAAAAAATATATATAACAATAATAATCTGTTAAAATTTAACAATCGGTTAATTGAATAAAAATAAGCGTTTTTATGATTCAATTTAATTAAAATTATTATATGCTTATAGTACAATGTCTCAAGACAGACTGATTCTTGATAGATATAATTCTCTACCCTTGTTGTAGTCATCGACCTCTAGAAGATCTTTGTAGCCCAAAATAGTAAAATAAGTCATGTTAATAAGACAGAAAAGATTGAGTTGGGGATTGTAATTTTTGAATGTTTTGGTTAATTTGACACGGTTGCTTAAAATCCCACAATCTTAAGAGTGTACTTTCATTTTCCCAGTTTGAAATTCGAGAAATTCTACATGAATTACATATTTTTTTAAGACAAAACTAATAGTAAAACTTCTTCGGTTCTTGCTTAAGTACTAAAGGACGTTATTTGTTACGTAAATCTTGCTAGAGAGGAAAGAGATGACAATAAAATTGTTGATTTTCTCGCATTCGAGACAAGTGCCAAAAATAACTTGTATCCAGAGTGTTTTCCGTGTTTTTTCACATTAATATTATGGAATGAAATAAAATGTCTCTTATTATTTGAATTAATCCATCTAAAATAAAATAATTTTTTAAAGTACTATGTACTAATTTTAAGAAAATATATTTCGTATATGCATGAATTTTCCATATTAAGGCAATTTTGTGGCACACGTAAAATAAATTTCAGTTTATTAGTTATAAATTAGTATAAAAGTCTTATCTAAGCTTAAAATTTTATAATCTAGTGTTTAACTTCTGATTTAAACTATTAATAAAAAAAAACACGTTTTCTTAAAAAACACGAAAATATGAATTGTTATTGAAATGGAAGCCTTAAGAAATAAATTTCTTGTAGCACTTAAAAATTCCCGTCGGTGTCCTTTTCACCAGCTTGCGTGAAATTTGTTTAAGAATGTGAAAAGCATTTATAACATGAACAAAAAAACAATTTCTCGCCTGTTATTCGCAGCACCCACGAGCATTCCATTCCATTGTCTAAGCGTATCGCACATACATTTTTGTTCCACCACCTTTTCACCATCGCCATCTGATTGCTGACGTGTCTCGTGATCTCGTCTGCAGACTGTCATCGCAAATTACAAGTGGAACATAAAAGGGTCATTCATGATAGAGAATTCTAGTTTAACATTAAAGCATAATATAGAAACGTTTTAAGACAATTAGGGTAATAACGCGTTACTGAATACACTGCTTTATTTTTTTAAGGTTTTTGCGAAGATGTATTTTCAGAACATAGTTTTGTAGTATTTTTAATGCAAATTAAATTAATCCACTAGAAAGATATACAGGAAAAATCTATTTATCGAAGAAATATTTAATTGCTACCTGGATTTGAACCTGGACCTCTTCCTATCCGGGGAAAGCGCGTTATTATTACAGTGAATCTCATATACCTTTGAGTAAAATACGCTAGGAGACGCCAGAATTCAAATAATCAATTTTATTAAATTTTGATACAACTTGTATATTTTTAAGGAAAACACATTTTTGTTGCTTAGTTGCATTTTCAGAACATAGTGGTATTTTAATCCCGATAGCAACTAAATATTTTTGTTGATAAATAGATTTTTTTGTATATTTTTCTTGTTGATTAATTTAATTTATATTGCACTTTTTTATTGTTAAAAATTAGAAACATTAATATTAATAAGTGAAAAATTAAAAATAATAGAAATGTTAAAAATTGATGATTGAGGAAATGAAGATATAGAAAGCCATGTACAAAAATGCGTGGGCTCCAAGATAAACTAAATCTAATCACGTGACACGCGACAGTTTTAGGCGTTCATTTGTATGTAAAGAGTGACCCAAATGAGACTGAAGGGTTATTATTGCAGGCGTACTTGATCTTGGGGTAACAATTCCTGCACCATTTGAATTTTAAACGGAAACATTTTAAGATTCAGTGTTTACACGCGTTTTTCTTCGATAAAGACCCCTGATTTTTTTATATGGTGGTATGTCTATCTATGCGGTGTGAAGGTCAACGTTTTTTTCGACAGGTGGAAGGCTCGTCGGAAGCGGATCATTACCAGTTGGCGCTCCGGGTAGGTAATTATCTCGATCGGGGATCAATCCATCATCAGTGGAGGACCACAACATACATCACCCCAGGTTAGTAGTGATCTGTTTTTCTATGTAGATATTCATATTATCAATAGAAAACCCGGAGATAACCACAACCTATCGAAGGAACTCTCACGCACATTCGGTTTTAAAATTCGTTGAAGGGATATTATACAGATATTCAATTGAGTGGAACAACAACGGGTAGAGTTGGACGGATCGACGCTTACACTCTGCCATTCAACCTTTTCAACTGCTTCAGTGCACATAGATCGATCCTGGAAGATCTGCCACTAAGCCCTGTTCCTCAAAACAGGACGCACAGCTCAAGTATTTTTGTTGAGTTGAGATATTGGACTTTTCAAAAGAATAGAAAAATTCAATACTTTGACACGTTGCTGCTAATTATAAATACCCATTATTTATCTTCAGAAATATTATGTAACTTTCAAAAAGAAAAAGCAAAAATAAATAAAACCAAAAAAGTTTCCGTTCATTTAGGCCACCCTATATTAACGTTAAAATAACTATTAATAATTTATAGTACAACTCCGTTTTTAAACCGAGGCTGTTATGAAGAATATATATAGTTAAATATTGTTACGAAATTTCTTCCTTCGCCTCGGCTTCATGGTCAGGGGGGAGGCATATAGCCTAAATGATTCTTTTGAAATTATTATCCTCAAGTCAAAGGGTTATTAAATGAAATCACAAAAATCCATGGTTTATAATAAAGTTTAATATCTGTGACTTGCATGTATTAATTAAAACAATAAAACTCATTTTACCTACTTATTATTAATAATTCAAATTGAAAAAAATGATAACTATTAATTCAACACTATTTGCGAGCCCATCATGCCAACATGAAGTTAATTGCCAAATTTTGTGTGTGACTCTTGTTTAATATTTACTGCAGGTCCCTCACGTAAGGGATTACCTTTCCGGTGATGTCTTCCACGTGCTGATGATGGTCCTTGAAGTAATTTGTCGCCAATAGATGTGATGCCAGGGTAGAGTGACGAAGTTCGGGATTGACCACCAGACGATGTCCAATTAACTAGGCAAACCGGGACTCTGGACGCGATTTTCTCAATCACAATTTGCGCGTACCGTGTATGATTTGTCTTGGCTTTTTACGGGACCTTGACTTGATCGGATCATGAAACTTGAGTGCTTTCACACAAACGATTAAACGCAGAGAACATCATAGTCTAAGCTTAAACTCGAGGTGCACAGTTTACATTTACCCCGTAATTACAAATTACAGAGACGATCCTAATTTCGTTTTCTAACTGAAAATTAGATCGCATTTACGGAGCGATCTCTCCCGGTTGAGCTTGGTGGAAAGACTGCCACATGAAGGTGATGCATCCCTTATGGTGCATTTCACTACGTGCCGAAAATCGTGTACGCCGGATTTTATTGGCGTTCCCACGCCGCCTTAGGGGTCTAAAAATACCGACTTTTATGGCTGGTTCATCCCTTACTTTAACTAAGTGCTTTTACAACCTTGAACACCAAAATATTGTTTTGGGTGATTTTGCATTTTAACATCATCCCCAAAACCACGAAAAAAAAATTAAATCTTCCTAGTAGTAAACTTAATTTTTTTTTTTTTATGAACAAATTTAACAAAAGACTTGACCCTTATGACTGAAGCTCGGAGTAGGCAATTATGCTGGCATGGCTGAACAGAATGGCAATTTACACATCATAAAAAATACATAGTACATGTGAAATAAATACATAAACAAAGCATACAATGTGAACCGTTTACAATAGAGCTTCTTCTATAACATTAAGCTGATATGAAGTTTCACCATCACTGACTCTACATATGTTGGTCTATTGGCACTGACCTTGCAAGAATGCCCATTCACTGCACTTTTGTAAATATTATTGATGTCTCGATGGTGATGGTTGGCCTGCACGAGGGCAAGGCGATCGTTGGGTGGATATGATATTCTTGTCGAAGCTCCATGGATTCAAGCAAATTCAAGAAACTGTCAATACACATTTGGCAATAATGGTTTAGAATATCTGGCATGATGGACGGGCTTAATTATCTTATCGAATATACATAAATTTTAACATAAATACACAGATTAAATTTTAACATCTGATTCTTATTATTATTTTTTTTATTTTTTATACATACATATTTAGACATCATGCAAGTCACCGTATAACAGATTTACCTTATAACTACTTTATTATGTTATCAAATAAACTAAATTCGCACATGAAAATAATCCGATGGTCCTGAATTGACCTACAATCACTGGTTTGCGCAGTGAAGTAACTAGTCGAGATATTCCAGCACGAATCTATCTACATTACATAACATTTGTTTACATACTAGAAATGTTTTGGTTTATACCATAATTTTTGTGCCTATTAGTTTTACTACAAGTAACCACTCTATTGGTTGGTCCACACTCGTCGCAGAGCGGGAAACTGCCTTATAGTTAACTAACCATTCATTACATGGTTACACAATTTCACCATAACTTTATCATTTATTACCTATATATATACATACAACATTACCGATGAATATTCATCAAGTCTTCAAGTGATCTCTATGTTGATCGGTCCATACTCGCACAGAGCAGGAAACTAGCTTGAATTTAATGAATGATACAGTTTTAGTCGATCAAAATCATTCGACTGATATAATGGAATCGCAGCTTAACAATAACAATAAAAACTAACTAAACTAGAAGCGAGCAACTGAATGCGTATCATTAAGTCTTCAAGTGATCTCTATGTTGATCGGTCCATACTCGCACAGAGCAGGAAACTAGCTTGAACTTAATAAATGACACAGTTTTATTCGATCAAAATCATTCGACTGACATAATAGAATTGCAGCTTAACAATAACAATAAAAACTAACTAAATAAGAACATAAAATTCTATCTAGGTGTTAAACTTAAATAAACTTAACCTGAACTACGACGAGTAATGTATAGCAAGAGACATATCTATATATAATATATTACAAAAACTAACATTATCCTACACATGATATATATACACGTTATGTAAATAGGTCTTTGATAATCTACATCCTTTGTTTGGGACTTTTAAAAACGAAATCTCAGGCTGAAATTTTAACTAATTATTAAATTACTCGTGATCGACGGCGTCTGTTGGCTCTTTCTTTGCCTACTTACGCTGTCATACAGAGAAGCTTTGGACAGAAACCATCACACATGAATGAATTACGAAAATTAAACAATTAGGGCACCTCACTGTCGGCGTGTACTCCTAAAGTGAATTGCCCCATATAAATTAAATATGTACAAAATAATAGCGGCTGAGATGTTAGTGCGCTTGCCTAATCTATTTCCTTTGATTCGCAGATTTTTACTGCTCGGAGGGAACAAAAATGGAATGAAAGTGAATACTACTCCGGTTGAAATATTCTAAAGCCGTTCCAACACAGCTAATAACAAATTATTCACCCGCCTGTCCTCATGGTGACTTAATACAGTCGCAACTCGCGAGAAAGATTGGGCGAGAGTGCACAAAATGAATCTCAGGTCTGAGTTCCATACCGCGTGGCCAAACAGACCATGTGTCCCACATGTCCATATTCCACGTTTCTAACGAAGCTCATGGCCGCGTTTCATATCAGACTATGTATTCCACATGTCCGTATTCCAAGTTTCTAACGAAGCCCATGGCCGCGTTCATATCAGACTATGTATTCCACATGTCCATATTCCAAGTTTCTAATGAAGCCCATGGCCGCGTTCATATCAGACTATGTATTCCACATGTCCATATCCCATTTTGAATGATTCCTCTTGTCCAGATCCGGGCCAAGATGAAACTCATCTAACCTCTATAATATGTTAGTGCCACCGATACATGGCAACCACCGTGATTTACGCCTATGGACACCTCTCATGTGGTTTTACAGGTTACATTAACAACTAGCACTAAAGAAACAATTTTAAACTATTCAAAATAAATATACTACATATCTATAAGATATTATTTTCAAATTATAACCGTTTGACTTGATACCTATAGGTTGAAAAACACGATATTATAAATTTTTTTTTTTTTTTTAATAATTGCCCCACGTTGGGCGCCATTTTTGTTACGAAATTTCTTCCTTCGCCTCGGCTTCATGGTCAGGGGGGAGGCATATAGCCTAAATGGTTCTTTTGAAATTATTATCCTCAAGTCAAAGGGTTATTAAATGAAATCACAAAAATCCATGGTTTATAATAAAGTTTAATATCTGTGACTTGCATGTATTAATTAAAACAATAAAACTCATTTTACCTACTTATTATTAATAATTCAAATTGAAAAAAATGATAACTATTAATTCAACACTATTTGCGAGCCCATCATGCCAACATGAAGTTAATTGCCAAATTTTGTGTGTGACTCTTGTTTAATATTTACTGCAGGTCCCTCACGTAAGGGATTACCTTTCCGGTGATGTCTTCCACGTGCTGATGATGGTCCTTGAAGTAATTTGTCGCCAATAGATGTGATGCCAGGGTAGAGTGACGAAGTTCGGGATTGACCACCAGACGATGTCCAATTAACTAGGCAAACCGGGACTCTGGACGCGATTTTCTCAATCACAATTTGCGCGTACCGTGTATGATTTGTCTTGGCTTTTTACGGGACCTTGACTTGATCGGATCATGAAACTTGAGTGCTTTCACACAAACGATTAAACGCAGAGAACATCATAGTCTAAGCTTAAACTCGAGGTGCACAGTTTACATTTACCCCGTAATTACAAATTACAGAGACGATCCTAATTTCGTTTTCTAACTGAAAATTAGATCGCATTTACGGAGCGATCTCTCCCGGTTGAGCTTGGTGGAAAGACTGCCACATGAAGGTGATGCATCCCTTATGGTGCATTTCACTACGTGCCGAAAATCGTGTACGCCGGATTTTATTGGCGTTCCCACGCCGCCTTAGGGGTCTAAAAATACCGACTTTTATGGCTGGTTCATCCCTTACTTTAACTAAGTGCTTTTACAACCTTGAACACCAAAATATTGTTTTGGGTGATTTTGCATTTTAACAATATATTAAATTTTGTTACATGTCTATTATGATATTTTCGTGTATGAAACTGGTAACTCTTCTCATCATCAAAGAAACCCAGCCTGACGCTCGGCGCAGTGACACGAGTCATCTTCAAGGTTTTGTAACCATACGTGTGTTATATATTCCACACGCAAGTACGGTTATACCCTAACTTTTGAGACAGTCTTGAAAATAACACAAAGTGTTCTGAAACGTCGACCTAGGTTTCCTCAAAGAAGTCATCCGCAAACGCGATCTAATCAAAAGAAATATTGGTTCCCCATATATATTATTTTATTAAAGAATTTTGATAGTGTAAACATAATATAACTAACATAATAAATATTTAACATGTGATACTATTTATGAAAATCCACAGAAATGTTTAGGTACATAAGTACATTCAGGTGCAGAAGATAAATAAAAAGAAAAAATATGGGAGAAAGGGTGGGGGGGTTGCAACTATTATTGCAGTAAAGGGAGAGCCAGATGTGTTTATAGGTAGAATGATTAGCCAAAATTGAGATTATGTTGGTTCATAAAAATAACTCTTTAAGGGTAGTAAGGCTAATGTTTAAAGTTTAAAAAGTCAATTTCTGTAAATTTCTCATTATGATATTTGCATGACCGGTAAATGAATAAATTTTTTATGTAAGATGTTCTACTTCTAATGTGGAAGAGAGCGGATTGCCGGGTCGATTCAGATGGTATGTGGAGAGATATTAATTCTAATTGGCTGAGACAGTCAATATGACCTTGCAGTAGTTTGAAGAGAAGTATTTGGTCAGCACGTGTTCTTTGATAGTCTAGGGTTTTCATATTGTGGAAGTTTGCTGCATCTAAATAGTGGTTGAATGATAGATTATATCTAACATTAAGATATCGAAGAAACCAATTTTGTATTCGTTCTAATCTCGCAATGTATGTAATCTGGCATGGGTTCCAGATTTATGATACGCTCACTAAGTGACTACGAACGAATGCGTAATACAGTATTTTGAAGTGATATAGATTTTGGAGGTGTTTGCAGGTTTGAAGTATAAATCATAGCATTCTATAGGCCTTGGAGGTAATTTGGTCAATATAATTCTTGAAAAGAAGTTTGCTATCGAGAATTATTCCTAGGTCTTTAACATTGCTTTTATTTTTTAGCTGAGAACTGTCTATATTGTGTAAGTAAAATTAATATTGTTAAATTTTCTTGTGAATGTTATTTGAAAACATTTTTTAGCATTCAGAAAGAGTTTGTTCACCTGCCAGTAGGCTGCGGATTTCATGGCAGTCATCTAGAGAGCTCACTTTGGCAAAGATCTTCATATCATCCGCGTAAAGAAGAAAGTTGGCAAAATGAAAGTGTTTATATATCATTAATATATAAAAAAATATATATATATATATATGTTTATATTCAATTTGTAACAATATAAAAATAATTTACTTTGCTTCGCGCGACAACCGCACGCTTGTGACTACAGGCGTAGTTTGTTTTACGTTTCTATGACACAGACGAGCAGAAATAGAGAAATTATCATAATTGTGATATATATATATATATATATGCATTTACATATTTTAACTTTTTTAACTCAAATCAAGTTAAAAAAATGTTTTAATATGCTGACTTGTTGCTAATTGGACTGAACGGGTGCCTGAATTGCAATATCCGATTTAATATCTTAATATTATAAGTATTAAAATAATATAACTAAAGAGGAAAATCTCTATGTGCGAGATAATAAAATCCTGATTTTTCGTGGTTTTATAACTATAAACATCGGCCTAGTCAGATGTGAGGACCGTAATCCACTCGTATTTTTGTGGCTTACTCCTACAACCTTATACATACTTGGATATAATTTTATTTTGGTCTTTTCTCTTTCTCCAATTGTTATTAATTTAATATCATTTTAGTTCAGAAGACACTTCCTAGCTAACAAAATACCGTACTGGTGCCAGAAACCTTACTGAATGCTACTAAAATCTCTTTAATCAATTATATAATGAATACTTCTATAATATGTTATTTTACATGTACGGTTATACATACTTTTACAATATTATTAATAACTAGCATTTTATCCATCTCAAGATATAACGCTGGTTGTGGGATCATATGGTAGAATTACATCTATCATCAGAATTTTTAAATACAGAAAAGGCGCTCATTCTTACATATATAAGCATAAACAAGGTGAGGTAAATAACAGTAAAATTTTTCATAAATCGTAAAATATTCTTTATAATTTATTAAGGAAAACACATTCTTATTGTGAAGTTGTAATTATTCAGAACATAGGTTTGTGATATTTTAAATACTAAATTAATGTATTAATTATAAATATATACATATAAAATCAATTTTGTCGAAAAAATTTGTCGGTTTACTCGAAGGTATTTGAGATTCTGTAAAAATAATGTAGATGGCTTTCAAATAATGGAACGACAGGTGTATTAATTTGAAAAATGTAACATATAGGTTCGAAAATTTGTCAAGAAAAATACTGGCGTTATAGCACAAAGGTAGTGCACTTCCCCGGATTGGAAATAGGGATCCAGGTTCGTATCCCGGTGACGCAAAAACAACATTTTTCGACAAAATTGATTTTATATGTATATATTTATAATTAATACATTCATTTAGTATTTAACTTATAATTTATCCCTATACCCGGGTACATCACACGACAGACATACACAGCCAACAAAACTACACAAAAGATTTTGAATAACCATGAAAACATCATACATATGTGATTGTGTGATTATTCCCCATTGGAACATAAACCTACACAAAAAAAACACGTTAAATTACACTTCATATACTCCTACTAATCACAATCATCTCACAATCACTCACTACATCTACTGGGATAAACCTATAAAAAGGTGCAGGATTTAATAGATTAATTTATTACAAATGACGATGACAGCGTTACAGTATTAATGGTCTACCAAATTTCATTTCTAGAAATAATCAAATTATTATAAAAAGCAATAGAGAAAACTCCTCATAAAACAGTCAACCTGAAATTACTTGCAAAAGTTTTTCCGAAAAACTAAATATTATTCGATGTAAGTGTCCTAAGCGTTTTCCTCTCAATTGGGAATCTAAACATCTTTCTATCGTGATTTATTTACCATAGTACATTTTTTGTTCCTTCCGAGAAAATTTTATTTCAAATCTAGCTTTGAAAATATTCCTTTTGTAAATCTGAAAAGTTGCAGATGAGTTCTCTCAAGCTCTCGGAGTTATAAAAAACTATTATATATTAGAGAGTTGACAATAAATTAAATCAGATATTTAAATATTTTTTTATTGTAGAATTTTTTCATTTATGACGTGTTTAAATATAATCTGTAATGTACATATATGTGTAATTTTAAATAAAATATATTTTTATAATATTATAGAATGAACTGTGATGTCAATTTTGCACATATGTAAATAGGTATACAATGCTGATTTCAGTGTTGTTTGATTCCTCGGTAGTGTAGTGAGTAGCATAGCAGCAGTAATTCACCGGGAATTTTTATTTTTATTTAACAATACCTTTGAATATTTTTCGTAACCGAAAATCATATTCGATGTTTAATACATGTTAAACATTTTATAAAAATGAATAATTTTTAAAAATTGACCGCATTGTGCACCTACTTTAATAATCATATTTTTTATAGTCCACATATGTTTTCCACAATTAGGTATATTATTATGGCATTTCCTACATAGGCTTGATCCAGGGAAATTGACTAACGTTTTAAAATAATTTATGATTTTTTTCTTTAAAAAAAAACATAGGGAAGTAAATATTATACATATAATTTAAACTAGAAACTTAAATAATTACGCCTTACATTTTAAAATATTTTCTGTTGTTTCAAGAAAGCTCAGTTAGTTCCTACATATTAAAGATGGGTTTTAATAAAAAAAGACAGTATAAATTTAAATCAGTATAAAAAAACAATACTACCAATAACACAGGCAGCACAAATAAAATTCTTTGTCCTTTCAAATACCTCTGGTATTATAAGCACCGTTTAAAATTTCATTTTCTTATCGAACTTTTATTTTTAAGTTAGTTTTTTCATAAAATATTGAATAAAGGAATGTAAAATTTTATTTCTACAATTTTATGATTTACCAATTAAAATATTGAACATATTAAAACTCTTTAATTGGATCAAACATTTTACAATATAAACATTATATTTTTGGTCGGTTTTGGTTATATAATGCTTTCAAGATATTTATCCCGCTGTAAAGAATGTGTTGTTCCGGATGTTTGTAGGTATTCCATACATTTCATCTTTTACAGTAATAATATTTATATTTTCATTTCACAGAATATTAATTTTCTATAATATCTTCTTAGATTTTAAAATGGCTAAAAAAAATACTCGTTTAATGAAAACAAAACATGTAATGTTTCGAGTTTTATCCAATATATTTTCTTTTTGCCTTTAAAATAAACTGTAATGACGTAAATAACGGCATAAATATATACACCTATATACAGTGTACTGGCTACGTTAGCACAGACGAGATTCTAGTAAAGTAATAATAAAATACAGAAAATTATAATCGGATATGATGCCTACTACTGAAACTCATTTTTTCATTAATATATTAACTAGCGTTTAAAATTCTTCCTAGGGCAGATGCAAAACGCGTAATAGGATGGGGAGCTATTACCTCCAAGATCATCATCATGGCCCGACAATGCTGAACACACCCAGCAAGTACCGATTCATGAAATAAAACTCCCGTCAGCTTTAAAAATACTCGGTACCGACAACATGCAATAATACCAACGCGGCCACCAGAGATAGGAAATCACGAGCTTTACTCTTCTTATCATGTTCTAATCAACACCTCCGATAACAAATCATGCAGTGCTTTCATTATTCAGGTAATTTTCACTACAATAAATTCAGTACAAATAGCAAGTAGTTTATGTTTTAATAAACTGCTGCCTGCCACACTCACATATACACAATATACTCGGCAATGAAACAAAAACGAATCAAAAACGAGCACGAAAGTGGTGGATGAAATATTGGGGTATTTACTACTTACTCTCACACTAATCACGATTTCTAATAAAATAAATCTCAAAAAATTGTTTCCACAACTAAAGTCAGTAAATACATCTGTAGGATAGTAGAAGATACTAGAAGAGGTCTTTACTCAGCAGTCCGACTATTCTCTGTCCACGTATTTCTATACTACAGAGTTAGACGATTTCATCAGTCAAGTGGGTTTAAGTTAAGGTTTTCAAAGACTAAAGTAATTATGAATTGCTTTATTGATTTGACAGATATTTATTTTTTGTAGCTTAGCTAAAGTAAGTCAATATCTATGTCTAACCAGATCAGCACATTTTCATATCTGGAGGCACATCTAATGAAATTATTCGCAAACTAAAATTGGGTTGGAGTGTAATCAAAAAAATGATCGTCCACCGTCTATAACGGAAAGTATTTATAGGGTAACGGTTGTGTGTGTGGCCAGAAGATTGAATGTGTGAAAGCTGGGGACCTATTTATCCCAACTCTCCACTGAGTTTGTATGATGATTATATCGCGAAGTGTGTGTGTAGATCTGTGCGTGGATGTGGCTAAAACAAGTTGGACAAATAAGATAAATTACTAACACAGTTGATAGGCGCCTATTGCGGATAGATGTACAATAACAGGTTATATATGAGCAGTGATGCCGTGAAGCGTCTGCTGGTGAACTGTTTGGGAAGCTGGTCACGATATAAGTGAAGTCAGCACCAGGTGTACTTTTAAGGTAGATGAAAGCTTATTGTTTCCATCCACGCATATTCAGGATGCGTGCAGATTATGGAAATGATATCCCCGTGCATGTTCAACCAATGGATATGTTCAGCTGCGAAACATGGACTATGAACAAAAGAAAGATCCAAAAACTTCAAGAAACGCTAAAGAGCATGAAAAGATTTAAGCATCACACGAAGGAACAGGAAAATAAAGATGTGAATAAGAGATCAAACAAGAGTAGTTGATATAACAAAATATGCCAAGAAACTAAAATGGTGATAAGCAGACCATTGTGACGTTTGAATTCACGCGGTAAGCCGCAGCTACCTATTCAACTGATATGAGCCTAAGCAGTGATTGGCTGGGGAACAGACAAATGACGACTGAGGAAAAAGGTGCGCGGCCGTTTTTGGCCGGGCAAGTAAAATGGCGACAGTTAGCATCGGAGTTTGATTTTTATTACGCGAAAGATCAAAAGATAGTGGACCTTAATCTACCCACAAAATGCCAAGGAGACTCTCAGCGGGAACATCCGAAAGGCAGAGAGCTAAACGTTGAGAGGTCGAAGAGCACAACTCACCCCGTGAAGGAAGATGGGGCCTTGGAAACTCGAGCAGGGAGATGATTTTGACCCTGCATGACAGCTACACATGACAGTCATAGATCGGAATAGAATCTGATGGTGATGAAGAAGCAAAAATAGAAGAGAAAGTTAGCTTTATGAAGGAAACAAAAAGCATCCTCTTTAATGCTCTAAATGCCAAAAATTTGTATAACGCAATACACCTTGTTTTGTGTGTATTGAATTTAATAGCAGTTATTCTTTTGAATAATGTATATATATATTTTAAAACAAATTATCTCTATTTGTACCCTTAATACTTTTAAAAAGTGATTTTTGTTACTTTAATGAGAAGACTTTATTTAATTTTTGTATTTTTTGTAAAAGAAATAAATGTTAATTAACAAATATACTTGTTTTTACTTTTCAAAACCTTCTGATTTACCATAAATTTAAAAAGTAAATTGGTGTCCCTCCTGACCCCATTCAACTACTGTGTGATTTTCCCAGTGTGTCTAATTTAGAGTTAATCATCACGCCATTCTTCCAGGTATATTGTATAAAATGTATCTAATTTCAAGCAGAGAAGTATTCCTTTCTACTAGAAATGTTTAACTTCTTACACACGCGTGTCTGTTCTTTAAAGAATAAGATTTGTTTTATTTGGTCAAGCCAATAGAATTATATTTTATATCTTTGATGTAACGACTTTGTGGTGATGTTTGTTAGACATTGTAGGCAAACAATAAAATTCAACGTCATAGCACTTAATTCCGCTGGAGTTAAAACCAACCGAGTTCAGAGCGACAAATTTGTCTTCAGAATAAACTTAGTACTGCCATACATACAACACAATACGAACTGGGTTCAGGGCAACTATACATACTATAAAAAATATATAACATCGTGAATAGTTTTAGAGAATCTTTTTTTTTAAATTAACATTATAACGACACAACCACTCGTTATTAAACTGGTTAAGTTCGATGTGGGTGGATCAGAAAATCGCAAATCAAGTATTTCTAAACATATTTAAAACAATCCAGTATTGTGTTTGAATAGAGAGATTAAATACTCTATATTGTACATTCCCTGTAGCGAATTTTTAAAATATCATTAAATCACAAAATATTGCCTTTCAGGTAGTCAAATTATTTTTCCAATTTAATATTTTGATAATATTTAAATATTATTTACATTACTCTCTTAATATTTTTTTATTATATTTTCCACCTCTTATACTTTTGTTTATTATTTAATTTATATTTTGTCTTCACTTCTCTTCTGTTTTCATTAAAATATAGACCTACATAGGATATTATTTAAATAACTTTCTGCCTACGTATTTTAGACAAAGGTATTAATTACCTACCTTATAGTACAATAGCAATACGGTGTTCAATTTTAATACTTAAATAATAAAGAAATTTAAATTTCTAAAAAGCTATCACAATTTTTATTGCAAACAAATAAATTGAACGTTTGATGCAACATTTTGAAATAACTGCAACATGTAAGTTTGAAAATTTGTCAACTATTTACAAAGCTGACGTTGTGTAATTGGACAAACGCACTTCCCGGGATACGAAAAGATTCTGGTTCAAATCCCAATGGCAGCTAAATATATGTTTACGGTAAATTGAGTTTATCTGTGTGTATTATCTTTCTAATTGATGCATTTAATTCGTATAAAAAACATTACATTTAAAAGTAAAATTCACAAAAAATATTGGGATTTTGTAAATAACAACCTGTTAATGTCACGGTTTTATTTTTTATTTATTTTTTTAAGTCATTAGAGGACCTTTTTAATAATTACATTTTATTTGAGTTTTCAATGTTTCTGTTTTCATCAATGAGCAGAATACGAAAACAGAAAACAGAACAACGAATGAAATATAATTTGTGTACTGAAACCCTTAGAAACATTGCAATTTTATTATACACGATTATCAAATATGAGGAATCCATATACTTTTTCCATTTTATGTCAGTCATCAGACATACTCCAGCAATGAATGTGTTATTTACGATATATTTATTATTCACTGGTGTCTAAAAGCATATTGTGACGTTATGGATGCAAGTGTCCACGTGTTAATCCAACGTCAGTTAATAAAATATCATGTAAATATAAATTAAATATATTATATAAAAATATTGTTGTTGCTGCCGGGATTCGAACCTGGATCTCTTCCAATCCGGGGGACGTGCATTAACTGATTATGCAACAGGACACAGTGCATTGACGACAAATTTTCGAATCTATATGTTACACTTTTCAAATTGATACAACTATCGTTCCATTATTTGAAAGCCATCTTCTTTATTTTTTACGGAATCTCAAATACCTTTGAGTAATCCGATAGGATACGCCAGAATTAATAATTAATTTTTATTAAATTTTAGTAAATGTAATACATTAATACAATTGATTTTATACTTTCTATTAAGCTGCCAATGAGAAACCAGCATATTGGCTAATCATAGCACGGTGCGAAGAAACAGAGCGGAACTGTCACTTTTTGGAGCGGATCGAGACGAGAGGTGATAGAAGAAGCAGAGTCGGCCGCCATGTGGAGGAATAAGCGGAAGATGGGTGGACATGGGTGATAAGGGCCACGACTGGAGAAACCAGGCATTCTTGGCCATTATTGGTGAGATGGCGGCGTGTTTTTGTGCCAGTAAGAAAGTGTAGTGGAAACTTGAAACATGAGAACAGAGACGTAAAATTGTAAATGTTAAGATGAATATGGGTGGGTTGTTAATGTTCAATTATAGTTTGTATAGTGATAAAAATTTGTTATTATTGTACATCCAACCTCCCTTACAGAAGACGGAGACTCGTATAGCGGCCCATGGACTTCACTCGATGAGAACCCACGTACCTTACAAGAGCCGATATAGCTAGCTGGTGACGTGAAGCTCGAGCCCTGGCGTTCGATCCACGGTATGTATAGGAAGCTCGGATGACAATATGTTTTTATTTTATATTATTAATTATTAAATATACATTTCATACGATTTTTGCCCACCTCACTAAATCAGAATCCGTATCGAGGTGGGCAGTGCTGTACTCTTGTATCGTTTGCAGTGAGTTAATATAATAACAGAGACAGTAGTCTAGTAAAGATACCTCCTGCATCTCCACAGTCAACTAATAAGTGTGTTATATTATTATATGTTCACTTCTAACGTATAAAAAATTTATGTCAAATAAATAAATAAAAAATATTTTCGTAGAAAGCAATCACTTTGTATTTTTCCCTCCCTTAATGTTCCGCCTATCTGTATATGTATTCTGTCCTTCTCTTTCGCATATAATTTTATATTCTACCTCCCTCTTTATGTATATATAAGTGAACTCTTTTTGTATTTATGATCAGTTTTAATTAGCCTTGATGAAGCCTGAAATAAGCGAAACCGGTTGACGTATAATAAATTTCATGGTTTCATACAAAGTGATTGTTATTTTATTTAATATAAATAATAAATAATCCAACATATACTACTATTCGTAACATAGTTTTTATACCTTTACTTGATAAACTTTTATAAAATTTTCTAACGCCTGTTTTAAACCCAGTTTCGTTGCACATTTTATCCGGAATACCTCCGTATAATAATATTTTGTATTTAAGTATGTTAGATTTATTTAGTGTGATGGAACAACATTATTTAAAATGTTAATCGTGCCCTCATATTTATTTGTGTAACATAACATTAATACGGAAATAAAATCATCACGATGACCGCAATTTAGCAGTATTTCATTTAATATAATTTTATCTTTTTACGTCTAAATAATATAAGGATTATCTTTATAATTAATCATGTCAGACGGACTTAGACCTACATAAAATAGCGATCTCCCTCAGATTGAACTCCGCAGTATGCAGGTTAAATTTTCTTTCCAAAATCCGCTTGAAAAGTTTTTGAATTAAACCACCCGGCGGTGGTGGCGCTCCAGCGTTTTTAATATCACCAAAAAAGCATAATTCCTACGTTCATTTACCGAGAATCGTAAATAGCGTCGAGAACAGCCCATAAATTTGTTTGATACACACGCAAGTTTTTGTTCCATCCAAGGGCTGAGATCCGAGACGATAAGGTGAGGGAAGAAACGGGCTTCCGGTTTCTGAAGGTTCGGGGCTGGCCCCGACGGGGCGTGGGCGGCGGGGCCGTGGAGGCGAAATACGAAGGGTGCGGGCCTACATTTATTTTTGATTCGGTTGATTCAGTTTATTTTTAAGATTTTAATATTATTCTTGAGGGGTTGTGTTCAACGAATATTTTGAATCTGTTCAGAATTTAATGAATGAAAACACAGATTTACATTTGATACTGCTTGGAAAAAAATTTGTTACCATCGCTGCGTGACGGTAATATTTTATTTTATTTTCAATAGAGATGCGTACACGGAATACGTGTACGTGTCATCTTCATAGTATAAGCATTTATCATACTTGTGCTATACAAATAAGGCTAACTTTCTGTTCTCCTAGAGTGAGATCCTGGATCATTAGGTGAGTATCTTAACCACAGGACATCGATGTGCTATTAAGTGATACTTGTCACTGGCTCGTTCCACGTTGAAGTAGGTATACAAAATAATCAATTTTAATTGTTTGCTTAATATTGCCTATTTGCGCAAAAATTACGGTCTAATACGTGATAACCAAATAGAAGAATGGAAGAGTTTAAAGAACCTGGAAGTTTGGGAATCGTATACTGCCCCAGATTTATTTTATTTATTTATTTATTTATTTATTAGTAACTATATAATACATATAAAAATTTGTTTGGACTGTGCCCGTCTCACTAGAGAATTATGTGTCTTATCTTGAGGAAGATGATTATTATCTTGAGGAAGATGAAAATAAGAAGACTGCAGTGGGCGGGACATGTAGCGAGAGCAGATGAATACCGTAACACGCACAAAACCCTTATACATAAGTCGATAAGACAGCCCTGCAAGAGGGAGATGGGTACCCGGCAGACTGGATCACGGAGGCGATGTAAAGGAATGTACGGCGTTCAGTTGTGACTGCGGTCGTGGAATTCCAAGTCCCGTGAGACGGTTAAAGATAAAAATAATGTTACCTACTTATATAATGCTTAAATTAATGTGAAATATTAGACTTAATAATATATTTTAAAAATTGTGCACTAATATCCCTTTGTAAGGAAAATATTTCTTATATACAAAGGTAAATCATTTACTGTGTGTACATAATTATAATATTGTAATAAATAAAATAAAATATTAAACAAACATCAAATATATTCTCTGAATCTTTTACGTAGTTGTCTATGTTATTCTAAAAACGTCAGACGAAGAGGTTGAACATTTACGGCAGAACATCCCAAAAATTTACTATTTATAATTTATAGAATACTTTCGGAAATCTAACATTCAGTTTATAATTATCTTAAAGAATACAGTATAGGTGAGGATTTATTACATGTACAGAAAAAAATATCTATTTTACTAACATATTTTAAAATGCACAAGTTGAAAAAAAGCAGTATGCTCATGAGTAAATGACAATTTATAGAGTAAAATTAAAATACGGCCGGGGAATTAATGAACAAATATAATCAAAAGATTTGTATAATTCTATAATTCCCAGACAATAATAACACTTAAATAATCTTTCATTAGAAATAATAATAGCTATCGTCCATTTATCATATTATTCTGTCACTAGAAGGCATATATGTATGAATCAATAACCCAATAAAGGAAATAATAATACGATAATAACAAAAGACGATTAATAAATGTGAGCATAAGCTAAAGAATCGACACCATTTGCTATTTTTATCATCGCGTGGAATTTTTTGTTTATGTTATCAAGGCTATTAGATGAGAATAAAATTTATTCTGGCTAATTCTTGGCTGATCTTGAAACCCACACGCTTCTGTCTTGAGCGGTAGTTTTAATAACTTGTTAATTCTCCTTAACTCAGTTTATATTTTTAACGGTATTTAATATATTTTTAACGGTGTTTCTATTTTATTTCTCAACCACATAAAACTGTATTACGTATTATGTTTTTTCCCTATTTGTATTAAAATGTTTAAATATTGTATCTTAATGTTATTTTGACTACCAGGATCATTAACAATCTGTGTATAAAAAAATATTATTTCAGTCATTAGATGTACCAAACCTACTTCAAATAATTATTTATATATTTTTTATGAACAATCCTTCTAAAAGTATTGTGTGTTATGCGGCAATAGATTTATTAACGAAACTCTTACAAGGAACAGTTATTTAACCTTTACCATACCGTGATATAAAATACCCATATGCAGCCATGCTGTCAACTCGTGTTACCGTGAGGATTTTTTACATTTTTAATGTAAAGAAAGCTTTCATTAGTTTAAATGGCTTTAAAATTATTAATCTTATAAACTTACTCTAAATATTGAACATTAATTACGAAAATCGCATCAATATCCTAATACAATTCGGAGCTGTATAATACTACCTTTTTCTTATCTCGCTTCATTAAATTAGTGAGAAAAAGAGATTATTTTTATTGTTAAATTAATGTCCCTCCCTCTATTTGTATTTGTTTTACCACAAATGGTATTTTCCCCAGAATATTAATTTTACAACTTTTGAATTGAAAAATGATTATTTTTGTAGCTTTATACAACTGATTTTTCACTAGTCAGTTCTAAGTATTAACATTTTTCTTATGTTTAACTAAAATGTGTTTTTTTTCCGTATATTAATCCGAAAAATTACAGTTTTAATTGAGGTGGTAGATCTATGTAACTGCATGGTTTTGGTAGGGTTAAAATACTACAAAGAGGTTGACGGATTTATACATTTAAACGCTTTCATATCAAAACATGGAGGATATGGAAATGGAATGAAGGAAAACGAATTGGAATGGCAAAATTAGCTATGACCAGTTTGATGGAGATATTGAGAAATCGGTTCATTCTAAAGTTAAGCGTTCATGCGAATATGCTGTCACGGTGTTTCTACCGATGCAGTAAGGCGGTGAAGAGGATCCTGTTTAAATCCTTCTTCACCAGCATGTACACCTGCGAGCTCTGACCGAAATACAAGCAAGTGAGGTACAACCATCTCCAAATTGAGTACAACTCATACATAATACTATTCGGGTTAACGCGTTATTGTAGCGCATCTACATTATTTTCCGAAGGCCATGTATATGGATTCATTCCGCTTCTGAGACAACGAATTGCTGGGGTAAAGCTACCGCTGGAGCTCAGCACCAACTCTCTAATGCAAGCGGCGCTCTCATAGAAACCTGGATTCCTGACCAGGGAACGGCAACGACTATAGAATAGCTGCCGATACAGTAATAGCCGTGACTGAAATATGGCATTTATATTTTGTTTTATATATACATCTGTAAACTCACTTACATTTTTTTTGCTTTTCTTTTCATAAAATAAATATTATTTTGTTATTTAAATGTATTCTATTATATGTAAGTATTATCTTTATGGCAAATTGGGTCTTCATAAAAGAAACCCGATCACGTTGGAATAAACGGATTATTATTATTATTATTAAACAAAATCGCGTATGGTTAAATCTATGAAACTCTTAATAGTACAAGCACGGAATGGAAACATATTGGATACCTTCTAGATATAGTGCTGCAGGCGTATACCGTGTATTTCATCGACCGCGAGACACAAATGCTTCTAATCTTCAGCAGTTGAGGATTATTCGAGAAATTAGTGATCAGGGATGTTTGAGGGAAGGCGAGCAAGAGGACCTGCAAGATGGATAGACCAAATAAAGAAGTTAGTAGGGTTCTTTTTAAACGCTTTGATGAACACAGCTTAAAACCGGGAAGAATGGAAACGTTTCAGACATACCAGGGAACATGATGCTTAGCATTGAGGATTATTGAGATTATGCCTAAATATGAATATAAAAGTATTATTTTTTAATTATTATCAATGTTTATTTAAATATTATATAATATATTTATTTATTTATTTAATTCTTAATATAGTGCATACTTAAATATTTTTATTTATTATCTTAGTTTTATTAACCACAATTGAGTTTAAAAAACATCTACCGGTTTCGGAAAACACCTTTTCCTTCTTCAGGATATCATAACTAACTAAGATAATAAAACTAAGATAATAAATAAAAAATATTAATTTTAACCACCAAGTTCATATTGCTAATTTTAAAAGTATTAAATATTTTTATATATGCTCTAATATATACAAGATTATAGTATTTTCTTTAACTAAAACTTATCTTTTATATATTTAGTCAGTTTCATTTTAAATCTATTCAATTTCTCTTCCTTTCTTATATTTTCTGGCATTTCATTAAAAAATTTCATCGCACTATACATCGTCGATTTATGAGATTTAGCCTTGTACTGAATGGCAGTCTCAGTCTATCCCTTCCCATTGTACGATGCTCGTGCTCATGTTGATTTGCATCAATTTTTCGTGTGAATTCCGCTGATATTTTCTTATTGATGATTTTGTAAATAAATACCATAGTATTAAAATATATTTTCTGTTTAAAGGTTATCATATTCAGATCTTTCAGTATGTCTATTTTTTCTGAGTGTTATTCTCAAAGCTTTATTTTGCAACACTGACAATTGTTGTTTTTCTTCTTTGTTAGCCAAAAACAATACATGACCTTATTTATTTATATTATATAATACATTAAAGTTATGAAATATTTATGTCAAAGAAAACTAAGTAAATTATAAATAAATAAAAAGTTCACACATATATATAAATATTACATACATTAATACTTCAGTGACGGTCATTATTGTATCTGTTGCTATTCTGTAGTCGTTGCCATTCTCTGGTCAAGGAATCAGTTTTCCATGAGAGCGCCCTTTGCACCAGAGAGTTGGTGCTGAGCTTCAGCCGCATCTTAACGTCCGCAACTCGATGTCTCAGAAACGGAACGAATCCATGTATATGGACTTTGGCAAACATTGTAGTCAATCCGAACAGTATTCTGTATGAGTTGTCTGAATTCGGAGACGGTTGTACGTCACCTGCATGTATTTCGACCAGAGCTCACAGGTATACATAAAATTGACATATCTTCTAGTAAAAATTTATATATCCTGCGAACAAGTTCTGTTTTACCGTAACTTTTTGAGGCAACGGTGGTGTTACCATACTGAAATATCGACCTTGAAAACACTTTATAAAAATTGCTAAGAGTATCTTTTAACGGCGGATAACATTGATATTTTATTTATCTTTGTATATAAATATATATATATATATATATATATATATATATATATATATATATATATATATATATATATATGTATATATATATGAAATTGACGTCTCTTCTAGTTGAGTACTCAACTCTAGATTTATCTCTTCGAATAAGTTTGATTTTACTGTAATTTTTTGAGGCAACGTCTTGACAATGGCACGTATTACCGTGCCGAAGCTTCGGCCTAGGAAACTATCTGCAATAATTTTGATATGTTCACAACAAATATGCAAATGCAGACGATGGATTTATAATACATAGTTGTAGAATAAATTTCTGGAATAACTTGAAAATTTAATTAAAGTGATAGATAGCGTGTAGTAAGTAATTGTAAATTAGAATACTTTATATGATTTTATATAGATTTAAACTGAAATTCTATATTTTTCAGAGGGTAATTTTCAGAAAATTTCGATAATCAAAACCATCTGTGTTATAATCTGTTTGGGATGTATAATTGTTTTGTAGATATGACAATTCCCATAGTTCTTATCAAACTTCAATTAAACTTTACTGAAATATTAATCTGATAAATTTCTCGGCTACGTTTGTTAACCAGCCTAATCTGTTTTCATGTTTTAAATTGGCATATGTATAACAACTTAACAAATTCGTAACTCGGTTAATATAAGATATAGAATAAAGTAAAAATCTCATTTACACACAGACAAAGCCAACCAAATTCTTGAAGTCAATGCCGGAAGGGATTTTTATGTAATATTATTGGATCTGAGAATTAAAGGTCAAAGATCACAAACAAAAGCTCATTAATTTCGATAGAACAATGTTTTGTGTATTAATATCACAACAAGACATCGAACAATACAATCAAACAATGGCTCCGACTGGGCAGGAACATCTTAAAGCTTAAATTCTGGAAATAAAGATTTGAATCTTGAAAATTTAATATCTTTCATCGCACGAGGATTAATATGGAAACTTTCGTTTAATTCAAGCAACAGGCTGTAATTTTGAGTGACTCCGAAACAGGGCCACGGGAACCCCGACCCGAGTTCCTGGCTATTGTGTGCTATTACTCCCCCTACCTGTATATTTTCTTCAAAAACATCCCTTAAATGCAACCAAAACTGTTTTTTTTTTCAATCTGTTTTCGTGTTGAAAATATTGTTTGAAAGAAAACGTAGGTATAATGTACTTATACAGGGTGTGACATGCCTAGTTCACAATACTTTATGGGTTCAAGGGACATGTTCCTAGTCTCAACCCTGTCAGAGATTTTCATTAAAAAAAATCGTAATTATGCGATTATTTCGATTAATTGAAATATTTTATTGATTCTAATATATATATACAATTAAATACAAAAAAATAATAGTCATCAAATTTCGAACGGCTTGACTATGTGTTATTAGACGATTTAGGACGTGAATCAAATTGAACCGTAACTGTGCAGAATTTGCACATATTCCTTAAACATTTTCGAATCTTAATACAGTCAGGTATCCACCCATAAAATATTGTGGACTAGGTCTGTTGCACTTCCCCGGATTGAAAATAGAGTTCCAGGTTCGTATCCCGGTGACGCAAAAACAATATTTTTCGACAAAATTGATTTTATATGTATATATTTATAATTAATACATTTATTTAGTATTGCAAATATATGTCGTAATGTACAAATAAATTTATGTAAGAAGATACTTAGTCCCTAATGAGAAATAAATCCAAAACCTTGACATTAGGTACTCAATATGTTGTATTATACAGTAGACCGAAAGCCTGTTTACGTGTAATATAATCATGATTTGTTTTAATAAACATCTCGATGATTTTTCTACCTGCACAGCGAGCAGACGGAAGATATCGCAAAACAAAAAAACAAAAAAATTACCCGAGGACAAAGCCGCCGGCGTTGTCTATTTCTGTCACGTAACAACATAAAAATGGTCGGACTTTCTATTTTATCCCCGGTAATTCCCACAATAAAGGCCGGGGCCCGACTGGCGCAGTTTAACTCTGAAAAAGAGACATTCAGACATTCAAATGGCGAAATAAATAAATACGGGAGATGCGTAGATGGATAAGGGACTTTAGCGCCTCGGATGGGACCTAAAATGGCGGCCTCCGCTTTTACGAGCCTCCAAATCCACTATTAGCGGGTGGAAGGCATTTTTGGGGCGTTCTTCCTGAACGATTATAGGCGAAACTAGTCTTTATCTTCAAATGGCAAGATTGAGCGGATTGCGTCTCAATTCGGCGCGTGACCTTGCGCGTTCAAACGCTTCGGAAATAATATTAAGTGTTGAGAGGGATCGCTTTTGTAATATAAAATGGTGTATCTATTATTATTTTTTTATATATGTGAGACATTTATACAATTAAGGTTGATCTGCGCCTATCTCACAAGAAAAATCTGTATTGAGACCGGTATAGTTTACAAGCAGATGTACAAGGTTTACATTACAAATATGCTAATATAAAAATAAACTAACAGTTTATTCCAAACAAATATATGTTGTACATATAGCAAATACAAGGTAGATATTTAATAAATGCGCAACATTCATTCACCGATTGTGTAAATACAACAATAAGATTTAACAGATATTGGCTTTATCAATATTGGCCTTACTTCACTAAAATATATTTTTTTTATGAACCATTACATTATCAATCATTCTACCTACAACCACATTTTCTTGCTCTCTTTCTACCTCAACCATAGTTTCTATTTACACGCCTTGTTACTTTGATTGCCACCACTGGGTTTCTTAATTTATAATAATGTACATGTGTGTGTATGTGTGTGAGCATTGCCGCCTTTTTTTCGGAAAGCTAAGAAGATGGTAACCGACAGTGCGCGCTTCGGTCGGTCGAAATCTAAAGAAGACAACCCAGCTAAAATAACAACAACATAGGATCAGAAAGATAGCAAAAGTAAAATGTTAGAGCAGTCCATATATTATATGTGTGCTTATTGTTAATCGGAAACCTGGGAACCAGCTATCGAAGGCATTTACATAAACAGTTTCAATCTTCCTACCCTTTCTCCCACCAGTTTTTACCTTCTTCTACTAATGCTAGGTCACTTTATATTGTAAACTATGACATTACTACTGTGAATGAATATTTCTGTGGATTTTTATAATTAGTTTAATACGTTTCATATCATGATTATTTGTACTGTTAAAATTCCTTAATCAAATAAATAAATAAACAAATACATTATTTAGAAGAGTACAGTGTAAACTGCCTACACCGTGTTTATAGTAGCGTTTCTTCCTAGCGGCGCGCAGGTTGGGCAGGCACCTATTGCTCAGGATCCAGATGTAGTTATAATTTAAAGTAGATGGATTAAAACCTTTTTATTGTGGTGAAAAATTTATCCCAGGGAGGAAGAGAAGTGAAATATCTGTATTATATTTTCCCCAGGATTGAGTGCGTTTGAGTAGAATTTGTAAGGGATGCCATTCGTATAAAGCATATTATATCTCTGAGGGCAGGACAGTCAGAGGGAGGATTTCCATGTTTGGCCTAGTCCTAAATAACAACTATGGAATATTACACATGGAACAGTTTAGATCGGTTAATGGGTGTAGTATTGTATAGAAAACGGATGCATTCAGATTCACAGACATGCATTCAATTGTATATATAATATTATTTTATAATATGAACAGTTCATTGAATGGAATAATATCTAATCGGAACTTGACAACCGTGGCAAGATTAGCGGTACACGATGGAGTCCTGGTACCGACACTAATGTATAGAAATGAGACCTGAAGCTGGCAGAAGAGGAACGAATGTAGACTGAATGCAGAGTAAATGAGATTACTTTGGCGTATATGTGGCTAATCCATTTATGAAAAAGTAATTAATGAAAAAATTCGGAGAGAATGTAAAGATGATCACAAAAAATAATCAAGGAGAAAATAATAAGATAGACAATCTTTAATATTTTATCAAAATTTAATAAATTTGATCAATTGATTTAATTCTAGCGTGATTTACACATAAATATTTTTAATTCAAATCAATATAAAGTTATCAATATTTGAATATGTCCAAGAACACACAATTACTGGATGTTTACCTACAAAGGCACTGTTATTAAACAAATATCAAATATCTCATAAAGACAAAGCTAATTTTTTATTATATTTAATGGAAAATATATGGAAGTACGGGGTAATTACAGGGCTAACGACTTGTCTTCGGCTGGCTTAAGTGATCACTTTATATAAATATAATGTTAATATGTGGACTCGCTTCGAGTACCACTACACCATCGCCATCTATGGACCAAATTTGATAATTTGGTTCTTTTTTAAACAGCGTGTATGTAATCAGTATATTTATATAAAGTGATCAGTAAGCCTTGTAATTACCCCATACTTCCTTATATTTTCCATTAAATATATTTGTTCAATATAAAGTTGATTGATTTTTTAAAATAGAATAATAAATGTATTAATTATAAAATTACACATATATTAGTTGTAAATTTGTCCTAATCGTAATCGGTTGCTGTAAGCAATGATAATACATTTCTCCGGATAGGAAGAGATGTAGGTTCGAATCCTGATACAATTTGAATATTTTTTCGATAAATAGATATTTTTCTGTATATCTTTCAAGATGATTAATTTATTTGTATTAGAAAAATATATGGTGCAAGTGGCACCAGAAATAGAAGTGTCTGCAAATGACTTGGCACTACCAAGTAAATCACAGATGCTGGAAGATGGTCTTGTTAAAAGCTGCAATAATCGACGATATTGCGTGAGAAGATGTACGAGTATGAATGTGGATAAGGTGAAAATGTCAGAACATAAGAGTATGGCTGTCTATCCTCTTTGCCGACCCGCGGAAGACGGTATCACAGTAAGTTAGTTAGTTAATTTTATATATTATATAAACATAAAAAAAGTTAGTACTTAGTAATGAGTTGTAACTTTTTCGTTTCAATACCCACGTAATACAGTAAATTTTATAACATACCTAATTTACATTATTAAATAAAACTCCATAATATAAATTCGTTACTCCTCTCAAACTCCTGGTGTGATTTTTAAGTAAATTATAATCTCATACCTGGACCTCATGGTGACAATAATATTTATTTCATGCATGTGCCGCATGGGTAGAAGCCTGAAATGTCGTGTCGTCACAGCTGTCGGGTTTGGGAGTGACTCATTTATGCAGATATTATACGATAGATATTTTTATTTTCATAACATTCATGCGATACACATTTAAAAATAATGAAATGATAAAAAATGTACATTATCATTTTATGTGCATTGAAATAAGAAATAGGAGATAGGGGCGGCTTGGCGAAAATATCATTATTAAATTCATCAATAGTGTTATAATATTAAACTCATCGAAAGTGAGTTGGGGGTACTTGGGTGGGGCGTTCTTCTCTTACACAGTAATTATTTTAGTTTTTAAAATTGACAAAATTAACTTTGTGGTTAAAATCCAATATTTTAATTTGTTAACTTTGTTTTTTTAACCACTTATTGAATTAAAATATAACTACTAGTTTCGAAAAATATCATTTTCTTATTCAAGATGTTAATAACAAATCAAAAACATATGTTATTGTTTCATTAACACAATCTATTTTTATAAAAACAATAATTATTTAAAAAATAAATTTAGTACCTGACTTAAATTGTTACTTGATGATACAAAATTACTAGAATAATTATTGACTTTCTGAAGAAGAAAATTACAGATTAATAAATAAAAATTATGTTTTATTGGTTGATAAAACAACGTTAACAAAATATTATTATTATTTTAGTCTCTAGGTTTCCATTGTTAGGAGACACGTAGAAGTCATATTTTTTATGAATATTTTATATTTATACTCGTCGAAATAAAGTTCCCGAAGTGATCAGAGGGGCGTTACTTTCTAACACTAATATTAATTTAGTTATTTATTATTTTGTTTTATTACATTATTTAATCCACTGTTAGGAGACAAGTGGAAGTCATTTTATTAATGAAAGTATTATTATTAAACTCATCAAAATTGTAAGCGTATTAAATTTATTGAAAATGAATTGGTGGTTGGGTTCCGAAGCGATCAGAGGGGCGTTCCTTTCTCCGTGCCTCCGATAAGATGAGAAAAAATACTTTACTTCAATATACGCCTCCTGAGTTCACACTTTGCACAAGAATAGCAAAATTGCCAAGCTCAAATCACGTATTTTGAAATGTAGCTACAAAAATTGCTGACGCAAATAAAATAGGACACGTTCATGTCTCGGTATCAAAAGAAAATTCGAGAAAATTTCCACCTCCCGCCGCAGCCAGCAGTAGAGGGAGTGTAGCCACCGTTTGATATAAAAATGTTCCCGTCATCACAATAATACTCGTCGCCCTCACAAAGGAATGTCTGCTACCCGCCTGGGCGCGGAAGAAGTCGTGGCGTGACCAGTGGTGATTCCTCCAATCGTGTGTTCGTGAGCTAAACTACCAAAATTATTTAAAAAATATATATTTTAATATTTAGGTATAGATTATCAGATATCGCAAGAAATTTCGTTTAAAAATAATACATACGACACAGAATATCGATAAAAGGGTGCTTTTTAGAGGTATAGAATTTTAAAATGAAATAAAAGGCATGAAAATCGTGATAATGGTCATGGTATAGGCTTTATTGGAAATATAATTTAACGCCATTAGTGTTTAAATATGATTTCGTGGCTTGTCAAATTTTCAACCACTTTTTGGAAGCTGGGACCGTATATCGGCAATAATGCTATGAATGTTGACTTTCAAGTAGTCTCTCATCTATGGTTTATCGGCGTAGACTAGCGACTTCACATATCTCCACAGAAAATAATTCAAAGATGTTCAATAATCACATGATCTTGGAGGACAATTCACAGGTCTATTACGTGAAATTATTCGCTCAACGAATGTGTCTTTCAATACATTTATTGTGGCGCGCGCTGTGTTGCATTTTGCGCTGTCTTATTAAAACCACAGCCATTTAATTGGAGAACCTAAAAATAAATAATCATGGATCTATAGCGCTCTCTATCGACTGTAACTTTCTGGCCGGCATCTTTTTTGAAGAAATAACAGCTTCTTCAGTGCGCACTGTACGACGTCTCTGCGGATGCGTATTATCAATTAGAGTATGCGTGATGCGAAAACGTTCCACGGTTATTCGAATTACTTTTTCGGATGTCGACCGTAAAATAGACGTAAACCACGATTTTCGAAATAAATTTGCACAACTTGCAAGCTTCGTTCTGGCGTAAATCTATTTATGGTGAAATAGCGAATCAAATTAAGTACAAATCAGCTGTTAGCTATCAAATTAGCTGTCGCTGAAAAAAGCGTTGTGAATTCGAAAAACAAACTTCTAAAAAACATCCTTTATTATAAATATATGCAAATATAATGTCTCTCTGGTCTTTATGTAACCATTTAACTAAGCTAATCCGAATTTCGATTGTGTTACCCTTTAAAACCCTGCGCAAAACATGAGTACCTTTTTTCTCGACACCCCATCATCTACCCACAATATAAGTGTATAAGTTATCTGTTTCTAATTTTGCTGAGTTGCACTACAAGAGCAAAAATTTTGTTTGCTGAAAAGTAATGGAATATACAGGGTATAAAAGACTTAGTCCACAATATATTATGGATAGATAGATGCCTGACTAAATTAAGAGTCGAAGATGTTCATGGAATATGGTTATTTAAAGTTATTAGAATATAAATAGAGCGATGGAATCTAGAGTTTTGAGCGAACGCAGCTGACAGTCCATGCAACGGAAAGATAGTGACACCTGACAGAAGCCTAAACTTGCAACCAGTGCATTGCCATTCCTCAATTGAAACTAGGTACAGCTGCTATGCAGGTTACATTCGGAACCGTGTTCCAATCACCACAATCATTTTGCATATACCTATGATGACATAGAAAAATGAGAAAAAAATATTACGCGACTAATTTTAAATTTTTTAATGTTTTTAAATACTTTTTGTCCGGCATACTAGTCCTTTTTTAAGTGTCAACCAACACTAAGTGAGACAGCGAACCTCCGACTCCCAACGCCTTCACTGTAATGTGACTAAACGACTCTAACCGGTCTTGTTTGACTTAGAAATGATAATATCTATTGTTTTGGCGTTTCTGTGTATCGATAAATCATTTCTCACCATGATGCACGTACGCGGAATTTGTGGGACTGAAACTTGGTCGGAAACAAAAAAGATCGAACAAAAGTTCTCAGAACTAACGCGAAAGGGTAACCTCTATACAGTAAATGCTTTCAAATAATATTATTCTTGTTATATTATCATTTTAATTTATTAAATTTTAAAAAGTTCAAAAACGAATTTACTGTGTCGTCATTAACAGTAAATGAGTTATAAATTAAAATATAATATATTTTTTTAAAACAAATTCGAAAGGTGCAGTTCCAAATTATCCGGTGGGGCAACAACAATATTTTTCGATAAAATTGATTTTATATGTATATCTTTCTAATCAATACATTTAATTCATATTTAAAATATCACAGACCGTCTGTTCTGAATAATTACTACTTCACAATAAGAATGTGTTCTTCTAATAATAAAGTTGTATCAATGCGTCCAATATTTAATAAAAATTAATTGGTAATTTTGGCGTCTGCTATCAGATTACTCAAAGGTATTTGAGATTTCGTAAAAATAAGGTAGATGGCTCTTTCAAATAATGGAACGATTAAATGTTTTAATATCAAAAAGGTAACATATAGGTTCGAAAATTTGTCACTGGATAATGCACCTTCCTTGGTTTCATATTTAAAATATCACAGACCTGTGTTCTGAATAATAAGAATGTGTTCTCCTAATACATATTTTATATACTATCTAATTGCATCTTGTTTTACTCTCTCCCTACATATATTGTTAACGCCATTAAATGTACTACCCACGTATACGCGCGCATATCTCATTGGATTACAGAAATATATCCTGTCCCTTTTACTCTTGTCCAATCCTAGTCCCTAGGCACGAGTGAGAAAGAACACTCCTGCAGTCTGATTGATACGCCTGAACGAACTACTCCGCTTTTGAAACCGAACACGGTACGTTGCCGTCGCTGTAAATACGCTTACAAGCGCTAACCTTAATTACCGCTAATGTATAATTTTTTACTACCGCTAATAGATTTAAAACAATATTACTTTTTTAACGCGAGTGTCAATAAGTGCGTGACATAATTCTGCGTCGCTTGTGAATTGGTGAACCAGGGAGAAAAGAACCAGCTTCCAGAGATAGGAGACCAACAAGTAAGTGCCATCCTGTATTTTATCTCCCGATAACCCGCCAACTTTCCATATATATGATATAATACAGAATATTTTTTTTTTGATGACAAATTAAACTAAATTAAATTAAACTTGTTCAATGTAAAAAAAATATATAAATATGTATATATATATATTTAGTTTATTTATTATTATTATAATTTAGTTTAATTTGTCGTCAAAAATACTGTTGCTGTAGCATAGTTCGTAATGCACCTTCCCCGGATTGAAAAAGAGATTCATGTTCGAAATTGATTTTATATGTGTATTTTTATAATTAATACATTTAAAAAGTATTTAAAATATTTAATCATTAAACATAGTGTACTCCTTGTAATTTTATTTCAAAATCTTTTAAGTATATGAAAACCTCATTTACTCAAGACATGCATGTTTTATAGGACCACAGATATACAATAAGCTACCACAAGAGATGGCAACGGTATAATATCCTCAATTCTGTGTGCTTATAAAGAAATGGCTATTCAAAATTGCGTGAAATCAGCTGGAAGAGATCCTTAAATGATCAAAGCTACTCATTTTATGTAATTCTTTTTGTCCTTACTTCCTACCTCGTACTTATCATGTTTTGTTTGCTCCGTGCTTGTTTCTTTTCTTTCACTTCCTACATATCTTTAGTGTGTATCAAAAAAATTTACTTATTATCTCTACTTGACTCTTTTTGATTTTTGATTTTTCTGTTTTTTACCATTTAATTTAATTTGTTATCTTACTTCCAACTTATATTCTAGCTTATGGAACCTTATGGCTACCTACCTCAGAATAGATACTCTATATGTACCTAGCGAGATAGGAAGCGGCCAGCAGGTTTGCATATGTAAATGAAATGAATTATAATATTTGTACTAAGGATTTTTAAATTGATGCAAGCTATAAAAGGAATTTTGTTAAAAAAATAAATGCCGATTTATCAGCACTGAAATGAACATAAACTTAAAAAAATATATATTTATTTGTATCTTATATCTAAATTTATTTTAGTTTTCTACTATATTGTTTATTTAAATAAACTAATTTGGTTAATTAATGCTCTACGACTGATTGAGATCTTTAAAATTACATAAATATTATAAAAAAATATGTTTAGGTATAAAGTATTTCAATACAATATAATACAAATATATTTTTTTAAATAAGCTCACCTTTCTCTCGAGGTGGGAATCTGATATGAGATGTGACAACCTAACATCATTGAATCAACTGCAATTGTTATAATCAATTGCGATTTTAGATTCTCTGTATGTCATCAGATTGCGTGAGCAGATGCCATTTAACGTTATTCAGAATTTTATACAAGTGCGTCCACCTGCTTAACAGCTAGAATCGTATACTCCAGTAAAATGCTACACCAGAATATATTTATAATATTTAACAATGTATTGCAACAATAAATTCATGCAACTTTGTCTGTCAATAGGCAGATATTTAAGTTAAATTATATGCATTGTGTGAAATTTTCTGAAACTGAAACAATAATATACAATTTAGGTATGTTTTTGTGTTTGAATTAATTATTTCAATTCTTAATATTGAGTTTCTTTTTATGGTAAATTAAGATTAAAATTAACGAGTTACTAAAAATGAATGTATAATAAACTCATGGATTTTAAATGTATGTTGTTAGTATCTAAACAAGTATTTAAATTATATGTGTGTTTTGTGTGTTAAGTTTTTTGTTAAAACTGTACCAAGTGCAACCAAAAATAACGATAAAACAAGGTGTGTACTTACCAAAAATATTTCTTTGATTCACATGTATGTATTAAAGATAGTTTTATGTAATTAAAATGTAAATGAATCATTTTTCTAATTAAAAATTTTAAATAAAAGCCTTTAAATCATGTGCTACAGTAACAATGTTATTCTATATAAAACAATTATATAATATTACGTATCATCGACGTGGCTCAAAGACACTTATAAATTATACTACATAGCGTGAATACTTTTAACACCAGAATATTATTTAAGTATCGTTCCACTTTGCGGTACACGCCGTCGTCAATAAATTGCAGTCTTTCAGTGGACCTATTAAATGTAAACGTTTTCGAATCGAAATATTTTTGTCGGTACCTTACTATGTAAAATTCTCACACGACTAAGCTTGTTCAGCGAGTGGATAATGTGACACAAAAAATATTGCGTCTCTTGCACACGTCACTTACTTTATTTTTAAACTTTTACCAGTCTTTTTCAGGCGCATTGTTCGGTTTGTAGCGGCTGGAAAGCATGACATTTTTTCGTCTCCAGTGCCGTAAGTTCGAGTTTAAGTGAACCAGTTTTGAAAAATAAAAATAAATAAAAAAAGTTAGTCAAATAAACTTTAATAGTTTAAACACACAGTTTAGTTAGATAATTTTGATCAAGGGTCGATTTCATTTTTCATCTTCATTTTGATAGTAGCAACAGCAGCTTGATGATCTGAATCTGTCATGGATGATCTGTCGTCACATATTTTGATTCGTGGCATTTCGTATAGATTCTGGGAGTGGACTCTTCATGGATGTTTTAATAAGGTAGATCCATCGTATTGGTGACCTTTCGCGAGATTTTACATCCTTTCTTGGAACACCAATTTTTCCTGGTATCTTAAGTTTGTTAAAAAGTGTGTCACGAGGTCATCAGGGTAGTGCAGGTTATAAATTCATTAGCCTTTTATTACATTAATTAATGAATGGCGTATTACGAGTAAATAAAATGTCTTCTAAAACTATTCTCATGAGATAATGTTCCAATTATTATTATTTATTTTTTTAAATGTATAAGTATTATTGTACAGTTTGAAAATGAAATATATTTCATATGTCTGTACCCAAGTTCACATTCTGATTTAAGTTATTGATTAATCTAAAATAATAATATTACTATTTGATCATATTACGCCCAATATATACGATACAAATTCAAATTAAAATTATCGTACCTACTCCTGCCTTTATTTAAAAAAATCCCAAATAAAGAAGCCATATTTTTGAAACTTTTTTATTAAAGCTTAAATCATAATTTACCGAGACCCACGAATACGAAACCGATATTTAATTTCAAAACAAATACGAATAAAAAACGGTAACAAAATAAAATTTCGCTTCAAATTCAAAACACACTTTGTTTCATTTTCTTAACTTTCAACTCAAATTTAGCGATGAATATTATTTTCAAACCTTGGTTTTGAAACGGGTTAATTTTTGAATACTCTGGGTAAATAAAATTAATCAAATAAGCTCTCGCGTCTAATTACTAGGGGATGGTTTCCAGATACAGAATGCATTAGTGGTAATTATTTTAAAATGGGCCTGTCTTAAATAATTTGTTTTAAAAATGTACAAATGTTAAAATAAAATTTGATTAAAACTAAGCAATCTAGTATTATGCACTCACTGGTAAGAAAAGGCAATACTTACTTTTTAGAAGATAAAATTCATGACAATTAAATAAACAAATACAGCCGAAGTCGGTTATATCGAGCACGGCTATAGTGAGATCACGGTTATAATAAGGAAATACTTATTTTTATTATGATTCAGGCCTATTTTCATACAACTCTTCACTGTTATAGTGAGCTCGCTTCACTGGTATAACGTACAAAAATATTATTAACAAGTGAACAAAATACACTACATGGTCTAAAAACTCTAATTCTTGAGAAGTCATAAAATCGAAAGCAGCGTCTGCCGACGAGATTCCTTATTGTTTACGATTCCTTTCAGGTTTATGAATTCTTAGATAATAACAATGAGTGTTTATTTTGTGTGCACAGTAAGTAGTAGTAAACTTTAAGCTTTAAAACAGAGCAGTGTTTTGAATTTTGTTAAGAAATAATGTGATTGAATTTAGTCATTTACTTTTAAATGTTTTTGTTCATACAATTATAGATTTTTGATTTTTCATATGTATTTGACTTCCTTTTAATTTTATTGGATATTAAATATTTTTTGTAATTACGAGTATATAACGGGTAACAGTTAAAATAAGAAAATTTAGTTGGTCCTTTCGTACTCGTTATAACCGAGTTCGACTATATATGCAAACGGGATACCAATGATTTATCTGAATTTTACATTATTTTAGAGCTTGTACCACTCTAAGGAGATTATATAATATAAATAGTTCATTAAACTGAATTCATTAAAATAAAAAAACGTTCTTTGTAGTCATGACCTTCATTTGCTTCTTCGAAAAAGATTAATATGGTGATATGTTTTCTTAGGTATGGTGTTGAAAGTTGAAATTTCACATAAGAAGTGTAGAAGAAATTTGATATGTTGATCTACTACAGACACATACTAAAAATATGGTGAAGTAAGATATGACTACGTATGAATAAAATTAAAGAAATACAATATTCGCACCATAATTATAAAGAAACAAATTAAGTGAATATTTTGAAATCAAATCTCATCATGTTTTTCGTCAGTTGTATTTTATTATAATGTTCGTCTTATCGAGTAGAAGTTTCACAGGTAGTCCTCCAGTCGCATACCATTACAGAAATGATATGCTTGGTCTTTCAGATTGTGGGTTGGGAAGACATTATGTATTTTGAATATTTTAATACATTCCTGGTGCCTTACTATTAACAACAATAAGCGAAACTTAGAATTACCAAAAGAAGAAAAGAAGTAATTGGAATGGAATTACGATCGCTCAGGCGTATATGTGGAAAATCAAAATAGGATAGTGAATAATAAACAATTTAAGATTTTAAATACTAATTAAATGTATTAATTATAAAGATATACATATAAAATCAATTTTATCGAAAAATATTTTTGTTGCGCTACTCTTTTCTCCATCCGGATCTCTTTTCCCAATCCGGAGAAGGTGCGTTACCAACTATGCTACAGTGCTAGTAATTTTGACGACAAATTTTCAAACCTATATGTTACACTTTTTCAAATTAATATATCTGTCGTTCATTATTCGAAAGCCATCTACATTGTTTTTCGGAATCTCAAACATCACAGACCGTATGTTCTGAATAATTACAACTTCACAATAAGAATGTGTTCTTAATTTGTTGTAAAGTTGCATTTTCAGAACATACACAGTTCTGTGATATTTAATACTAAATTAAATTAAAGAAAAAATATATGTATTGAATATATATTTAGTTTATCCCAGCAGCAACTAAATATTTCTTAGATAGATAGATTTTTTCTGTATTTCTTTCTAATAGATTAATTTAAAAAACGTATTAAATTTAAGATTAACTTAATTAATTAACATAAATAAATGTAAATTGCTGAAATAGTTTGATTATGTGAAATATATGAGTGAAAAAAGGTTGACGAATGAGGTATATGAGGCAAATGATGGACGCAACAGGATTAGAAGACGTCCCCAAAAGATTTGACATAATCAGGTGACCAGAGATTTAAGGATAGTCCTGATAGAATCTTCAATAATTGGCGAGCGTGAATCAAAAGATGTACGAAATTGAACAAAGTAATAATGGTATGTGGTGGAAATATAAGAAAGAAAGGAAGGTACTTACTTTTCTTCTGCCGGATGCTGGTTCAATTGTTGATTCCTCTCCACCACAAATACAAGCGTTGCAAGGTGTATACTAACACTTGTCAAAATGATTATTATGTATTAGCGGGATTAAGGTAAGATTATTAATTAATAAGCGTTAGCGGAGTGAAGCGACGAAAGTTATGCGTACAAAACTTTCAAGGCACTGAACTTACTGCAGTTGGAAAACCTTTGATCTTGCCGCAACATCTTCTTTCTTCCTTGTATTTAAGGATAGGTGAGGAAAAAAAAAGGAAGGAGATACGCAGGATAAAATTTGGTACACCGCGAATTGAATGCATGCATGAGGCAACAAGTCAAACGCCAAAACACTTAATAAAATGTAATTATTTTTAACATCGCTAATAGTGTGCAAGGGCTAAATAGTGTGCCATTATATTATGTGTTTACCCGCGTGGAGAAAAAATGTGGTGGTAAGTTAGTTAGGAAATAAATACATTTAAATATATAAATGTCAAAAAAATTATTTATATCACTAATTAAATTAATCAATTATAAAGGTGTACAGAGTGTACCAGACCACAATATTTTATGGGTGAATACTTGACTAAATTATAAGTCGAAAATGTTCAAGGAATATGTGCAAATTCTGAACTGTTATGGAAAATATTATTGTTTAATAGTTTTTTTTACAAAATCGTGTTAAGCTACATAGTTTGATATAAATATTGGCGAAATTGTTCCATTATTAATATATATCTTTGCTTCAGGCCCTAAATTATCTCACAAAAAATATTCTTGCCGCTCAAAATTCAATGACCTTCAATTCTTTATATACAATATAAAATTTGGAATAAATAAAATATTTTAATTAATCGAAATAATTGCGTAATTACGGTTTTTTGAAATGCTTATATTTCTGACACGGTTAAGATTAGGCACATATCCCTTGATAATTTTCGACTCCTAATTTAGTCAGGTATTCACCCTTACAACATTGTGGACTAGATCTGTTACACCCTGTATAGAATAAATCTATCTATAAACAATTATTTGGTTGCTACCAGGATTCGAACCTGGACCTTTTTCTATCCGGGTAACGCATTACGAGGTAGTAACCAAATATTTTTTCGATAGATTTTTTCTGTATATATTTCAAACTGATTAATTTAATTTGTGTTAATAATAACAATAGAACTATGTTCTGAAATTGTAACTTCATAACAGAAATATGTTTTTATTTAAAAAAATATATTTATCATCGTTATCATCATTTTACGTTTTACACTAAGAGGATCGGGGGCCAGAAGTTTCAACATGGCGTTTCCATTTCCGTTTCCTTGTTACGCTATTTCAGTACTTGATAACCAATCAATCGGTATTCATAAAGTAAAATATTTTTTTG
Source organism: Eubasilissa regina (assembly GCA_022840565.1). Lineage (NCBI taxonomy): Eukaryota > Metazoa > Arthropoda > Insecta > Trichoptera > Phryganeidae > Eubasilissa > Eubasilissa regina. The sequence continues at coordinate 10,421,337 of JAINEB010000007.1, read as the reverse complement.
AATTCAACAAAAATAACGCCTACCGAATGGTAAAATAAACAGGTGTACAATTATCTCGACGCAACACTGTCCAATCAAACGTAACTATTAAAATATTTTCCTTTTCTTTCCCACGACATAATGAAATTGCCTCAAAACCAATTTATCTCAAACGTTTTCAAAACATCGAGTTAAAAGACAATTGGCCTCAGTGTATTTTTTTAACAAGTACTTCGTGGAATCCTTCCTTCCAAATATCAGACACGGTCCTATCAGCTTGACAAACATATTGGCTTTTCTCCTTTTCCTACATCAGTCGTTGGGAATGCGTGGAATTTCATTACACTTGGATCTCCCTTTACTTGAATCCTCCAAGAGGCCACTTTGTTCTAAGATGTGAATTTCATTTACATCTTCTTTGTATTGAAAAACAGCTCCCCGTAACAACATCAAAAACATCGTAAAAGGTAGCGGTTTAAATAAAGCTAATAATGGTTTTGTTGTATTTCTTACATATTGTACAGACATGCCTGTGTGGCTCTGGAATATTTCCAACTAGTATTATATCTTACTGAATAAAATTAAAAAGGATAGCTTAGGTGCTTTAGTCACGAATAACGGATGAATGAAGCGAGAATAGTAAGAAAGATATATATCGCAAGTGTTGACGGCACCAGAAATAGAGGAAGTCCATGGAAAACTTTCCACGATCAAGTAAACCAGATGGTCCTGTTAGAAGGCTCTATAATCGACGATCTTGTATAAGAAGATGTTTGAATGTGGATGAGGCAATAATTTTGTGTCAGGACAGAAGAGTATAGCACTCTATCCTTTCTACCTACCGGCGTGATGGTAAATGCGTAATTAATTAATTCAAAGCGTTATCCATAAAACTCGTAATGTATTTATTTATTTTTATTTTTTTACAGAAGTATTTAAGATGATTTCTCGCTTAGACTAGGCCTGATCTATGAACCGTCTCACATTTTCAAATATTTTCTACAGAACAGGATTAAAAAACATGGTGCAGTTGAAGGTACTAGTTGCCAAGTTTCTAACTTTTAATGCAGTTTTCTTCTTAAATAATTTATTACACATTGTATTAATTTACTAACAATCAAATTTTGCTATTTTTAATATAAATCAGTGATTCAAAATTGGCGACAGTTGTTTTTACCCGCCGTCATTTATGTTAGAATTCGACCAACAGTATTCTTCGCTGAAATTTAAATGGCCGCCAGTATGGAAACTAGCTTATTTTTTGAAAGATGTCAAAATTTATTTTGTGTTTTAAACTAGATTATAGCGATTTTAATTCATAACAATAAATGCGTTAATAAATATATTGCTCTTTAAGTTTCTATCGGTTATTCATGCTTTTATCGAAATAAAAATATATGGAGGTTGCTGAGATTGCAGCTAGTACCATCATTTGATAGAAAACAAGTAAATTTCTGGAGTATAAAAAATTAAATAACGTAGTAGTATTAACAGCAAAAATATTAAAAAATTACATAAAGCCTACATAAATAATAAAAGCACAATAATCCAGAATCTTCCCCTTTCAATCTGAGATATAAGCCCTAAAACAGCTCGCCCTCATAGCTTCTCAACCATTCATCAACTTTATTTTTGAATAACCCAGGTAAAATGATTTTCTTTGAGTTGGAGTCTAAATTTATAAAGTTTAGATGTTACGCATAGGGGTTTATTTGGAAAATTTAGTCTTCATATGTGGTATATTTTGTATTGTTGATGCGATGATATTTAATTACTGCTAGGGACATTAATTAATTTTTTATCAATATTGACGAGCGATACACAGTATTTCAATACAAAAAATTAGACGAATTCCATCTTACAAGCTTTCAAAAATATATCATATTATAATATAATATATGTCAACTTTTTAAAATTATATTTTAATTTTGGTTGAATATATTTGGCAATTTGTGAACGTATCATTTATGAACAATCAATCGGATACGTGATTTAAGGAAATTTTCACCGAGGAACTAGACCATTAACTCAACTCAAATCGATATTGACTAACATCTAAATGTTTCAAACTATTTTAATGAGGGATGCAAAACAGGATGATTTGACGAGGAATAAATTATGCCAATTTCACTTGTCTTAAATGAACTGTCACACAAAGACAGCACCTTGTCAGTTTTTTAAGACTTCAAGTACGATTTTACTTTTGGAAGAGAAAATAGTTTATTTAATTTGTTTGAATCTAGACCCCTAAAGCCTCTCGCAAGACGCTTGTCTGCAGCATGATGTATTATAAAAAAGGTAAAGTATTCTACATTACGTACATTGTACTTTCATATTAATACTATTATTTCCTAGAATATTATATACATAATTTAATTAAAATAGGTAGGTATCTAGTGTGAGAAGGTAAACTTTATATTATGTTTATTTATTTAGAAATAATCTTCAAATAAACAATTATTTTCGATTTACATGTAACATATGTATTTATATTAAGTGTGAATTAAATTAAATGAAGAATTTTTCAGAATATAGTTTCGTGATAATTAAATCAAATTTAGATTAATCATTCCAAAACTATATATAATATAATCATCACTGGGATAAACCCATTTACCGGATTATTCTATGGCCGGTAGATAGCTTTACCGGTTAAGCCACAATAACCCACACATTTGCCAAATTTCATCTAAGTGAAACATCGAGTGACGGTGACCATTATATTCTTCGATAGACATATTTTTTCTGCATTTTTTAAAAGTGATTTGTCTGAATTTGTTTTGATTTTATTTAAATCCTTTTTAGAATTCTACTATTAATTAATTTAATTCTTGAGAAAATTCTATAACTCTAGTTTTTTTCTAAATAATAAATAAAAGTTATTCGGAATTCGTCTGTGCACGAGTGTTTTTTCCAGGACCAATATTACTATTAATAGGGAATTACGAATATTTAAAATTTTCGAACTACCGCCATTTTGAAAAAGATGGCAGATCAGGATAGCTAACAAACATAGCCGAGATATTTATGCGGTTAATTTTTATGAAAAGTTTGATTGAAATGTGGCGAGAGTTAGAGAAGTACCCACAGAATCGATTATATCGTATGTATGTAGATATATACGGTATATATACTTTTAGTGGAGAATGGTTTTGAGGTTTCCTGGTCATGGTCAAAGAACGTGTACTGAAATTTTTGGAAGTTGAGTCATTCGTCTGCAATCGGTAGAATATTTATTAAAATTTTCCTGAAATATGTTTTTCAGATTAGAAAAGCAATTGTGTTTGTTATTTCTTTAGTCTTCTCGTTACAGTTCGCTACGTCTGTTGAACGTGTCGTATTGAAACATATTTAATAAAATTCTAGATGGAAATTATCTTGTTAGTTTTGTAAGTTCTCATAGGCAACCTTACACAGATGTAAGTGCGAAAATCATGATGAAGATAAAATAAGGCCAATTTAGTTATGATGCCTTTAACTAACTATTCAAAAATATTTTTTAAAATACTAATTAAAAGTATTAATTAGAAAGATATACACATATAATCAATTTTATCGAAAAATATATTATTATTGCTACCGATATTCGTACCTGGATCTCTTTCCCATACGAGGAAGGTGCATTATCCAACTATGCTACATCAAACAGTACCTTTGTCGACAAATTTTCGAACCCATATGTTACATTTTTCAAATTAATACATCGACCGTTCCATTATTTGAAAGTCATCTACTAGTTGGATAATGCACCTTCCCCAGATTGGAAAGAGATCCAGGTTCAAATGCCGATAGCAACAACAATATATTTTTTGATAAAATTGATTATATATGTATATCTTTCCAATTAATTAATTTAATTCATATTTACAAAAAATATCACAGACCTATGTTCTGAATAATTACAACTTTACAATAAGAATGTTTTCTCCTTAATAACATTTTTTTTTTCAAAACTAAGCTCACTTAACCGTGTAATCTGAAGAAATAAAAGAATCGCGAGTTTATTATTCTTCTGCAAAATGTTTAATGCAATAACGAAAATTGTCTTAAACGCTTAAACTTTCCACTTCAGCATTAAAGGACGTGATAAAAATAAAATAGTAGGAACTCGTATGTTTAAGAAAGACAAGGATTCGCAGACACAAACCCCTGGTGGTGAAAATGTCGGTTCGGTGAATGCTCTCTTCTGCAATCATCCCTCGTGGGGCGTCTGGCCGGAAACTTCAAGCCGAGACATTCATATGCGACATTTTAAGACTGCACGATTCAATTATGCACAGCAAAAAAATAGTCATAATTTTTGGTCATAAATTATTATCACAATCATTGAATGAATATTATGATTTGATTTGCAAGGATTGTGCTGCATTTTATATTGGTAAAACGGGTAGAAATTCTAGTATAAAGTAAAGGAGCGTTTGAGATGTTTGAACAATAGTGGGTTTTCAGAATTTTCTAATCATTTGATTGAAAATTTAGCTTATTTATTTCCAGTCATGCATGAGAATATCAGTTTCAGTAAACAATATGGGCGTATCCAATAGCCATATCATATAACCAGCTCAACAAAAAAGTTTATTCAATTAAATGACATTTTAACCAGAGTCTCACCGATTTCACACGTTATTCTATTTTTATTTTCGTATACTTGGTTACTCCTTGTTATGTGATTTATTGAACTGGGATTCTACAGAGTAGAAAATATACAGGGAATGACAATCTAGGATAAGATATATATTTTTTTAATTTATTGCTATAATAACGGTTTACGTGGCTCCAGTCAAATTAAATCCGCGGTCAACCGCGTGCCACAGCTTTCTACATTGCGTATGCTATCTTTTATCTCTTATATAAATCGTATATAAAATTCGTATCTATATTTTCTTCAATTTTGCTAACTATAAATTTATGTTAAGAATTTATATTTGCGTGGGTGTGAGTTTACGTTGAAGTCGTATCTGAAGAATTTTTATGGTTATTTTGCAAATAATGTGATTAGTGTGAGAATAGTGAATGTCCTAATAATTCATCCATAACTCTCCATTTGATTGTCGCGGAGTGTATTGTATATATGTGGGTGTAGCAGACTGCAGGTTATAACATAAATTACTCACTGTTTGTACTGAATTTATTGTAGTCAAAGTTTGCAAATTTAGAAGTTTACAACGCGAATTATTTTCAAAGGTGGTTTCAGCAGCTGTTGTCTAGAAGGCATCGATAGAAAAAATGAAGCTCGTGATACGGTTTTCTTTAGCGCCGCTAGCCGCGTTGGTATTGTTACATGCTGTAGGTACTGAGTGTCATTAAGGCTGATGGGAGTTTAGCTGGGTACGTTCAGCATTGCCGGGCGGTGATAAGAGTGGAGACCATAGGATATACGGATTCATCCACAGGTATACGGATGAAGATACACCAATTTGGTGTTTTATTTTTCTTACCGTTTATTTTAAGTAACTATAATTCTACAGTTATATATTTTTTCTTGATTTCACCAACATATCTTAAAATAGCTTGTTCTACGAATTGTTTTTATTGCAGTATTTTTTTAACTGCATAAGCTTATTCATTGTTAAAATTTGAGAAACAATTTTACACCCGACGCTAGGTGCAAAACACTCACATACTAGATCCAGTATTTCATCAGGAAGCAGTAGAGATTCATCAGGAACATAGACCGTTCTGATTACGTTTAAAAATGAATGGTGAAACTTGTCTCAGATATTGTCGTAATATCATTGTGCGCGATTCCAATATATTAAAAATAAAAATATAATACAATCGTCTTTCAATTATCAGGAAAAAAAAAACTATCCGAATTAAAAAATTCGGAATGATTTTCCCAAAAAAAATAAATAACAAAAACAAATAATTATTCCACATTTTGCGTACCCAGTTATGGAGACATAAAAATATAAAATAAGGAATACAATTAAACTGCAGTATAGATAATTAAAACGGCAATAATCATTAATAAATCAACCGCTATGCACGCAACGCTAATTTAAATGTAAATATAATGAGATACTCCCGCCCGCTCGCATCAAAGGTAAACACTGAATCTAAACCTAAATAATAATTTACTTACACCAAAAATATTATTCGTAATGTTATGGTACATATTATGAAATAATACATCGAAGTGTTAATTTTAAAATATTATTTTTTTACCATCCCGATTAATTCGCGGCCCGGTTAAACCGATCTCAGATAATCGAGAGTTTACTATACTTTTTTTAACAATTAAATGTCATGACATATATAAATCTCACTATTGTGTGATTTATTAGAGTACCACTCCAGCCCCCGAACGTATATTGAGTATGTTTATGTGTATATAATGTTCTCAAACTTCCAGGTGCTCTAATAAAAATCTATCTTCTGGTCCTCCTGACTTCGGATTGACAATAAATTTCTTTCATCTCTGTATTCGTAAACAGGTACCGTGTAAATAAAACCTTGTTATTACTACGTTTTGTAGTGCATTCTAATGATATTTCTCAGTTCTATCCAGGCTATTCTTACTTTTCCCCTATTTGTACTAACCTCCGTGTAATGTGTAACATCAAAACAATATTATTATAACAAATGCAGACACATTAGTGTTTCATGAGTTTTCCCCATTTCTGTACCGTTATTCTTTTATGGCAAACAATTCACCTTTATTATGGACGATTAATTCCACGTTGCGGAGAATCAAATAAGAAAAGAGATATTTTTGCTCCGCTTATTGAAAATACTTGGCCAAATTTCTGCTTAGAATAACTGGTATTTATTAAACATCAATCTACCATACAATGAAATGTAATTCAACAAAATCATCTCACAAATCTTACCACGCAAATAAATTAAAATCTAACCAAAACTGCTACAGTTGTAAAATATAACCCGACCTTCTTATTTTATGAGTTAAATAAAGTTGTTTTGAGATTTTGATAAATTACTTAAGTTCGGTCAGGTTTTCTCGTTTGTTGAGAAAAAGATCACACATGATCGAAATATCTCTCAAGTTCGCGAAACTCTGAAGAATCTTAAAAACATTTAGAAAAAATCCCTAAATATTATAAAATTACAAAAACATTCATGGAATTGATCCATATCTCTTTCATTTAATTATGTTTTTGTTGCTGGATCTAAAATTTTTGTAAATTTTCTAAGGCATATCATTATTTTAACAATAAATTCAAAAGAAAAATTAGAATGGATTTTAAATATATATTAAGTGTATTAATTAGAAATATATGCATACAAAATCAATTTTACAATATCACAATAAGAATGTGTTCTCCTTAATAGAATGGATTTTTTTTTGGTTAAAATAAGAAGAATTTTTTTATATATCGTATGATAAAATATTTGTTATTTGGATACCAGAAATTCATTACTTTTCTTCTTCTTCCTAAGATATATTACATTGTAGCTCTCTCTATCGATCTTTATTCTTTGATAGGTACTATACTTCTCGGTAGCTCCCCAAATGCTCCATAAATGTTTCCTCGACCGACTTCTTCTTTCTTTTATATTTCCTTCCATCTCTGTGGTTGTGAATGTGATGTACCAGAGTATATAATCCAAACATTTTTCTTGTCTGTTCGTATCACTATTAAGATAAATCTATTTTTCTTTATTTCATTCGAAATCTCGCCATTTTGTTTCCTTTCAGACCAACTAAGTACTTTTTATCATTCTTCTCCAGCACCACATTATGAAGACTTCCTTTATCTTTGCCTCTCTGTCTCTTTTTATCTCTTTTCGGTAAGTTACATCTTTCACATCCATAGTATTGAGCTCTATGTATATATTTTTATATGATTTTTCTTAATATTTGTTTTGCTACTTAGAGCCGTCTGTTTGTTATGAATGCTTGTTTAGTTACGGCTATAATATCCTTTATTTCGTTTTTGCTTCTGATATATATATATATATATATCAGAATTGGATAGGAAGGCACAGTACACTATTTTCGTTCAAGAATAAATATATGTCCCAAACATATATATATATATATATATATATATGTTTGGGACATATATTTATTCTTGAACGAAAATAGTGTACTGTGCCTTCCTCTCCCCTCCTCTCCTCACCCGGCACACCGCCGCCAGTCAAACGGCGACCTCGAAGCAGTGTAGTTATGCTTGAATCGAAAAATAGTATTAAATTGAGACGTCGCGTCTAATACAGTGCATTCTAAAGGACTAGAACCCCTGAAACGAAGAAAGTGATATAGTTTACAGTCCACCTTGGAGGTGTCAGAAGAACTGGATTGTGGTGAGAGCAAACCTCTTTCTGAATATCCTGTTTCTTCCGGCATCTATGCTTTTACGCAACAACATATATATTGTCACCTGTTCGATCGTTATACAATAATTTAGTCATGGATCGCAGGTCACCGTATGCGCGCTGTATGAACGCAACATATAGAATAGTAACTGTCCATTACTTATCCATTACCCCCTCACTCTATACCTAGACACGACTTTTTCTGTTGAATTTTCTCCATGGTTTTGCGCAGTTGAAATCGAACCTTTTGACTGACAGATATCGTTTTACCATCGGGTGCGTTGACTACTACTGAGTTCGTCCTACCATGTAGGAATGAATTTTTAGCTTGTGAATTATCGTCCTGCTGCTTATGGGGCTGATACTGTTAGTATGTAATCGGTTTCTCGCTTTTTTGCGAACCAATTAGTGCTTTCATCCTGCTATTGTGCATGGTGCTTTTAGATAATTCGCGCTATCACCGAAGTGTATATTTAGGAGTGCTTCATGCGGAACTACGTGTTCTAGAACAGGTTGATCTGTGAATCCAGTGGAAGGAGATGCAGATACCGAAAGGAGCATTTCATAGGTGAGTCGTATTTTCTAGTTCTGGGTGATCTTTCAGCCGCCCCTTGTCCCCTAATCCTGTCCTTCTCCCAAATTCCTTCTACCCTTTCTGCATCCCTTATTTCCCAACCCTCGTATTCAGACACCACCCAGATAGTACAGAAAGTCTTTTACGTGTTCAAGAGTGTCGTCGATTAATTTTTAACTGAGTTTAAATAGTCTTTCTTACCCTTTTAATAGTACTTTTAGGAACACCGTGCTGACTAATATACCTACAGCAGTGAAATACAACTTTTATCAAATTTTCTTAAATAGTTAGTCTTTTATTTGTATATTATTTTAAATAAATACATAACATTAATGTTTTACATGTAACCGAAACTATTTAAAAGATGAGTATAATCCGCATATAACCTTTATAAAAGCGTTGGCACTTGATCGCGAGCACAATGCCTCCAAGAAAGTTTGAAGTCTGTTGTGTTGTGTTATCTATCCAGCCAAGGCAGATGTCAGCTTACTGTTCCAGGGTCGCACTCTATCCAAACATACTTAAAGCGCCTTCACTGCATCCGTTACAGATTTATGAACCCTAGTAAGCGGACAACGTTTAGTAAGGATTTACAACTCCTGAATGGGAAACTAACTTGTTATTGTAGAAAATGCCTTCTGATTGCTATCGAATATAGTATTTTTTTTAGCGAACTATTGTAGATAAATATACAAAATTTCAATATTTATTTGAATACGATATAATTATTTTCTAAAAATGGATTTTTCTTATTTTAGCGTATAATATTGTTGAACCCCAGTCAAATTTGACAAGTAAACACTATTAGAAATAGCACGTTGTAAAATTTCATAACAATTTTACATGCTCTCATTTTTATCATGTTTTTTATTTCAATTTTTACTAATACCGTACCGGAATCAACACCAGTCCCCTTCGAAATCTATTTGAAATCAAAAATTATCGAAGCGCTGAGAATTGATTTCAGTACCTACCTCTTGCATGCTGAGCCACCGTTCTGCTAACTAAACCAATTCCTCAAATTGCCGTATAAGTATATAATATAAGGCAGATTTTTTTGTCAGAATTTAATGCATCGCTTTACATTTTTGATATAACAAGGTTTATATTTATACATTCTTTGCATTCAATTTTAATGTTTAGTTTTGTTTGAAAAATAGTTACCCCCTGGTGAACTTTTTAACAAGTTTGTATTAATAAAGATATTTGTGAACATCTGTTTTTACTCCTCGTTCAAATTTTTTATGCGTTAGACCAGGGAAATCTTGATTTTTATTTTGGTAATTTAACTGAATCTTTTAATATTATTTTCGTAGCAGAAAAACATATTATATGCAAGAGTGGTATGATATATGTGTCCGAGACATGTAACGCGTTTTTTTTTCATAACTCATCATGTAAGGTAAATTCTATACTATAGGATAGACAGATCATAAACCAATGCCATATATTCCTACGTTGACACCCGTTTTTCGCTTCCGCTACATCCATACACCTTCGTACGAACATTTAACGGATCTATTTTTGAAATTTTAAATTTATGATTCTGTTTCAGTTTTTTGAAAACTAATTTCGTTTTTGTTTAAAATCTTTGGAATTATAATATCGTCTTCAAAACGATCCCAAGTGTATGGTAGTTTGGAATGACATCATATTTTTAATTATAATTTCTTATCGAAGTAACATACTGTTCAAAAGAAATGTGATAAAATAAATCAATGTATTGTTTGTAGATGTATTTTTGGTTATTACGGACGTATGGGTACGGGCCGAACGGCATTAGTTCAAAAGGGGCATGAGTTAAATTATACAGTATAAAGATTAAACCTACATATATTTCTGATAAAATTGTAATTTTAAAATGGAATTTACAGAATAAAAACAAATTATGAACTCGAAAATATAATTGAATAAGAAATAAAATATAATTGAGTAAGAAGAGTAAGAATAATATGTAGGTCCCAAGGAATACGATTAGCTAGTCATGTTGAAAGAATGCCAAAAGCGACCTAGAGGCATATAAAGGAAGAGGTGAGCTGACTTTAGATAGAGCAGAATGGGAGAAAAATGGCCAGGGATAGGAGTCAGAGGAGGCTAAATCACATCTTGGGATGTAGTGCCATGGAAGAAAAAGAATAATGACTAAGAAGATATCAAAATAAAAAACAACCACAATTTAAAATATCAATCATTATATTCTTACAGGTTAATTATTTGACCTTGAAAACATTTCATCAATTAATCAATTTATATAAATAGTAGAGTATTGGTGTTGAGTAGCTCATTGGCTTAGTGATCTAGAGGTCGAGGGTTTGCGCCTCCTTCCTGGACACCAGCAAGTTAGTCCTATTTCCATAGCACAAGCGTTTAGCTTTGTTGGAAAATAGTAAGAATATTAATGTGACAAAAAAAAAAATCATCATGAAATAATTTTCTTTAAAAAATAGCAAAGATTACCGTCGCATATTCATGCTAAAGGCTTCATGAAATGGATTTCAATATGCACATAATAAGGGTCCATGCAAGCCTCCGCCCGTATGCCTCGTCATGCGCGGGAAATCTCGAGACTCTGCCCTCCGGCTGTGTATTGAAGGTTTCAATATAATGTAATGCTTCGGCGAATACATTGAAGTCTTCATAACTAACCCGCCGTGGTGCGACACGGTCTCCAATGAATATTGTACCATATAAAGTTGTTGTGCACGTCCCAAAATATTTATCCAGTCATTCATTTGTCGCTCGGAGCGAGCGTGATATTACCCTCAGCGGGGACGAGCAGCTTGATTATTTAGGGGTTCCATGATTCCAGAATTCCAAATACCGATCAGAGATTGCACATGGGAGTGGATAGATATTGTAAAATGCATTGCATACGAAGTGTTTCTAAAGTTTCATCCCAAAATTGACCACCTGACATAAATTACAAATAAGTAATTTAATTTTTGGTCAGTTCTCAGAGTGGAAGGTATACCATCCAGATACCGGACAGGAGGATTTTAATGTTAATTTTAAATTAGCTGAACTCTCAGAATTTTTTATTTTTCTATGTACGTTGTATGACAGTAATATATATTTATTTTTTATTTATTTAGACATATAACATTTGTGCAGCGGCAAAAAAAAGACAGTTTGTAACATGTATTTTTTTTTTTTTACATTTTTAATTTTACATTTTAAATTTCACAAATTTTACAAAACTAATTTACTTTATTACTTTATTCTTCTTTTTCTTCTTCATCCCTTTTATCCTAGTCGGGTCGAGGGCCCAATGTCTGGACAGCACTCTTCCATCGCTCTCTGTCCAGCACTGTGTCGATTATTTGGAGCCACTGATAGTTACATCTTTCTTCGCAGTCTCCATTTACCTTTTCCGTGTTCTCTTGACTCATCCTGTAGGTACTCTTCTCTTTGAAACTGATGAAAAAACGTATTTAGGCAGTTTTTCATTTCCCATGTGGAGGACATGCCCAAGCCAACTTAGCTGAGATTTTTCTGTCTGGAGCAACAGCGGGTTCATTCAAGATCCTATCGGATGATCGTTCCTGATTTGATCTCTTAACGTCATTTCCGTCACTCCTCTTAGGTATCTCATCTCTGCAGTCTGGATTCTATACCAATTCCATATCCAGTATCAGTATCCAAATATGGCCATAGGACAGGATGAGGGACATTATTATTTTAGTAATAAAAAAATTACTTACTATAAACACACAAAGTACAGGTCGTTTGAAAACTTTACCGTACTCAAACTGAACACTAGTGTAGCCCATCACTATTTCAAGTATTAAGGAATAAATAAAAAAATGTGCTTTCCAAAGATTTAATGGTGAAAGTAAATTATACAGATTTCAAATCTAAATTTTAAAACTTATTAAAGAAATCAACAACAATTAGATGTTGAAATTATACATATTATATCCACCTAGCGTAGCGAAATATACATTTCAAAGAATTTACTTACAGTAATCAAATTTTTAATTTTGTATTATTTATTTTCTATTATATAATATAATAGTGTAACGATAATGCTCCCTTTTATGTATGTGATATAATTTCTTGCGCGCGTCACTATGTTTGTCATTAATAGAATTTTCAATATTTTATACAGTAATGGAACTCTTATGTATAATATTAAAATAAATAAATCCATTAAAAATACATATATTAAAAAAAAAGATGCGCGCACGAAATACATGAAAGATAAGTAAATACATATTATCGACAGATCAGCACGACAACATTGATAATACATTCTTCAATGATCTTCCATAGAAATAAGAGCAATCTCTATTTTTAAATTTTTAGAGTCTATATCTACATGGAAATTACATTTTTAACGTGCAATTGAATATACATAATACAATTAAGCTAATTGGGTATAATTTTTTTTTAAATTATTTAAATTTACATTATATTATTTAATATCATTATTCTTACTTTTTAAATTAGTCGTTTCTCGACGTTTTTGGGTTTGCGAACCCTCGACCACTTCATCACTAGGCGATTATTACATCAAAAATCAGACCAATTCTATTATTTAAATGAGATTATAAGCGTATTATTAGGTTATTATTGCATTATCAGTGTTCGATGATTTGAAATGTATTTCAACAAATACATAAATAAATAAATGTTTTATACGAATTAAAAAAACATTTCGAGATTAAATTAAATTTTCACATTTCTATATAATAGCTACGCGTAAATGAAGCCCTAATATAAATTTATTCTCTTCAATTCATCCCTAATCCCACTCAAAAAAACCAAAGATGAAATAACGCAAGCCCATCTTAAGTACTTAATTTTTATGACGTGAACTGGAAGGGTAAAAAATTTCAACAAAGGACCCTCTAAACCTTTTATTGCCACTCAAGGGAGAGAAACATCATTTTAAACTATTCACATGATCATCTTATGAAAAACGAATGTATGCGTGTTATACAACTCGTAAGTAATTGAAGAATTTTTATAAAACTTAAAAGTTTTATTTGAATAGGCACAATAGAGACTATTTGATAGTAATCTAACAGATTATAGAAAGTACAGTATCTGTAATTGCAACCTTTAGAAAAGTAGAATCCAACTGTAATCTCTCCTAAGGATGCGTGTCAATTTAATTGCACATGCAAATTATTTATAAGTTGTTGGTTATAAACCTATTTTGTTAAATTAATTTTTTTTGTAATAAAACTATTTAATTCAAGATTTTAAGTTCTGATACATTTAAATAAAACTTTATTATGTAATATTTTTATATAGGTACCTAATTATACCTTTTACGACACACAAACATTAAGAAAGATCAAAAAAGGTATTTCCACTTGAGATGGACTGTTTATTATATTTTATTAGATTGTCTTTAAATTGCAACATGCACCATTTCGTATATATTGGAGAGGGATTAGAAATATTATTTACGAGGAGCATTCTACACACATATATATATTCAACGAAACATAAGTCATATTTTTATTTATTATCTTTGTTTTACTAACCACTTAATTGAGTTTGAATACATCTACCGGTTTCGAAAAATACCATTTTTTTCTTCAGGATGTCATTACTAACCAAATCTAACTAAATCCAATAGATTATGACACATTTGTGCAACAATAAATGTACTTTTAAAATTAGCAATATTAACTTGGTGGTTAAGATTCATATTTTTTTTATTTATTATCTTAGTTTAATAACCACAATTGAGTTTAAAAAACATCTACCGGTTTCGGAAAACACCTTTTCCTTCTTCAGGATATGTCAAAACTAACTAAAAATATAGCATTGCTTTTCTATTTATCCAGAATCTATTTTAAAATTTTTTTAAAAATTTTTAAAAAAAAAACAACAATTATTTAAAAAGTAAATTTAGTACCTAACTCAAATTGCTGCTCAATACAAATTTAGTCGAATAATTTTTAGGAAAAAATTTTAGAATAGGACTCGTAGTTAAATTTAGTTGGCTGTTTAGAATTTCCTGATTACTTTTACATGCTTTATTTATCTCCAACGATTCCAAATTATTTAATTTGTGACCTACACCGTTTATATGCAAAATTGACAATCCCAATTTTTTATCAAAACCATGACTATTTTCTATCAAATGATTAGCAAATTCTGAAAACCCACTATTGTTCAAACATCTCAAATGCTCCTTTACTCTTATATTAAAATTTCTACCCGTTTTACCAACATAAAATGCAGCACAATCCTTACAACTAAGTTTATAGACGCCAGAATTGTTAAATTTATCATCCTTGTCCTTAGAATTTATGAGTAAATTTCCTATACTATTATTTGTGTAAAATGCTGGTCTAATATCTCGTGGTAGGTGTTTAGATATTTGTTTCGAAAAGTTATTTATGTATAAAATCCTACGCCAATTATCATTATTATCATTATGTTTCATCTGTGATTTATATAAAAACTGATTATTATATTCTTTTAATTTATTTTTTAAAATAGTGTCTATCAAACATGTATTATACCCATTATTAACTGCTTTTTTTTAAAATTGTATTCAATTCAATATTAAAATTGGATGTTGACATAGGAATATTGACTAAACGATGTATCATGGAGTGGAACCCTGAATGTTTATGTGATAATGGATGATTAGATTCATTGTGTATGATAGTATCTGTAAAAGTTGGTTTTCTAAAAATTTTGAACTCAATTTTATTATTATTTCTAATCAATGTTAGATCCAAAAAATTTAGGGTAGAATTATTTTCCATTTCTAATGTAAATTGTATTTTATTATTAAACGAATTAATTAAATTTAGAAATGTAGTTAGTTGACGTTGTGAACCCGACCAAATACACAATACATCATCCACATACCTTTTCCATAACAAAACATTATTTAACAAAGAAGAATCACAATCAAAAATTTTTTTCTCCAAATCATCTACAAAAATATCTGCTATTAGTGGACTTGTGGGTGCTCCCATAGGAAGACCTTCTGTTTGATTATATATTATATTATTGAATTGGAAATAATTTTGGTTCATACAAAGATTTAATAAACGACATAGATCTTTTACCAAATTATTAGGTAAATTAGATGAATTTAGTAAATCAAAAATTAAAATTTTACTTTCATTAATAGGTACATTAGTAAACAAATTAACAATATCAAAAGAAACAAGTTTAATTTTAAAAATAGATTCTGGATAAATAGAAAAACAATGCTATATTTTTAGTTAGTTTTGACATATCCTGAAGAAGGAAAAGGTGTTTTCCGAAACCGGTAGATGTTTTTTAAACTCAATTGTGGTTATTAAACTAAGATAATAAATAAAAAAAATAACAATAAATGTATTTACTCTTCGAAAATTAAATCTTTGTGTGCGCAACTGCATTTTTTGTTGTAAATCTTGCCTCATACGACAATATTCCATTAGTAATGACTTAAATATATATTTGACGCCACAGACAGTAAATGAATAAATATGAAATAAAGTGTATACATAAGAGAGGGTTTTGGAACATTACTTGCGGGACACACATTCTTGGTTGAAATATAAATCCGTTGGTTTATGACACATTTATGCAACAGTAAATGTTTTAACTCTTCGAAAATGAAAACTTTGTGTAAACAAGACGTATTTTTTACATTAATGCATATTATATTGTCAGCGTTTAAATTTTTATTCTAATCGAGATTTGTTTCTAAAAAAAGTCGCGGAGCTCTTTGATAGCGTGAGTGGAACCAAAGTGATCACGTGAATGCCAGCAAAATGAAAATTTTAGAACAAGGAATTTGCGTTAGTTCATGTATATTTATTTGGTGGTCTGTGGTTTTTCAGTTATTTCATATTTATGAGATGGTAAATATTTGAATCCATTAAATATGCTAAATCGTTCATTTAAACTAAGATCGAGTATTTATATTATATATATATATATATATCTCTCTTTCTTCAGATTCATGTTTTCTTTAGTTTACTCGTAAATACTAATATGTGTGTCGCATATTAAATACGTTTTTTTATACAATTTTCTATTATGTTAAAAATAAGTCAATATATGTAGGTATGTATATTTTTTTATATTTTATATAGTTTTATGTTAATGAGACAATTTATCAACAGGCCGTTATTGACTTGATTATATATTCTTATAAGGACATATTTAAGTGCAATAGGAAAAATAAATATCACAGTTAAAAATTTTGGTGATTATGGAATTATAAATATAGTTGAGATAATTAAATGTTACAGACTACTTCATTTAATAATAAAAATAGCTATGAAATGGAAGTACTCAATGCAATATTCAAATTTGTTTTTTTATATTCTCGAACCGCATCAGATTAACACTATTATCACATTCAGATCTTTTCACCTTTTGCCACTTCTTTAAAAAATATTCACGATTTCATATTTTCCAAAAGTTCCATCTCTCGTTCCAATTTTAAGCTCTGTGAAAAATATTTAAAGTGTATAATGTTCACAAAGAAGCGAACATTTGCGGGGGAGGTTGTTCACCAGGGGGTGACACCCCTTACCTATTTGAACCACCTCAACTCTTCAGCGAGTGCTTAGCTTACTATTGTCCCACCCTTAAATAAATAATAACAGAATAAAAGCTGATATTTCTCCGAGTTACCAGAGATACATACCTGGATAGGTTTTTTACATTTTAGACATTAACAAATACGAAAATAATTCAATTAATGAATTTATAATAATCGTTGTGTGATAAAATTATTACTGAATATTCTTAATTATTGTATTTAAGATATACAGTGAACATTATGTTCCAGACCAATGTTGTTTCATTTGTAAAAATTTCAAGCGCAGCTCGGGCTGTATGTGAGGTGGTACCGTTCTGAGGTTTTTACAACACTGCTTCTTGCATTCTGAAAGAAATAGGGCCCCACGATTACGCTAGACTATATGGCGCACCATACAGTAACTCTGTGTGGGTTTAAAGGTCGTCGGTGTCGTTTGTTAACAGAACCCGCCAAGTCGAAATGAGCTTCGTCGCTCATGAAGATTTTTTTACAAAAGTCAGGTTTGTGTTTGTTTTAATATTTTAATAACTTTAACACGTTATTGAGGCATTGAATTCTCTAAAAGAAAATAAATTTTAATGAACTATTCTCTACGATTATTAAAACAAACTAACAAATATTTGCCAAACCAAAATGGTGGTCAAACAAAATCGGCCTGGAACATAATATTCACCCCGTTATAATCAATTAAATAATCAATAATGACACTTGGTATCAAAATTGGTGGAAGTAGATAAAATAAAATAATATCCGAATTAAAATATTTATGTATATATTTACATATCATATTACAATTAGTAATTGAATAAATATATATATGTATATTTATATACGATATTCAGCAAGATGGAAAGGTTCTAATGACACAGCTAAATGTGACTCTTAACTAAGTGTGTCCTGTTTGTGTCAAAATTTTTGAAAGTAAATGAAATAAAATTCTGAATTTAAAAAAATTACAATTACATATGCATATTGCAATGATTGAAAAAGAAATATCCACACAATGTCCGGCGATATGAAAGGTTCTAAGGGCAAGGTAAAGGGTTTAGGTAACTTTTCACGACAGATAACAAAGTATCATCAGGAGGGGTGGTCGATTTTTATTTTATACTCGTATAACACAATAATCGTACTACACATTTTAATCGTATATGTATTGAGATATTATTAAATTTATAAACAGCAGATCGTACAGAATAAAATTATAAAATATAAATGAGAATCATCCTTTAGAGTATGACTACGGTCAGAGGTTTTCAGCTTGCATTCCGACCTTAGAGCTTATCCATATTCATCTCACGATACTTGAAACGGAGCTGGAAAGAACGTAGTATTTTTTAACATGTAGGTATAAGAACTCGGGTTCGCAGTGCAGATGTTAAGTATGAATTGTGAATCTCGAGTTAATAAGAGAGGCAAAGACAAAATTAAATGTCTCGTGTAGTTCTATACCGCTCAGAATAATAAATATTAATTCCGAAACTGATCATCGTTAAATGATAAAACCATAAATCAGTAAGCATAATGTTGTTCGACTATCGTCAAATAATTACAATTTTTGAGAGTACCGACATCGATATCAAACGCCTTAAATATATTTTTTTTAATTCTTAAAGATTTTTGGTGCCAGTATTTTTTATATGCTAAGCGAGTGCTCTGCCATCTTAACTACTTTCCTAGTGAACAGAGGTGTTAAATTATCATATAAGATTTTAAAAAATGAGTATACGGAATACGTGCCACGTTAATATTCTTGTTAATTGTAATCTTTACCATAGTGTGTTCATAAAAAGTTAGAATTTTTTTAGCCAATCAGAAATCATGTTCAACTACTAACTGCTAGATAAAATAATTTGGTAATATTTTAAAATATCATATTGTACTTTGAGTATTAACGTTTTTTGAATAGACATATCCGCAAAGTGCACTCGTCGAATAATAAATATTTTCATTATCAACCTAAAATTGACAATGGTACATATTTCAGTTGTGCTTAATTAGTTATCGATTTAATCGCATTATAGTTTAAATGATTCTCTGCAAATTCAATTTATTCCTTGTGTACGTTAGCTTTGATATCAAAACACCATTACGCACTGCTGATCCTTTGATAGGTGTTTACGGCGTCATTAACTTTATTTTTGCCGGTCATTGTATATTCAATATCCCTCGAAAATGTTTATTATTTTTGTGATAATCTTCTTTTCTTACTTCTCACTCTTTACTCAAAGTAACATTTCAGATATGTTTTTGTTGAGAACAAAAAATAATATGACAAAATTAATACGTTTAAAGATTTTATACGTATCATATTTAAATAAAAGTAAACAAGGAACATTCCATCTGCGGATAAAAACTGAACGTTTTTTCAGCTAAAATGGACTCAAAATATTTTTCCATTTTTGTTCAAGTCATCTTAACTTCCGCACAGTAGATCTATGTTCTGTAAATGCAACTACACTGTTATGTATGTACCTACCCTTCATGGCCACATCCTTATTTTATTGTCAACCTCAACCTTTCTCGATTTGAAGAGAGACATGTGTTCGAACTATTATTTTAAGAGTTTTGTCTTATTTTATTATTTATGCTTTCTGTAAATGGATGTGTATTGAAACGATTATAATTTATAACTTTGTTTACCCGGATTTAAACTATCTTCGAGAAATATCTTTTTAAATCATAACACAGCCCTTCAGAGATCAGATCGTATCTAACATCCGAACGAGAAAGAACTCAAAAGTCTATTCGTTTCAATACATCTCCGTAAACACGCTACCTTATAAATTTGTGCACCTATAATATTTCAACAAACGAATTATTTACAAGTACCGAGTCGTGATTTTAAGACCTCCCGAGGAAGGAACATAAAAACACTACATAAATGAGATCTGCTTAAAAAAATTGCGTGTATAGATTTTTCCAGGTTTATCACATAATGTTATTTATTTTATAATAATGATTTTATTTTACTTATAAAATAAGTCTAGTACGTATAACATATAATATGAGCGTACTTCGCTAAATTTGCACAAACGATTATAGTTTTAAGAGGTACTATTTTTCTGTGTTTTCTTTGAAAAGCGAGGGATTTCCACTGAGACTTTGAAGAATTTGAAGATTTTCTGTTTTTATAGGCTGGATGAACGTGGATATAAATGTATTCTATATTACAGCGTCGGCGTTGCTTGGACGGTCCGTAAACGAACCTAGCTGGAGTCATCTCTTAGCGGGTTCATATTTAAAAATATTAAAATCATGTTTTATTAGGATACTAGACAAAATCCCGAAATCTTGATTTACCAATTTATCGAAGACTTAAATTTCGAAAGATCGACATATCGAAAAAATAACATTTAATGTAAAGTTTGCGTGCAGGTAAAGATATTAAAATATAATCTCAAATTAGGTGGAAAACTGTACACAAAACTAAATTCTGTGCTCAATACCATATAAGTAGTCTATCCTTGATTGATTGTCTCGACCATACATAATTATTCTTAGTTTTTATTATTACAATTGGAATTCCAGCTTTCAGAATTTCGGCTTTTGGAATTTCGTCATTCAGGACTATTACCCAAACACATTTTATAACCATAGAATAAAGTTGGATTAGTTATAGACCCAGTTGGAACTTGGACTAATTACAGAAAAATAATTTTATTATATATGCACCTGGGTTTCAAACCGAATTTAGATATTACATTTTTATAAATAATATAGAAACTATAATTATTTAATGTTGTTAATAAATAGCAAGATGAAATAATATGTTTTTATTTTTAATTAGATAAATTATTGAAAGTTTATAAATTTAATGATAATCCTTTAAATACATACTTGGATACATTCCATTCAGAGAAAATAAATAAATTTTAAAATCTAGCCCTTAGCATTACTGATCCCAGTTGAAGTAAAACGTTAAACAGTTAAAAATAATATTTTACAATAATAAGTAAGGAGAAAAATAAACGTTAAAATACATAATTTCAATACAATGGACATGGCTTCCGAGATTAAGATAATATACGATATTTTTTTGGCTTCATTACTATACGATTTTTAAGATTCCTTTTTTCATTATACAGCTTTTAGAGATATCACAGATGAAACAGTAATGTCCATTATGTTTTATTTACAAATAACTACTTGAAATAATCAAAAAACACCATTAAACTTGTATGATATCAGGAGAACACAACTGTCATACGAACTATACCGGACGCTATTACCCACATGACCCATGAGCTGAGCTTCTATTGAATCTGAATGATATTAGTATAAACGAGATTTGAAAGTATCGTGATATTTTGATTTTGATTTCCTTTACAAACTTGCATTCAATGTTAAATTTACAAGTGTTTGCAAATAATAGACTCATCTGTAAACAAGTGCCGGTGCAGCGTTCATGCAACCCTGACTGCATGATGTAAGCAGGTATTAGATAGTCATGGAAGATTCAGAATAGTTGTCAAACATACAATTAACGGCGTTCTAAATCTTAATATTAACTTTACTACAGGACGTCATGTGTCACATCATTGATCTCTATGAACCCCTGGTAGTGACTTTTACTTTTAGATAATAATTTGTAGGTATACAAAGCTAAAAATATATATATATGACTTCGATTCGTACATAGTTATAGGGAAAACAATAATTGTAGTATTACATTTTCATGGAGGTGTGGCCTACTCCTGGGATAGATCAATGAGAATTAGCTGGGGGCATCATCTTCCCACGGGGACTCCTTCTATATGTACAGAAATTTTATTGCATTTTATGTATTTATTTAATTCTTAGTCGTAGAAAGAGAGAGAGGGTGGTTTTCAACGCTACAACATGCGCGTGTTTCATATGAATTATAAAAATATTCATATTTGGCACGATAGTAACATTTTTACGAGAAAGTATTTATTTAATTTTTTTTTATATATTTAAAGCAAACACATTGTACTTCTTTATATATTGAAATAATAGGTCGAAATTTTAACATAAAAGTCAAGAAGCATTTAAGATTTTCAGAATTTTCCAATTATTTATTAAAAATGATAATACTTTTGATAAAAATTTGGTAAACAATGTTGGTATTAAATTTAATAATTTGTAATCGTTAGAAATAAGTAAAGCGTGTAAAAGTAACTAAAATCCTAAAAAAAATTCAATTATTTTGAATCTTAAAATCAATTTCTACATCTTTTATCATCGTAACAATTTAAGTTAGGTACTAGGATTATTTATTTAATTATTTTATCTTTTTTTTAAAATTGAATTTGAAAACATTTTAGAATTTTTTTCATCCTGTTAAAGGAAAAAATATTTATCCGAAACTCATTGAACATAAATAACTCACAGTGGTTTATGAAACAAGGTTAATAAACCATTAATTTTTTATTAATTTTTTTAATTATAATTTCGAAAATAAACTTGTCTACCTGTTAAGCTTATAAAAATACTAAATTTTATACCAATTTCGAGGTGTAAAAAAAATTGACCTTCTCATACATACGTACAAGAGATAAGCGAGCCTATTTCATCTGCTAGCCAGATGCCGTGAAGGATAAGGGTTTTGTTATCCTAAGGAGGAGACCCAGGATAAAATAAGGAAAAAATACAAAAGCCAGTTCTTCGGGTCGGATGCCAACCGTAGTAAATTTCAAAATTTGGTGATGCGTAAGTATTTGAATATTAAAATCCACCACCTACCTGACGTCACGAACCAGAGAGAAAACTGACTAATATTATGTATTTATTCAATACGAGATGCTTAACAATAATATTTCACATTACGTGTAATATTTTGGGTGTAGAAAGCTCTCAGAAATAGTTAAAATCTAAGTAGAAAGCCCATCGGTAATTATAAGATCACATTATAACGAATACCAAAGTAATGAAATTTTCAGAAGTTTTTTAACCGACCGGATGAATTTTCATATTAAATTTACTAAACGGAATTCTGAAATAATGAATAGAAATTTCAGTATAACAAATTTCTTAGCTAATATTTACGTCAATTTGATGGTATAAAATATACTCAACGGCTGATTGGCAATCGTCGCATTCAGTACTTCCCCGAACGGTGAAAAACGCCGTCTTTTTTGTTTTGTGTACAAAATATATGTGTATAAAATAATACAGCATATTTTTAACATATTTCAATTTAAATACGTATAAACAACAAAAATAAAAACTTCTTACGTACTTTTTTTATAAATTCTGGTTAATTTTTACAACACATACAATTAATAATAATATCGGTACAGCGAGGCGCGTGATTTGTTTGATGGGTATTATCTAAAAGTAGGTTTATAAATCGACAACCATGTTCTATGGTAGATATGTTTACAGACATACGATTTTTACATTGTTTGGTAAATATACTTCTGTTGCCTGTCTGTGGATCCCTAATTTCTAAGTGGTAAGTTTCACCCACAACCTTTCAAAGGGTTAAAATATTATTCTTGAAATCGCTGTTGGATAAACGTCTTTAGTATTTTTTATTACTGACAAAAAAAAAACTACAGCAGGATGATAGGTTATTTTAGTTGATTCATGAAATATTTAAGTATATATAAATTAAACTTGTAGAATGTAGATTACTTTCTAAGTTGGATACGCAAAGTTCAATATAATTAAAAAAATAAAATTGGACCATCTAGATAGTTTATTTTCACATCTAGTTAAGCAATAATATGCCTAACGATTGTATAATTATTCACGATTAACGATTGTATATGGCTTGCATTAATAAATGTGTGACTAATGTAGTAGATGCATTTTATGAGCATTTGTATGAGATTTGATAACGATATTTTAATAGTAACTTATTTATTCTGTACTCGTCATCAAATTGTTAATGTTATGTATACAAAATAAAATAACCTGGGGGGCTATATCTATATATGTTAATGTTATGTATATAAAATAAAATAACCCGGGGGGCTATATCAAATAAAAACAAGTTATAACAACAAAATATTTCAATCAGATAAAATTAATAACAGTTAGAAATAAACCGAAAACAAATTGTTATTATCAGTAATATTCATTATTAAGGAAAACACATTTTTATTGTGAAGTTGTAATTATTCAGTATATAGCTCTGTGATATTTTAAATACTAATTTAATGTATTAATTTATGTTGTATCAGTGTGTCCAAAATTTAATAATAATGAATTGATAATTCTGGCGTCTGCAGTCGGTTTACTCGAAGGTATTTGAGATGCTGTGAAAATAATGTAGATGGCTTTCAAATAATGAAACGACAGATGTATTAATTTGAAAAAAATGTAACATATAGGTTCGAAAATTTGTCATGAAAAATACTGGCGTTATAACACAATTGGTAGTGTACTTCCCCGGATTGGAAATAGAGATCCAGGTTCGAATCTCGGTGACGCAAAAACAATATTTTTCGCCAAAATTGATTTTATATGTATATATTTATAATTAATACATTAATTTAGTATTTAGTAATATTCACATTATTTGGAGATAATTAATGAAAAATAAATTATATTAGTACATGTGTATGTTTTTTTTTATTTTTATTACACTTATTTTATTCCCTATTTTATTTACCTTCCCCTTTACCCCCCGTTCCCTTTGGAAAATTGTATTATTTTTAATTTTTTTTAATTTTCTACTTTATCTTTTATTTTTCTCATTTTACTGATTTTTTTACATTCCTGCGATAGAAGAGAGAATTCTTACTCTTTTAAACGTTTTCTATGCAGCTTAAATTAATTTTTATTACTAAAGTCTTAATAATAAACTACTGTATTATTTTAATAAGCCTTAGTAAAATTATTGAGTTACACTGTATCTATATTGTTAATTCAGAGAAAACATATAATTGGTTCAATTTTTTGTTACAATTTTATTATGATCAATTAATGTTTATTTTCCAAATAAAATAAAATATAAATGGGTAGATATTACATAAATACAAATGAAATGTATTAATTAGAAAGATATACATATAAAATCAATTTTATCGAAAACTATTGTTGTCGCTACCGGAATTCGAACCTGAATCTCTTCCAATTCGGGGAACGTGCATTAACTGATAAAGTAGATGGCTTTCAAATAATGGAACGATAGATATATTAATTTGAAAAGTGTAACATGTAAGTTCGAAAATTTGTCGTCAACGCACTGTGTTGGTACAGCATAATCGGTTAATGCACGTTCCCCGGATTGAATCCAGGTTCGAATCCCAGTAGCAACAATAATATTTTTCGATAAGATTGATTTCATATTTATTATTAATAAATTTAATTTGTATTTAAAATATCACATACCCATGTTCTGAATAATTACAACTTCATAATAAAAATTTGTTCACATCAATAAGATATTAAATATTTTTGCCGTTTGAATTGATGGGTGAAATATCTTACACGTATATAATATTCCGATTTTCTTATATGTGCCACGCGCATGGATATTTAAAAGAAAACCTGTATATTACATTGTAGTAAGGGATCAATTTCCTTTGAAATCAGCGAAGTAGAATCTTTTGGTTCTGGCGCTATGTTTTTCAAATATAAAACAAATGGAAAGTTCATTTCTGTTATCAGAACTATTGAAATTGGATCATTTTAATGCTGCTGTACTGTAGGTTGGTGAATATTAAAATTATTAAATTGATTCATGGCTTCCCAAATAAGTTAAAAACACTGAGGTATCGTGACCCATGAGGGAGGACAATGACGTCAGATAGTCTTTTGAACTGGGAAACGCGAAAAAAGAGGGTTATTGCAATAACCGAGAAAAGAAGAAAGAGGAAAAAAAGGAGTAAGATCCGTCCCTTAGAACCTTCTTACCCCGCGGATGTACGTGCACAATATACGAAAGGGTGTGCCGTTCGAGAATGTCTCCTTAGCCATACACGGACTTAAAACGATGCAGACATCATCCTGGCAACGAGGTACCACCAAAGAAGAAGATTTAAATTATTACATTTATTGTTGTTGTGTTATCTTTCTATGTTTTAATTAATCATACGCTTTTTTAAGTATAAGTTTTTTCTATATGTTTTTTTCTATTATTTTTAGAAATTATATCATGTCACAGAAATGCTGTGTTCCTGTAGTATGGCTAGGCCTTTCCACATTTTTCCCGTATATGAGGAAGACGTTTTTAAAGAATGGCTGCGTCATATTGCAAGCCGCATATTCACTGGATTAAAGGATAAACAAATTTATAAACATTGTCTCTTATGTGACAAACATTTTTCACATTTCAACAAGGACTAGACAACAAAAAGATTATGAATATATTCTGCACCAACAATAGCTATGAACATTCCTAGGACGGGAACTAAAAAGTAATTCAAAATATCAACGTATTCGATAGTTGTCTCCATCCGCTGCGATATTTCAGCAAAACCTCAAGATTCAGTCCAATAATGTACCAACAGTAGGATATGTTGTTGTAAACCCACTTGATCTATGGCAGCGGAATATTGCACCGCTTTCTCGGCGACTTCACGGGCTATTTAACATAATATTCGCATATATCCGCGGGACGTTCACTGACTTTATTGGACGAGTCACGTTTTGGCCGATAACTCCATCTGCCTTGCAAGCCAGCACATCTAATATAAACCTTTTGTTTATTCGGTGACCGGGTATTTTTCAAACCCGCGCCTGAAACGAATATTATTTGTTATTGTATAATAATATAACTAAAATCTAGGTATTGAGATTTCTGAACGATTGGTCGATACTCAGACAATAATTACTCAGCACTTCAATAGATATTTTATTGCATTCCTCGTTCTAATCTACCTTCTAGTACTTTAAAATTAGTTGTATTAATAGTTTAAACATAACCTTACATATCTTTAACATGTCGTGTGTTGATGTGATACTACATCTGGAAGTAAACTTTGATTCGACTTCGATTATCATTTTAATTAAGTAAAAAATCCCTGGTGATATCCAAATTTTTCAAAAATATATCATTACTTTTACTGTCGTATAAAATATTAGTTTATTAAATAAAATAACAATAACTTTGTATGAAATCATGAAATTTATTATACGTCAACCGGTTTCGCTTGTCTCAATTTTCATCAGGACATATTTAAAACTGACGATAAATACAAAAAGAGTGCACTTAAATATACATAAAGAGGGAGATAGAATATAAAATTACATGTGAAAGAGAGAGACAGAATACATATACAGATAGACGGAATATTAGCATCCATTAGCCCCATATTAGGTATGTTTTCTTTAAAATCAATTTAATGTCCATTAACACCGTATTTACGTATCCCTCAATGTTCCGTCTATCTGTATATGTATTCTGTCTCTCTCTTTCACATGTAGTTTAATATTCTATCTCCCTCTTTATGTATATTTAAGGGCAGTCTTTTTGTATTTATGATCAATTTTAAATACCTTCTGATGAAGCTTGATAAAAGCGAAACCGGTTGACGTATAATAAATTTCGTGGTTTCATACAAAGTTATTGTTATTTTATTTAATGTCAAACCACAAATTGATTGCTTTCTACGAAAAAAAAAAGTTTTTTTATCTATAACAGTGAACAATAGATTATTCCAATTCTTTGACTTAATTATGCGTCAAAGTGTCGTCAGCCTGGAATAGGAAATTATTCTGGGCACAATGTTGGGCCAAAGAAAACCTTTAAAAGTGCCAGATCTGTTGAACTGGCTGAAGAGACCCTGTAGTCGGTTGTGAAGGCAACCCACGACCAGAACTTGCGGATCTGTATTATGTGCCGAGTATCATTTGATTGAGGCCACTATATTTAAATAATAACATGAATGAGGAAATAAGAAGAAAACTTTACTTCGAAGTACGTAATCCTCACTACAAATATTATTATTTTAAAAATTTACTCTGAACGGTATTTCGGGGAATCACACAGATCGGCTCACATATTTTAATTTTCAAACACCCGAGGTATAGAGATGTACTCGTATTAATAATCCGTGCTTTTATGTATTAAATTATCGCTAATTTTCTACAAAAGATAAATCGATTCGTACCCGAGGAATCAATAACTTATTTTCTATCTACCGGTTTACAATACAAACATAACATTTTATATCCTAGGATGTACCGTAACTTAAATGAAAATGATATTGAAGACTCTAAAATTTTCTTCGTTAGTGCTTATTACTAAACCTTACATGTTGAATTTATTTTTATTACATTATGACATACCTTAGATTTTTACCGAAACTGATCTAACATAATCTATTATTTATTATTTAATTGCGTAAAATATTATTTTTTCAAAAACTGTTATCAATTTTTTTTCTTAATGGCTTATTACTATAATTTTATTGTTTTCGAAAAAATATAATTCATACACCTGCTTATAAAATATTTTTACATCGCTATATTATTACTCAATTGCATTACATCATCATTCATCATCATCATCACCCGTTTTTTATTCACTGCTGGATGAAGGCCTCCCAAGTTATCCCACTCTTCTCGGTTCGTCATTATTTGCTGCCTAGTGTTTCCGCAGAATTTGATGATTTCGTTAAGGGTACTCTGTCAATCTTTAGATCCCTCTCGGGCATCACTGAATGACCGCATTCATCCAACGATTGTCCGTTCTCCGAACGATGCATTCTACTCATTGCTATTTCATTTTCTTGGCATATTCATTTATATGAATTATACTTTTGTCTGTTACTTTATGCGCATTTTTCTTTTCCGATCACTTTATGTGATGCTAGACATATACCTTTCCGTATCTCTTTGCGTTACTCAGTATTTGGACCTCTTTTTTGCTGAGAGCCCGTGTTTTGCAACTATACGTAAGCACTAGAAGTACGCATTGATTGAACACTTATAGTTCTAGACACAGCAGAAGACTACATTTGAAAATCGTATTTAAACGTCTGAAAGTAATCCAGCCCATCTTCGTTCTCCAAACGATTTCTTCGGATATGCTTCCTGCTATAGAAATTTTTTGTCCTAGATAAACATAATTATCGTCTTGTTTAGACTAAGTTAACGTAAATCGAGTCAACAAAGCAGTTTATTACATACTATCGTACTTCGATTGGTAGTTCTGGATGTTACGTTGATTCTATGCCTATTTTGCTCTATTCTGGCGGTGCTAAGTGGAAGTAAGTCTAGGAAGGTTATTCGGTACACGCGAGGAATTTGCGGAGACCATCCAAGAATACATCAGCGAAGGATCAGCCAGAAGTCCGGATAACATCTGGAAGATCGGCCAACTGTCCAGGTTAGTAGTGATCTGTCTTACTAGAGTGACACGGTCTTATTATCAATAGAAAATCCAGGATCAGGATTCATTGTTGTCGAAGGTTTTTAACACGCACAACCAGCTTACTAACAATAACAGGTGTAATCATAGCGAACAGAATGCCACACTCTTGTGTTACAACATTGGTACATATTGGTATACAACTTCTCGTGCACTGGCTGATTATACTACCTTTTATTTTTTTAATTAAATTAATTTAACCCAAAAATTAAACAACGGATATGCATGGCAAAAAGTTCTATGTCCAGACTAGACAATATAAGGAAAAACTGCGGTGTTTCCAGGACAACGAAAGTCTTGTACAGTCTCTGGTGCATTCTATGTTTTTATATGATGTGAAATCATTTAACCTGAAAGCAAGGAAGAGAAGACGAATTAATGCCTTTGAGATATATGGATCGGCGAGACGCACGAATGTCTCAATTCTGCAGGAATTAAACATCAAGGACACACTCAATCAATTACGTGAGACGAATTCTTAAATATTTTGGGTATCTTATGAGAAGGGAAGATAGCATGGAGAAGCTTGTTGTGGTGGGCCACATCAATGGACGAAGAGAAAGAGGAAGATCCCCCACCCGTTGGACTGACCAAGCAGAAAAGGCAACAAGCACTTCTATGGTGACAGTCCTAAAATAACGAATGTGCTGATAAACTGGCTAATATTTCCGGAGTTTTCCCTCATTTATTCCATAACCCGATGTATGACACACTTAATATGGTAAAAAAACGCACGAGTTGTATTTGGGCTGCACAATGAATGAATCCAAATAATCATAAGGGTAATCGGCTTAAAATAATTCAACGATCTATTCGCCGAACTCCCTGGTTCTCCAAAAGGAAAGCCTCCTAAATAACAATATCAATTATCTCTAAAATGAGAATTGGGCATTGCCAGGTAGCCGCACATAAATTCAGATTGAACTTAATAGATTCCCCAATGTGTGAGTGTGGTGCCGAGAAGGAAACCCTTGACCATATCTTTTTTGCCTGTTCATTGCGAATCACAAATTTTTTTTTACAGTAATATCTTCAATGGTAATTTTCAACTCCCGGTTAAATTATGTCATATTCTATCTCTTAACTCGCCACATTTAATCTATATAATAGAAAATTTGTTGAACGACAATGGCATTGACTTGTAATATAATATTTCCTATTCTATAATATGATTGCATTTTTTTCCAAAAAATAAAGTTTTAACTTTATTAATGGCACAAATCACTCTTGATAGGTAGATTGCCTATTTCAAAGAAGAAGAAGAAGTCCTAAGATCTGCAGAATGACGTGGATGATATTTAAAATATAAAATTTAAAAAATTTAAAATGTCACATCAGAACACGTATTAACACTTAATTTTGATATTATTTTATAATTTATTTTTCATGTTTTTAGTGATAACTTTTTGGTTAGACATAATTAATATATTTTTTTAAATAACAAACTTTGTATAAACAGTTTGATTATTTTGATGTCGGATGGATTTGATACTACTGTATCTTCGCCAGGACAAAGTTAGTTTATATCCGTCAAATTCATCAATACGGTTTACACAAAGTTTGTTATTATTTTTAAATTAAAAAAGTTATAAATTGATCACAAAATTCGATTAAGATTAATTTTTCAGTACTTGATCCGTTCAATTTTTATGTTTGAAGACATTTTGAGTCAAGGATTTGTGAGAGTTACTCCCAGCAGGGAGCAGGGGGGACCTTGTAAATGAAATATTTGAATAGTAGATCATATAAAGTTTACGATCTGTGTAATTGGACGGAAAAATTGTATTTTTCCTGTAGGATTTTTTATTGCTATAAGACTAAGAGTTTATTGTCATAGTCGTATAAATGTGTGATTATAAACTTTATTTGCTTGCAAAAGCTTCTTTGGAGAATTTTCTTAGTCGTCAAAACATATATGTTTTTATTACAAATATTATTTTTTCAATTTTATCTGATCTTCTTAATCCATAAAAAAGTTTTAGTGAGGAATGTCATAAATCGTGTTAATCCCATCTCTGCAATGTCAAAAATTGAATGTAATCATGCCTATGAATTGTGCGCGTGATATGAACATTTTGCCATATTTACTCACACATGACATTTAAAAAATCAGTGAACCTTAAAAGTTCAATAAGTATTCACAGGGGTGGCAAATGGATTAAAATTCGGATTAAATCTATATAAACAAAACTAGTTATGATGTATAAATTGTTTGCTTGTAGCAGTAAGACTTCTTTACACCGTAATAAATAATGAACAAAGGTAGTAAAGGTCATGGTCTATGTTTTGTTTAGCTAATCGTTTGAAGCAAAGATGCCCCACTTTACAATATGGGGCAAATTGGGTTTACTGACTCACAATATATATTTTTTTCGTGATCCAGTGGTGTGACAATAATATTTATTATTTCAAATGAGGCACAGCATATTGCATGACCACTTTAAACGAAAAAGGCAATTATATATATAACAATATTTTGCCAAATAAAGCGTAACTAAACCTATTGCGTCTACCTTTACCCTATCTATTTAAATAGTTCTGCTCTATTATTGGGCAATTTTTTTGGATTAAATTAATACATTATAATAAATTGACGTGCTCGGAGTTATCATATTTGCCTAGTGATCTAATGGTTCGAGCCTTATTCCAGGAGGCCATCAAGTTAGTCCTACTTTCATAGCACAAATGTTTAGCTTAGTTTGAAAATAGTAAAAATATTGATGTGACACGTATTCCGTGTACCCATCTCTATTTAAAAAAAATATATATTATTACTAATAAAGCAACACTATTAATAATAATCCTATATCATTCATAATTAAATATCACAAAAATAAATATAATTTTATCAGAGTTAAATTGAAGTCATGTTTTAATTTTTATATTAGTACATTCACTTAGATTACATTAGGTAGATTACGAATTCCTAGATATACTCATAGAATGTACATTTGACTTATAAAATGGCGCAAAGATGAAAAAGAATCACAATCTTTACTGCCAACCTTCGTCGCGTCAAAAATGCCTTAGAATTATGCTTGCATGTGCAGGATAAGACTGATTTCTTAAATCCAGAAAAATTTTCATAGCCACGTAATAAAACGTGAACTCCGACAGTGAACAATTCCAAAATACTTACAAATTTGAGCATGAAACGCGATTTACCTTTGCAAAACGTGTGAAATATTTCACTGTAACAACGCGTGAACAAATCGCGATAAAAAATCAATCCAAGCAAAATATTGCCTGAATTTCGTAACGCAACTGCGGCACCCGGGCGTTAGGGGAGCAACTCACGTACGGAATGAATACTTGGTATGGTTGTTCCGATACAACTAGGAGAAGCCTTCATTGCTTTTAAAGCCTTTGTTTTTTCACCCCGCACCTACAGGGTGATTTTTTATTCACCGTACAAAGGAATTGGGTCATAAATAAAATCTAGTTATCATTTTAATAATCTACATAACATATTCGTGATAATAATATATGATCGTAACTGTAAGTTCTCAGCTCAGGTTTTCCTCTTCACGCATATATCACGGTACCTAATTATTTAAAGTTTAGAGGTAAGCGTATAGAATTTGTTTGAAGGTATCGAATCAGAAGGATTAAGTATGTGAAGATAATCCGCCCCCAAGTCAGTTTATTATTACTATTCGTATGTTTTGGTATTCACCTTGGTTTACTTACATAAAGAAATATTATATTACATTTAACAATGGTTAATAATATTACATGGGAAGAATTTATGTGGTGGAATGCTAATACAGAGTAAGGATAATAACGATGTTGACAAGTTTGAAAAATGTCGGAATATCGGTCAATGACGCGAGCTGCGTGCAGTACTGTGCGCTGACGTCACACAGTGATGGTTGAATACTGCTCTGTGCTGTTACTGATACTATTTATTGGGTAATACTTACCTACATAATAAGCCATCTTCATTATTTATGTACCCTTAACATAGTAGGGGCGGGGGTCCAAAGTCTAGAAAAGGCTGCGTAGTATTGCATACCGATTTGACGATATTAATATTACACGCCCACATTAATATTGATGATTTAATTCACAGTAGTGAATCATCTGAAATTCTAATAATAAATTATATATTTTTTTAAATATATATTTACGTTATTATTTTAATGTTTTGCCTAGTTAAGAAATATAATAAAATAATATGTATTTTTAATTAATTTAGATTCTATATCGCATTATGAAATATTTTTTTAAATGAAGTTAACATTTTGATACGTTTTATATCTTCTGGTTGTATGTTGTATACATTTTTACTAGTATCAGCTATTAAAAAACTTTTGTTATTTTATAAGTTCGGTATAGATTTATTGAAAATGTTGTCTTTGTCCAGAATTTCATTCACGAATACAGCTACATAAGTTAAATACATATTTAAATCTTATAATACATTTGTAGAGGTCTATCGCCTTCACAATCTATATGCATCCTGCATATAATTGGGTGCAAAACTGGATTCTCATCAACCTCAAAAACACGCCTGGTACCGACCCCAATAAGTGACAATACAACCCGTACCAAACTTTCGCGAAGCGGCCTTTGCATCCACTTCTCTCATGGCGTCTTCTAGACAATATCACTAGCAAACGCTTCACGTTGTTACTGTTTATACTTCCTATTGTAACTGTGGTCAAGTCTCAATAAACTCGTGACAATTAGATAATAGACTTTCTTGATGCACCTACTCAAAACTACTCAAACGAACATGTGAGTGCATTAGTAAAATATAATAGAACACTCATATACTCACACACAACCTTCTGATATCTCGACCACAATTTGAAATAATACACCCATATAGCATCGTTACTATTTCCCCATACTGACGACCACTTCCCTTTTTAATAACGCATCAAAACTTAATTTTATAACATACCACAATCCCCCATACATTTTTCTACATAAAAAAAATATATAACTAATACACCTTTTGTACCTTACAGGCACACAATTTCATTTAAATACGAGTACATAGACCGTGTACTCGGTAGCTAAGAAATGAATACTATTTATTTTAGGATATAATGTGGTATATGATATTGTAAATATAATTATGTAAACTGAAACGATTTATTTATCTATTTTTCCAATATTAAATAATTATTACATATCAAAAGGTATTTTTTAGTATTTTAAATTGTCATACGTAATCTTCTCGAGTTACCATTTGAAATAATAATTATCAACGCATAATGATTCAAAATTCATCTGTATTTTCTCTATACAACATATATTTTTGTGCGGTTATCCGTTACCCCTTATTAAAACAATCGTGATATTTTTGACATAGAAAGGTTATACTTATCAATTCAAATTAAATTAATCGACTAGAAAGATATACAATAAAAAAATCTCTGAATCAAATAAATATATATATATATCCCGGTAGCAACTAAATATTTTTGGGTAAATAGATTATTTAAATACTAATTAAATGTATTAATTGGAAATATAATATATACGTATAAAATCCATTTCATCGAAAATTATTGTGTTGCGCTACCGGGATTCGAATCTGGATCTCTTTCCATCATCCAACTATGCTACAGCGACAATACTTTTGACGAGAAATTTTCGAATCTATATGTTACACTTTTTTAAATTTATACATCTAAAGAGATCCAGGTTCGTATACCGATAGCGCAACAACAATATTTTTCCATAAAATTGATTTTATATGTATATCTTTCTAATTAATACATTTAATTAGTATTTGAAATATCACAGACCGTATGTTCTGAATAATTACAACTTCACAATAAGAATGTGTTCTCCTTAATAAATAGATTTTTTTCTGCATATCTTTCTAGTCGATTCATTTAAATTGTATCAAAATACCACAGAACTGTTCTGAAAATGTAATTTCACTACAAAATGAAATATTATTTGAATAATTTTCATTTCAGAACAGCGGCAAGATAATATTTTAAAAAGATTACATCACGTGTTTTATTTTCTTTTTCCTTGTCCCTAAATTTGACCCCGAAATCACTTACACTCTATCAGTCGGGTCGGGGAGGTAAATCACCACCCTTTATTGCTTCCAGATCCATCGGACTTATATCCGGGGCGTTAAATGTCGCCATGTTCCTAGAATTGCTGCTATGCAGAATTGTCGATCGTGGAAAAGATCGGTTTTAGAAACTCGTTGGGGAAAATCGGGAGATATTGTTCGTGGGTCCTGGGAGGACATTACGTCGAGTGACTATGTTAGTGAGTTTAAAAATATATTTCAGATTTAAAAAGCTATTAACGCAAATGTTTTTGTACGCTGTGAACAATATTTTGTTCTTTAATTTTTTTAAGTATCTTATAAATCTAGAAATCACATGAATCATTAAGTTCCAGGGCCGCCTTAACTTTTTATTTGAATTAATCGCCAAAAACTATTCTGTTTTTCGATAGTCCTGGGCGTTTTCGAATATTAAATAAAATTACTTTTATAAATTTACTATATTATAGTAGAATACCCATTTGAATATCATAGTGATGTACATATACTAATGATATAAACCGTGAATGATTGTGATTGTGACAGTGATTGTATGATTAGTGTTCGATTAGAACTATGATTAGTACATAACTCTCATCATTATTATCAACCCTTTTCTATTCACTGCTGGATGAGGGCTTTCCCAAGTGTATTATACTGTTCTTTATCTATTTTTATTAAAAAATACTTGTAATTATAAAACCTTTTATTTGTATTGTGCATCGCAGTGTGACACCCATAATGATATTACGCTTCCCCGCCTACATTTGTCAAAATCCATGACTAGACGGATGCCGGGTTCGGTATCGTGGTATCGTCTCATTTGATTCTTTCAGTGTCATTATGACTGTATCGTGTTTGCTTAAACGGAGAGGTCTGTGAGACGCGACTGTGGCACAAAATAATATCTCTAGGTTAAGAAAACTGAAATGTTTTCTCTTTTATAAATTCAATTTGAAATGAAATGTATATTGTAAATCAAAACACTACAAAATCGTACAAATTTTGAGCTGTCATCCCTTTTAAACCAAGCCAACCGAGTAAATTGACGACAAATTTTCGAACTTATATGTTTCAGCTCTTTCAAAATGATACATATATTATTCCATTTTGAAAAAGCCATCACCTTTATATTGCGACTTTGAGTAATATACGCTAGGAGATGCCAGAAATTAAATCAATTATTTTTTATTAAATTTGGATAAACTTCGATACAACTAATATATTTTTAAGGACAACACAATTGTAATTTCACAATAATAATGTGTTCTCTCTAAAAATATTTAATCTATTTTTCACTGGATTAAATAAATAAAACGGGTTTGCTTTGCGAGTGGAACCGATACGGGAGTTGCACAACTCTCAGAACGGTTCCAGGAAAGGGTGGGTCCTTTCCGCTATTTGGTTATTTTATTTTTGTCCATTGTTGTTCGCTGGCACGTACACTCGTAGTTGACAATTTCATCAGTCCAGCGAGTCCTAGGGCGGCCTCTTGGTCACTTGATTCCCCTTAGATACCACTGTATTTGTCCAACGATTGTCTGTTTTCCAATCGATGTGGCCTGCCCAAGTCCGTTTATTTTTCTTAGCGTATTCTATTATATCAAATACTCTGGTCTATTATCTTATACACACGTTTATTTTCTTGTATCTTCTTGTTCCCAACATGCATCTTTCTATGTTCTTTTGCGTAACTCTAAGTTTTGCAGCTATACGTAAGCACTGAATGTAAGCAAAAATTGATTATCCATTAGTGAAACGATGGAAAATTTTGAACAGCATATTCAGTCTGAATGCACACTAACTGTGTTTTGTTTTATCTATTGTTTTGATACCAGAAAAAAAAAACACTCGAGTTACTCCTTTAGGTATCTGGATTTATTTTTATATTATTTATCTGATCATTCATGAGACATACTTACATAATATCCAAGGCTTTGACTTAGAACAAGTCTCTTATATTTCAGGGATTAGTATATGGACTCTTTTATCGGAATATTTTATAAAAATTCAGAGGTACATTCTATTAAACAACAGAATATAGAAAGATATATTTTATTAAAAAGTTTGTTTAATGGAATAAAAATGCAATAAATGAATAATCAAACGCAAATAAGCACGGGCTAGTTGT
Source organism: Eubasilissa regina (assembly GCA_022840565.1). Classification (NCBI taxonomy): domain Eukaryota; kingdom Metazoa; phylum Arthropoda; class Insecta; order Trichoptera; family Phryganeidae; genus Eubasilissa; species Eubasilissa regina. The sequence continues at coordinate 10,383,541 of JAINEB010000007.1, read as the reverse complement.
TGGAAAAAGTTACAATATCTACAGGCGTTAATAAATGTGACCCTAAGCGAGGATGTGTCACCCGGATGTATGAGCATGCATAATTACGCGTAGAAGAGAGAGAAGGACTATTTACTTCTGTCGTGGCTTATGAATAACAGAATATATTCGTACGTAATTTTGCAACAGGTGGACGTCGTCATATTTTTTAAAAATAATTTATTTAACTAATTACTTCATACACGTAAAACAATTAGCCACTATTAGATCCATATAGCAGGACGATAATTCACAACCCAACTTATCGTTCCTACAAGGCAGGAAGATAATTTGGCGGCAGTCTAACGTACTCCGATGGTAATACGTTAACTCACAACCATAGATAACACTACAGAAAAGGTCGTGATCTGGGTATAAAGAGGGGATAATAGATAAGTAATGGACAGGAACCATTATCTATACGTCGCGTTCACATGTGCGTGGGACGGTGATCGACGATCCATAGATCATAAACATCGATCAAATAGTTCATTATTACATGCGTATACTAATTACTCTTAATTCAGCAAATAATCACAGGTACACTAGAAGCTAAACCTCTAATTGTTAAATCAAACTTACCAACTATCATTACAATTCAATACTAATCAAAATCACAGTCATAATCACATTTATCTCATCACTAGTCATGCCATAAAATAAAACAAAATCAATATCTGCTTTAATAAAGTAGGATGAGTTATGGAACTAAGCGATTCATATGCTAGTTCTTAAAAATACGGGGTATACTGTATACTGTAGGTACAGTTCTGTATAGACTATAAGATCTGAAAAATTCCAGAGCATTGCGTCGAGAAACTAGCAACTTTCTTCAATATGACATTTCTTTACGTATTGAAAACCACGGATGCATGTGAAACCCATTCGACTCGACACAAAACACGACACTCCAGTATCTGTTTTGTTTTTTATTTTAATATGTTTTTTTTTCGAAATTGTGAAAAGTATTGAGAAATCAGCCTTTGGAATAATGCAGTATTGTGAAAATGTACTAGAATAAAATGAAGAGGTTCATTGTACCGGCAATTGTGCTCTGCGTTACTTGTATTTCAAATAAATTTTCATCTTCGCTCTTCACACAAACATCGTAACAATATTTTGCAGTATTATAAAGTTCAGCAGCAGCTCATACATTTGGAGTAATTAAACATGTGATGACCTTGACCTGACCGATGGTAGAGCGTTTCGTCTGTTGACAAACCTCAAACTGGTAGCGCCAGCAGTAATCTTCTTTAACAAATCCGAATAGTGCTAGTATTGGTGGGTCAACAGTTAAATTCTTGTCATATGACAATTAGAAGTTTATTAGATACACGATATACAATAATATATGTTTACAAGTCAATGTTTTCACGTCGGAGCAGTGAGAGAGCGCTCTAAGGGGCGCGGCTCCCTTATAAGTCCGCGCACACATACACACACACCTATCACTTCCTACGTCACGCTACCGCTGACAGACACACACACAGACAAACAATCGGACTCTATAAACAAAAATTTTGACAGCATTACCTACCCACATTACTGAATCAAACTAATATGTAAATACAAATTGAATTAATTAATTAGAAAAATATACAGATAAAATCTATGTGTCAAAAAATATTTTCAGTACCGAGGCAGCAATAAAATATTTTCAATTCAGAGAAATGAAACAATTATTTTCGGAACTGACAAGTTCTGAAAATTAGACAAACATAAGACATAAAATTAAAAATATATTCCATTTTGATTTCTGCTGGGGAGATTCAACATTTCCTAACTGGCCAATACAATGGTCAATGGACCGATATTTAACGTTTGACGTACAACAAGCACGAAGTGAGGCGCAAGACGGCGAACATTTGTGAATCCGTACATGGTGGACTATGAAATGCAAGAGTTGTCTTCAATGAATCTCACGCATAATCGCTATTCGGAGATTGTCTTAAGTCGAAAATATTATCTATTGACACGGGACATTGTTTTTTAATACAAATATGTACACGGAATACGTGTCACATCAATATTCTTACTATTTTCAAACTGATCTAAACGCTTGTGCTATGAAAATACGAGGCTCGAACCCCCGACTACTAGATCACTAGGTGAGTATCCTAACCACTAGACGACAAGCACATTACAGTCAGATTTTACAACATTGTTTTGTGGTAAACTCTATGAGGATACCAGTAAAAGTTGACACACGATTCAGGGTTTAATTCCCGACGGGTGCAATTTTTTTTTTCAGGAGAAATAATCATTAGTCAATTTTATTTGTTATATTTGAAAAATGATAAAAATTAATTTGAAAATGTAGGCGCTCAAAATAAACAAATGAATTAAAAAGCCTTTTTGTATTTTGCACATTGACTTAGATATTCTGACATTTTCAATTTCACTTATTTACCTTAGTATGTTTTATATCACCAGTCACGATTCTCTTTATTGATTTTCATTTTGGATAACGGAGCACAGAAAAACATTAATCTTATTTCTAGAATCTTCTCCCACCCCATCCCTTGAATATCTTTCAATGAATTTTTGGTCGCGTTTCACTACAACGAGAAATAAAATGATCTCATTGTTAATAATCACATTAAATGTGCACGAATTTGTAAAAATACAGTGTTATAATGTAATATAATGTAGTGTAACATCCTTCATATTTTTAGTAAAGAAATGTATAATCTCGATTGGTAATTGAAATTGGTACACACCGCATATGTCACTTTTAAAAGATTTATCTATTTATGTCATATATGCACACAAGTAGATGTTCACTGTCTCCTTGACTAGACTGAAGTTTCTGCTAATGGCCCGTCTCCACGAATGAGATTTCTCTGAGAGATTCGACTCGAGTTCTCGCATAAGGATAGTTCAGCGTTCAACATGAAGTAATTTATGAACCATCACCGAATACGTTTTGGCCGCTGATTAGAATGACACACCATTAGGTGCATAACTTTACTTTTTCTCATAAATTAAAATCTCATTAAAATTATTGTGGAAATGGACCTAAATGAAGATAAGGTCAATCGTTATTTCCAACAATCAATAAAAACAATAACAGTTTTTAACAATTTTTTTTTAAATAATTTAATTAACACAAAAATATAAATATATATATATATTATGAAGAAATAAGGAAAGAATGTAAAGCTGATGTTAGTATAGTGAGTAAGATTAAGAAAGGATCACTTAGGTGGTTTGGTAATATGGAAAGGATGAATGAGGAGAGAATGGTAAGAAAGATATATGACGCAAGTGTTGATGGAACCAGAAATAGAGGACGTCCGCGGAAGACTTGGCACGATCAGGTAAACCAGATAATGGAGGATGGTTCTGTTAGAAGCCTCAACAATCGGTGAGCTTGTATGACAAGATGTATGAATGTGGATGAGGCGAGAATTGTGTGTCAGGACAGAAGAGTGTGGCGCTCTATCCTCTCTGCCTACCCCCACGGGGAAACAGCGTGATGGTAAGTAAGTAAGTAAGTAAGTAAGTAATTAACGCAATATTCTCGTTTGCCTACATTTAAAATACAAAGTAAAGGATATAGAAAAAGATAAATATATAATAAAAAAATATATTATAATAAACAAATATCAGATATAGAGACGAAGCTATTTTTCATTATATTAAATATATGGAAGTATGGGGTAATTACAGGGCTTACGACATATATGCTGTTTAAAAAAAAAGGGAAAAACGAAATGTCAAATTTGGTCTGTATGGCGATGGTGTAGTGGTACTCGAAGTGAGTCCACATATTAATATATATACGACTTTAAAAAAAAAAAGGTAAATGTGGAGATGGAGGGGTGAGAATTGATGAACGTTATATTTATATAAAGTGATAAGCCAGCCGAAAACAGGTCGCAAGCCCTGTAATTACCCCATACTTCCATATATTTTCCATTGAATATAATAAAAAAATAGTTTTGTCTGTATGAGATATCTGATATTTGTTTAATAACTGTGCCTTTGTGGGTAAAAATCCAGTAATTGTGTGTTCATGACATATTCAAATATTGCTAATATATTATAATAGTTTTATGTTTGATGCATTTATGCATCTCCATAAATGTTTGTTCAGTTTCTTTTCTGTCAACACCCAATAACTATCATCATTATTGGTTTTATAAAATCCGGATGTCTCGGACTTTTCAAGAGGTTTAGCTCTATTTCGCTCCGTTTCTCTCCGAATTTGGATCTATGAGATATCTTCGAGGACATTGTCGCTCCATCTTAGTTTAGAGCTTTCTGTGCTATTACAGCTCACCCTGTTGTTATATATTTCCTAATATCTATTTAAAAATACAAATACTATTGAAATATAGGGGTTTTTCATTTTCGACCAACAGTTTAAGCCATGGACCCTGTACGTAGTTTTATTTTTGCAACGTGGAATTTTCTGGGTTGTTTTCAAATACCGCAATTTGGACTGTGCATGCGTGAACGTAAATATTTAATTTTCCGAATACAATGGCAGGTAGAGATGTATTCTCGTTTGAGGGTCTGTAAATGCAAATCTTTTTATACATGTCATAGTTAATGTATATTAAATTGGATTGGCAACACAATACATTTTTATACTACATCGATTCCAAGATAATTAATTTAACAAATTTAAAACAAAACATGATAAATTAATTAATTAATAAGTTCAAATATCAAAAAAAAAAAAAAAATGCTACCACCGGGATACGAACCTGGATTTGTATGACATATTGATTTTTTTTCTCTCTCTTTTTTATATTTTATATATATTTATTTATTTTTTACTTTTAAAATTAGCAATATTAACTTGGTGGTTAAGATTCATATTTTTTTTATTTATTATCTTAGTTTAATAACCACAATTGAGTTTAAAAAACATCTACCGGTTTCGGAAAACACCTTTTCCTTCTTCAGGATATGTCAAAACTAACTAAAAATATAGCATTGTTTTTCTATTTATTCAGAATCTATTTTTAAATTTAAAAAAAAATTAAAAAAAAAAAAAAAAAAAAATTAAATTTAAAAAGTAAATTTAGTACCTAACTCAAATTGCTGCTCAATACAATTGAGTTAGGTACTAAATTTACTTTTTAAATAATTGTTGTTTTTTTTTTTTTAAAAAAAAATTTTTTTTTAATTTAAAAATAGATTCTGGATAAATAGAAAAACAATGCTATATTTTTAGTTAGTTTTGACATATCCTGAAGAAGGAAAAGGTGTTTTCCGAAACCGGTAGATGTTTTTTAAACTCAATTGTGGTTATTAAACTAAGATAATAAATAAAAAAAATATTTATTTTTTAAATATTTTTACGTTTACTTACCTTGTATGTTACGCAATCGATTTTATTGTGTTTTGCCTTAAAATTCCCTTATTGCCAGTTTGCCCTAAAACAGGCTTGCCTAGTTGGGCAATGCATTTTAAAATGTGTACAAAATATATATATTTAGTAGTCTGGAAATAATTCTCAAATAACACATTTTTAATAGTGTTTTTTTAAACGTTCCTATTTCATTAAATATACATACCTACCTCAAACGGGAGCTAATTTCATGCTACACTGAGCGCACTGTCGCAATACTCGGCTCTGTTTACCTTTATCGATACTAGAAATATATTAACTACCATGTCTACAGACCATAGAGCGCCTTGTTCTTGATTAGCATTTCTCCCATACACTTCTCTAAAATATGCATTATAATTTCATAGAGGGCTTAGCTCTCAAGTTCAAGCAGCGTTATAACCGTAACATAATTTGAATTATAAGCTTAATTACTTTGTTCGAAGGCCATTTTTAAAGTAATAATCGTTTGCGAAAATTAACAACGTGAGTAGGTGCTGTGCACGACTCTCGCTTCCACAACCAGCAAACCGACCTTTTAGCCTCACTTCTTTCTCGTTCTTCTTCTCGAAAATACTTTCTGTAGACGCTTCTCATTACAGACTTTATCTTTATCTCAACTTGTGTTCTGTAAAATATGCAACCAACTTCAATAAACGCTTGTCAAATGTAAGTTATTTATATTATTTGTCCAACATGTTCTATACACATCCACGCACACATCTACATACACTTCGCGATATCATCCTCATACGAACTTAGTGGAGAGCTGAGAGAAATAAAGCCACAACTTACACACTTACAAGCTTCTGGTCGACACACTTAACAGCATAACTCATCCCATAATAAATTATCTAAAATGGTGATATACCCTTATATACTACATAGCGGTAACCTCGTATTTCTTGCATATCGCTTATTTGATCACTGTTAGACCCATAATTGCAATCCTAATATTGCTTACTGGACTGGAACGTAATCAGGAATTTGTATGTAACCCTTACCAATTAGTTTTAAACTTTTCAATATATTAGATTTCACAGTGGTATTTTATTAACCATGTCTTTTATTAATCCTGCCGATTGCGATTGATGGAGATGCGATTGCGATTGAGATGCGATTTGTGATTAGTTTAAAAATGCTCAAAACACGGCAGAAGTTTGAAAAATACACTTTTTTGAGTGAATATTGAAAGATAATATTCTTATATCTTATGTTCAATATTTAGCTATCTTGTATTTTGTATTGGGGCCCAATAGCTTTTTTCTATTCCTCATTGGGGTTCACTTTTTTTCATGCTCCACTGTTTCTAACTTCATCAATTCACACATGAGTTTATAGCCTTAAAATAATAAATAAATATCAGATATCTCATACAGATGAAGCTATTTTTATTATATTATAAATCAGTCGAAGACAGGTCGTAAGCCCTGTAATCACCTCATACTTCCATATATTTTCCATTAAATATAATAAAAATAGCTTCGTCTCTATGAGATATCTGATATTTATTTAATAACAGTGCCTGTGTAGGTAAAAATCCAGTAATTATGTGTTCTTGGACATATTCAAATATTGTTAAAATAATAGCCGAAATTTGACACGATATTAAAACAATTATTAAGATATGCTGAAGACCAACGAGAATATTCTAAATTAAGCATCTTAAGCCTTTTGTAAGTGTCGAAGCGTGATTGACGTCACCCTTATAACGGATGCTTATAATGGGTCGTGTCATTTTGAACTAAATTAAATTTTTAATGAGAAGATTTTTGACATCTGATTATTCGCTACTGTTATTGTGAAATATTGAATTTTTGTTATGAAATTTTACACGAACGCGTATCTCATAATTATTGTAAAAAATCATTAATAAATAGGGAAAATATCACATGAACACTGTTTCGTATTCTTATAAGCGCACTTTTGGCGCGCGTTAATATCGCCTGCGAAGAATGTTATTGTCACATGTCCGCAGCCATATTCCCCTCCTCAATCCATTCCTAATATTCGACCGCAGTTTGAGTTTGGCTCTTGACCCTATCATGTGGTCGCTAGGTCAATATTGGATTTTGATCTATATAACGGTGAAATCATTCGCGTTTAGTGTGCTCCTGTACTGTGGTGAACTGGTTTAGTGTCGATTTGCGAATTATAGTGTTGTAATTGATGTGTACTGTGGGTAAAATCATCATCTTATTTTGGGAAAGAAGATCATCGTACATCCTCGCGCAATGCAGTTTGATTTTGGCGGCGACTACAGTGAGTTTGCAGACTTGTCATACTTGAGGTAAGGCGAACATTCCTCCCTGATCCCAGCTATCCAAAACCACTGGTACTTTGATAGAATCCTTTCCTTCCACTAATCCTTTCCTATATCGATCTCCCGATTTTCTTCTCCATCTAGCCGATGAGGAAGGAAATTTTACCTTTCATTTGTAAGTCGGAACTATCGTATCTTCTCAATGAAGCATGTAACTCGGAATACTGCGTGAACATTTCGGCATACATACATAATAGTTCTTCTTGTGCCGCACTTGTGAATTTAATCCGATAATCTTGGTGCTCCTGTTCAATTTCTGACGTACCTCGTGGAGCGGCCGGTCTTTTGAAAATATATTCTCAGCGAGTAAAAGCTGCGATTCCGTTTTCCGACAGCATAAACACAATACGTACTTTGAAAATATTGTTAGAGCTTTGTTAACTTTACGTTATGCGTTAACGTGACTTGATACCGAACTTTTTAGAGGACGAATTGACCGTCAAATTTGCCCACCAAGATCGTGGGACGCAAAATTGCTCAACAAGACTACACCGCTGGACTTCATTATCTGGAGTATCGTGAACGGAAAGGTTTTTTCCAATAATCCACAATTTTACAACTTTATTCTCCAAGAGCTGAAAATCAAGGACTAACTCTTAACATTTGCCTAACACGAAACCTTCAATCTTTGTTTATACCAGCGATAAGACACTATACATGCCTAGTAACTAAGTAATCGGAGTTTCAAGCCTCGTCCTGGGATAAACGCTTAGCATAGCACAAGCAAATGTTTAGAAAATAATTCTTCTCTTCTTCAGTCGATGACCCGTGACCTATTGATCTTTTTGATGATTCTCCTTTCTCTGCAGCCCACAGTTCAGAGAGCCGTTACAATAGGATAGCCAGTAGTGTGTTTAATCTGGTCTGTCCATCAACTGTGAGATCTCCGCCTTACTCTCTGGTCTTCCTCCTTTCTGGTCACCTCCAGTTTCTCCAAGTTGCCAATATTCTTCAATGTTCTCGATGATTCAATTCCCCTATGCGTACGATATATCCATCCGAAAAATGTAGAATGCGTGTAGGACAAATTGTGGATATCTTAAATCATTTTGGATTCTTAATTGTTTAAAAATTGTGTCAGCTCTCATTAAAACGTAGGAATATTGATACTTCACGTACGTTTATAATTAGTAAATATATACTAATTTATTTAGACTGAGGACATAGATATTGAGTTAAGTATTTATTCTTATTAAGGAGAATACATTCTTATTGTGAAGTTGTAATTATTCAGAACATAGGTTGGTGATATTTAAAAATAAAATAGATGGCTTTCAAATAATGGAACGATAGATGTATTCATTTGAAAAGTGTAACATGTACGTTGGAAAATTTGTGTCAAAAGTACTGTGTGCTGTAGCATAGTCGGTTAATGTATCTTCCCTGGATTGGAAAGAGATCCAGGTTCGAATTCCGGTAGCAACAACGATATTTTTCAATAAAATTGATTTTATATGTATATCTTTCTAATTAATACATTTAATTAGTATTTAAAGTATCTATTCGCATAACGATTCTGTTTGAGTAGTTCAAACCATTATCTGTCAAACGTCAACACGTGTTTCATTAACAATGGATGAAACATTCAATATTACATAAAGCGATCAAAATGTGTTGTATATCGCAAATTTTTCATGACATATCATTTCATCCTTTATATATTTTTTTAATCATGTGTTTTGTATGTAATAATTGTTATTATTCTTGAGAAAAGAAGATTGTTGCGGTGGGTCACGCCGAAGGATGAAAAGAAATAGGAAAATCCCTCATCCTTTAGACCGGTCAAGTAGAAAAGCCAATTGGCACTTCTCTAGTATCAGCTCAAAGATCTGCAAGATGTCGAAATCACGAGAGATAGATGTAGATGACTAAATAAAAACGCAATCATCCAAAAACGTCATGTAAAATGTTGTCAAAAAAATTAAATAGAGTAGGGGGGAGGGACCTAGCGCCTGACGGTAAGTAGCCCCAGACAGGATAATATCTGGGAACTACCGCTATATAGCGCTAGTACCTACCATAAACGAGGTAGCATTTAGCAAGTCGTGACTGGTGGTGTGGTGCGAGTAGTTGAGGCCCGCCAGTTGAGTCATTCAATTGTATGCAGCATTGAGGTATTTTGTTAGTGAAAATTTTGATCCCGGCATAATTTTGAAGTGACGTAATTCAGAGCTAAGGTATGTAGGTAATTATATTTTTAAGGACACGTTATTATTGTGAAGTTGCAGTTTTTGTATTTAATACTAATTAAATGTATCAACTAGAAAGATATACAAAAAAATAAATTTATAGAAGAAAAAATGTTTTGCATATATTTTTTATTGACACATTTAATTTGTATTAGAGTAATTTTAATAATTAATAATACATTTTTAAGGAGAGCACACTATTATTGTGTATTGTGAAATTGCAGTTTCTGTATTTAATACTAATTAAATAAATCTATTAGAAAGGTACACAGAAAAATCAATTTATCGAAAAAATATTTTTATACAGATTATTTAACATTCTATAATTTAAATATCGGCAGATGTTTTCCCGATATATTGCTACTGTTAAACGTCAGTGCTAACGTTATACGTTTATATATAAATATTGGCACTACTTTCCGAATAAATAATGACACCCCTTATCGAGACAACTTTTAAAGCTATAATACGCGAGTTAGTAGTAGAATAAACTATTAAATACTAAATTAATGTATTAATTATAAATATATACATATAAAATCAATTTTGACGAAAAGTATTGTTTTTGCGTCACCTGGATCTCTATTTCCAATCCGGGGAAGTACACTACCAATTGTGTTATAACGCCAGTACTTTTTATAACAAATTTTCGAACCTACATGTTACACTTTTTCAAATTTATACATCTGCCGTTCCATTATTAGGTTCGAAAATTTGTCATGAAAAGTACTGGCGTTATAACACAATTGGTAGTGTACTTCCTCGGATTGAAAATAGAGATCCATGTTCGAATCCCGGTGCCGCAAAAACAATATTTTTCGACAAAATTGATTTTATGTGTATATATTTATAATTAATACATTAATTTAGTATTTAAAATATCACAGACCGTCTGTTCCGAATAATTATAACTTCACAATAAGAATGTGTTCTCCTTGAGAATAAATTATTGTTTCATATTTAATATAATTTCTTACGTTAAAGTACCTATTACTTATGATGGTTTTGATCAATCGGTATCCGAACATTTATTTTGTAGACACTTCTCACTAGTTCCCGGCGATATGGCCACCTCACCCGGCTGGAGCAGGTTTCGGTGAAAAATGTGTCAGACCTTTCCGCCCGTATCAATAGTCAATAGATGGCGTCGATTCTTATCTTCCTAAATATCTGTCAACCCCCGACACTGTTTTAAGGTTGAGATCAGCGTTTTGAAAAGAGGGTTTTAGCATTTACTTTCGAATACTTAATTTGAATACAGTCACTCGGGCAAAAACAAACTGAAGTAAATTTTTAAAAATTCTTCTTATAAAAATATTCTTTGATAAATTCAAGCTTTAAGATTTATAATTAACTTGGCTTTGAATGTTTTCCCCTGAAAATCTCACAAACAAAAGATCTAATACCCATCTCGAGAATATTTAGATACCAATTAATTTAAATTTAATTTTATTATGTATTGTGTGTTCATGACAGCTTCTAAATTGAATACGCGTACAAAAATAGTACAATAAAATATCAATATTTTGCCTGAATACTGAAATATGATTGTGATTCAAGATTTTCCTTTCGAGTTTTCAGAGTAACTCATCAGAATAGAAATAAACTAGTTTTTTCCGACCACTAACCGCAACAATCTGTGTGAAATAAATATTCATTTTTTATCAAAGATATTTTATTAAAATGAATAGTGTGCATTTTTTAAACTTTTGAACATTTTTAACATGAATGCTATTTTGAAACAACATGGCAAATCAGGCGATGTAACAAACATAGTTAAGATATTTATAAGGCGAATTTTTTATAAATGTTTCATAAAAATCTGATAATAACTACGGGAATTATATCTATAAAATACATATGAACGTATCTATACATAGATTTTTTAACTGAGGTTAGTTTCGGTGTCTCCTTATCGTTATTAAAGAAAGTGAAATGAAATTTTTTGAAAGTTGCGTCATGAGACCTTTTGATTGTATCGAAGTCGAGTATTCTATCGAAATCTACCTAAACCACGTGTCCTTTGAAAAAGTGTTAACTTGGAACCATTATCGGGATAAAACTCTCGATCTTTGGTAATCAAAGCGGGTCATCTGTGAATCAGATTGCAGTAAACAAATAAGAAAATAAAAGTCAACTAAATAATATCAGTATTTAAAAAAAAATCAGTATCTTCCGAATTAAAAAAAATTCTTTAACAAATTATAGCATTACTTTTAAAAAATATATATTTATCGAACAAAACATAATAAGACCAAAATAGTTAAAATGCTTTTTTTTCTAAATTTACCTTCTACCCACAGACCACTAAATGAATAGACGTGAAATAAAGTGCACATGTAAAAGAGGGGTTTGGAACATTAGTAGCGGGTCGAGTGGCATTCTACACATATTCTTGGTGGAAACATAAATCCGATAGATTACGACATATTTATGGAACAGTAAAAGTATTTACTCTTCGAAAATTAAATCTTGCATAAACAAGACGTATTTTTTACATCATTGCATATTACATTGCCAGCTTTTAAATTTTCGTTCGAATCTAGTCATATTTTTAAAAAAGTCACTGAGTTATTTGATTGCGTTCAGTAATCATACGGGTGACACCAAAATGAAAAAATTGGGACAAGGAATTTGCGTTAGTTCATGTCTATAAATTTGGTGATCTGTGGATTTGACCAAATAAAAAGTATCGACCTTTACAAAAGTGTATCGGTAGAAAAGTATTCTTATGACTTAATATGCAAACCCCCAAGTTATTTAATTATGTATTGGTATATTTGTATACAAAGTTCACTTAAAAAATAAAAGATGATAGGGAAATTTTTATAAACCGAACGTGACTTAGGATCAGGAGGAATGAAGACGTATTGTGTACTAAGTTCTAGATCTTTCAAAGGACTATGATGCTCGACATTGAGCATTCAATGAAGAAAAAATATATATGTCTTATATTTTCCAATACTAACACGAAGACAACACCAAATTTATTTTTAAAAATGCAGTCATTAAAGATGGCTGACTCCTCCAGCTTTCAGACGCAATTTAAATTAACAAAAATATACCAGGAGTGCACAAGAAGAGAACGGTCCGCTCTTTAATTAAGCACAACACTATTCGAAGCGCGGGAAAAAATGTGACGGGTACGGAAATATACGCCATCTGCGCCCTGACCGCACCGAAACTGCGGGGGCGAAAAGGATGGGTGTATACGGTTCGGGGGACACGGTGATAAATTGACAGCAAGCGTAGAAGCTGACGGGAGTAGTGGGAAGACAGTGAATATTGGATGCGGCGGGCGCGTAATAAAAATGGCAACATTATGCAGTTGTCACCTCGTTTATTTTAATTTTAACCTTGTTACAACCAGCACATTTCAACCGTTCTTGTAACTCTCGCGGTAAATGGCCTCTAATAAAGCTCGACAAATATAAACGCACGTGTTTATTAGACGTCGTCCGCCGACTAAACTGTCGCCTTGTGTATGGACTGAATTCGAATCCGAGGATAAGTTAGACTTAAGTAAAGCGAGCATAGTTTATTTTAAAAATTACATCTATATTTAAAAAGGATGGTGCAGATAAGTATGGCTCTCGGTTATCTGTCTTGCCTCGGAATTCAGCGTGGTTTAATATGGCTCTTACGTGTATAACGTTAGGTCATATTATGATAAAGATAACTACTGAAGAGTAGTGTTTATTGGCACATGCTTTTCCCGCAAATTAAAAAGCCTTATAACGATCTGTGTAATCAAACACATTTTATAGTCGTATATACAAATAAATAAATATATGCGTTACGTAGTTTTTATTTAGAAGACTCTTTGAATTAATAAATTCTATAAAAACGTAGAATTCATAGTAGAGGCGTATCTACTGGTCGGGGTGAATAATTTTTTTAATGTATATTTGACAAGATATGTTATTATAGATATATCCGTCAAATAATAAGACCTAATTAGTATGTTTTAACGATTAATTTGGATATGAGAACTGATTCCCTTTAACCATAATGACATTTAATATCTATTTCGTACTTTCTCTAGTCGATTTCCTCGTTACTGAGCATCGTGACCTCGGGATTACAAATTATTTTTGAAGGGTGGATTGCCTATTTAAAAGAAGAAGAGCTTCGCGACCCCGGGATTGTCACCAGTTGAGAAAATAAAATGCCTTCATTATACAAGTACATTATACAGTACTTAATGTAAAATTGAATTTATAAATATTGGCGTTTTACGTGTCGATACACAATTGAAAGTACAATGGTTTAAAAGATAATTTTAATTATACATACAATTAAATATGGAGATACTCGAAAAGGCGGCCAAAGGAGAAGTGATCGCTTTCGTTAGCTTCTCAGACTGGGTTCGTCACTATGTATCGTCATCTGCATTTGGTATGTACGGTGCAGACCTGAACGGCTGTAAAGTTCTTGGTTAAATGGCCATGTATTATGCGGCACGTTCAGGCTTCTACAGACGCCTGTCCTTGACAACTTGGTACAGCTCCTCGACTTCGAGACTGATCCACTTTCTACTAATAATCAGGACAGTTTCTTTTTACCTAACCAACGTTTATCTTCTATTTTCCTTTAAATAGTTGGAGGCCATATTTGGGTCCACCAATTTAGTTTTAGGGCTCAAAATATTCCATTTTGCGGCACTTAATGATATGCATTATTTCTTACTTAAATAGATATTGTTGCTAATAAAAATCTATCCATGATACGTTAACATTTTCTTAGGCCTCCAACCTGTTCATAACTGCAATATATAGATTCCACGTTTCGTTAGCCATACAAGAGCATGAACCAAAGGGAACGATCTACAAGTAATTAATTACATCGATTTTTAATTTATTTATTTCTAAATTATAAATTATTCAACAAATCTCATCGGAGCATTACTTAAGTAATATTTAATTAATATTTTTTAATGCCACTTTTAAGCATTAACAATTTTATTATTTCATTATTTTAGAAAACTGCTCTGATTCAGTAGTAGTAAGTTAATTAATTAATAAAAGATATTAATTACAAGAAACAACAGTAGTGATGTGATTCAACCAAGTTAATACTAGAACTGAATGCAATTGCTTAATTAGAAAAAATCTTCTTTATTTGCATCAGATATGATTTAAAATTGATAGAAGCGAATCATCCTTGAATTAGTTAGATCAGGTTAGGTAACCAAGTCGACCTGGGTTTGGCTGTAAACTTTTAAATTTAAACCAAAATGTACTTTAATTCTATTAATATAAGTTAATATCTATTTAGAATGTCGATACATTGACAAGGCAGTAGAAGGAATAGAATGATAAAAACGAAAAAGCGCTAGAAGTACTCTATTATATAAGAAAAAAGGAAAGTAGAAAAAAGACTTTTCTGGTGTGAAAAACCCAACAATCGCCCTTTTCCAAACCGCCACTTATTCAGGATGCCCTTTCTCTGCTGTAATAGGTTGATAAAAATTGGGTTCAAACGACGGACCGCGCAGACATCCCTTGTACATCCTACAGAATCATGTCAGATGTTACGTAAGGAAAAAAGCCTCTCTGAAATGCTTCCGATAAAATGAGGGAGTTTATTTATCACCCCACGGTTTGTCCCCGCACACCGCTCACCCCCACCCACCACCACAGGGGCGTACTTTCTTAATAAATCGCTGAGGTAAACCAAAAAGTCGAATTTTGTGGTATGTTTTGTAGAGTGATGTTTTGAAGAAAATTGAATGATTAATAAGTTAACATTATTATACTTTTCGTAATACCAGTCTCGAAAACTATAGATATGTATTTATTATTTTAATATGCACGTTAATCACACACGAAATGTCTCATATAATCAGTATTCCACTCAAGACAGCAGATTGGTCTATATACTGGCGAGCGTATATAATTATGCGTCGATAGTTAGTAGCTAATAATACAAATGTTGTTTATATTTGGTAATACTTAACATGCAAAATCAATTAGCTAACACGCGAACTGTAGTACCTACCTAGTCTTCTCAAAAAATCAATTTAAATGATATCTTAAATATGTAAGTAGGTATTATTGACACCATCGAATCACCACCTACTTAACACATTTAAGACATCATTTAATATATAATAATATATATACGCTTCCGTAGTGTATCTTGAAAAAATTTACGTATTTATATGTTTATTATATTTCCACGGTACGTGTATTATCAATATAGTAAAGTACAATAAAGCATGATAAACAATATTTACAATAAGGTATGATAAACAATATATACAATAGGACAAGATGACAGCGTAATAATTAAATAAGTTAGTCCAATATGGCAAAATTTTATTTAAAAAAAACATATTAAGGTTTTTAAAAACTGTTGTCACAACATAGGCACTACAAGGACCTATTATATTCTTTCTCTAGTAATATTCAATGTGTAATATTCAGAAAATTCATCTTACATTTGTATAAGAATTACTTATCCTGTAATATGTTGTGTAGATACGTATATTATTTGTTATAATACTGTTAACAGCCATAATATAAGTAAACGTATTTGTCTGCGATGTGAGCAATTTTGTAGTTTTTGTTTACAAAAATTTCCGAAAATAACAATAATAATAATTTTGTGCATATTTTCTTGTCTCATTCTTCTTTTACAATATTACCACCGTTGACCTCTGATAACCTCGATCAGCTAAAGTCAACCTCAACCTCGTTTCTATTTTTATTGGGCCTGCGACTGCAATATACTTTAATCTGAATAGTCACAATTTCTTCGGGTCTAGGATATTATCACGAATGTGAATTTCTTCGAAAATCATTACAATTAAAGTTTATACTAAATCTTATACATATGTATATTATTAGAAGTTAAAAGGTTAACAATGATTATCTGATTTATAATGCTAATTATTTATTTTTAAATCCAATTATCTCTTCAAGAAATAATATAATATATTTATTTCACTACAATACATTTATTTTATTATGAATTAGTTTTTATTAAAATATTATCTTAGATTATTTATGTGGTAAATTGTAAATTGTTTTATTATTTGAATACATTTTTCTTTTTCCTTTTGGTAAACGATTTATGGGAATACTTTTTCTTTTCGAGCTAACAAAAAAATACTGCGTTATTGTCTATTAACCATTCACTACATGTGTATAACAAAAAGGTCGAATACATTTATAAGTTTTCAATCATTCACAACAATAATTTGTGTAACCTCCCAGGTCTTTGAAATTTCTTCATAACATATTCTACTTAATAACGTCTAACAAAAGATAGTAATTTTTTTTAAAATTCAATGGTTTTAAAATACATATTTAATAAAAAACATTCACAATTATAAAATCAAATAGAATTACATAATTCTCAACGCAAGGCAAAAATAACATTACATTACAAATTTCAAAAAATATAAAAGTATCTCTTCGCGTTTCTATTTAACGTGATTGCTGAATCATTCCTCAACCCTTACTCGGTATCTTTTTTGTTGAAATAAAAATGAACATTTTACATATTTTTCACTGTGGTTAACGATCTCAAAACTAGTCATTGCGTCAACATTGCTGATCGAAACTGCCAGGTCACACTTTAGTTAGACGTTATCAGTTGCTGCAAGAATAATATTTTGCTTTCTAATCTCGGATGTTTGAGGATTAAGGCCAGTACACATCAGTTGGTCAATCTGCTCTGCTTACAAAATACAAAGATTGTCAACTTCGGATTGATTCCGTATTGTTCTTAACGAGTGTTTCGAGAGAAAAGTTTCATCACACGCGCTAAGAAATAAATGCCATAAATAAATTTAAAAACAGTTTTAGAAATTTTGTTTATTCTGACTTACATTAATAAATTATGTTTATGACTTTCGTAAATGTATTTTTTTTTTTGGTTACAGCTTAAATAAACTGAATAAGTTTGTAAACTGAATCATGAAAAATACTGTAATGGATACTGTAATAGGCCTAGCTCTATTAATAGAATATCGAAATACACCGTACACAAATCATATGAGTATTAAAAATATTTGATTTAATTGCATTTGTACATCAAACTAAAATTAATATGCTCATTTTTGATGCGATATTTTTCTACTTAAATAAATCTGAGTGCATCAGAGAAATACACAAAAAATTAATTAATCTTGATTTGAATTTTGAAATAGCCAGTATTGATCATGAAACCAAACACTCATCATTTTTGTAAGCTAGTGTAATGATAATTGCCAACAAATTAAAAACATGAATTAAAGTAGATAATTTTTGTTATTATACGTGTTATTTTCATCGTATTATATAATCAGAAATTTACAAAAAAACGATAAGGCTAAGCATTGAAAAATATAAACACTATTAATTAGGTTAATAGGTTTATTTATCACTTTATATGTAGTATGCATGATTGTAATTATCCTGTGAGATTTAATTTCTTTTCAATTATTATGAAATCTTTTCATTTTGTTCTTACACTTCGTATTTAAAAACTGATATTTTACATTGACATAAAATTCTCATACAAAGAAGAATATGCATTTCGGAAGTTATTACGTCATGTACATCCACCGCTATCTTTTCCCACTCTCGGTTCCGGGGCGATGACGAGTCCAGCGCGTGACACGATATCGTCTCCGGTGCGATTTCGTAAATGAGATATGAATTCTAATGGTCTATATATATAATAAGTTAATAATAAATTTTAAATTAAATTTAAATTAAAACTTACACATCTTTTTCTGTTTTGTTTTTTTTTTTTAATATTTATTCTTTCAATCGAACTTACGAAACGACATAAGCTCGAAATTTGAAAACGTAAGAAAGTTTCTGGAAGAAACCGCGAATCTTTGGTAAGAATTGTGAATTTCCTTTTTACATTTAACATGTATGTATATAGCGTAGGACCTTTGTAAAACATATATAGCTAAAAAAAACTTATGGTCTATGTAATGGCCTACAAGGTCTCCGTAACGACATCAGATAAGTGTTAAGTTAAACCAACAGCAAATCACTGTGTTTTTTTTACCGCTCTCCCTTACTTTTAACTGCTTCTCCGACCAAATACAGTTCAGTACAATAAACTCTGAGCGTAATACGACATTGCATCATTCTTTATTATCCTTACAATAAAATCTCTATACATCTTAACGCGACTACTTCCTTACAAGGCAATTGAAATTGTCTCCATGAACCGAATATAAAGCCTGTTGCAGTTATGTTATTCTATTCGATACACATTAAAGTTTACAGGTCGTAAAAGTTGCTAAACGTTTTTGTATCTCTTTTAAAATCACCAGAAATAATATAAGTTAATAAATTGAGAAAATAAACACACTGTTCTTCTCCGTGCTGTAGATATTAAAAAAATCAAATGCAAACAGATTTTCAAATTTGATATGTGTAGGAATACCACACTGTTAAAGGTAAATTTATTTCATGAATATTCATCTCCTACTCATTTTTTTTTTCGTACATGAGTGTGCGAGAGACAAGATATACTATATTCAAATTATTATAATCTATATTCATATTTACAATAAGTGTTAATAGGAGAACACATTCTATCGTGAAGTTGTATATAATGTCACGGCTGCGAGTCGTGCGCTAGTTTGCTAAAAACGCAATAGACACATCCAACACCCCTCGGGCGGCTGTCTTGAACTCGCCGACTAGGGTTTCGGAGGTCTTCGGAGGTTCTCGGTAACGCTCGGCTCGAGCCGCGAGCCCGAACGACGAGCCGAGAGGCGAGTCAGTCACAAAGTAGCCCGAAGCGGGAACGAGTTCAATTTGTCCCTGAGGGGTCGTTTTTCCAGTTATTATAATCCGATCGGGCGTGTCGATGCCGAATCCATATCATTGATTTACCGGGAATAGGCACAACAGAATCCGGTTAGTGGTAAATGCACGCGGGTGTACGGCCGTCTCCCGAATTGCTCGCAAAAAACAGCGTTCGCGGTAGAACATTCCGGAAGCATCGACGGTCAAGCAACCGAGTTTGCATTCGGAGGCGACCGCTTGGACTTCTAAATACGCAGTACATAGTGTCGAGGTTAAAAATTTTGCTCCAGCTTTAAAAGCAGAAAGTGCATAGTGTAAAAGCGTGGGAGTCCCGATAGTATAATTTGGACAAATATCATCACCACCGCTACGCGTGTTCGCGCCACAACTGCCAAACTAACCTCATTCTGAGGTCGAAGCCGAACATCGTTTAAGAGACGCGGGAAGGTCCAGACTAAGGTACGCTACAGCCCCATATTGATTAACCTGACGGATCAAATAGTGACATGGCGTATTCACCTCTCTTTACTCTCCAGTACATATAATTAAGTTTGTCAGGATTCGTATTTTGATATAACGTTAATGTTGATACAATAATAAATTCGCGTATGCTTTTGACCCCGTTTGATTTAATGTGTGCAAACCCTTCCATTGCAATGACACCATCTTCCAAGGAACCGATTATTCCGTGAGAAGCCGCCCTGACTCAGGTCTGTACCAACAGAACTAGCCGGCGCCATGCATGAATCCGGGTGCTCTTCACAGTGAAATACCTAAATACATTAATGATGAAACGTATCGAGTTGTAATTATTCCGAACATAGGTCTGTGATATTTTAAATACTAATTAAATGTATTAATCAGGAATATAAACACATCAATTTTATCGAAAAATATTGTTGTTGCGCCACCGAGATTCGAACCTGGTTCTTTTTCCAAACCGGGGAAGGTGCGTTATCCAACTATGCTACAGCGACAATATTTTTGACAACAAATTTTCGAACCCGTGTGTTACACTTTTTCAAATGAATACATCTATCGTTCCATTATTTGAAAGCCATCTACTTTGTTTTTACGGAATCTCAAATACCTTTGAGTAAATCGATAGCAGACGCCAGAATTAAAAATTCATTATTTAATATATTACATAAACTATTCTTCTTATATGTTCTATCCATTAACAATGTTTTCGATCATGTTGGCTATTCTGACTTTGTTTACATAACTACCACGAAGAGAGATCCTAATGTTCGGTAGGGTCTTATTATATGGTTTTTCTCACAAATTTTAGAATGTCTCACGACATGTCCAAATCAGGCCAGTTTCATTTATGGAGCCGGAGAGAAAGCGAAGAGCAAGTCTGGGACACTCGCGGCGGCCGTCGGGTGCTGACGACCCATGCGGCCGGTGCATGTCCCCGTAAGCGTCCGCCACAGATTCAACTTTTCACACCAACCAGCGAGACCGAGAAAGCATAACAATAAACTCCTTTCACAATCGATGTACCAGTTAACGTTTTTCAATTTAATAAACAATTGTACTGAACTATGTGCCGATATTATTTTAACAAACGTGTCGATGGTCTTGTCCAGTGATAGAGCATTTGTCCTGCTAAGCCGAATTTGATACTTTCCATATCAGAAAAAACAGTACATCTGATTCTCATATTCCGAGTATCGTAGCAAAATGTAGGTAATACAAATTAAATGTATTAATTAGAAAGATATACATATAAAATCAATTTATCGAAAATATATTGTTGTTGCTACCGGGATTCGAACCTGGACCTCTTCCTATCCGGGCAAACACATTCACCGATTATGCTACACCAACACAGTAAGTTGACGACAAATTTTCGAACCTATATACATCTGTGGTTCCATTATTTGAAAGCCATCTTCTTTATATTTACGGAATTGAATGAATTATTTTTGAAAGGACGCCTTTAAGGAGAACACATTATTATTGTGAATTAGCAGTTTTTCAGAATATAATTCTGTGATATTTTAATACAAATTAAATGTATCAATAAGCATTTCTTATTAAAATATCACAGAACAATGTTCTGAAAAACTGCAACTTCACAATAGTAGTGTGTTATCCTTAATAAAATATATCATACACTGAACTGTGGGAGATTTATGTTTATGTATGTTGAACCGTAACTTTTTGAAGCAACATTTTGACAATGACGCTTGTTACCATGCCGAAGCGTCGGTAATAGTATTGTTTATTCTATATTTTTGAAAACTTTATTTGAAAAATGTGTTTTTTCATAATGCGTCATACAAATAAATTCAAAATTCTGATTTCTCTTCAAAAATCATCTTTAAAATAACAATTTTCAAAATAGCATTTTTAATAAATTTCCCCGATGTCATATGTGAGGTTTTAAATACCTACAAATGTTGAATTCAAAGTACGTTCAACCGTAATTTAGTTTCACCAACGCAGAATCCCTTAAGACAACTGTGACCTTTGGGTTGACCCCTCTAAATCCCATATAGATTATGTTTATAACACCGTAACGTCCTATAGTGCCGTAGCTTTGCGCGATACAGATTTCGATTTGAATTAAACATAAATACACATTTAAATGTCGCATTTTTAGTACAAGGATTTCCGTAAGTAATTCACGAACAATGGGAAGGACGGGAAGAAGAAATAAGAAGGATCAGGACGGGAATTTATTGTATTGTAATATTTTTTGCTTCGGTAAATACACCTACGCATTCTATAGGCTTTAAAAAGAATTTGAAGTATTACCTAGGCACTTTTGATAAAATTAAAACCACCGAGGAATCAATGTTAAAATTAAAATTTGGAATTTTTTTATTTTTGGCGTCGTTATATTATATCTCAAGAGTTATTTTTAACATTTTAACACCCTTCAATTCTTATGGCCAGTGTCTACGAAATACATTTTTTTATGAGATTTTCAACTCGAGACAATCTCTGAGATTGGTGCTCAATTCACGCTTGTTGTACGTCAAACATTTAATTTCAATTTATTTAACATTACCTTGCGTTTTTCAGTTGAGTGAATATGAGTCTCATCAGTAGCAGTTAAGACGGAATAAATTTTTGTAATTTAATGCATTTGCCTGTATTATTTTGAAGTATAAATAGTTGCATTTTGTATCGCTTTCCCTGGAATTGTATAAACGGTGTTCTTACGTATTAACGTTGAAAAATATACATCCATTTACAGACATTCTTGAAAAATATTCATGTCATATTTGACAGTTCTACCATAGATAAAGAAAAAACTGCGATGAGATGACAAGATGCTTTTCTTATCTACGACAGGTTGACAGATGCTCAATATATTTGCTAGCTGTAATACGATTTCGCGGATACACATTTACGTACTGTCATTGAATATATAAAAGATAAAACATTTAATATATTAAGCAGAATACATGTGAAGTTGTAATTATTCAGAACATAGGTCTTTGATATTTTAAATACTAATTAAATGTATTAATTAGAAAGATACACATATAAAATCAATTTGGAACCTGGATTTCTTTCCAATTCGGGAAAGGTGCATTAACCGATTATGCTACAGTACACAGTACTTTTGACGACCAATTTTCGAACCTATTTGTCACACTTTTCAAATTAATGCATCTATCGTTCCATTATTTGAAAGCCATCTACTTTGTTTTTACGGAATCTCAAATACTGATGATAGCAGACGCTAGAATTAACAATTCATTTTGATTAAATTTTGGACACATTGATACAACTAATGTATTATTAATTATAATTATATTATAAAAAATGAATAAATTTTGTTATTAAGGGAACACATTTGTATCGTAAAGTTGTAATTATTCAGAACATACGTCTGCGATATTTTAATCTTAACTTAGATATATTAAAAATACGTTTGTTTTTGCCCTTCTCGCGTCTCACAGGCCTGGCCATTTAAGCAAGCACTTAACGGCCACAAATGACTACTGAAGTCGCCACATCCGACGAAAGTCATAGATGTTGTTGGGGAAGCATAAAAATTATTATGGATGGATTCATGGTGTAAGGAATCCGAATTTCTAAGCCTATTTATATATAATTTTATAATAAATAATAATTCTCCTGGTCGCCGGCACCACCTGTAACAGAATCCGTATTTCCCTATGTCTAACTAAATATAATTTTGATATTACTATTTCTAATTTAATGCGGAATCTTCAATTTCCCTGTGCGGGCGTCCTGCTCGCAAGACACGCCTCTGTTATGGATTCGGTATTCTCCTACGTGCGAGCTCTCCCGGTCGCCAGTGTGGAGATCTATCTTTCTACCTTACTTAATACTAATTTTTATGCTTAATACTAGTCTATTCGCTTAATATCTAAATTTGGCCATCGTGATCGTTCTAGTGGTTAGGAATATTCCCCATGTTATGTCCGTAATAATCCTAATTCTTTTAACCCGCGTTTTCAATTATCAAAATGTCTGAAGTTTACAAATATCCAAATATTATAGCCGTTCAAATATCTATAGAGCAATTATTAAAATAAATATACCGATTATCTTATGGTATACGACTAAGTAACGGAAAACTTCCCGTCAAGCGGTATGATATTCGAGCGCGCCCGTTATAGCATTAGTTATGTACGTGTTATTCAGAGCTAGAATGTAAGAGTGTGGAAGAAATTATACATATGTACGCATTATTCGGAGCTAAAATGTAAAGTGGGGGTGAAATTATACGTATGACACCAACCTTTTCGTAGACTCGTACTCGTGACTGTGGCCGCTTCGTGGTGTCGCCTAGCTGTTCATAATTATGTGGACATGTGAAACAACATGCGACATGCTAAGTGTCTGCCTCGCTTGACAAGTATGTTCCGTGATTATATGATAAGTTCTCTAGACACCAGTCTGTGGCGTACGTTCGGCTCCCCTTTGACCCCAAATTGGAAATCTGTACGTCTGAGACGACAAATTTCCAACCCCGAACCCTGGCACCCACCGCGTTCAAAAGTTTAAAGATGATGATGATGATAATCCAAAGTTCTGATTCGGCCAATGTCTAAGTGAACAATATCATTTGTTATGACTCATTCAAGATGCATGGCTGAGGTCCTTGTATCTCCAATACGTTGCTGTTCAGTATCGGTAGGAAAGTGGCCAATCCGGGCCGCGTCCACCACTGAAGGTAATTAATTGTGATGATTGTGACAGCTATTCAGTATCGGTAGGAAAGTGGCCAATCCGGGCCGCGTCCACCACTGAAGGTAATTAATTGTGATGATTGTGACATGACAGTACGATTATCAGGAAATTCCCTTAATTCCTTGGGTGCGTCTGAACACGTAGGTCATGTGACAATGGTGTCAGAAGAATAGTTTAATTTATCTGCAGGATGATCCTCGGTGTCTCGAACAATGCATCTCGAATAAAGCCAGGAACAAATAGTTAGGATTATTATTACTGCATGCTGGTGCGTGTGTATGTGTGTGGATTGCCGACGTGGCGGCTTGATTGTATCACATTTCAGGAACACTGTCTCGGGGCATTAACCTCTAGAGACACTACTATCATCCTCCTCATACAGCTGAAGTACGGGTACCACGGCGACCACACAGAAATCACCTCGATGCAAACTCAGTGCGGACTAAGCTATTTACGCCAGATTATATATCGAAAACAGATCATGAACGGTAAACATACGTAGGGTTAGCCTGTAGCCTTGTGCACCCTACGCAGACCGATGATGTCCAGAACTCTTTCGTTATGGTTATCATTACCAAACCAATATAACCATAGCTAGCCCGTCCACACTTCATGCCACCGAATGACTCTGTTCAGCCTCCAAAAGCACCTTTTCCTCCCAATCAAATCATCTTAGGAAAACTACAATTCACATAGGCGTTGAAGGTCGGTAGAATGAAGCACCTGGTTTCGGCTTGATAACCGAAAAGATAAATGTTTAGATAATGTAGGAATCAGTGCGGAATCTTACTTGTGAGATGTGTCGTAAAGTAAAATGTTCAGTGAGTTGTTAGCACAATATCAATTATAAAGGTCAATACGATTCGCATACGCATGCGATTGTGTATTCCCAAAGTAGATACACACACAAAGTTCTCGGATAAATTCTATCATTTCTACCTACTAGCCATTACTTCGGATCGAAAATGTAATCTATAAAATGCGCCCCGTCAGGATTTATGAGATTTTTAGATTTAGATTTCCGCGGATAAGTAAATATACAAATAATTACGTACATAGTTACATGATTATCTACACGGCCAATAGTAGAATATAATTGGTCCTAAATAATGAGATACATGTAACTGAAACTTGTAGGTGGGTGTTCCCAATTTATAAAACGGACAGTAATTAAATAAAGTGAAATATCAAGTGGCCTAGCGGTTACGCCAGTCCCTTTCTATGAATGAGTAATTACATGAGGATCCGATTCACACTACAGTATTTGTTAGCGGTTTTAATTATGTATACAAGCATGCTAAAAGGTAAACTTAGTATTTTGGGTCCTCTGCTACGGTTCTCAGCGTCTGCGCCGGTCCTGGGCTGCCCTCTGGAACTTGAAACCACACTCGCTATTTCGGAATTTCAACACGACCTTCGCGGACCCGAAAAACAATACGATCACCCCTAGAACACCTGCGGCGTAAATCTCGAAAGGAAAGCCAATTTCTTCCCCTGAACAACCGTGTACGTATCTGCCACTTTTCCCGGTTCAAAAGTCTTTTCGCGAGCGGGTCCCGAAACTGACCCCCGAACCTGCCCCTTGGACCACCCGAAGCTGACTATCTTCCACGCGACCCCTTCGCCTTTTCGAGCCCCACCCTCCTCTGTGGAGAGGCTTCCGCCACCCCTTGCTCCTGTCGCATATGCTCTAGGAATTTCTCGGAATTCATATTTTTTTTATCAGTTTATATGTGGATCATCACAATGGTTTTAGATTTTAGACACAGTATCGCTGTCAAATTTACTGAACATTGAGCACCCGATATTTATTTTTATCTCTTTCTGTCAATCTCAAGCTGATCTCGGATTTTATCTCCAGATCAAAATCTCAATATATGTACACGGGCTGTTACAAGATTTTGTCGGTCCATTTCGTTAGTACTATTAAACAGCTTCTCTTGAATGTTACAAGTTTATAATATTGAAAATAAATATTTCAAATATAATATTTAATACACTCATTAGGTAACCACTTGTTATTTAACTACTCATCCTCCGTTGAAGGACTCAGCGCTCTTGTGGCCTGAGATGCGTTGATAAATTGCTTAGAAAGCAGTGGAATAAAATATCTCAAGATATATTTTTTTTCAAATTGATCAAAAAAGCTGATGATTGAACTCCCAATCAATTATATATTTAATTTATGTATTTAGTGATGTTATTTTTTTGTTTATTTGGCATGTCCAAACTATCATAATTGGAATTTTTCTATTTG
Source organism: Eubasilissa regina (assembly GCA_022840565.1). Classification (NCBI taxonomy): domain Eukaryota; kingdom Metazoa; phylum Arthropoda; class Insecta; order Trichoptera; family Phryganeidae; genus Eubasilissa; species Eubasilissa regina. The sequence goes on along the minus strand of JAINEB010000007.1, from coordinate 10,356,462 downwards.
TAGAAGTAGGGGCTTCATGCCGAGCGGCTCTCTTATATTCTCACCCGATCCTATAATTGTAACATTAAGTTTCAAAGTGTGATTTATTCATTTTTAGACAAAATGAGTTGTGAATGTAGTTTTGTAGATTATAAAACTTCTGTTAAGTCTGTGAAATGAAATGAACTTGAGCCGCATGTTTCTGATGGTCCCGGAAGAGTTTGGTTAACCATTGTCCCTTCTTGTCTAAACTTTTGAATCCAACACCAGATAAGTTGCGTGCTCGGCTTATCACTTACTCGTCGAATATTAAAGTGAGTACAAAAAGTGCGATGGTCATGATCCAATGAATCACCGGGCTTTAAATACTGCTCAACCGCGAACGCGTGGTGCGCTCCTAACCAGTGACTCATTTCGACTGGCAAATTAGCAAATCACGCGCGTCGAACAATTCCCCTCCCACTTACCTCACCCTTGTGGTTTACGAGCAATTACAATTTAATTTTAAAAAATTTCTGCTGGACACCCTATATATCACATTCGTTATATAACTGGACACACAAGCAACCTCACTTATGTATTATATACGCGGGAAAGTTATGTTAGTAAAAATATTTTAGAATGATTTTTATGAGGTTTGAATAATTTTCTGACCATTACCTTTGTCATCCTTTCTCTTGTCCACCAACTACTTCTGCGCCCGGCCACCGAGACATCAAAAATAAGGATGGCCCCTGTATCTTTGTGATCCCGTCTAATGGCATTATTTATATCCCGGCGAGATCATTATAAAAATGGCTTTTAGAGCAAAACGTGATTTGAGAAAGCCATTAGCGTGTAAAAAATGGATGATGGAATACTTTTGAAAACTCGATGGGGGTAATTTCCTTTTACTTTAGACATGTTTCGCGAATTTTTTTCTCAACATCAATGCATATATCTAAAAATTTCCTCCAAGGAAATATCGAAGAAAATATAAATTAAGTCAAGCGATTAAATGAACGCTTATGAAAAACGATCCAAACTTAATCGTTATTAGCCATCTGCAGGCTTTTAAAAGCCTTCGAGCATTCTGTGGTGCAATCTTTATTTTTATATGGTGTGGATTCATGGACCCTGAAAGCAAAGAAAGAGAATACGGATCGAGATGTGATACTGGAGACATATGTTGCGCATGCTATGGACAGCGAAATGATCGAATGTCTCTATTGTGCGGGAACTGACTGACATCAAAGACTGACTCCTTAAATTTTTTGGGCTTCTTGCGAGAAGGGAAGACAGCCTGGAAAAGTCTGTTGTAGTGGACCACGTCGAACGACGAAGAGGAAGATGAAGATCTCCCACCCATTGGACCGACCGAGTAGACAAGGCAACAGGTACTTCTCTGGTGAATCTGTAGAATTCCGTGAAAAGTGGAGGATTATAGTCAAGAGGGCGGGAGGTCATGAAAATCACGATCCTCAGTCATGAGGGACCGACGTGGGTGATGATGATGAATTCATCAAACCAAAATTTTTATACAAAATGCAGTGTAAAATGCTGTATAAAGGATATTTGCTGTGCACGTTTTTTTATTGACACATCTGGACTTTCAGTTACAGTTGAAATGTTTTCAGTTGATCTGGTTGGGTGAGCAATATTTTCTCTTTTCACACCGGCAACACTGCCGGAACGTTCAAATTGATTAAATCAACAACAGTTGAACACCAAGGCGCTTCATATCGACCGTTCGAACTTTACGAACTGTTTCCGTGAAATTTCCACCACTTTTGTAGTGAATTTTTACAATTTTAATGCACTACTCAATAGTGAATCGACTCATTTTCGATTATGGTACAGCGATGGTAATTCGTTATTGTGACTGTGATTATGTTCGATTGTAACACTCAGTTACCAATCACTATTATAATCAAAAGCAATCACAATCACAATAACGGTTTAACCGTCACTGTGATGATATAGCGTTTATTTGACGGATGCCACTAATGATGTATCTAGCACTGTAAAATAAAAAATAGAGCAATATTTTAAATAACGGTTGAGTTTGGATCACCCTCATTAACAAATATATTAAAATCGACAAATATATCATAAATAAAACAGTCAGTCCTGATATCTTTTACAGTGGAACCTCGGTTTACGAACTCAATTCGTCTCTTAAAACTGTTCAAAAACCGAGTTGTTTGTAAACCGAAACAATTATCTCCTCAAGAAAATGACCCTTTATCATCTTTATTTTCTACTTGCTTGAAATCCTATAAAACCAAAAAAAAAAACATGGTTTTAACTTAAAAAGAGTTAGAAGTAATACAACGAAAAGAATAAACGTAAAAATAAACTTTATTTTAACTTATCTTACAAAATATGTAGTGAAGTGTTATTGTTTGGAAGGGGACTCTCCTTCCATTAAAACATCGGATCCTTGAAGTTTATCAGATTTCTATCTCGCGAAAAACCTACCCAACGATATTTATTTCTTCTTGCTTTTTATTGTGTTACGGAAATGAGACATAACATTATAATTAAACAGATTTATAACACGATTTGATACTAATGATTAATACATTATATCAGGGTGATATATATTTTTCCACAAAACTTTGCACATCACTCCACTTCGCGCACATTCAGTGGATCGAGGACCTAGAAACATCTTCAACATCGTTTATCAGTCTCTGAAATGAATATTTCCTCTGTCATCGCTTTTTGCTGCGTTCCAGTTCTTTCGTAATGAGTTCTGAGACTGCCTGCCTGTTCGTAAATCGAAATTCTGTTCGCAAAATGAAGAAATTTTTCGTCCTGATTTTTGTTCGTAAACCGAGGTTCATACAGTCTGTGACTAATAATAACAAGTGTTCCGACGTATTATGATGAAGAAACTTTACAAGAATATTGTTTTGATCGTGATTAAAGGGCACGATCATAAAATATAGTAATACTGACAATTTATTTATTTATTTGTTTATATATATTTTGACATCCATATTTTTGTAGTTACAGAGGTGGATACATAACATACATAATACATAGTTTAATGTGTGGGATGGAGTAGACTTCACCTCTGATATATACAGCGTTGTCCTGGCTACTTTGCTAGACTAAAGCCTGTGTTAAAGTAGCCAGTTTTTTTTTTTTTTTTTTTTTTTTTTTTTTCGTGCTGTTGTGGTGTTATTTGGAATAAAAAAATAAATCAAATATGAATAAAAAAGTAAGAATAAAATTAAAAAAATAAAAGTATAATAAAATAAAAATATAATAAAAATACAATACTTTTTATATTTATGACAAGTAGAAATAATCCAGGCCCTCTGAAAAGTGCTGTATGTATTCTGTTATTTAATTAAAAATATATTAAATTAGTTTTGCATCTTTCCTTATTTTATTTTGTGAGGGGTGGTTCAAACGGTCAGAGATAGAGACGGAAGAATTCGAGGGATAGCGGAGCGTGAAGATGAAGAGTAGAGAGCAAGTTGGCGGTATTTGGTTTCAGCCCCGTCCGGTGCTCAAGACGGCCCGTCGGGCAAGACGGCGTCGATCGCCGGCGAGCGATCAGGCCAGATTGAAGCGGTTGATCTTTGCTACAGTCTGCGTCCTCAATTTAGGTGTCGCTCACGTCGTTCGTCGAATAGGAGTTGCGATGTTAGCGGTGGATTTAAACCGGCGCCCCTACAAGTTACCTTCTCTTTAGCTATAGTATTTTGTCATGCAGTTGAATAGAAACTCAGGAAGACAGGTGCTAGCGATGTATGAATTAAGTAAGTATATTATACGAAAGCACTTTCGCCATAACACACATTCGATGTTGTCATACTGCCTTCTGCGCATGCGTGCTTAGAGTTGGTACAACTGCGGTTATGTGTGCGAAATTTGATCCCGATCGCATCATTTTCCTTACGGCTATGTATGTCCGCTCCGCTAGCAGTTTGCACCAAAGAGGAACAACGAGCAGTGATCCGATTTCTCTGGTCGGTGGGCCTGACATTCATCGTAGATTTTTATCACAATGCGGGAACAGTGCTTTATCACGTAAAAGTGTTTTTTTTGTGAATAGAAAAGTTTAAAAGTGGCCGGACGAGTGTGACGCCTCTCCTCCTCCATCAAAGACTAGAAGATTCAGCGAACTCGAAATATGATTCTAGCGAATAGGCGAGTTACCATCGGTGAGGTAGCATCTTCTTTGAACATCAGTCATGGTTCTGCTCATCAAATCATTTACATGTTGAACCCATACCTTTGTGTAAATAAATTCTAGAACGAAAAATGTAGAATAGAACGATAGATGTATTCATTTGAAAAAGTGTAACATATAGGTTCGAAAATTTGTCGTCAATGCACTGTGGTGCTATGTCATAATCGGTTAATGCACGTTCTCCGGATTGGAAGAGATTCAGGTTCGAAACTCGGTAGCAACAGCAATATTTTTCGATAAAATTGATTTTATATATATATATATATATATATATATATATATCTTTCTAATTAATACACTTAATTTATATTACAAATGTAGATAATGTTTGACTCGCCCCCGTACTACTAATAATACTATAAATATTTTAAGAAAAAGGAAAAAGGATGCAGATAAGGCTTGTAACGAGGATCACCCAAGTGCGTCAAGGCTTCTAACTTATTTTTATTTATTTTTGAGAAACAAACAGTACAATAATGACATAATACATGATATATACAAATAAGACTTGTGAAGTTTTTACGGAGTTGAGCAAAGAAAAGAATCATACAAACAAAGAAATAATACATAAAAATAAACACTGATTAACAAAAAAGTGTTTTTACCACAGACCACCAAATATAATATACAGACATGAACTAACGCAGATTCCTTGTCCCAATATTTTAATTTTGGTGTCACCCGCGTGATCACTTTGGTACCACTTACGTAATCAAGTAGCTCCGCGTCTTTTGTTAATAATATGACTCGATTGGAACGAAAATTTAAACGCTGACAAATATACTATGCATTAATGTAAAATGTATTTGTACACAAAGATTTAATTTTCGAAGCGTAAATACTTTTACTGTTGCATAAATGTGTCATAAACTATCAGATTTATGTTTCCACAAAGAATGTGTGTTGAACGCCACTATTTCATGTCTATTAATTTAATGGTCTGTGATTTCTGCACTATACGTATAAAGTGGAAAGGATGAGTAGAGGAAGGAAATGGAATGCAATAAAAAAATTTTTTTTTGAACAATTAAAAAAGTATATGGTCATATATATATAAACATCTTGTTGCCAAAGAAAAATGATTGCATTAAAGGAGTTTTTTTAATGCTTTCCTCGTATCTTGTGCAAGGTGTCGTAGCCTGCTTGCACTACAGGGTGATTAATGGTCATTACCAATCTGACGATAGAAAAAGGAATAAAGTGAAGATAAATTCATAAATATTCTCAGCCGTGGAGAGGAACTTCAGGGGACCAGCGCGAGGGAGCCCATTCTAGCTCAGAATGACATTTATCATATTATAGTTGCAAGTATTGCGATCAATATTATCTACTTTAAATAGTTACTTCAGTGTAATAAACTCCAAGTCTATTGTGAGTACCGTGTATTTGATTTATCTTTTTACAGTAACTTTAGAATTGAAACTCGGACGAGGGAATCACCTGTGAGGCTTGTTAGAGTCACTAACGAATAATATTACAACCACTTGTTCACGACAATTCTTTTAATCGGTTGATGGATATTATCCGCCGTTTTTTCGCGACATTTTGGTTTCTTGAATTTGACGGTTAATTAACATTTGTTATAATATAATTCTTTAGTAACGTTAGGAAATTAGAACATCATACACGTATAAAGGGTGGAAAGTTGCCGAGTCATTTCGCGATTTCAACGATCTTTTTGACAAAGGAACGATTAGCCAAAGGATATGCCGAAATTGGTTTGTTCGCTTCAAAATTGGTGATACCAGCTAAGACGACATGTCGGGAAAGGGTCGATCTTCGGATTTTGATGATCAGGTCGTTTTACTGGCTCTGGAAAAAGATGAAAGTTATACCACTAAGACACTGGCTGAGAACTTGAATATTGATCAGTCCACGATTACGGTGACTACTTCCACAAATGATAATCAGACATAATGTGTTTTTATTTTCATTTTTGGTTATATTTCAATATTATTTACAATGCATAACTTAAGTTACAACATAATTTTTAAAAAACGGCGGATAATTATGCATCAACCTAATATATATTGAAGTATATAATATATATCTCTTTTTATTAATATTTATATATTTTTGGTATATATGCAAGACATTCACATACGTACCATATGATCTTTATTCTGGGAGAATCAAGATTCTATTTTGATATTGATAGAATCAAGATTCTATTTTTAATAGTATATTTTACACTTTAATAGATTTGAAAGATAATTAGTATATTTTAATATAGATTATTTAAGTTTTTTAACCACTTAATTAATTAATACACTAACCGATTTCAAAAAATACAATTTTCTTCGTCAGGGTGTCAAAAAATCTAGTAGAATTTTGACAGAATTTTTATAATAGGGTTTGTGGTTAAATTTAGTTGGTTATTTATAATATATTGGTTAATTTTATACGCTTTATTTATTTCTAATGATTCTTAATTATTCAAATTAACCCTTTAATAGCCAACTCTATTTGAAATGGAAGACACCATATAGAGTAAGACTAGGCTTTAAGGGTCTTGACTTATCTATCAAAAGCTGGGATCTGTGGTCCACAGATGGCAAAATGATTTAAAAATATGACTTTGATCCCTGCAAGGTTTACAAGTTCCAAAAGTACGTGCTATCACGCTTATAGGTTGACGTGACATACAAAGTTTGGCGTGTTAACGCGCTCTGGAATTTAAAAAGTTAGGACCAATATTGTTTATATATAAAACAGATAATCCCAAATTTTTATCAGATATGTGATCATTTTCTAATAAATATTTGGAAAATTCTAATATTATTTTCTAATAATGAATATAAACCACAAAGTTTAAATTGTAACAAATATTAAAAATAATACGAGTATTGGTGTGACATATTGACGTTAAATTAATTTTTTAAATATATTGCGTCCATTGCGTGTTGTCGCGCGGTCGATCCGCGGCAATACGCCCTAATTAATACTAAGTGTTGGGCATAAAAACTTTATTTATTAATCTACAAACCCGAATGAAATCGAAAACACTATCACGCAATCCATAAACAATCGTCGAAGTGCCAAGTTAACAGGGTCAGCCATAGAAATTGAACTATAGCAAAGTTTTCGTGAGAAACTTGACGTGCGGACTTTCAAACGAACATTGTCGTACAACTGCCTTCGCGCGGAAGGCCAGGAAACAACTCGGTCGAGTCCTATTAACGGCAGTACATCTTTGGCTTTGTAAATCACATTAGTTTGTGAATAAATCAGTTCTCCCCACTTTGGGGTGTCGTCCTAATAATGCACGCGAGGTCGTTAATCACCCCCTGAACACGTCAGCTAAAACAGAAGCAATCTTTTAAAGTAATTATAATTTCGTTCATTACTCACAGCGGTGTGATTTTCACATTGTAAACGAAATTTAAAGAACAACTCAGCGCATTTAGCTACTTAAAATGCGAACATAAAATAAAAAATTTCTAACGCGCACTTTCCGTGTCGTTTGTGTTTCAAATATGCGATCGCTTACCATTGTCTTCTGTATAAAGATAATAATTTAAAATTATTATAATATTTAAATTTATAATTGTTTTTTTACGAAAATTTATTGCCCAAAATTTTCTGTGTGAAAATTTATCAATGTTAATTAAAAGTAAAGTATATAAGATATCCGAAAAAAATGTATTTTAAATAATTTTCTAGATTTTCAATACGATAATGTTTTTATTTTATTTATATTATTGCTTATGAAATAATAAATACTCAATCATGTCTCGGTTATTTTCTGAACGTAACGATATCATTCTATATTATGTCGCATGACCGTCTTCAATTAATGAAAAATATATTTTTTTTCGCTTTTTAATCCAGATTTATAATTTTTCTGTAATAACCAAACAGTATGCGGAACATGAGTCACCAGAGCGTTTAATCCTTTTGCACTTGCGTTCTCTCGGTGTCTATGTTTCAGCAAAGGAAGATTGGGAAGATGAGGGTTCTAACTGGTCTCATTTTTGTTTTCCTGGTTGTGCTTCGGTCTTGCCAGATATGTTTTAGTTTGTCCATAGCAGACCATGTCCTGGTGTTCCTTTATTTTATTTTTCCTTCGCTCCTCTTCGATCTTCTCCATTTATTATCAAATATTCTAGGAATAAATGACTATTTATGATATTTTTTATTTATTATGTTTCTTTAATTAACCACTGAATTGAGTTTAAATACATCTACTGGTTTCGAAAAATACTATTTCTTTCTTCAGGATGTCATAACTAAGTAAAAATATATAGCATTGTTTCTTCATCAGAATCTATTTTTAAAATTAAAAAATACAATTATTTAAAAAATAAATTTATTACCTAACTCAAATTGCTGCTCAATACAAATTTAGTCGAATAATTTTTAGGAAAAAATTTTAGAATAGGACTCGTAGTTAAATTTAATTGGCTGTTTCCAATTTCCTGATTAGTTTTACATGCTTTATTTATCTCCAACGATTCCAAATTATTTAATTTGTGACCAACACCGTTTATATGCAAAATTGACAATTCCAATTTTTTATCAAAACCATGACTATTTTCTATCAAATGATTAGAAAATTCTGGAAACCCACTATTGTTCAAACATCTCAAATGCTCTTATACTCTTATTTTAAAATTTCTACCCGTTTTATCAATATAAAATGCAGCACAATCCTTGCAACTAAGTTTATAGACCCCAGAATTGTTAATAGATGTATTTAAACTCAATTCAGTGGATAATTAAACAAAAATAATAAATAAAAAATATGAATTTTAATCACAAAGTTAATATTGCTAATTTTAAAAGGACTATTTATGACTTCCCAATTATCGTTTTATGTTAATTATTTATTTTTATTTTGTCACAGTTTATTGCAGGTCCATTTCATTCTCTTCATTTCTTCATTTCTCTTTCTCAGGTTGTGATTAAAAATTTTATTTATAAAATATCCTGAAACATCTGTGCGATGAAAAAATATTTCTCAAAAATTCAATGATCGTATATTTTGGATGGGCTTCATATCAAATCTTTGAATGAATGCTTTAATTCTCTTGGCGCAAAATGGAAATCGCTTTTTATCTAGCCGATTTTTTATTGTTTGCATTAATTGGGTACCGTACCCTTAAGCGGTTTCGTTCTAACCGAACACAGCAGCAAACAGTATGTCCAGATAAAGGATTTCAGGGGTGTTTGTCCCTAATCCCCGGATAACAAATAGCCTTACTCACACCCAAGATCGAGCATGAGCGGCTGGACCATAAACGGGTCTTGAAAATATGAATTCTATTATATATATATATATATATATATATATATAAACGCTTTATATATTATAATAATGGCTCCAAAATATTAAAATATCAGTTTATATTGACATCTGGTACATTCAGAACCATGAAAGTAAATAGTAGGAAGTATAAATAATGTATTCAGTCACGCCCTAGAGTTTCTAATAAAATCAATAATTCTTGTTGATTGTTAATTTGTTATTTATAGTTTTATTTATTATTTTATAGTTTAATTTCCTTTCATATAGTCATTATAATAATTTAATTATTTTTATGAATGTATACTTTTCACTGTTATTTTTTTACCATATGATAATAATTATTTAATCAAAAATTTTTTGGCTCCATTGGAAATTGACATCCTTACTTTTGCATCAAATAGTCATGCATCATTCCAGACAGACCACCTTTTCCGTGTCTTATTTTATTAGAAAAAAAATTGTAAATAAAATATAATTATAATAGGTATGAGGTTGCATTATCTGAATACTGATACTGAATACACTATATACATGTTTACATATTTTAGAAGCTTTAAAAATATGTATAATAATAATAATACAATCACAACACATTATTTTGAGTAACTTAATTTTGGGGGTTATTTTGCATAAATTTTTTCTAAAAATCATAAAAATTCAATTATAATATTGTATTTACCTCTCCTGTAAATTTGGACCAAGGTTAAAATACACATATATATATATATATATATATATATCGTATTCATTCCTATGATGTAATGATGCTTTTAATGTTATTTTTTATTAAAATTAATAAATATACAGGCTGTCCCAAAAAATGGTATACATAGTTTGAATGATTATAATTAATATTTAAATTGCAAAAGAATCTACATAAAATGTATAACTTTCTCTTCTACCGCAGATGTTCAAAATTATTACAGTACTGCTAATAACGGTGGGCTATTGATTCACAAACTTCAACAAACATTTCATTCGGTACATACCACATAAACATATCAGTGTCATCTGTTTTCTGGCATAGACTTTATTTTTAAGGTATCCCCATAAAAAAAAGTCGACTGACGTCAGGTCTGGGGAACGGGTAGGGTATTCTATGGAACCTTTTCGTCTAAGGCTTCTGTTTGGAAGATTCTCATCAAGACATGTTCTTACATCACGATGATAGGGTGGAGGTGCTCCGTCGTGTCCGGATCATCTTCGTTGATAGTATGTATCATTGTTGGTATGTAACTTTTCCATTTTCAACGCCTAAAAATGCGACAGACAATTGATTTGCTGATGCCAATGTCACGACTTGTAATTGTCTTACAGATTTTTTGGATGTTTCACAATAATTTTTCAGTACTCTTTCTTAGCTGGTGAAGCTCGTTGATGTTCTTGGTCTTCCGGAACGTTGTCTATGAATATCCGGAACAGTTCCATTAATTTCAAACTTATCTTTTATCCGATTAATTGTAAGTCGCGCAGGAGGATCTGCCTGAAACTCCCTGCAATATTGTCTTTGTACTTCTGTTACATTTTTATACTTCTAATAGCATTTTAAAATAATTTTTTAAAAGTATATCTTGGTCCACTCAATATTTCCAATTAATTACACAATGAAAAGAAAGAAAAATCAGCAAGTTAGGCAGTGTATACATTTTTTTGGGACGACCTGTATTTAAAGAAACAAGGATAAAAGGAGAAAAAAAATACGTTTTGCTTATAAATTAAAGTATATATAGCGACAACAATTTATAGTGTCATAATAGCTTAATTAGTGACAATCTATAGTGTCACAGTTTAAATGGTGACGCTATCTACCGGCAGTATAATGTTTTAGGTTCGAGTCTCGAAGGTGACTATATTTTTTCGATTTTTCTTCATATTTATAACGCTTTAAATTGTCTCGCTTGCTGGATCTGGTGCTGTGTATAGCTGTTCGTAGATTGAGCATGTATATACAGAACGCAGGACGATCCTATTATATTATCTCATCTCCAGAAGGGATGATAGGTTTAACCGTTTAAGTGCTAAGCAATTTCCGATACAAACGATCGCAGCGCTTTTGCGACGCGTAGCATTCAAACGGTTAAATATGCATCTCAACCTTTGCTCTAGTTATTCTCTTTTAATCACTTTTTAACGTATTTAAATTACGACTTAAATATATTTCTTAAGGAGAACACATTCTTATTGTGAAGTAGTAATTAATCAGAACATAGGTCTGTGATATTTTAAATACTAATTAAATGTATTATTATATATTATATTATATTAATTAAAAAATGTAAATATTAACTTTCTCTTTTCTTTCTTTATCTTTATTATCTTTAACTCTTATCTTTTTGTAATCATAAGAATTGATGTACCTATTAACATGAATCTGCTTTCATGTGTCCCTTATTAATGTTCAGATAACTTAATTTAAATATTTTTATGTTTAATAGGTATAAATCATATTTTTAAAACGAACACAAGACAAACTCCGTATCGTATCAAGAAAAAACCATAAATTTAACAATAAGACTATTCTGATTCAGCCGTCAGTGAAATAATTTAATTCAAATTCCAATTATAAGAACAGCCTCGAAATTCTTAAACAAATAAAATTTACGTTGTACACTCTCAACAAAGAGGGTAAAGTCAACATAAATCAAAACCTACACTTTTTTGCATTATTTACAAGCCGCCAATGTAAGAAAAGAAAGAGGTGATCTCAATAAATAAAGTAATGTCACAACACCCCTGTCGTATCCACTCAGCCCAACCTACCCGCGTCATACGAAAAAAATTCTAAGTTAAGATTAAAAAATATATGATACATGTTTATAATATAAATGTAAAGATTTTATTGCTAGGTCCTGCAAAGAGCTGATAACCGTCTTCTTCGCGGTCGCAACAGGAATCTACTTTGTGAAGTCGTTCCATCTTCCGATATTCTCTCAATTACAATTCAAATCTCCCAGTCAGATCGGTTATCATATTTATTATTATATAACAATTGTGAGGGTTGTTCGGAAGAACCGGTTATTTATTCTCCGGTTTGTGAGAAGAAAGAGACGTAGAAGTCTGCAATCCATTCATGAATAATAAACAGTTAGTTGTCGTGTCAACTGTGTTCGGGTGATGAGCGTAACCTACGAAGACTCGTGACGCAAGTTGTATATTTATGTCACCTTCAGCTAAAATACCGACAGACGTGACGTAACACGAACATGCCACGCGCCCTCAAGAGATTACAAATTATCTGTCAACAATACGATTTTTTTTACAATTTTTCAACTATTGTAAAATAGCCATAATGCGTTAAGTATAAAAAAAAAATTTTCTTATGCATACTTTATTTAAAACATTTTATTTTCATCGTTTTATGAAAAATAATTATGTTTCAATTATTACATTATGGGTGATAAATTAAAAGTCACATTTTTGGATATACATTTCAGGTAATGGATATGTCACATAGATTTTTTTTTTTAAAGTAAAGGCAAAATGACGAATTTCAAAAAAATTAATTTTGAATTGCAAATGCATAATTTACTTAACTTCACATCTTTCTCTGCGGAAGTTGGTATTAAAGATACAGCACACTCTTTCGATATGACATACAACTTTCGAATTATCCATATTAACATCTTCGACATCTTATATATGGTTGTCAATTGTTTCTTGTAGTGGGATTTCATCAATTTTTTAGTCTTTAAGACATTTTTTCAGTACATCAAAGTCAATAATAAAATTAATAGTCCAGCGAAAAAGTTTCACGTAAAGAATAGTCATTTTCGTTGAGAAACTGCACGATTTGCAGTTTGTATGGGTGAAATTGTAGTTTCTTTTTCAAAATAACGTGTACTGTTGATTTTTTTATTTCAGTAAAGGCTGCAATCTTCCTTATCGATTTATAAGGATTGCACATAATTTCACCTCGAACTTGTGGCACATGTTCTGGCGTCGCTGCTGACGTTGATGGTCCTGGAGGGGTTTGGTTAACTATTGTCCTTTTTTTAAATATTGCTCAACCGTGAATGCGAGGTGCGCTCCCGACCAGTAACTCATTGCGACTGGCAAATCCGCAAATTATGCGCGTCGAACAATACCCCTCCCACTTACCTTATCCTGATGGTTTACGAGCATTTACAATTTAATCTTGAAATTTTTCTGCTGGACACCCTTTATTTACATTTCTTTACCTTCATAGTTTTAATGTGAACTTACATGTAACATTTTTAATAAATGCATTTAGATGTTAATTAATGAAACATAAAATTGTGTTTTTTTTCTACAACTTTATTTATTTTCAGCTAAATTGTATATTTAGGTAACATGGTCGCTGTTGACGACCCAGCTCGAACCAGTCCAAAATATTAAATTTCAGGAAATATTTTCGATCATTTTAAATGTCTCGCCTTCATACTACACGCACCTGGTACCCAACCATTAAAATAATCGTATGCCTATTTCAAACCGAACTCCTATTAATATTGAACCGGGAGTATGACCTCTATCGACTTCGTCATTATAAGGTATGGATGAAGGTATTCTACGCACAAAAACAGACGCACACGTGGCGTGAATTCCACCCTCAATGGTACATTGAATGAGTTCACGGTGATCGAAATATTAATAATTTTATAAATATTTATACATTTCTGAGACATTTTAATAGACTGCATACACATTTCTTATAATAATGCTCTCAAATGGTATGTATTAATATTAATATTAATTAGTATTAATTTAAAACAAAGTATAATTTTTTTTTTTATTTCCATTAACGCCCTTGTGGCTTTTACATAAGAATGAATATTTAAATCTAACAACAAAGTTTAAATATAGCAGTTTAAATATTTAAAAAAAAACTAAATATAATTTACGTACAAATATTTCTTCAGTTCAGGTATGCTCCTACAACGAAAACTGTCATCGAAATTTAACTTGTTACCAAGCCGATGCATCGGCGATATTGGCGAGTTAATAGTTTAATTATTTTTATGTGTACCTATGTACCTATGTAGTTATACAAAAAAGAAAAAAACTTAGATTACTTTTATCAAAATATTAAGATATTTTTTCTAGTAACAGAGAGGAACAGAGAGGATATTACTCCACATAATCTGTTATTACACAATTCTCTACTCGTCCGCATTTATACATCACCGTGCATTCTCTTTGTTGAGATTTCTAACAGTATATTTCAATAGGTAGGTATGTATTTTATTCGATCTTTGACGGATTTTATACGATTTCTACAATTGCGTAAAATATTTTTCTTACCATTCTCTCCTCACTCATTTGATCCATATAATACCATTTCTTAATCCTATTCACCGAACTACAATCATATGTATTCACTCCGTATTTGATCATTCCGCATAGGTATTACTAATATATTTAACGCATATAATAATATAAGCTTCCCCGCACCCCTTGATTCTCCAACAGGAAGGTATCTAAAAGAATAATATCAAATATGTCTAGAATGAGAATTGGGCATTGCCGGGTTTTGTTTGTTTAGATTTGTTTAGATTGAACATAATAGACTCCCCAATGTGTGAGTGTGGTGCCGAGGAAGAGACCCTTGACCATGTCTTTTTTGCCTGTCCATTGCGGATCACAGGTTTTTTTTACAATAATCTTGCCTATGGTAATTTTCAACTCCCGGTTAACTTATGTCATCTTCTCTCCCTTAACTCGCCACGTTTGAGCTATATGATAGCAAATTTCTTGAACGATAATGATATTAACTTGTAGCATAATATTCCCTATTCTATAATATTTTACAGCTTTCTATGAAATAATGTTTTAACTTGTTTAATGGCACAAATCACTCTTGAAGGGTGGATTGCTTGTTTAAAAGAAGAAGAATAATATAAGTTGGAGTGTCCTCATTTGGACTGCATTTAGTCTACTTTATTTATTCTTATACCGGCTCCTGACTTCACTTTCATAAATTAATGATGGTTCTACGAATGTATTGTGCACCGCTCATCATGTCCCTAATGATAAATTTCCACAAATAATAACCAAATAAACGCTTATCAACGTTATAAAAATATAATTTGCATTTAATTTACAAACTTATACATATTTTTTGTTTGCGGGTGAACTTATCCACAATTAGAATTATGGAAAAAATGTACTTTTTAATATCACTGCTACAACTCAAGGTATCCTATAATCTTAATAATTCCTATTAAAGTAATACGTTCCAACAATCCATAATTTGGTTAACTCGCCTGGGGTACTGTAAAAGTTATTTGCATATATCTCGGTAACATGTTCATAGACCCCAAGGAAGGGAGAATTGGTTAGCATTAAACTGAAGCATTTAATCTTCATTTCAAGGGTTGAACGAAGACAATATTTCAATGGTTGTTTTTATTTGTGCCTCGCACAGAAAAATCCGTTGAGTTGAAGAGGAAAAATGATATATGCTCGGCTTCTAAATGGGTGTGAGTGCTCTCGGCCATTTAATATATCTCGCTATAGCATATGTTTATTTTGAGAGAAAAAAAACAACTTGATAAAATATTGTCGGCCGAGCTTAAAATATCGCATGTTGAACATTAAATTTGTAGGTTTTTTTTTGCTTTTTTAATAAAAAATAATTCACTGAATTTCATATCAAGTGTATGATTAATTAAAATCACTATTCTTCTTCAATTCTTATCCGGTAATCGAATGTTAGCGATTATGTTGACGATATTTATTTTATTCCTAGCAACACGAAATAGTTGGACCGTGAACTTCCAGAAATCGCTATAGATTTTTCTGCTAGGAATAGGAATTGAAATGCTTTATCACGATTTTAGTTCACCATCGTGAATGATTTAATTTGGAAATAAAATCGCAAGATATAAATGCAGACAATGTAATAAATTATGTGCATCCGGATATACAATATTATAATGCTATGTCTGTGTGTAGCGTCTCTCTCTAGCAATGGGGAGACAGGAATGGAGGTGGCGCGGACAAGCTTTAACCGAACACATATATAACATACATGTATATATATATTATATATACATATGTTTTAATTATTATTTAAATTATATAATTTACGCTCTAATAATTAAACGTAGTACGGTATGACATCATATTGCCGCCGTCAAATGAATGAGATATTACGCGAAATCCATTTTAGGCAACTATTCTATACTACTAGGATATCCACCGTCTGTTAGGTCCTCCTCTGTTAGCAAAGTTAACTTTATTGTTGATATGCAGAATCTAATATTTATCTGGATATCTCATAATATTGTAATTTCTAGATTTTTATTGTATTAAGGATTTCTCTTTCCTTTCGCATTTGAATCATAACATAGTTATTACTGAACCTATCAATCCAGATCACTTTTACTTAAATACTTATTCAAAATAAATAATGAACAGTTGAGAAGTGATAGCTTTTAAATGTAATATTGGAATATTGGTAAAGAGGACCGTCTATTTAGTTGGTATCCACGGCAGAAATAAATTGTCGACATTTCCAAACACACTTCCTTTAACATCCTGAACATGATGTTGGCAAGAAACGAACAAATATATTTATATGGGTAACACTTGTAGTATTTTCTCTCCGCTTTCCATGTATATATTACATTATCACGACGAAACCTGATTTTTGCTGTGGCGCTTTCGCTTTGACAATTTTTATAATATTTATTATGGTATTTTGAATTTTAGTAGAGTATTAATTTTAAAACAAGTGCTTGAGGTATTACAAATACTATAGATTAATAATAAATCCGCCTTGAATAAGATGAAGATGCTGTAGAGTTATCTATCCATTTGCTGTCATCTGCGATCCTGGGGAAAATTAACAAGTTTTCATTTGTAAGAGATCGCGTTTCTAATCTTAAATATGTAATACGAGAGATTGTGTGTATGTGTACGACAGCTGTTTATCATCTGAGACGAAATTTTGAAATATTGATACGCCCTTAAGAATTATGATATTTTATTAATATTCTTCCGCAGCTAGAATATCGGGGATTCACAATCATTATCATATCACCAGCCATCTAGATTAATCCTCTTTTCACTAACATTTTGATTTAGATGATTTAGATTAATGATAGATGTAATTTTAATTTGGATCCAAATTCGTATCTTTATTTACAATTTAAATATAAAATAAAATATACTACATTTGTATCTTTTAACGCCGGATTTAAAATGAACAAAAACAATTTTGGTGTTTGAAAATACTAAAATTGTGTCACATAATTTATACAATTGAATATTCAAATATATTTTCTATAAATTAAGAATTCAAGTTTTTTTTTATAAATTGGAATAACAGATGTGATGTATCAGTTACAGCTACAGCACATAAGTTTAAAAATTTGTTGTCAATCTGCTCAATTGATGTGGCGAAACTGAATAACGCATTTCCCCGGATAGGAAATGGTCCAGGTTCGCATCTCGTTAGCAAACTAAAATATTTTTCGATAGAATTTTTCTGTATATCTTTCTAGTTGATTAATTTAATTTGTATTAAAAATACCACAGAACTATGAGACAATAATAATGTTTCCTCCTTAAAAATATAAAAGTATACGTAATTATTTAAGAATTTCTAAATCTGTATGTCAAACTATTTCTATCATTTCTTTGTAATTCATTGTACTTCGCTGGGTTTAGTGGTCCTGGATATCACTTATTTGATTACCGAGGCTGCTATAAATTATTTCCTCCATTCCTCTCAATCTTCTACAGCATACAATAGTATATATAGTGATTATCCTATCTTATTTGGTCCATTCATCATGCAAGCGATCTTCACCCCTAAATATTCTGAAGAATTCGAGAGTTTGTATTAAAATAATTTTATATCCTTTTTACTTTATATTGATTTTTTGGTAAAATCACGGGAAACGAAAGACTGCCTAAACAAATTTTCGCATTAGTGTTTAAAAAAAAGACTTCTAGGATGACCCGAGAGAATATGGAAAATGCTAATGGTGAAATTCTGCAAAGAATGGTGGAACTATCAGTGGCCCAAGTAATTGACACAGCGCAGGACAGAGAGCAGTGGAAAAGTGCTGTCCAAGCGTTGAGCCTCCGACACTATTAAGATAAAGGGGATGAGGAAGAAAAAGAATGTATAAAATCAACCAAAAATATTTAAATTCAGAATTCTCAAGTTTTGCGTGTTTATAGTTTATATCGTATGTCAAATGTTTGAATTAGCAAATCCCAGTAAAACTGACATTATGAATACAATTATGCATTGTGATATCTATGGTTGACGTATGTGAGAGCTCGCGTGAAAGATTGGCACGATTGAATGCGAGCGAAAGAGATAAAATAACTTACGGCGCGGTTGGGCACTCTCTCTACAAACAGCCGCGATCCGGGATAGATCTATTATTTAACTTGTATTTATATTATGTGTAGTGTCGTAAATAGTTTTTTATTGTCACTGAGCTCTGTTTTGTTATTTCGACGACGTTTATAAGAAGAATTTGATTGTTTAGTCCGGCCGAAGTAGATCACACTCGAGTGCGACCAAATTATGCATCACGAAAAAGGCTTTTGTTTTAAAGCAACATTCTTTGAATCCCTTGCACCGTTGATTTCTTATTATTAATATTAAGAAATGAACACACTCGGTTCTGATATGTTCGTATAGCTAACTTAAGGTTCGATTATTTCATTCCACCTGTCATATCTAGGAAAAATCGTTATACTAATACTTGTACACATAGATCGGTAAAACTTTAAAAGTTTTATAGCGGTATCCGTGGATTCACTACATACCAGTACCAGTACATACAGTACCAGTAGGTAAACAGATTCCGCTACGCTCTGAAGAAATTTTTGAAATATCCTACAATCGCTAGATGAATTCCTTGAGACATAAAATATGATCTCAAATAAACTGCTATATATCGACAACACAGAGAACAATGTTGACATGACAATAAAGAGAACAATACAAATTTTTTCAGGGGAGCATTTTTTAAATTTATAATTCTAACGAAAGTTTAGTCATAGATGGTCTATTTATTTGTATTTTTTGTCATCCTTATATTCGCTATTAACTCTGTAACTCTGTGTTGATGAGACATGGCTTCCCAAGGTCTCTAATTTCTTCAATCCAATCCTGGATTTCTAAGACAGATATACGTCAGATAGACAGACATTGTCACTTCATTTCAGCTTTAAGTTCCTAAGCACCTGCACTCTATTGGTTTTGTGTTCTGTAATGACTTCAATGTTTGCTGTTTGGGGATCATCTTCATATGGCTCAACCAGCAAAGTCTTCATATATTAATAAACTTCGGGTCGCTTATCTCGTTATAGAAAGTATTGAGCTTATAGTTGTAGCATCTGTGCCAAAATTCATTTTCAAAAACGCACTCATGATTTTCACCTCAACATTTTTCTTTCAAAAACACTGCACAGTGCGTATCTTTGTGTACATGTTTTATTGACATTGTATGGACCGTTTGACTGACCAAATGTAAAAGGCAACAGGCACTTCTCTCTAAGATCTACAGGATGCCGAGAAAAGTGGAGAAAAACAATCAAGAGCGAGGGAGCTCATGGATATCACGATCCTCAGTCGTGAGAACCGACGTGTATGATGACAAAAGATTATCGATATTACGTCATACACAAACTTAAAAACCTCTTTTACAATATATTTCTGCTCTTAATGATAATATTTTCGATAAAAAAAAATAGAATAATTGACAATCCAACAGATAATTGATACTAGTTATGAAACCTAGTAACCTTTTTTTTAAAACAAATATATAGACAAAGCTATTTTTTATTATATGTTACGGAAAATACATGGAAATACGGAATAATTATGGGGCTTACGACTTGTTTTCGGCAGGCTTAAATGATCATTTTATATAAATATAACTTTCACTTATTCTCACCCCTCCATCTCTGTCTTGGTCATTGAACTGATTATCTTAACACACGCATTGTACAAAAATGTTAAATAGATCATCTCAAATCAAGCGTAATTTAAAAATGTAAAAATGAGCGGAGCTTATCACTAATAGAATGATTAATAAATAACTAGGTAAAGATAAAACAGATATATTTATTAAATTAGAAATAATTTTATTTATCTCGTTTCGTTAACAGAACAAGAAATTATTGACTTAATATTATTAAAGTTAACCAGAAAAATATTGGGTCAGAATGTTTTCAATTGAAAAATATATTAATATGTAATCTAAAATCAAAAAAATATTTCAAACTTTGACTTTCCTTTTATATAGAATCTTTCTTCGCTAAAATATACGTAAATTTCAGAGGTTTTTGTACTTTTTTTGTCAATGTAGTCAAATTTATCTAGATATGGGCGTGGTTCTATTATATGTCCACCCCATCTGATATATACAATACATCGATGGGAAACCTTTAAATCAATTTTATATTGAACTTAAAAAGCGCGCATAGCATTCCGTTTCTTAAATTATTATTTATATTTTGACGTTCAGAAATGTCACCCACTTTTTCATGTTGAATTTTCATTTAAAATTTACATCACTTTTGAAAATATATCATATTATCTTATCATCTTGTGATAACTGATGACAAAAATATTTCCTCTCATTTTATTTGACGTATCTTTTTTAAAGTTTCATTCCGCGAAATGTAATAAATAGGGAAAATGGAAAATATGGGATCTACATAAATTTCCCACTTTTAAGCTACGCGCGCGTGACATAAACCACAATTCTGAAGTATAATAATATAATATAAAGTAATTATACTTAAAGCGAAATTTTGTTTTTTCTTATGTACATACTTACATAATTACTGTTTTATTATAATGTCTGCTTATGTAAAAAAAAAATTCAGTATATAGATACAATGTTTAAAAAATGATTTAATGTTCATCCATTGCTTATTATGATTTTATAACCGTTAAATTCTTAAATTACTTAAATATTTTAAAATTAAATTAAATGTTTAATATTAATTAAAAAATATTTTTTTATAAGACTCGGTGAGAAAAAAAGATTTATTTTAAAATCTTACATAAATAATTTTCATTTCTTCAAGTATTTGCTAATAATAAAAATGTTTGTTAAAAAATAACGTTGTTTACTTCATACTACACTTTAATTAAAATTGTGTTATTAATTAAAACGTTTTCAACGGTTACTGCGTCATAGTCAGTAATAAACTAAAACTTAAACTAGAAGATAGACTATCGACTACATGGGGGGGGGAGGGGAGTCTAGTGATCTAGACCAGCGTATTAACCATTAGACCAGCAAATTCCTTTCGAGTACTATAGTAATCGGGCCTCATGACCTGTTGAAGTGTTTTAAAAAATAAAATTAAAATAACTCTCGTAATTCTTTTCAGATTTCAATTAAGCTTTTTTAAAAAATTTACCCAAAAGTTAACTTTTTTTAAATATCTACGGAATATTAAACAATGATAATAAAATATTTTTGATAATGTCGACCCGCTAAATAGGTAATCAAATGAATAATTTTGAAATGACTTCTACTTTTGCTACAAGTAGTGATAATTTATACATGTTGCCAGCTTTTGAACGTCAGTCACGGTATATTTATTTACGTATTAAAAATCGATCCTATCCTTGGGTCAGCCTACGTTTGAGATATTAGTCCACCGCTTCGGAGGATAGACGGATCAATAATTCAAAGATTTACCTTTTACCCTTTCAACGGATGCTGCATGAATCATTCTAGGAGAATTGATTTCATGCTTCGACTACCAGACTGTCTGGAAGCTGCTGACCGGAATCACCGGGTGTTCTGCAACGTCAGTATTTGTATTCACATCCTAAATCAAACACGTCTGACAGCCTGTCTTAATAAAAAATGTAAAGTATTCATTTCTTTATACATCCCTATGCCTACTCAAATATGCCATCACGAGTCAGGACGTAATCCTTTTAATGTTTGAATACATTTTTATCTGAGAACATTTTAAATAGAAAGGGTGAAAGGACTCGATAAATTAGCTGTTTATTCAGTTACTAAACATATCAATCCTTTTAATTTTGATGTAATATTTTGACACAGAATCGTGGTTTGGCAACAAGACAATAAAGAACTGTATCTTATTTAGGACCGCTATTGATTAATAATATATTAAAAATATGAATTAAATATATTAATTAGAAACATATACATATAAAATCAATTTTATCGAAAAATTATTATTTTGCTATTTAAATATATTCTACTGGGTATCGTTTATTTATTATTAGGAGAACACATTATTATTGTGAAGTTATAATTATTCATAACATAGATCTGTGATATTTTAAATACTAATTAAATGTATTAATTAGAAAGATATACATATAAAATCAATTTTATCGAAAAATATTGTTGTATATATTTCTAATTAATATATTTAATTCATATTTAAAATATCACAGACCTGTGTTCTGAATAATTATAATTTCACAATAAGAATGTGTTCTAATAATAAAGTTGTATCAATGTGTCCAAAATTAAATAAAATTGAATTGATAATTCCAGCGTCTGCTATCAGATTACTTAAAGGTATTTGAGATTTCGTAAAAATAAGGTAGATGACTCTTTCAAATAATAGAACAATTAAATGTAAATTTGTCGCTAATAATATAGTTGCTGTAGCATAGTTAGATAATGCACCTTCCCCGGTTTGGAAAGAGATCCAGGTTCGAATCCCGGTGGTGCAACATTAATATTTTTGATAAAATTGATTCTATATGTATATCTTTCTAATTAATAAATTTAATTCATATTTAAAATATCACAGACCTATGTTCTGAATAATTACATCTTCACAATAAGAATGTGTTCTCGTAATAATAATATATGAGAATCAATTTTCAATATAATGTAGATAGCTGTTATATGACCACCCCAACCGATAATATCATGTGTTTTTTATGATTATACATACAAAATAAAGTATTAAAATACGTTATTCTCTAAGAAAGTTACGTGTGCATTTAATTTGCACATGTTAGACGATGATTCATATTCTCGATATATGTTGTTTTCTGTTATCTAAATTGTTGTGAATAGCTAGCAAAAAGTGATACCTTCCGATTCAATCTAAAGCCAGATCATTCTTGCATATTTTTTAACCCGAACAAGACACAGGAAATATTGAAATAATCCATTTTCAATCGGAAAGGTCTACCCTTGCAGATGTTCAAATCGATTGAATTGCTGAGGATGCAATCGCATTGCAATTCAGATTCTGCATCCTGAAAGGCGCTTTGAGTACTCGCTTTAGTCTTATTTTTGAGAGTTCGATCCTCAGTTTTATGTAAAGAAGGAATATATCCCGAAGAATCTTTCTGAGAGAAAGGTTTCCGGAAGTCATTTGATCCAAAAGTGATTTTTTTAATGGATGCTACGATTTATATTGACATTTATTGTAAAAACATTATTTCAATTATTATTAATGTATGTAAATATCGTGAGTTTTTATTTTGTGGTGGGTTGTTGCAATACTTTTATAAAATATGACTTTAATACCTATAAAATTCAACTTGATATTATTTATAGGCATGTATTTAACTACATACCAAACATAATGAAAATATCTATACAAAAAATACTTCAATATTCACCAAATTTTGGACCATATTTAATCTTAAAGTGTTAACTAAATATTTACTTCTTGTTACCCTACTATATTATTTGCCACTAAAAAATCTCTTTGTATTTTTGTTTTATTTAACCTAACCTAACTAAATGTTTACAAACATAAACTCTAAGATACTTTGGGTAATTGCGTGTGCCATTCAGCCAGTCTTGTCCTTTGGTAATTCTACTTCCTACCCTCTAAAGTGTTTTTTCTTGTACTCATCACATTCCAATACGTCACCACCTGGAACTCTGTAACACCTCTTCAATTTAGTACTATTTTTGGTGAAAATTTACTACTGTTAGCGCCATTTTTAAATGTACGCGCGCGTATTCTATTGGATTACAGAAATGTGTTCTGTCCCTCTCTCTCTTTCTTATCCTAATCTCTTGGCACGAAAGAAGATAGCAGATCCCTGTAATCTGCGGTTGCCGCCAGGAGCTGTTGCCGACCGTCTCTTCTACTTTCCGGCGTTCGACAGTGAACACGGTACGCTGCAGTCGCTGTAAACCGCGCTTATAACCGCTAATCATAACTACCGCTAATTTAAAAATAATTGTTATTACCGCTTTTAAAAATCTACTTTTCTACGCGAGTGTTATCCAGTACGAGACAATTCTGCGTCGCCTGTGAATTGGTGGACCAGGGAGACGAACCAGCTTCAAGAGATCGGAGAACTACAAGTAAGTGCCATCCCATCTTTTATCTCCCGAGAACCCGCCAAATTTCCAACTACATTTGATATCTCACAAGTATTTTCGATATATCATATTTTTTTTGGAATACAATGCTAGGAGTTCAGAGTTTAATTTGGTAAACATTTTATTTGATCCCTTATTTACATACCCATATATTTTATTAAAAGAAAAATACTTGGAAACATTAAGATGCAATGAGTAAGCACACATATGTATGTTCATATAAGTTGTCTACACTATTACATACTGTAAAGCAAATACATAGTTTTTCTTTTTTGTACAAAATTTTGACTTGTTTCTTAATTAAATTAAATTAATATTTGAAGCGAAAAGTGAAATTGTAGGAAAATGATCTATTAATAATTTGTTTTATTCAAAATTATATAATATTTAGAAAATAATAAATTATATTTATAATAGATCTTCGCATTTTATTGATAATTTTTTATACTTAGAATGGACGTATAATTATATTTTCATAGAAAACAATCATTTTGTGGTTTGACATTTTAGATTAAATAAAACACAATCACTTTGTATGAAACTATGAATTTTATTATACGCCAACCGGTTTCATAAATACAAAAATAGTGCACTTATATGTATATAAAGAGAGAAATAGAATATAAAATTACGTGCGAAAGAGTTAGACAGAATATAACATTATATTCGATATATATATAGATTGTGTTTTATTTAATAGGATATATAATTATTTTCAAAGTATTTTAAAAAACTTTAAAGTATAAGATAAATTTTATATTATTTTCTACTTTTAAACTCATAATTTACTTTTACTTTATTATATTGACTTTAATTATTTTAAATATATTAGGAACATTATCTTCTCATGCTTTCGTTCCATATGATGAAACCACCTAAGCAATCCTTTTTTAATCTTATTTAAAATTCTAACACCTTCACTAATCATATGGACCGGACCGTATTATCTACTTACATTTTTAACATCTAATGTAGACAAAAAATGCTAAATTACCGAGTTGAATAATTAGTTATTTTAATATCATTCACCTTTGAATAACAAGTTGTCTAGAAGTCACATCACAACCAGTCGAAATTATAACAGTGAGCACTTCCGTAAGTTATTGCCCCTTTACTTTTCTACGGGAAGTTTAAATAAACTAACATCATAACTCACAACAACTGCTTTTAAAGTCAGAGACGTTATGGTGATAAAAGGAATCCAGTTCTGAAATATCATTGAAGTTACCGCGATGAAAATAAACGATCTACTGTAGAACAATAAAACCAGTTAAACACGTACAATGATTAACATTTTGAGAAACACTCTGTACCTACAGGGCCATTAAGAAAAAAACAGTAAATTAATGTCATTGTTGCACTTACTCTAATGAATGTGGCAAAGTGAAACGTAAGAGATAAAGATTATTCATCATAGATGATGAATAATTCTATTAGTAGAATGAGTAGTTCGTCGAATAACAAAAGCAATGCTTTGGGTGCCTCAATCAAAGAAATGACAACTGTTGTAATAAAAATATGAAGAATCGAATAAAGCAACTGGATGCGGAATATCAAACGAAGTGTGAATGATGGGTGGTTATTAAGGCACTCATCATCATACCACAGCAAATTCTTCCTGTATTTCTTTTAAAATATTGACATATCCCTTAAAGATGTTAGTTCGATTAAAGTGCAGCACAATTTAGTAATCGGACTAATTCTCAAATTGATTACATTATCAGAAAAATTTTCGGACTTCAAAAATCTAGTTTGAATAGATAATTATGAGAACCCGTTATTTTTCTACAATAAAGAATTTTAAAACAAACGATCATGAAAATTCATTTTAATCGTTTGCTGTTGACTCGCTCACTAGTGAAATAAATCGCGTTCGCTGTTCCAGAGAGACGTCATTTTTAAATATCATTTCAATTTTGAATCGTTTTGTTAGTTTGGTCTAACGGGGCGAAACCACCCATGCAACCTGCCGAAATACCGTATGTCGTCCTCGTGAATTCTGCTCGAACGCAAACAGCCTGCAGGGTTGATTAATTGCCAGGGATGCATTTGCATTAGGCAAACAGGGAATGCGCACTCGCGTGTTCGAAGCCCCACGAAAAGCGACGTTGCAGCATAAAGTTTTAAATAATGGCGGGAGAACTATGTAAATAGCAACACATGTCTCCCGCCACCGGGCGATACATTTTTCATTGTTTGTCACATTGACAGTTCTGAAATTGAAAAGCGCTCCCCGGCGGACGGCGCCCGAACCTGTTGATATTAATATCCCCCAACGGTTATGATACGGGTAGGAACTTACCTAATATTTTTTTTTACATTGCCGCACAAGTGGGAGCAGGCAAACGGTGAACGTTATTTATGTGTTTTTTTCTAAACATTTTCCAGGCCCGTGTTTATTAGCAATCAATCAAATATTAGGAAAATATATGATGCAGACTTTTTCAGCTAACGGCCAAGAACAACGCTTTTCTTGTTCTTTCATTCATGCAAACACTAAAATCTTGAAAAGGTTAAACGAAGACCTCATCATCAGGGGCGTGCACTGCATATAAGCAAAAAAACTGCGCATTGCTGGAAATTCTATAAAATAACTAAAAAATATCCATCTATCTAAAATCTGCCACGATATTGCGATATGAACTTTAACATTATAGCATTACAATACAATTTGAGTAACTTGTTGGTGCGGTGGTCAAGACGTTGGCCTAGTGATCTAGTGGTCTGGGGTTCGCGCCTCGTTCCGGGACACCAGCAAGTTAGACCTATTTTCATAGCACAAGCATTTAGCTTAGTTTGAAAATAGTAAGAATATTGATGTGACATGTATTCCGTGTACGCATCTCTATTTAAAAAAATAATAATATTGCTGCAATCCGTGCACCCGAACGCAAGTCATGCTTTACGAGTTTTGGCTTACTTATTAGCAATTTTTTTTCGGTCGATTAATAGAACTGTTACTGGATTAAATAATCTACTATTGCAGCTATGTGTTGTTTACGAACATTTTCACATTATGTTGTTTATAAAAAGACAACATCTCGTTTCTTCAAACAATTGTCGTCGCACGATACTTACCTTTTTATTAATAATCGAATTTTACTTGCGTATTAAACATTTTATTTTCATGATCGTTCGTTTTTGCAATCTACAATGACGCTTAGATGATATTTTGACTTGATATTTGTTTTTTCAAATAAACTATTGAAACGATTTATTTAAAAATATTAACCCAAAGAATTATTAATGACATATTGTAATAAATTTAACTAATACCTACTATACATTATGTACTATGAAAATATGTACTCGTTATTTTTTTTTTTTTATCATAAATTGACTTAAATAACTGTTTATAATATCTTACAATATGTTTAACATCTATATGGAAATATTTCTGTGCAATCATTGGTTTTTTTCCAAAACTTTAAATCCAAATGTCAACCTTCAATAAAAATGTTATTTTGCTTCAAAAGAATGTTCCGTCTCTTATATTATTATATTCTAAGAAAAGTTAAAATGCAAACTTTTAACATTTTATAAATATATCTAAAAATTTCTAATAAATTGTTTGGTCATGTAAATAACAATTTCATTTTATCTAAAAATATCAGCTGAACGAGTGTTCATCCTGCATTCTGCGTACTCGTATGGTATGTAGTGTTATCGTTGAAAACAACAAAGCCTATACTTATTGCACCATACTATTTTGTAGTCAGCGTGTTTGTCTACAGGGGGATTAGGAATGTTTTAAAGTAACTTTACAGTATGTGGATAGACTTATCCTTAAAATCTTTCAAAACCTATGCCGTTCAAAATATTATAATCCATAGATAACAGTAGCATTGATCTACACTTAAACGAAAGAAATAAGCAAAACATGCCTAGATTTTCAGGGTCCAGTTTAAATATTTCAAAATCAGTCATCCATTCTAGCGTTGAAACTAATACAATCTGATGTAAATACAATAAAACAATATTAAGGACTCATATATGAAAAAAGTTTCATCGGCGTTGAATTTTATCAAATCGTTTTTAGGAAATTTTGTATAAGGTTTTTTTTTTTAAATAAACCTTGTATTTCTTTACTAATATTCATGGAACAGACTATCGTAATAACGAAAAATATTTACAAATTAATTTATATTATATGCATACCTGCAGGGTACACTCTTTTTATATTATGTTCACATTATTTACAGCAAATATTAGAGAATATTAATTAAATTGATTTCATAATACATACTCGGCAATGTTTCCAGGTATATAAAAAAAATTAAATAAATATTCTCGAATATAAATAATCAAAGAGATGACGAACTTTTTTATTCTCTTAGATAGTTTAAAACAATTGAAACATATTACTAAATATTATAACAATACAAAAACATAACATAACAATAGAAATACGCCACATAACATAATATAACAATAGCAAATGTACATTCAAATCTTAATTAGTAATATTTGAAATTTGAATTACTGATGTTTCTTTAGTAAATAAATAAATTAATAAAATATATCACTATTTTATAATAATTTACACAATTTAGGATGATACGGAACTATATTTACTTACTATCATATATTACTTATAACATTAACATAACATTAACTATTTAAAATGTAAAAGCCATGTCAAAAGTAAAAGTAATGATTTAAATGCATTTAATATATGATAAATTAATACATATAATATATTCTTATAAAAAGTAAAAATATGTAAACCAAATTTAAAAATCTACAGAGCTTAGATTTTTGTATTTTAAATCTCATATTGTACATTAATGTATCATAACTACATTGTAACAGAGAGATAAAACAAAATAAAAATTATTTCATGTTGACGAAATAAAAGTTATTCGGTTTTTAAAAGAAAAATGAAAATGTTAACGCTGATAACAATGGCATCGTACTCGATACTGTTTTCATATTTTCTGATTAAATACGGCGACAATAAATTACACACGGTAACGAGATCTTGTTGAAAATGGGAATATATTCAGTTAACAATGAATATAGGTGAGTACTTTTCTATGAATCAAATCATCAAAAAACAAAATAATGTAGGGATAGGTGTCTTGTCTTATTTTCTCAATAATCAAGTTGCTTTTTATAAAACATGCATATATTTATCTAAGATTAGATCTTAATTTGATAAAAAAATGTCAGCAGAGTTAATAAATCTATTTGAAGAAGCCAACCTTTCAAATAAAATTAAATAAATTAAATTAAATCTATGTCAACTATGCTATATCATACAATGCATAAAATATTTATTATCAAAGAAATTTAAACAGTTTTAAGGCTTGACACAAATCGCGCCAATAATATAATATATATATATCATCGTCATTAACACAAGTCTGACAACCCGAGGTGGGATATGCTGCCGGAAAAATTTATATAATATAAAGAAATATAGACGCGTACATAGTATATACGCTATATAATTATTCTTACAATTATCAAACAAAGCTAAGAACTCGTTCTTTGAAAATATGTGGGTCTCTTAGGTCTCGAATACCTGACTAATTGATCACTAGGTAAGTGTCTTGCTGCACATTAAACTATTTTTAAAGTGTAAATAGAACTGGTCTGTCGAAACTAAGATCAAACCTACTTTTATCATTGGATGAGAGGTTTGCCGCCGGAACAAACAAACTGTTTGAAACCGAAATTATTCTGGTTAGGGTCAGTTGGTGAAAAAAAGTACACCCAGCTGGAAAACAAAAATCAATTTATGTCTAACAATTGCGAAATTTTAATATACCTATTACTTAAAACATTAATTTATATTAGAATAAAAATAAGTGGCAGTAGACCTTTTCACCCAATCACTTGGAAATACGTATAATTTTATGTACTTATATACAAATATGTATAACAAAGTGTACTAGTATATTAGAAACAAGGTATATAAATAAATTTCGCAAATAAATTATGTTAATAAAATCAATAGTCTCCGATTTGAATTTTTTCAATACCATTGATCTATTTTGAATTGATTAAAACTTAAAACGTAGTCTCTTGTAAAGTATTTTTGTAAAAGGAGAATGAACTTGAATGACCCGCGAATAGAGAATCATTGTAATATTTGTCTTATGAATTTTTGTAATATCTTTCTGAAGAGATGCTCTTTCTAATATTTTTTTCCTTTTTTAAAAGAAGACGTATTGAATATATATTTATTTAATTCATGTTATTTTTTAATTTAAAAATCAATTACAAATTTGTTGAAATCTAAATAAGATTAACAACATTCTGTATTTCTGATACCATTTTTATGCAATGGCTTAGTAACAGCTACTGAAATTATTATATAAGAGGTTTATAACATTATAGTTAATAAATCTACTGAGAATTCAGAATTATGATAAATCGAGATAATATTTTTATCAAAAACGAAATTGAGCAATTTTTCATATCATGCGTTCTCATTTCTTTACATGCATGCATAACTCTAATCATTGCTTTTCTTTGGTATTACAAAATAATAAATATATATATATATATATAGTGTCTTTTGTATTTCCAAATAAACTAAATATAGTCATACAAATAAATGTTCACAAAGTCTGCTTCTAGTCACGTGTTCACTTAGTAGGGCTGACACGGGACTCATCTAGTTAGTTGTTTGAATAAATAATACATTGGGTTAGTGTGAAAATAATATTTGTTTTTATTTTTTAAACTCTCTAACCTTATTTTTTTCAATGAAATGTCATTTCATCGTATTCATATTCATATTTATATTAAAGCGCATTTTTCGGTGTATATTTTGGTAACATCTACTTTGGTTTTATAATTAGAATTGCTTCAAATTAGGCTGTTGAAATAAATATGGAAAATAAACAAATAAGAGTATTTTGTGTATAAATTAAAAATGTGTTGTATAGCAGCAGACATTGCTTGCAAACTAAATTATGCTTTTAGTTTTAGTAGTGTTAAGAAATCTATGGTTCCAACTTTTTTTTTTTTTCAATTTTAGTACATACAATACCGGGCTCCAATAACTGGCAGGGCATCTATAAAAACCGTCTAATAACCCCCCATATTACAATTTGTTCTATAATACTGTCTTACTTTGTAAATTGTACCTTGTTGCATCATATTACATCCACAAGTTAACATAGTCCAAGCAGTAAATTCAATATGGCAGCAGTTTAATAAAATAGTGATTGTGTTTCAGAAAATCTTCGCCATATCTTAACAAATAATGTAAGGATATCATATTTTGATTCTTTTTATAATTTTTTTTAACTTTATATTATAAAATTATATATATTTATTTAACTATTTGTTCCATAAATTAAGTTTTTTTGGTAACAAAATCTTAAAAATATGTTTTAATTTCGATGTTATGAGGATGTCAGTTATAGATTCTCAAAAAATTATAAAGATCCAATACCTGGCGTCCCTGCCACTTCTTCGAGACATACCATTTAAAGTACAATAATATTAAAAATTTAACCATAATCATTTAACCTTAATTCTTATATTGTTAACTATATAACCACGTTTAGATACTTAATACAGAAAGATAATTAAATGAACAATAAACAATTTACATTTTTCTCAATCGATTCAAATATATATATATATATATATATATTTAAAATTTGAAATGTTTTCAAATATGTATTACACAAATATATAAGTTAATTTTGAAACCATTAAAAGTAAAGCACTGTTTTTATTCCAAGAGTGTAATTAAACATAATCAAAACAGCCCTTAAAATATATCTGGTGTAAAATTGCGAGAACGATAATTTACACAACGAAAAATGATTATTTACGAAGTTAACGAGGTTTCATATAACGACATTGACAAACTGGTAATGCGGCGGCGAATCTTCTTTTTCAGTCACACTTTCCTCATTTTAATAAACGTAACATTAATATACAGAAGCTAGGAAATTAATTTATTGTAATTAATAAAAAATGTATCTTATTTACGTTATACAAAATCTTAATAAATATTCATATATTTAAAAAAAAACCTATGTTAGAAAACTTAATATATTGTATAATACTTTATGGAGATGAACTGATTGATAAAATAAGAAAAATTGTAATTTGTACATTAACCTTTTTAGTAGAATATATTTTGAATAGTGTCTTGAAACTCATGCACTTCTGTACTTATGCGGTAGTTTTGAATATCTCATTTAATCTCGTTAATTTGTATCATTAATATTAAAATGAATGGATATAAATAAAACAATGTTATAAATCTACTTGAGTTTATTTGCACTACTCGATTTTCGAGAGAAAAAGTAATTGTGAAGTATTAAAATTGGGTGAAGTTTAATACTTTACCAGTCTATGAGAGTTACTGTTTTTCTCGAAACTCGAGTAGTGCTAATAAACTCAAGTAGAAATATAACATTGTTTAATTTATATCCATCCATTTTGATGATGATACTCTACAAAGTTAATGCCGCTCCTATCAATACTATATGTAGGTATTACAATTATTTTTTTATTTTACACAATATTTCTAATTTCTCAATCATAAAAAGGGGTATTCTGTAACGTATGCCATTAACTATATGAAATTGGTTTTTTCATTAATATTAATATTTTAGGAATCTAAAAACTATATTTATATTAAAAATAAATAAATAAATATATTATAATAATTACAATATAATGTAAAACTCTTAATTTGTTAACAAATTTCATTTTATGTTTTTTTAGTGTCACTAAATTTCTATAAAAAGTAAAATGATACGAGAGTGACATTCTAAGGAGGTGACGTCATCACTTCGTCTTAGGGGTAAGCTAATATGGAGAGTGAGTGATGTATTATACATACAGCCTTCTCCACTCCGCCGCAAGCCTACACCTCTACCCGAAACTACACCCCTTCGTAGGCAACTCCCCGAGTTATTTATTGCCCAAAACAATTAATTACGTAAATATGCCGACACAACGAAGC
Organism: Eubasilissa regina; assembly: GCA_022840565.1. Lineage (NCBI taxonomy): Eukaryota > Metazoa > Arthropoda > Insecta > Trichoptera > Phryganeidae > Eubasilissa > Eubasilissa regina. The sequence goes on along the minus strand of JAINEB010000007.1, from coordinate 10,322,806 downwards.
GACCAGCGTTGAAACGTGTTTAATATGCCATTTTTTATACTCAAAGCGCTTACTATCTGACAACAGCTATGGAATTTCGAATGGATATTTTAACTGGTATTCTAAATGAATTAATCATAATAATTGTCGTCAGAGCGTAGGTTTTATGTAACGCTTCAAATGATTAACATGTCATTCTTTTAATTGCCAATTATTCGTTACACATATATATATATTTATTTTTTAAGGAGATATAAAACTCATAATATTCATTTGATTATCATGAATTAAGGACGTCCATGTAATGGCCGATAATCTCTGTGAGACTTTGATCTTTAAGAGTCGCTTAAGGGGGGATTGGGGATCCTGTTGAGATTTAAATAAAATTCTCACGCCATGGTGCGGCGAGCTAGGCGCCGAAAATGGCGCCAATTAATATCCATATATAGAAGAAAGAAGAGTGTCTGTTGGTTTGTGCATTTTTTTTTTATGTAAGTGTACAGTTTTATTCCGAGCTTGATGAAACTTTGCACACTTGACCTTCAAAACAAGACTAAGGTCACTGTTTACATGAGATTTCGAAAAACCTCCCCATCCACTTTTCTCACCCCTTAGAGCAGAATTTTGGTTCTTTTTGATGAAATTTTGCACACTTGACGATTAAAATAAGAGGGAAATTGCTGTCTAGGCGAGATTTCAAAAAACCACCCCCCATCTTCTTCCACTCCTTAAATGAAATTTTGCACACTTACTGTTCCAAATAAGAGGAAAATTACTGTCTACCTGAGATTTCGAAAAAACTACCTCCATCTCTCTGAATGAAGTCTCTTTACTTTGCGTAAAGCCCGGGCAATAATCAACAATAAAATCATTTTCTCACTGCAGTGTCCCTAAAAAAAAGTATTTCATTTCTTCTGACATTATCATCATTGTCACCAGTTGAGCGAAGCGGTGATCGGCGAATCACCCTATTTTGTTTGTGGCTGTATACAACAGCACCTATTGCGGAGTTTATTGGTAACACGGTTAAATTAAATAAAAATCAAAACTAAAACAAAAATTTTTTTTTTCACAAACGAAATTATACTGTAAAAAAGAATCTCAAAGATTAATTTTCCTTTCATAAGAATTACAGTTATGGTACAATCACCTATTCTTTAAACATATAACAAAAATAAAACAGATACAGTTTTATAATTTTTAATGATGAAGTTTTGGTTGTTTTGTTAAGTTGTAGTAAAAATTAAATGCTACCGGTGATAATTGAAATATTTTGCTAACAATAGATTTTTAGAACAAGTTGCAGTTTTTCAGAACTTGGTTCTGTGGTATTTTTAAAACAAATTAAATTAATCAACTAGAAAGATGTACAGGAAAATTATATTTACCTAAAAATTATTTTATAACTTTGCCTTGATGATTCTTGATTTTAGAATTAGATCATAGAAGAATGAATTTAGATTTACATTACGTGAGATGTTTGATCATTTAAATCATTATTCGTGTAAATCGACGTATTAAAAAATTGTCATTTTTATGTGTTCCCGTTATTTAGATTTTCACGTGGTCAGGATTTCTTGATTTTGTCGTATTAATGAAAATAACAAATTTCTATATTTTTAACATTTGCAATTGATTGCAGTAATAAAATATAAACTTAACCTAAAACTTTAATTTTTTAAGTGTAATAATTGAGCAATAATTCAATTTTAAATAACTTTTAAAAAACATTCGTATTATTAAATGCTTGATTTCGATTCTGGATTGAACGTCATATTTTCACCTCCTGTTGACTCGCACCTTTTTAGTGAAGAACCGAGGTATCATTGTACTTCCGGAGCTGTTTAGAATACTGCCTCTTCGTGGTCCTAGCGTTACGCACGGCGCTACTTTAGGACGTCAAAAAAACACAAATATTGACAGTTCGGTGTCAGAAGGCAATCTGTTCCCACGTCGGCGAAATACTTAAATCATTAGTTGACCAGAGCGGGACAGGTATATTAAGGTATTTATTGGAAGGATAAAATGCACAGGGAGTAGGTACTCGACTTGCGTCAACAGTTACATATCAATTAAATTAGTATTTAAAAGGATATTGACGCATTACTTTAATGTAATCGTGTAGTGCATCAGTTTCTCTTCAAATTTGAGATTAAAACAAAATGGTTAACATAAAAATATTCATATTCCTATTATTATCAAGAGTTTTATGAAGCCTGTAAAGTATATCTGATCGCATGTGTGTTTCTGTACGTACACCCAGGGAGAGAAACAGTAAGCAGAAATTGTGCAGCTTGGTTTTTTTTTTTTACCTCGGGACCGTTATACGAGGGTTTATCTGAAGGTCTGCTTTCTCACCCCTGGTACCCGCCCCCTATACCCATCCTATACCCTGCCACCATACCGAAATAATTAGATAGCTATTTATATGATTCACGGCTGTAGGGAGACTTATTAATTTAGTAACATAAATGATTTTCTGCTTCCGCGCAATGCGGAGATTTTCTCATAATTATTTATAAAATTATTATTAAACGCAGTGCAGCTAACCATCGATACTACATTGATTTTTTTCGTAGTGAAAATATTATCTTAGTTTGATATTTTGACAATATTTTATTATTATTTTTAAGGACCCTTTCAGATGTGTCCCGAATGATTGATTATATTGGCCGATATCCCTCAATTTAATATTATTTCTGGCGTGTACAAAAATCGATCGGTGTGGAATATAAAAAGTACCACGATTTTATTCCCCTCGCATTTAATTCGCCTATATTAACATTTATCACTGTTAAAGAAGTCATTACATCTGCTGTTCGTGTCTTTTAACGCTGTACAATAGCGTGTGGAATCCCAAACTAGTCTAGTTGGCCTCATTTCCTCCAATCCCTTATTGGAGTGTCAGTTTCATTTCCTAGACACTTCCACCTCCGATTTATTAAGAGACTACTTCCGGTTCCTACGGATACCCAGATATAAATTGTACTTTACGTGATAAACTGATTTTTTAAATAAAATTATAAACGAAAAACCAACCACGAATATTTTTTTTCCTCTTGCTGTCTATCTGGATAAAGTGGATATTTCAAGAGGATAGTGAGCCAAAAAATTTTAATCAATTTTAATTTTCAAAACTAAACTTTGTACTATACACACGTTGGATTATTGTCACTACTAGTTTCGATAAGTGCGAAACGAATGTTATGTTGTTAATTAATGTTTTCTCCGAATTTAAATAGCACCATGTCAATTAATGACATTAATGTGGTCGGTACGGCAAAAATATATAAAGAATTACATTAAAAACAGAATTGTGTCCCTAAATATATATTTCAACCAAAAATGTCTAAAACCGTTGAAATACAAAAGAATTTAAATTCGGAGAAAACACTAATAAAAATAATAAAACACTAAACACCTAACATTTCGCCTTTATTATTCATATGCCCGTTAGCACCTCTCGAAACTAGTAGTGACAATAACCCAACGTGTGTGTGGTACAAAGTTTAGCTGTGAAAATTAAAATAATCATGTTACTACACCACAAACTAACCGCCATGCGAATTAATGCTTTTATTCTAGTTTAAAATCTAGCCTATTACACAGTTATAAATTTTTATCGTGTTTTGTCTCTATTTTACGTACTTTGTTCTGATTTTAGGATTTTTTGATTAATGTTATATTTTTTTGTAAAAAAAATGATAATTTATTAAATATTTTTTACATGCTAATCTCACTAGGCTTTCCTTGTACTGAAGACAACTTTTGTTTATAAATTACATAAAAATTCAATCATTAAGAAGTATTTTGAAAAATCATAAATCATGATGCTACTCGATAGACACTAATAATATTTTTTTTCTAGATACTTCTTTACAAGTTCGTTAGACTCGGAGTGCATAAGAATATTGAAAATATATTGCATTTTTTATTTATTATCTTTGTTTTATTAACCACTGAATTGAGTTTAAATACATCTACCGGTTTCGAAAAATACCATTTTCTTCTTCAGGATGTCATAACTAACTAAAAACATATATCATTGTTTCTTCACCAGAATCTATTTTTAAAAAAACAATTATTTAAAAAATAATTTTAGTACCTAACTCAGATTGTTGCTTAATACAGATTTAGTCGAATAATTTTTAGGAAAAAATTTTAGAATGGGACTCGTAGTTAAATTTAGTTGGTTGTTTAGAATTTTCTGATTAGTTTTACATGCTTTATTTATCTCCAACGATTCCAAATTATTTAATTTGTGACGATGTGCAATTTTTTATCAAAACCGTGACCATTTTCTATCAAATGATTAGAAAATTCTGAAAACCCACTATTGTTCAAACATCTCAAATGCTCCCTTACTCTTATATTAAAATTTCTACCCGTTTTACCAATATAAAATGCAGCACAATCCTTGCAACTAAGTTTATAGACGCCAGAATTGTTAAATTTATCATCTTTGTCTTTAGAATTTATAAGTAAATTTCCTATACTATTATTTGTATAAAATGCCGGTCTAATGTTTCGTGGTAGGTGTTTAGATATTTGTTTCGAAAAGTTATGTATGTATAAAATCCTACGCCAATTATCATTACTATCAGTATGTTTTATCTGTGATTTATATAAAAATTGATTATTATATTATTATAAAACAAAGATAATAAATAAAAAATATTAATTTTAACCACAAAGTTAATATTGCTAATTTTAAAAGAAAATATATTGATTAATCTAAGACGAATAAATTTCTAGATTCCTTATCCTAGATTTTTGTTTATTAGTGACTTTCTATTTTAGGTACGAGGCTTATATTCTGTCCGCGTAGGTACTATCAAAATATTACACTGGTCACTTTTTAAATTCATTTGCAATTCACGTCAATAATCGAAGAGTCTCAATTCAGAATCAAAATTCACATTGTGAAATAATGAAATTATATTAATTTATATATGCAATTATATAATAATAATACAAATATTTCTGAACGCACTCACGAACCTTAAAAATTAATTTGAGATAAATAATTAATGAAAATACAAATGGCGCCATGTTTTAGAATTATGTTGAATATTTGTCGGAGTTCGAATCAACAATTTAAATAGCCTGTGTTCACAGACTGAAATACGATAAGATAAATCCCAGAGATTTAGTTAAGATATGTCTCAGTAGCATGCACCTACACGTGTTGAGATTTTGATCCGGAATTAAACTCAAAGGTCAGCTTGAGATTAGAAGAATGAGATAAAAATCTTAAGCTCGTGTGTACGACGTTCGATCAGCGATACACTTATTCTTATTCTGAAAATACTTTTAATTATCCTGAAAAGTTATACAAACAAAAGGTATTAAGTTACACATATTTATTTTGTTTAAACTGCTGCTGGAGAGATTTAAATTCGCCCAATTGGCGAATGGAACATCAATGATCAATTAACAGACAGCCGTTTGACGTACACAGATCGTGAAGTGAGGTGCGCAACCACGAATCTCTGAGATTCTGTCTGTACACGGTAAAATTACGAAAACTGTTGAGAGAGTTGTCTCCAAAGAATCTAATGAGAGCCTAATCCTTGTCTCGAGTCGAAAATCTTCATCAGTAAACACGGGCCTTCGCCTCACAATATGAATAATATTTTTGTTAAAACATTATATTTGACGCATAAATAACATTTGGGTTCTACTCTTCAATTATTAATTGTATTTCAAGATCATCATTCTTGTTATATGAGTGTATTCGGAATTTGATATTAACATTCTCTTTTGAAATTCTGATACATGTCCTTTCTCACGGCATCCGCCTCCCGGATGTCGTAGACTTTCTTCTAATGGATCAGTATCTCTTTTGCCTTTGTACTGAAACTTTGATCTAGTCGGCATATGAAAGAGATGAATGCCGACCCAGCATCCCTTTTACGAATCAGTCTCTCAGCTATTCACATTACCATACAACGAGATTGTTTTGTTTTACTTTGACTATTTTATTATATCTCAATCAATAATGAAGATAGCATTAATTGAGAAATATCTTCAGACAAGATTATAGATCTCAAATATAAATAAAATAATTCTTTATAATTTAACTATAAGTAAATATCAACGGCGTAACTAAAAAATTGGGAAAAAGCCCCCTTGACATGTAGCATATTATGTACTCGTATCATAATATTAAATTCTATACTGTTATCAATTAAATGTATAGTAAAAATAAAAATAATCTCCTGCCTTCTATAATAAGTATGTATTCATGAAAAAAAAGATAATGTGTTTTAGGAACGCGTCATACAAAACGCACTCGGCACACAAAAATTGCTCTATAGCGATTTTTAACTGTGATGGTTACATTTTTAAAATTTTATAATTCCATTTCTTGCTGCGGTGGATTTTAAAAATCATTTATTATATATTAGTGCTGAGAAAGATATCCATGCTCATGTACAATACCAAAAGTATTGTATAGCACTGACCTTCCGGGCTCCCATTCAGCGTGGGTCCCAAATGATTGGTTGTGTTAGTGTAGTTACGCTACTGGTAAACATATTTAAAATCTATGAAACAGTATAAGTATTTTCAACATAGATTATGTATTTTTAGATGCTTTACGTGTCAAATGTTTCACGAAACGGTATTAAAAAGCGCCTTAAAAAGTGCATAATTTTTTGCAGGAAGTTTACACTAATATACTCTAAATGTATTATATAATATAGTGGGGATGTAATATATAAAAAACGTTGTTATGGGTATTTAGTAACATTGAAGACACCAAATAGGAATAAATATTTACTTTTAAAATTAGCAATATTAACACTGTGGTTAAAATTCATATTTTTCATTTATTATCTTAGTTTTATTAACCACTAATTGAGTTTTATTCGACTAAATTTGTATTGAGCAGCAATTTGAGTTAGGTACTAAATTTATTTTTGTAAATAATTGTTGTTTTTTTAAAAAATTTAAAAATAGATTCTGGTGAAGAAACAATGCTATATTTTTAGTTAGTTATGACATCCTGAAGAAAGAAAAGGTATTTTCCGAAACCGGTAGATGTTATTTTAAACTCAATTAGTGGTTAATAAAACTAAGATAATAAATAAAAAATATAAATATTTACATAAAATAAAAGATTTGATCTTAAAATAAAGTTCAGGCGATTTTTGAAGACACTGTAACAAAATATAATAATCGATCGTCTCTAAGACAGGATCGGATGAACCAAGTATATACATAAATATATATAAAATATATATATTTGTCTGAGTCGTACATATAAAGTGTTTTTTGAATAGAGCCTTCGTGTTCGGGAAAACCGCTTCTGTAGATGTTTTTTTTTTAAATTTCACTCATGTTTTATGAAGTTTCTTATTTAAAACTGATGTTTAAAATCCGTCATTAAAGACTACAAACACTTTTTGATAACTAACGTATTGAAACATTCAAAAATATTATTAAAACTCTTTATCTCTAGAAAATGATCGTTATGAATAGATTTAAAAAAAGTCTTACAAAACATTCGTGTTAGAAATATAGTCCCAATCCCAAATTTAAATTTTTGTCATTATAAATTAACATTTCTGTTTACTATTTTGAAATAACGTAACTGAAATGTAAATAAAAAGATTGTATAAACCAATTTGACACTTGTCCTCATTTTTGATTTTCGACGAACAGAATTAGAGAATTTTAGAATTTAATTATATAAAATAATATTAAAATATATTTCAAAAATACATATTGCTTGGCTCACCCCTGTATTTATAGCATCTACTTTATGGATTTTCGTGGTTCAAAGTCCCTTTATTTACAAAATCTTATGGTGTTTACACTCGACGAGCTTACCGTGGGTGTTATCGTAAATAGGGGGCACTTATGTCACTCGCAAAGTACGGCTACTGGACATATTCTCGCTATAAGTGAAGTGAACCTAATATCCACCTGTACACCTTCAGAGACATATTCAAACGGAGTTGAATACTCTTGAAGTTGAATAATGATATAATATTTAGACATTCTAATAAAAAATGTAAAATTTGAAATGATCTTATTAATCAATGAAGCTAGAGTATTATCATTTTAATATTTACATTTTATACGATTTCAAAAAATAGATCCATAATGACAAAAATACGTCACTCTCTTAATTTTTTCATCTGTATAATATACGAGTATGCAGTGACACGGTGCATGAATGAAACTTGAAACTTTTGTAATGTATTGCTGAAGGCAAATGCTTAAAATCCATTACAGTATTGTCTATACCTATATTAATTAAGATATAAAGGTTGTCCCAGAAAAAAAGGATACACACTTTGAAATGATATAAATTCAAATTGATTAAACTAAATTTGTATATTTTTACTTTTAAAATTAGCAATATTAACTTTGTGGTTTTAAATTCATATTTTTTATTTATTATCTTTGTTTTATTAACCACTTGAATTGAGTTTAAATACATCTACCGGTTTCGAAAAATACCATTTTCTTCTTCAGGATGTCATAACATCACAGGAATTTCGGTTAAGCAAACATCAGGAATGTGTAATAGAAATTACTCATACCTTGAGTCTTATCTCGATGTTTATTAAGCCGCTCCTGGTTATACAATATGAGTCAGGTAGATTGTAAATTAAGCGTACATAAGTTCAAATCAATCATAATTAAATAATCACTATGAAAAACTGCCTGGCTGCACGGGTCACTAGAGTAGAATGGAATCCGGCTAGTCCAGGCAACAGCATGTGTGCGACTTCTCTTGACCGCTCGCTACACGCTGTTACTTACTGGCTTCAGTGTCGCGGCTAAATCATGTTCGCCATACGGCCCAAGAATGGTGTTGCCTATCTGACACATACTAATATAAAATGAGTTTTGTTTGTGTAGTAGTAAGTAGTAGTGTAGTAAGGTAGATAATATAATAAATAAAATATTTCAAACGTTTCACCGACGTCAGGATACATATAATTATAAATAATTAAAAATGATACAAGTTAAAAAAATAAAGATTCTTAATTATGTAGAAATAGGCCTTTAAGATTAAAAGCATATCTAATATGTCCGTGCGCAGTTGCGCACTAAAAGGTCTTTGCTGACACACAGTTGGTACCACTGTTTGCCACGGGGCGTGAACGTGCGGGAATATTTTAATTATTAAAGGAGATAGATACCTATGCTATACAATTTTACCTCGGTATATTATTATACTCGACTATAATAATAATTTATTATTGATTCATAGTACAGTGTTATATTGTAATAATCTGATAACATTGCAGCAAAGTAAGACATATATTTGGATACCCTGCCTGCTACACTAGTATTTTACTGTATTATAGTAGATAGTGCTTTTTCGGTATATAGTAGTAAACAAAGTGCAATGTTTAATGTACAAAAAAATATATAAAGAGTAAAACAAGATGCGATTAGATAGCATATAAATACATTGTAAAATTTAAAATAAATTTATAAAAAATAAAAATAAGTAAAATACGAGTAAATAATACACAAATACGAAGTAAGGGTGTGTAAAATAAGTAATTAGAAGACTATATAATTAGAAGCTTAAGAAATAGGCGTCCAAAAAAGAAAACGCTTTGAAACTTCTTACGAAACCTTATTACATTTCTAATCACGTTCCAAAATGTAACTTTACTATGTAAACCTTGTGAATAAATTGGAAGTATTCTTTTACTTATATAATACCTTATATTGTGTTATCCGTACATAACTTCGTGCATAACTTCATTACATTTCTAATAATGTTCCATAATGTAACTTTATTGAGAGAACTTTGTGAATCAATTGTATGTGTTCTTTTACTCATACAATACATTGTATTGTGTTATTTGACTCATAATTAAGTTATTCCTATTGAACACAATAATGAATTATATTTGGAAGTGAGCCATCATCACTCCTTTTAACACGCATTATTTATTCGTACTTAACCTCCAAAACACATAAATAAAATTTATCAAACAGTAAAGATGTAAATATATACATTTATCTATATAAAATAAAAATGCGTCGTAGTTATATTACTTGTTTTCGAATAGGTATCCTACGTCTAAAATATACTTTCTAATTTTCCTGTGAACAAGTTTTAACTTGTTGAAATTTTCCAACACGATTACTCTTATACTGAATGCAGCGAAACCTTCCTTTAGACCGTGAAAGACGGAATTCCTCCCACCCAACCCTTTACATCCAAAAGCGTAATGTCGTATAAAATATATTTCTATGAATACATTTGTATAAAGATTACGTGAATTCCTCGTATGATTAATATTAACCATTCATAAAATGACATTTTTACATTACAGTATGATATATTTATTATTGTTATGGACCAACACAGTCCAAGAGTAATTTCACGATAAATATTCAGGCAACCCTAATCTGAGCTATTTATTCCTAGCTGTATAAACATTATTAGATTGTAACACTAGAAATTACCACTAAAAATATTTATATTTATACTAAAGGAAACTTTAACTTCATTTACGCTATACAACACCAAATAATAAAGTAAATACCATGCAACTCATGTATTTTTTGCCCATCAGGATCTAGTACAAGAGAATAGAAAAAGAAAGAAAGCTTTCAAGATAGAACCAGAGACATGTGGCTTTCATCTGTGGTTTCTGTAACAAAGCAGTCTTATAAATTGATAGAATATGCTTAATTATTGTGACTTACTGTTAACCAATAATTATTGGAGAAAAAATGTGATGAAATAATATATTTTTTTAATTTTTCAAGAAAACTAATCTACTACAAATAAAAGGTTTAAGCTAGATATACATGGCGTAACAGACCTAGTCCATAATACTTTTTGGGTGGATACCTGACTAAAATACGAGTAGAAAATGTTCAAGAAAATGAAAATGTACCTAATCTCGACCATGTCAGAGATATAAGCATTTAAAAAAATCGTAATTATGCGATTATTTCGATTAATTGAAATATTTTATTGAATACAAAAAATTGGAGGTCATCGAATTTCAAGGGGCTAGACTTTTTTTGTTAGATTATTTAGGGCTATAGATTGAATAATTTCGCAAATATTTATTTCGAAGTAAGTAGCTTAACACGATTTTGTAAAAAAATCAAACAATACTATTTTCCGTAATATAATATTTACACATAATCCTTGAATATTTTCGACTTGTAATTTAGTCAGGTATCCACCCATAAAATATTGTGGACTAGGTCTGTTACACTATGTACATTCTTATGAAATATGAAACGTAAAATATGAAGAATTTCATTTAAATATTAGCATGTTCAGCTCGGGCTGACCGGGCATCCTTTCCATGACATGGATAGAACGCCAGGCTCCGACCTTTACGTCATCAGCTACAATTGGCACTTAAAAATTTCAGGTTCTTACCGGGTGAAGTTTATCGTATGTAGGGGAAGTTGGATTTCACAATGATATACAATGTTGTTTATTTAATAACTATAATTTTTCAATAACAACTTTTACAATCCACCCACACTTCTCGTTACATATACGATTGATGTCCTTCTCAAGTTTCATGTTTCACTACACTTTCTGACTTTTCAAGTACCATTTCTTCTTTAAGTAATCATGGAGATTTGGGCTCTGGAGATCCGAACTGACGGTAGTCAGCGCGGATCAGCTCCCGAAACCCCGACCCTCCGTCTCAGAATTTCCAGTACGAAACAGCACGGCACCATCACATAAATTTTCAGCACAAAACGCCGTCAAACAAACCAAAAATATTGCTAAGAATGCCCGGCCTCCCAATTGTGGCTTTTATTAGCTTCGGGTTTCCATCTTGCGCCTTTTCTTTCCCATCTTGGCCTCTCTCCTTACCAGTCCTGATCCGCTTGCCAGAAATAGTGATAGCTACACCATCTTGCTTCGTTTTCTGTCAGCATTGGCTAAATAGCGGGCTTCTCATTGGCTGCCAGATAGCGGCCGGTCCCACACACAGTACGATATTTTATATCTGACGTTTTTGGTAGGCTCTCAATATATATTAAAAAATAAGTTTAAAGGACACACAATACAGTCAGTTCACAACAAATAATCATCAATTTGATCTTTACCAATCATATCTACACATATCATTGTTTACCCTCTGTATTTACACACCATCAACTCCAACCTCCTTACTATTTCTTCCCCCTGCCACCTATAAAATTTTATATTATATTTTATTCTTTATATACATTACATGTAAGTATCTCTGAATATATATTTATATACATATTCATGCAAGATATTTGACATTTTTGTAATTATTTTGACATAATTTACAAGATATATTATTAAATCATAAAAATAAAATCTCTCAATAAATAATTAAATAAAATATATTTTTTATTTTCAGCTTGTTTTCATATAGTCACTAGATGGTTAAGAAATCATTCCAATAAAACTATATTTTTCTGTCATGAAAAATACGTTTGTGAAACGATTCCGCTGATCAGGGCAAATTCACTTCTATAGCGTTTATTTGGTTGATGCATTAATTCGTAGAGGATTTTTCCAAGACAAGAATATCTACTTTTAAAAGAATTTGTTTGACATTATGTCAATGTCATTTTAGTGTCATAGTATTTTTTTTATAAAATATATGTGTATGTCGTGAATTTTTCAATTTGTAGAAAATTTGTGTTAATTTTTAGCTTCAGGAAAAAAATAAAAAAGTGTATCAAGTACAAAAAAAAATCATTTACGACATATCCTTTTGTTTGATTTTAATCGAGGAGTTAAGGCAATTGCGCTCAAGTCGCCTTGCGATCGTAATTCAAAAAAAATGACCGAAAAAACGGCATTGAGTGTTATTTTAACATGATAATGCACGTCCGCATACAAAAACTACTATTCTGGAGCTCGGTTGGGAGATTATTCCATATCCGTCATATTCTCCTCATCTTGTTCTATCAAATATTCATTCTTTCCGCTTTCTTACTTCATCACGTCCAAACCACTGGATTTCTTCAGGCGTAAAATCAAAGAACTGTCAGAACATTGGGACTAATTTGTTAACAATACCAGAGAATATATTGTACGAATATATTATTACTTTATGTATTTTATTTATTAAAAAAAAAAAAAAATTATAAATTTAATAAAAACGCTACGATCTATATCTCAACCCAATAGTTCTATATTACTACACCAGAATTTTTGTGACTGCCGTACACTGAATAGTACAAGGCGCGTTTTTAAGTAAATACCATCACCGGCTATTCTCAGTGTAGCGCTGCGGTTGCGATGTTGCGCATGCGCAATGGTTTCTTGGGGCCATCATGTAGTGAATGGTTGAAATGTTCAAGTCAATAGATCAGCCCGCCGACTGTGAGATACGGTCCACGATTCGTTTCTTGAATGCACGAAACATGAAACTAGCTGGCATTTATCGCCAAGTGTGTCCTGTTTTATCCCGATTTGTAGGTGGCAAGCGTTTTGATGACGATAATAAACTCAAAGGCGGAGTACAGATATGCTTTTCATCCCAGACAGCGTAGTTCTATGACGAAGGTATACAAAAATTGCTGCCACGTTATGACTAGTGTCTCAGTAATGGTGGCGAATATGTTGTGAAGTAGTTTGAGGTGTGTTGCGTCCAAATAAAGTAAAGCGACATAAAAATAATGGTGTGTTTCATTAAAAAAAATTCCGGTACTCATAAAATGCGCCTCGTAGATGTTTATATTAATTAGAAATGTCTAAAATATGGTTCAAAACTAAAATGAACATTTCCTTATCCCTCGTGTTGTTTCGGGCGTTTATTGTGAATGTTATTAATCAAAGAGCCACGAAGGGTTGGAGCGCGCGGCTGGATGTTGGGCATACTTTAGTCCCGTACAGAAACATACATTTCCCGCAGGTAACTTGGCAAGAACGGCAGGAATTTCAGTACACATTGGGGTGTCGGTGTGTGTATGATCACGCAGTTTGGAAAATATTCCACTGTACACGGCTTTCGTGTGTGTTGTGTTGTAAACTCTGGCGTTCCAGATAATCAGGGGACACGGGAGCAATTTGGATATTAGGATGGCCTTACTTTTCGTCGAACAGACGCACTTGTGAAAACGATATTAAATCAAATATACCTAGGTCAAATATAAATATTGATGCTTTGTGTCACCTATAAAATGCTGATCGCAAGAATTAGGTACATTTTTACTGTGTGTAAATCCAGAAATAATTTATTTACTGTTTCCGAGATAGCTAACCAACTAATTGTTACGTATTTGTCTCCTAAGTACATCTTCTATGTACACCTCGTAATGTGAAGACCCAAGAAATACAATTTGTAATAATTACACATTTATTACAGTAAGATACAATTTTGTTACAAGGTACATATATCACTAATACAAGTCAAATGATAAAACCTATGGACACGCAAAGAGAGACCTTTATAACTCCGCACACACGCCCGGCAGTGCGGCATTCACACACACACACACATAACTATATAATCTCAAGGACATCACACTAACTTACCATCACGCTGTTTCCCCGCGGGGGCAGGCAGAGAGGATAGAGCGCCACACTCTGTCCTGACACACAATTCTCGCCTCATCCACATTCATACATCTTCTCATACAAGTTCGCCGATTGTTTAGGCTTCTAACAGAACCATCCTCCATTATCTGGTTTACCTGATTGTGCCAAGTCTTCCGCAGACGTCCTCCATTTCTGGTGTCATCAACACTTGTGTCATATATCTTTTTTACGATTCTCTCCTCATTCATCCGTTCTATATGACCAAACCACCTAAGGATTGTTTCCGGGCGAAGTAGAACTCCATAGTTCACGTATGTGAAAATAAAACGCTTATTTTTTTTTTATTCTACTCGTACAGTTTACTTGAAACCCATTATATTTTAATCAATAAAAAAAATTTTAAACACAATTTTTACATTTCAATTTAATTTAAGTTCTTACTATCATAAATAATAGATAATTCGAGGTTGTGATTCTTTCGAAAGCTTTCTCTGTAATAGATCTATCGAGGGTATGGAACAAGATCACCAATTCGACATTGCTACATTTATTAAAAAATATCATTCTTGTTGAACATAATGATTACCTAGAATCGTATAAACATTATATAAATTCCAGAATTATAAAAATGTCTGTCTTGTCTTCTTATGTTGTAAAATTATATATAGCTGTCCTTTTCTACATATTGCCTTATAACATTACAACTTCATTATTGTTGAAACAGAACGGTTTCTTAAAATAATAAGAAACCATTAAAACATATATGGAAACCATCAGTATTCAAATGAATAATGTTGTCCCTTTTCATATCAAGCAAATAAAATGGTATAGCTGTTCTGCAATAAAGATATAAATAAAGGTTATTAAGTTAATAATGCCCTTACATGGCGAAACGCGTCTCATGTAAATTAAACGAGTATATTAAAAAAACACGTTTCTTATATTAACTTTTTTCTCTAGGTACAATATTAACTCAGTACTATTTTTAAAGTTTTTCAATAGTCACAATTTAGAAATAAGACAGCGGATCAAGCTGGATCTTACAAACTTAGCCAAGATATTTAACAAATAAATTTATTTTTATTTATCTATAATCTACCAAAAACGTTGTATCCAGTATATATCATGCGATTTTATAATATCATAATTTTCTGAAAGTTACGTCATAAGACACTCTGCAAAAGATAGTATTCATTTGAAATCTACCTAAAAATGGTATTGTTGGTAAATCAATTTATTTTGGAAACTGCAAGTATACGAGTGTGGATTAAGTGCTGACAATGTTGGCGTACGTGCCACCATTATTCCATAATATTTCCGTTATTCACTATTTCAGTTAGATATTGCATAAGAAATTGTATACAATAGTTAATTGCCTTAATAATAGAATTATACCCTATAATATATATATATATATATATATATATTTTTTTTTTTTTTTTTTAAATGAACATTGTAAGAACTTGTTTATTTTTTTATGTATGTCGTTCTCACTGAGCTTCGCCCGTGCCGAGGAAACGTTGCGAAATAGATTGATAATAAAATACATACTATTAAAAAAGGGATAATTAATTGGAACTTGTTAACCGAGGCAAGACTAGCGGTTCACAATGGAGTCTTGGTACCGACACTGTATGTATGGAAGTGAGGACTGGAGCTGGCGGAAGAGGAAGAGGAACTAAAGTAGACTGAATGCAGTGGAAGTGATATCATTTAGGCGTACATGTGGCAAATTCATTTGTAACATAGTAAATAATGTCTAGCTGATCTAAGTATAGTGAGTAAGATTAAGAATGGATCACTTAGGTGGTTTGGTCATATGGAACGGATGAATGAGGAGAGAATGGTAAAATATATATATGATGCAAGATATTGATGGCACTAGAAATAGAGGAGGTTCGCGAAAGACTTGACTCGACCAGGTAAACAAGATATTGGAAGATGGTCCTGTTAGAAGCCACAATACCACAATAACCGGCGAGCTTGTATGAGAATATGTATGAATGTGGATGAGGCGAGAATTTTGTGTCGTGACAGAGGAATACCTGCCTACGGTGTGATGTATGTACTACACGAGTTGGTACTAATGTATGTACTAGTATAAACGGTTATATTATGAAAATACGACACCGGCAAGTTAGTCCTATTTTCATAGTACAAGCGTTTAGCTTAGTTTCAAAATAGTAAGAATATTGATGTGAAATGTATTCCGTGTACGTATCTCTATTTTTTTTTTATTTAAAAAAAATAATAATTATGTCAATGGAAAAAACTCTAATTTATAGATAATAATACTGATTGACATTTATTTAAATCTGTTCATTTCGTTAATTCCTTCATTCTATCTTGGTTTATTTTTAGTTCTTTTCCTTGTTCTCTTCGCTCTTGACAGAGCAGTCGTAGCCAGTCGTGTAACCCCCGAGATAATGGGATGTCAGCTGTCTCGGTCCACGGCTCTGCAGATACATCATTGAAAGGGTGTACCTGGAGAGACCTCATTTGTCCTGTCTATCACTATAGTTTCTTCTATCGTCTGTGCAGTTGAGTGCCCCAACTCTTTCATATTATGGATAAATTATCAAAGTATAAATTGACACATTTTTTATGTATACACATATCATCTCGCACCCCTTCCAAAATATAATACTTTGAAATATAATAATCTTAGAAAAATCAGTGACAAAAAGGTCACACTCAGTACTGTGGTGAATACAAATTTTAATTAGTACCCACAAAGGTAATACTTACGTATTAAACTTTTTAGAAATATAAATTATATTATGTCTTTCACGTTCCGATATAGATAAATAACTGATTTGTAAATTCAGTACTTACACAGTACCTATCTTAAAAAAAATATTTACAAAATAATACATACGTACCTACACAATGTATAGGGTTGGTGCATAATTATTGAAGCTTTTTTTCATCAAAAACAATACCAACATGTAACAAAAACATATTTAAATAATTATTACGGATTATTACTTCAATTACTGCTTCCCATTTGCTCGGTAAGCCGGTCGATCCCACGGGCGAAGAAGTTGCTGTTCTTAGAGGTAATCCACTCTTTGACGTCGGCCACCAAGTCATACAAATTGTTGTAAATTTTGTTCGCGAGCCAATTTTTCAGCGATCAATTGATGTGATAGTCCGTAGGCGCTTCTGTGGGAGAATATGGCGGATGAGAAAGCAGTCCCCGGCCCTTATTGGCGATAGCCACGATTCATCCCCAGTGACGAGATTCTTCAGGAACGGAGTTTGCTCCTTTCGCTGCAGCAAATCGGTAAAAATTCGGACTCGTTCGGCTTTGTTGTTGTCGGAAAGTTCGTTCAAGCCAATTTCTATTCTATTCCGAGCTTTTTGAAATGACGAACGATGGTCAAATGGTCCACATTGATGTCTTCGGTCAACATTCTCATCGTCAAGCTTTCGTCCTCTTCCACGGCTGCCAAATGTGTCCGGTCGTCAAAATTTGATGGTCGACCTCTTCCTTCTTCATCTGCCAGGTTTGTATCGCCCGATCTAAACTTCTTGAACCACTGATTGTTCCTTTGCCGAAAAGTTCGTTGAGATTGCGAAATGACTGCTGACTTCCAACCTTTCTCGAAGTGGTAGAGCATAGTATGGCCAATATGGATATGATTTTAGACACACACTTTCGCTATCTGAAAAGAGGAGATTATTTTTATGAAAAACT
Organism: Eubasilissa regina; assembly: GCA_022840565.1. Lineage (NCBI taxonomy): Eukaryota > Metazoa > Arthropoda > Insecta > Trichoptera > Phryganeidae > Eubasilissa > Eubasilissa regina. The sequence goes on along the minus strand of JAINEB010000007.1, from coordinate 10,304,639 downwards.
GTAATTTTAAAAGAAAAACATATCGCGGAAAATAGCCTCAATAATTATTCACCAACCTAATACAATTCTAAGCAAACGTTTTTTTAATAAATACACATTTTAAATATCAAAAATAAATCTATTTATTAAAATACAATTCCTTCCTTCCCGTACACAAATAACATATATAGACACATACGCAATATTTTCACGTAACCATGAGAGAGCTAATTGCACTAGATTTTTTTCTTTAACTGGCTTAATCGCTAGACGTCGCTCGGAATTCTATGTTAATTCTAATCCCTGAAATATTAAATAGTATTTGCATTATCTCTGTGATTGTTTTCTATTATGAAACGTCACCGTGCAGCTAGCGCCGCCTAGCTGATTCTAGAATTATCATTTTACCCTTTTACATGAGTTCCAAACTGAAACATTCCAGAAGCTACGAGTTAATTTGTCGGGACCTTTCAGGACAATAGTTTAATTAAGCGCTAAGGTTTTCACTACCGTTTAGAATTTTCAGTGTAGAGATATCTGTGTTATTGTGCCACGGGTCACTTCCCTAATTATCGTCGACTTGGAGACGTCAGTGGAAAGATGAATCTGTGGGAATGCTCTCGTCGAGAAGAATATTTGCAAAAAGAAACGAAGGCATCAGAGGTGAACGTTTAATGTAAGACAAAGAGTTTATTTAGATGGTTGGATACTATTATTGTTAAATGAATGATTTAAGAAAAGTAAAATTTAAAATAATGGTTTCTAAGCAAATCTCCGGTATTTATTTATATATTAGTAATGAGTCGGCTAGAGCGGGACAGGTATAGAAGGTATAGGTTTGTATATAGGATGGACAAAATGGATAAGGAGTGGGTATTTGAGTTGCGTCAACATGGGCACTTTATAAAGTAACAAATGTGTATGCTTAAAGGTCTAGGGCGAGAGCGAATCATCAATACTGGATGCGTATACAATTATGCGCAAACCTATACATTCATGCAGACGCTTATTCTACATCAAATTATTCGCGTATATTGCGTTCTCTTCTTCTAGCGCATGCAGAACGCGTGTGAACTATGTGTGAAGATTGTTTCTTTCTTCGTCTTTCGCTTGCAAAAATCGCTTGGAGTCAACATTTCATTTCTTTTTTCTAACATGTTCTTCCACCTTTATCATCAGTGACAAATAGATTTAATTAAAATTAAAAAAATTAAAATTATTAACTAAATTTAACTCGTAGTTAAATTTAGTTAATAATTTTTTGTTTAGTTTTACATGCCTTATTTATCTCCAACGATTCCAAATTATTTAATTTGTGACCAACACCGTTTATATGCAAAATTGACAATCCCAATTTTTTTATCAAAACCGTGACCATTTTCTATCAAATGATTAGAAATTCTGAAAACCCACTATTATTCAAACATCTCAAATGCTCCCTTACTCTTATATTAAAATTTTTACCCGTTTTACCAATATAAAATGCAGCACAATCCTTGCAACTAAGTTTATAAACACCAGAATTGTTAAATTTATCATCTTTGTCTTTAGAATTTATGAGTAAATTTACTATACTATTATTTTGTGTTAATGTTTCGTGGTAGGTGTTTAGGTGTTTGATATTAATATTGCTAATTTTAAAAGTTTACAGTTTACAATAGTTTAAACATAATATTCTGTGCGAACTAAAGTCGATCCATTAAAAGCGAATAAAATTAACTTCTTCAATAAATGCAAATTTATTTTGTGGCAACATTATATATTAATAATGAAAACACACTTTGTTTATACTACTGTTTATTGTTTACTTAACATGTTTCAGGATCAATTGTCCCTTCTTCAGTACATTGTATCCTGAAGAAGGGACCATTGGTCTCGTCGAAACACGCAGAGTAATCAATAAGCAGTGGTATAAACAAAATGCTTTCATTTCATTATTAATAAAAAAATAACATTTCATGTATCTAATGTCGGACAAAATGAAATTCGTAGAATCAATTAAAACAAATATTTTGTGGTCACTATATAAATGATTTCAGAAATTGACAATACACCTACCTATAAGAAGTATATATATTCATAGCGATGTGACAGATCTATTTTGGCCTTATCTGCTATTTAAACCGACCTCATCAATTTTAATATGTAATTAGTGATTATTTATTACGTTATGTAATATGCTCCCTTTAATCGAAAACACTACCTCCTCTTCATATTGGAATAACTATCGCTACGATAGTATCAACATAATTTAGTATCTTCACACAAAATATTACAACCGCCCGTAGTCGAAATCGACTACGTTTATTTCATAAAATTCCATCAAATTTTGTCGTAAATTCGCAATAATTCGATGTTATGATATTTTATAGAGGTTTATTGGACCATTTTTGTATATGTTATTTCGTGGAATAAATACATACCTATGACATAAACCCTTTAATATATGTACATTATTTTCACTTTATTTTCAGTAATAATAAAAAATAATACGTTTGACTTCTCCGATATTCCAGCATAAACGAATGCACTCTATCTAAAAGCATAAAACATTATTTTATGATTACTTATTTCATTTATAAATATAACATATTCTACTCGCTATATATTCAACGATTTAGCTAATGTAGTTTGTGAAAACTGCATTATCATAATCTATTATTATATAAATTCTAGTCAGAATAACTACTTATGAATATTATGATAATCAACTGAATTGACTTGGAAATATTCACGGCGGGACTGTTAACTTCTTAACCCTACGTAACCTTTTCCTGACCTAACCACAATTATTAACCTAACGTCGACTAACTTAAATTTCTTCAGAGGTAGAATGAAATAAATATATAAAATAAAAAAGTTTTTCTTGTGTTAAAACTCCTACAATTTATTCGACATTATTAGTAACATTATTAAATAAGTAATAATAAATTTATAAAAACATTATTTTATATTGTTCATTATTAATAAGTAATTGTAGTAATACTGATGTTATCCAGTATGAAGATAATTAGTTAAATCATACTGTTACCACACAAAGGTGGGTAGGCGAGAGTAGGATATCACATATTTTTGTCATTGTCTTGAACATGTGTACACTTATGTAGACCTTCTCATGCACGATTGTTGAAGTTTTTAAACAGACTGACCTCGAATATCTGATATTTCTGGTGATGCTTTCGCGGATGTCCTCCGTTGTTTGTTTTCTTCAACGCTCGTGTCAAACATTTTGTTTAACATTCTCTCTTCACTGAAACATTTCACGTGCAATCTTAGTACCTTTTTAAATATAATGGTGTTTACTTACCACGTACATATTGTATTTTTTATTTGCAACGTATAACTGTATAAATGATCAAGCGAAAATAATAAAATTAAATAAATTATTTCTTCAATATTTACAAAATTACCTTGTGGCCTCATTTTATATTAATAATTAGTTAAAATACTTGGTTTAAACTACTATTTATTGATTATTCCACATGTTTCGATACCTATGGTATCTTCTTCAGGAAACAATGTATACTGAAATCAAAAAATACAAGCATAGATAAAAACAAAACTATAAAGTGGTGAATAAGTAAGAACTAATATGAAAACAAATTTAAAAGGTGACTATTTGCAAAGAGGATTTGGTTATTTATAATATTTAGCTTGCTATTAATACTTTTAAAAATCTGGGGTCTACAAATTAATTTGTAATGATTGCAATTATTTTTATATTGGTAAAACTTGCAAAAATTTTAATATTAGAAAAGAATTAAGAAGCATTTGAGATGCCTAAATAACAACAACTATTCAGAATTTTCCAATCGTCTTTAGGAAACAAACCATTATTTTGATATTAACAAGGGTTTAGAAAGAAATTATATATACAAATTTAGTTAGGTTTACAGTTAGATAAATTTGAAACTTTATAAATAAGAAATAGTGTTTATAGACAGCTAAATATTTTAAATAACCAAATTATCTTTGCAAATAGTCACCTTTTAAATTTGTTTTCATATTAGTTCCTACTTATTTATAGTTTTGTTTCTATATATGTTTGTGTTATTAATTTCAGTACACACTGTTTCCTGAAGAAGATACCATAGGTATCGAAACATATTGAATAATCAATAAATAGGGGTTTAAACGAAGTATTTTGTCTAATTATTAAAATAAATTATTGTACATAATACTATATTCCCAGACTTCCTTAAACCCATCCCGCAATAATGCTCTATTTTACATACTGGCAGTTATACAAATGCATTTGCCGACTGTTTCCTTAGAACACCAACTAAATACAATATATTAGTTAACGACCTTGATATGTCATTGTTCCAACAAAATTACTGCACAATTTATTAATGAACTATTGGTTTAATTTATATTATTATATTAATAACAAATTATTTGGATACGCAGATTATTAAGATTATTTGTGTGATGTTTATGGAATGATGACGGATGACAGGCGCACGCGCACGCGCATACGCAGTTTATTTTGCTCCACGTTATTATATTTGTGTTTTACAGGATGTAAAATCCCTTCCTCGATTGACCTCCAAGAAAGAGAGGCTTATTTTTTTGTACAAATGTCATATAATCTGCATATGTGATGACATAATAGTGTCACCATGAAAGATTGCTCATGAAACCGAGTACGATAGAAGAATATGATTTGGTTCCCATCTGCTCAACATGATCTTCACAATATGGTGGTAACTAGGCCAATACGCAAGTAACTGAGTTCTGTTGCAACGAATGTGGAACGAATTATCAAGTGGGATTCGACATGGTGACTTAAACTAATATAAACTTGATATAAATTGTGGTTGCTCCTCGAGTGCAAATTTCACTGTGATTCAGTGTTGTAAAATTTAATTCCTAGCTTACTCATTTCGCTGAGGTCGAAATTTATAATTTTCATTTTTACTTCTGTACTAAGTAATTTAATGCTCTACTGTAGTTTTGATGAAGCTAATTCGTCCTACTCTTTTGTTAATTATTGTGTGACATTTTGTCGACGTTAACGTTATTTTCTTATTATAATTTAATCTTTATATTGTGAAAACTTTACTAATTATAATATTGTAAAATCTCGAATGGCGAATTCTGTGCATTGGACCCACATGTCTCATGCTTTAGACCTTGGGTGAACCGGTGGATGTGCAGACATACAGTCGTGCACGTCACAACATACAGATAAGATCTATTTATCGAAAAAATATTTAGTTGCTACCGGAATTCGAACCTGGACCTCTTCCTATCCAGAGAAACATGTTACCATTCCACTAAGGCAACCGATTACTACAAATTAGTTATCTTATACCTTTAAATTATTTTTATAATTGATACATTTATTATTCCATTTTTAAAAGCAATTAACTATATTGCGTTGAATCTCAAGTATTTTTGAGTAAAACACGCTAGGTGACGACAGAATTAAATTAATTAATGAATTTTATTCAATTTATTAAAATACAACTTCACAACTAAAACATATTTTCCTTAAAAAAAATGAATACTTTTATTTTATTTCAGACATTCTAATTGTCTTGCTTATTTAAAAATACTAACTGCATGTCACTGACTTTTAGGTATTTATACAACTAAACATGTTAACTTGAAGCCTTTGAAACGTGGTGCTGGAGGCGAATACTTATCCCTTGCATAGCAATGCGCACGAATGCCTATGAATAAGGATTTAATATAGATTATGCACGATCTGTTGGAGACGGATCCTCCAAATTTTTCAAACACATTGTTTGAAAAGAATGATATCTGGATGCTGATGGATTGGAAAGATGGAAGGAACTCGTTAGATCAACTAGATCAATGGTGTTGTTGGCTATCCGGACCGCACATTGCAACAGGTATCCGAACTGTGGACTACACAATGTGAAAATATTTTTTTTTATTAACGTTTGGAGAGATCAATTGGAGACTTCAAAACTTTAAAAAAGTAAATAATGGTTTGCGAAAATTCAACAAGAGATTTTTACAAAACGAAATTATATAAGTTTGAAGTTTCCACAATCTGCCGTATGAGGATCGGCCGTTGTTGTACCAATTGGCATTTGTTTCAAATCCACATTTGGGACTCTGCTATGTGTGAATGTCAACTAGAAGAGGAAAATTTAAATTATGTTTTTTTTAGGATGCCCTCTCAATGACCATTACCCAAATTTAATCCAAGATCTTTTTAACAACAAAATTCCATTTCCCGCCAACATCCCAACTTTGTTATCATTTAATAATCAAACCATTTTAAAAATATTAATGAGGTTCCAAAAAGCCAGCGAAATAAACCTGTAAAAATTAAATACATCCAAAATAAATAATGGCAAGAACACTCCATAGGGATGAAACGCCAATAATAAAAAAATGTATTTTTTTAAATGTGGTCACTATTTTTATTGCACATTAAAGAGTGTATATATTATTCTTTCTTAATGAGATACTTAATTGGCAACCAACTATAAACATAATATTTTTAATGGCAATATTTGGGGGCGGCTCTCTAAAAATGATTTGATTGCAGCTCGTAACGGTTTTATTATTCATTTTAATTATTATGTGCATAAAAACACGTTTAATAGTATTACAAATTGTTGTATCCTGAATAGATTCCGCTGCGCCAGTTGTTATAACTCGATGAATATCGGTCGAGATAGTGACGTGAATAATAGTCAATAATACAGAAAACAATTTGAAATTTGTTCACGATCACAAAATCTAGCCGATCGAAAATATTTGTTGAAAAAAGAATAGAGTCAAAAATATACCGTACGATACATGTACCGATGAAAGTTTTTAAAAAGACCGACCTATTGATATCATTAATTGACATGGCGGCTACTTTGCGGTGTAACATGATTATTTTAATATTGTCAATAAAACTTTGTACTATACACACATTGGTTTATTTTCACTACCGGTTTCGAGAGGTGCAGTCCCTCTCATCATCAGGTGATAATGAGAAGGCATCACCGCATCACCTCGCAGTCCCTCTCGAAACTAGTAGTGAAAATAACCCAATGCGTACGCAGTACAAAGTTTTATTGTGAATATTAAAAATACCGACCGATTATTTATTTGTGTTGGATATATCTGAAAACCGTTGAATTGTGATAGAGAATACAAAATTCGAAACAATTATTTGATATAGTAGGTAATAAATATTTTTCCTTAATGCCTCGAGACGTAGATGTGTGATATAATAGGTCGTATAGAACATCCCATCTTGCAATATATACATGATCCAAACCCTTTGATAAATATCTCAAATGCGAGATGGTTAGCATTCTCCAAGATGCGGAATGTCTAAAGTTAACCTGCCTTCCTTCGTCCTTCCTTGGAGTAATTTGCAGATAAGGAAGATATGTTTGATAGAGCCTCCAGCAATCCGGAACACTTCCTTCCACAGGAAATATTCAAGTCTTATCGAGTTTCCATGCGCGCGCGTACTCGGAGGGAGGCGCAATCACCGCGCAACAATTTCCCTCAAATTATAATTGTGTAATAGAATACTGGAAACTTGACACTACAAATATAAAAACGATATTAATTCCACAACCTAGATATAATATTGTCACTGTAAAAATTTTGAATCTGGTTTTAAAAAAAATTAAATAAAGTAATGTACCTATTTGTATCTGCCTTGTAATTGTGTCCGCAATTAATTTAATTAATAGATTAAAATAAATATTTTCAATAGTTTAAAGGGAATAATATATTTTGCCACCAACTAACTAATAGAGTGCCATACTTTTCTGTTCTGACACACAATTTTCGCCTCATCCACATTCATACATCTTATCATAGAAGTTCGCCGATTATTGAGACTTCTAACAGGACTATCCCCCATTGTTCGGTTTACCTGGTCGTACCAAGTCTTCCGCGGACGTTTTCTATTTCTGGTGCCATCAACACTTGCGTTGAGATGTGGAATTGTATGTATACGTAATAATAATGCTGATCTGCTTGTTAAAGTTGAACCTGGGAAATCCGTTATCGTGCTTGTATACCTAAACGGCATATCGGTCATATTGCTCTAGTACGACTCGAGATCTCGGTTAGATGGTACCAACTGTTGGGACTGTTCCGTACTTCTGGTGCCATCAATACTTGCGTCATAAATATTTCTTACCATTTTCTCCTCATTCATCCGTTCCATATCACCAAACCACCTAAGTGAACCTTTCTTAATCTTACTTACTATACTAAGATCGGCTATACATTCTTTCCTTATTTATTCATACTTTACTGTGTCATAAATGGATCTGCGGCATACACGCCAAAGTGAATTTATTTCCACTGCATTCAGTCTACTTTCGTTCCTTTTCTGCCAGCTCCATAATTTGTCATCAGTGTAGGTATACTCGTACAACATGAAACAAATAGTAAAATTAATAACAATACCTGCAGCAGTACGTATATCAAAATTGGCGGATCAGACTGGGTAACACAGTCAGTTTTTTAGAAAAGTTTATTCGAAATCTGATTAGAACTACATAAATACATATAAACAATTAAACAGAGAGTGGTTCTAGAGTCTCCTGTACATGTTCAAAGGAAGTGCATTGAAATTTTCTGGATTGTTGCATCCTTGAGACTCTCCGCTATATAAAAAAACACGAGATGTTATGTCTTACAATGTTTCGTTAATTTTGCCGAAGGAGTCTGGGTCTCGCTATTTTTTACTCACAATTTTATCTTCTCTTCGTCAACAACGCGACTGAAAACCGAGAAAAAGCTGCGTGACACTCAATTATTATGACTTAGCAGAGAAAAAGAACCATAAATTATATTATTATCGTAATAATATTCCGAGAATAAATAGCGGCAGAAATTATCATGTCTCATTTGAATTGTAGAATCGGGGAATTACACGGAAACATCTCGGCTTAAAACAAAATGTACATTTACCCAAGTCAGGGGGTAACGAATGGTTTTTACGGCTTTCGAAAATACAGACGTAGTTCATACTCCTTTAACACGTTGATACTCCCTCCCCCGCGAGCCAAATGCTGAGATAACAGGTGTAAGATTATTTTATATGCGCACCTGAAAAATATTCGCCATTCGTCGCCGCGTGCTCGAAATGCTCAAGTCTCAGGATTCGTCTATAGAGATGGGAGGGGGTAGGGAAAAATTTTAGGGCAGGGTATTTGATCAATAGTTAAATAATGTAGTCAGTTTGATAAAAGTTCCTTTAACTAATGAAAATATATTATTTTGCAATTTAAATATATTCTACTGGGCATCATTTATTTATTATTAGGAGAACACATTATTATTGTGAGGTTGTAATTATTCAGAACATAGATCTGTGGTATTTTAAATACTAATTAAATGTATTAATTAGAAAGATATACATATAAAATCAATTTTATCGAAAAATATTGTTGTATATGATTCTAATTAATATATTTAATTCATATTTTAAATTTCGCAGACCTATGTTAATAATAATTACAACTTCACAATAAGAATGTGTTATCCTAATAATAAAGTTGTATCAATGTGTCCAAAATTTAATAAAAATTAATTGATAATTCTGGCGTGTGCTATCAGATTACTCAAAAGTATTTAAGATTCTGTGAAAATGAGGTAGATGGCACTTTCAAATAATGGAACAATTAAATGTATTAATATCAAAAAAAGGTAACATATAAGTTCGAAAATTTGTCGCTAAAAATATTGTCGCTGTAGCATAGTTGGATAATGCATCTTCCCCGGTTAGGAAAGAGATCCAGGTTCGAATCAACAATAATATTTTTTGTTGAAATTGATTTTATATGTATGTCTTTCTAATTTAATATATTTAATTCATATTTAATATATTTATTTATTTATTTATTTGACATTTGCTTGAAATAATTTTTATACATCAGAAGTGAACATACAATAATATAATACACCTATTAATTTACTGTGTGGGATATAGTATAGGATATATACCTCTGATATGTAAAGCATTGCCCTGGCTACTTTGCTACGCTACCCTCTGTTAAATAATAATAATAATAATGCGTTTATTCCAGCGTGATCGGATTTTTTTTTTTGAAGACCCGATGTGCCATAAAAATAATACATATTATATATTACATTAAAGTTACAAAATATTATTTATGTTATGAAAAGAAAACTAAGGAAAATATAAATACTTCAGTCACGGCCATTATTGTATCTGTAGGCGTTACCATTTTCTGGTCAGGGAATCAGCTTTCCACGAGAGCGCCGTTTGCACCAGAGAGTAGGTGTTGAGCTCCAGCTGCAACTTTACGTCAGCAACTCGATGTCTCAGAAGCGGAACGAATCCATGTATACGGCTTTCGGCAAACATTGTAGATGCGCTGCAATAACGCGCCAATCCGAACAGTATTCTGTATGAGACGGTTGTGTTTTACCGTGTTGTTGCGGTATTATTTAATTAAAATTAAATAGGAAGAGTAAGATTCGACAGATACGTAAAAAAAAAAAATTCCGTTTTCTCCGCATTGTTGCGTATTATTACTTTTTCGGTCCGTTACCAACTTCCCACACATAAATAGTATATGTCATCTACTAGGTGACATTTGACGGTTATTTTTGTTATGTTCTGCCTTCTCCATATTCTCCTGGCTCGTCCTACAGGTCTTTTTCTCTCTGGCACTGATGATACAATCTGTTTTGGCAGTCCATCGCTTCCCATGCAGAGAATATGTCCAAACCAACTTAGCTGAGATTTTTTCTATTCAGAGTGGCAGTGGGTTCATTCTAAGATTTTTTTCGGTTAATATCACTCCTGATATAATCTTACTCCCGCTACTTCTCTTAGGCATGATAGGCAATGGGCCCTGATTTCCTTATTGCTGAGTTATACAGTGACCATAAAACACTGTTATCCGAACCTATTGTTTTTTCAATTTTCTTGTCCTGGATTATACACTACTGACCTTCGTTTCTGCCGATTGCCATAACTTCAGTTTTAACTGTACTAATCCTCATGCCTGCTCGTGTAATCTCTTCGCTAAAACGATTTAGCCATTTTTACAGGCTCTCTTGTATACTCGATAGTTTGACAACGTCATCTGCAATTTGTCTGTCAATTTGGATATTATCATCATAATTTATAAACATAACTTAAAATAAATAACTATCCGACAACATGACTAGAATGTTTAAGTCCATCCACCATCGCACCTTCTGAATATCATTTATTTACAAAACTCCCTTAAGTGTGTAAATTTGAACGCAAGCCAAAAACAATCGCTCGGATCAATGTATTGCCGATTCCCTGGAATTTTACAAGTACAGTATCTTTTAGCTACAGGAATGATGGAAACTGTTCATCGATCAAAACGACCCTTACATAATTGATTACATTTATTTTTGAATTTACAAATAAATGATTTTTAAAGTCTAAATAAACGCGACGCATATATATTACAATACCATTTAATAAGCACGTAAAATTCATGAGATTTTTTTTTAAATTTATTTGACATTTTTTATAATTTTTTATAGCATAAATAAAGTATTTTACATATTTTTTAAATTACATGGTTTTTTTTTTTCGCTTACCTCTCCAAAAAAGAGACCAGTTCTTGTGCTTGAGAGGGAGTTACACTACAATAATTTTATATAATAACTTACATATTCTATTCGTTGTCCATTTGTGTACTTCTGAAGTGTTCTGTAATATTGTTTATTGTCCAATTATGTGGTTTTTTTTAATCTAAAGTGTAATGATAATGTCTGACCGACGAATAAAGTATATTATAAACTCAACTCTTTTAATGAATAATAAGTTAAGTTATTATAGTTAATGCTTATCTGCATATAAGTGAATGTTTTGAATCGTGATAATAACTACAATTTTTTTAAATTATTTTTACACCTTTTCGTATATGCTCAGAATAACTTTTAACTTTAAATAAATTTAATGAGTGGTCTAGTGGTAAGATATTTGCCTACTAACCAGGTGGTCGCTATTCTCCCGAGAGTCTTATTTTATATACAACAAATGCTAAACTCAGTTGTACAGTAAGAATATTTGAGATTTACTTCATGTAGACCTATATAAAAAATAAATGTAACAAATCCTTAGCAGTGTGTCCCATTTACGATAGTTTTAGGTTTTTAGTTAACTTTTTTGACAATAAATTTTATTATCTATTTCCTTTTTGAGTAAATTCAAAGAAGAAGTTGTATTTTAATTAACAAAGGAATTGCTTAATATAAATACTAATATAAAAAATATTAAATCATCGAGAAATATTCACAAAAATCACGCAGATATTTCAATAGCTTTTTAAAAACTACAAGGGTATATTTTTGTTTGAAATAGCCAGGCAGCGGAATTCTCTTTTTACCAAACTGATCTTGGATTATTCTGGAAAAACAAATTCAAGTTTTCCATCCTTTTCTCAGTTGTCTCGTAAATGTTAATTTAAATAATTTCTTTGACAATTTTCTTAAAATTGTAATTGGAAAATTCCCCTCAGAAGGAAAAACATCTGCCACAAAAGTTTTTTTGATAAAGATTACTCTTCTTCCTTCGTACTTAAGTTCTATGATTGATCATCAATATTTATAAAATTTTATATTTAATAAATGTTAATGAGCTTTTAATTTAACATAGAATTTGTTTTTTTTAGGTTCCTTAAGTTAAATTTAAAAGAAAGTGCTTACGAAAATTTTGCTCTCATTATTAATTTTTAAGTTTATTTCAAAAATAATTTTGAGACATCGAGTATCAATTACGACACCTTTCACATGCTACGCGAGCATTCTACAATCTTAGCTATGCGGCCAGTTTCTTATATAACAATAATGTTGTATAAGAAAATTAGTTTTATCGGTTTTTACAAATATTGATAGACTAAAGGAGACCGATGATATAGAGTTATTGCAGACGAGATTACTTTTAAATTGTTTGTAATAATATTTATTTTATATGGTTGTTAAATATTCTACTCGATGCCCAAAAACGATGTACGGTATTGTTGCATGGGTGGTTAAATGAATAAATTAATAATAAGATAAAAACAACTAGCAAAAAAGTGTTATTTTAACTTAGAATTTTATCGGTGGCTCTCCCAGAAATATACAGTTAGAAAATTTCTGAACATTTTATATGAAGTTCGCGGATGGACTATAATACATAAAAACTTTGCGACCGGTATTAAGCATCTTTGTAGACACCAAAGAAAAGAAACGTGTTAGAAAAACTAGTCTATGGAAGGGTAGTGTGATACACCTGTCTTAGATACAAGTAACGCGGTTCTTTATTTTCCGGGATTAATTAATATGAATAATTACTATGAAGGTTATCAAAGGGATTTAAATTATACTTTGGTGTTATATATATATATATCAACAAACATCGACAATCCGCTAGGTACTTTAAAAATCAGAAACATTGTATAGAGTTGTGATATGAAAAAACAGGAATGGCTAGGAGGTAGTCTGCCGAGATAAGGCTTTTTTAAATTTTATTTATTTATTTTCAATTTTATTTGTTCTTAATATACGTACATATTATAAACATTCTTATAAATATACAAAAAAGGCGAAGAAGCTTCGTAATATAAAGTTGTTCACTGTCTCCTTAACTAGACCGAAGTCTGTGCTAAAGGAGACAGGTTCAACTGTTGTCTATCATACGAATATGAAAACCATTATTAATATATTGTTTTTATCTAAACCAAAAAATATTAAATAATAAACAGGGTTATAAAATAATTCTAATAATATGATAAATAAGTAAAATACTCTCGCTATACCATGATTGAAATACTACACAAAACAAAATGAATATAAAGAAATGATGATCATCTGATCACTTCCACGAATCTTTGCTCAGTTTCCTTTCTGCCAACACCCAATAACCAGCTCCTGAGATGCTGTTTGAATTTGTCCATCGAGAATTATTTCATATTCTCGGCAAAATGTTATAGGCTTTGGGGGCCAGAAATATATGGAAGGATTGACCAAAGCTTGTTTTCATTTTGGGCTTGAACCTTCATCGATTTTTATTTATAATTTGCTGACAAAATAAGAACGCAAGAAGATTGAATGTTGGATGTGGGGTAGGCTATGGGCATTGATGTAGTATATTTATGATAAAGTAATGAACTAAAAAATTAGGAGTGAATATTTATAGCTGATTATAACAAAACAGAATAAATACAAGATCACTTAGGTCTAGTCAAGTGTCACGAGTAAGTGAGAGATATACGTATAGAATCGATTTTAGATTGAACTTTTTACAAAATACAATACAAAAATATTTTGTAAGATTAATAAATTCATTAGTACTGAGTCTCGTAAAATAATACACAAATCTATTATTGTCCCTCGTATAAATTACTGCAGCGGCATTTTATTTTTGGCTATTGAAGAAAAAATACAACAATTATTTATCAATACGACAAAATAAAGCTTGGCGAATAATAAATACACTCGGATTAGTACAAGGCTGAAAGTCCTTAACATGCTAACGTTTAAACAGAAAATATATTTCAATAATACGGTGTTTATTTTTAAAATCTTCAGTAAAAAGTAACGTCAGAATTTATAAGAAAAATTACGAGCATCGTACAAGAGGAAAATATAAAATGAGATTACCATTCAGGAAGAAGTTCAAATCACAGAAATCAATGATGAAGATTTTCATGAAATGCCCGATGATATAAGAAAGGAGAATATCATAAATTCAAAAAGAACTAAGTAAATATTTGCAAGATAGTGGGAATATTGATTTTGTTTATATTATAGTATACATATATTAATACTTGTGTAGGTACTGGATTAAGAATAAAAAATAATTACTGTATATTTCGTCTATCCAACGACACTCTTGACGACCTCTCGGTCGTTTATTGTCTCGAGGATATCATTCAAGAATGTCATTGTCAAACGACTATTTATATTATAACTTGACGATGATTGAGAGATTTACCGAGGACGAAGAGAAGAGAGTCACTCTCATCTCAGACCTTCAAGTCTCCCGATAACTATCACTGAATGTCTGAATGAATCCAACAGTCGAATGATGATGACTTATGATGAAAAAAAAACATAAATGCGTCAGTTTGCATCAAACTAAGTGCTTGTGATACGAGAAATAGGTTGAACTCAATTGTATACTGCATATCAGCGGGTGCCGTGCCATTAGATCAAACATGAAATTACATTTTATTTAATATACTCGTACAGTGGATCTTAAGGCATGTGTCCATTAATTTAAATATTTATTCAGTTTTAACTGCTGCTGAGGAGATTTCAAATTACTCAACTGTCGAACGACTATGATATTTGACGTTTGATGTACGTGACAAGCGTGATGTTAGGCTCGAGACTGCGAATCTCTGACATTTTATGTATACGGGGCTTACCAAAGCTGAAAGTTGTCTCCAAAGAATCTAATGAGAGCAAAATCCGTATGTCACAGATTGTCTCGAGTCGAAAATTTCTCAAAAATTGCGTTCGTGGACACGGGTCATTACAATAGGTATAACTTAGACCGGAATCCGTAAGTTTCCAATAATAATGAGATAATACTTTTAAAATTAGCAATATTAACTTGGTGGTTAAGATTCATATTTTTTATATTCATAGTTAGTTATGACATCCTGAAGAAGGAAAAGTGTTTTCCGAAACCGGTAGATGTTTTTTAAACTCAATTGTGGTTAATAAAACTAAGATAATAAATAAAAAATAAAAATAATAATGAAATAAATCATGATCATGATTAATGTTTAATTGTAAGTGTAGATGCACTTACACCCTGTGTAATATGCTAGTCAACTGGAGGTGAAAACGATGTTCAACAGGACTCTGCCATTACTTTCCTTACTGAATCCTCTTTGGATTGCGTCAACTAATCATTATTATAATCGATACAGTCCACGGATTTTTTTCCAACGAGTAACGATAATTTAACGATCGAAGGTTGAGGTTCTAGTATACCAACGATAACTCGCCGAATTACAAATAATTAGACATACCAATAGTTATTTCAATCAAACACCAATCACAGTCAAAATCACGATTCATTTCTACCACCACCAGTTTCTACCCATCCAATCACGTTTAGATTTTATTCGCCTCACAATAGTGTCTATATATTGTCTGACACCTCCAGTATGGAATGGGATTTATATTTACCATAACCGATGTAAGACAATTTCCTTAATCTTATCTTCAGGAAGTCCCAGTCGCTGCACAGTCCCAATCCTGTGCATCATTTGCAAAGGAGATGCAGGCAAATGAAATGGGAACATCGGTATTCTGTTCGCAGTTTCCCTTTGTGTTGGAATCTCAGAAACAAGTGCAAGCAATCGAAACTTCCCCCGTTTGAATAAATTGTAGACGAAAATTTCTTCTTCAAAGATGATAATGTAAATCGATGTCTCGTAGTGAATATAAAACGTGGCTCCTTTTGTGTAATTTTGATTATTTAAATGAATAATAATTGTCTAAACTTTTAATTATGAACGTCAGTTGGTGTTCTTTAATTGCTTATAATAAATGTTAGAATTTTCTTTTAACATATAATAAATTTTGTTTTTAAGCATGTAAGTTCTGGGACTTGCTGTTTACATGGTGAACTTAGTGCAGATATTGTGCATTTAGTGCTTATCGCGAGTGCATTTAAACCAATTAAATATGCCAGTTTTTAATTGTTATTCAACAAATACCGACTCCGTTGATAGCCGAACAAATATGTCACATCGAGCACGAGTGAAGTTGGCGAATTATACAGCCAATAAGAAGCCCCAATAGTGTTGTCTTTTATTTAACCGATTACCCACATACAGAAATTGACAAATTTATGTGACAAGTGTCAGGCGTCAGAAGACAATTGACTGAATGATTAATTCATTAATGAAATATAAAGAGTAATTAACTTCATTAATTACGCATTATCGGTGCTGGTTGCTGACCTGGAGTCGCATCTGGGACCCTAATGTACTATAGTCTGTACAAAGCCCTGTGCAAGGCTTCAAAATAACGGAGAGCTCCAGTCATCTCGAACTACCCTTGCTGTTTTATGAAGCTCTCCATTATTCCAAAGTGCGTGTGTACTGTGTAATACCACATACACCTTAAACATTCCCACGAACAGGCCTCTGCCGTGGCCAACCCAAGAAAATTAATATCGCCTAACCACATGTTCAATAATACAATATAATTTTTCCGGAGAATTCCCAAATAAAACATGTCACGAAACTGCATTTGAAAATTTCGTATTATTTTAAGGAGGCTGTATTATAAAATATTACCGACAGGCGACTTGCAAAAGTTAACAAATAATATTCAAAATGTGTGACACAAAAAAGTGCGTAACATTTTATCCAATGAATAAAATAAATATGTATAAAATAAACGTCGATTTTATTTTCTACAAAACAAAACAAAAAATCGTATGAACTTGAAATAGAATTCAGACGATATTCGAAAAGAGCAAAACAAAACACAATCGTGTGTGTATGAGATGAAACGGATCGAACTAGAAAAACTATGCATAAAAATATATGCAGGGGTGATATTTTGTTTATTAAGTAATCTCATATTATACATTAAAACAAATTTTATTTTGTAAAATTGTTACTTTTCTCTTATTAAAAAAACGACTCTTTTTCACAAAATCTTGAAAAATAACTTAATTTTATAAATAATCATATATAATGTATAAATTGAGGGCAACATAAAAATTCCTGATTACCTTGACAAAATTTTAAAAGATCTTCGTACTAAATACTAAAATAGTGCTTTTTGGTATTTTTCCCGTACATTTTATGTATCATTAACATACAAAAAATAGATCTAAAATATTTTATAAAATCTTTGTTATTTACAAAATGGGTGGAAATAAATAAAACAATGTTATTACTCTAGTTGAGTTTATTAGCACTACTCGAGTTTCGAGAGAAACAGTAATTCTCACCGACAGGTGAAGTATTAAACTAAATACGTACAAATATAGGAAACAAAGCTGCGGTAGACATACAAGAATAGAAGTAATTAGGTACTGACACAAGGATGAGGAGGGGAGAAGTTATTGGTGGAAGATGGAGTGGAGGGGTGGTTGTAACCGAAATATTTGTTAAATAAACAAATATCAGATATCTCATAGAAGCGAAGCTATATTTTATTGTATTTTTTTAAAGGAATGATATATAGAAATATGGGGGGTAATTACAGAGATTACGACCTGTCTTCGGTTGGCTTAAGTGATCACTTTATATATATATAAATATATATTCACCAATTTTCACCTTTCAATCTCCATATTTATCAAATTTAAAAAAATTCTATATATGTTACTCGCTTCAAGTACCACTACAACATCGCCATCTATCGACCAAATTTGATAATTATTTTTTCCTTAAAACAGCATATTATATGTCAACTCAATGAGAATCAGATTTTTTGTTGAAAATTATTTAAGGCAGTATTCTTTATCTGTAAAATATTTTTAACACATAATACTAGAATACGCCTGAAAAATCAATATTATTAAATTTTTATATTTATTTTTCTTATTTTGACCGGTATGTTATTATAGCAATATTTTAGTAATTGTGTTTCCTTGAACATATTCAAATATTGCTAAAATATTTGTTATTTACTTTTACACATCTTTCATTAAAATGTGATTACTATTTTTAGGATTCATTATCATTTTATATATTACATAATATACACACATACACAGCAACCAAATCTGTAAATAATAATAATAAAAACAGCGTGTACTACGTAAGAACAGTTTTTTTTACATACTTTAATGTAATGTATGTAAACGTACATTACATATGAACGTAGCATTTTACATTGATGAAAATTCATCCAAGCACCCCTTGAAATCAAAGCATTTTTGTATTGAATATACTAATTTCACTTGTAAAGTCGTTTGGTAATCTATGCATCCGAGATACAGTGGAGTATATGTAGAAGTTAACACAATCGACTGATGACAATATTTGGTTAAACTAGTTAAAATAATAATATGTAAAAATAATCTTAAACAAGATCTTGCTAATCCTAAATAAGTTGAATCCCACCCAGCCGTTGTTATTTTTTAAAGAAATCATTTGGCATCCTCAACACTACGAATATATAAATAATTAATATCTCTAATTGATGTAATTGGGTAGTGTGTGATGATGCGATATTATGTCTGGAAAGATGATTTTTTTACGTATACCTAATTATTTTTAATTTAAATTCAAAATTATTTATCACAGATATTTAAATGGTGATATTAATCAAATATACTATGTAGTTTTTTTTAACAGTAGATTTTATTAGTTGACCACATTTTGATATTTTTTTACCCTTATTTTGATACTTAGTACTATATACTTTGGGTGTAAGGATCATGTAAGAGAGGCAAGATTAAATTGAAAAATGCCACGATGTGATCAGTAATGAACAAACTGAAAAAAAAATTTATGACAGAAACATCAATCAAAATTGTCAGAAATGTAGTATTTCTGTATGGCTCTGAGTTAACAAGAGCGCAGAAAAGTAGATGCACTTGAGACGTGAAGCTAACGGCGCATGCCAAGAATTCCACGGATATCTCACAGAACTAACAACTTTATTTTATAAGAAATAAATGTCAAACAACATGTCTTCCACAATATAACAGTATATACTGAGAAAATTTCGTATGTTACAAGATGCATGGATGCTATGAAGAGACCCTTGTGGAAGATTGTGTAAGCAATGACCTCCTTCAGGAACCCGTCGTGCTGCAGATTGGAGCAAATGGCACCGAATAGTTTTGGCTGTGGGGTCGGTATTTTCGTAACTACCTCGATTACTGGTAAAAGTAAAATTAAAGAGAAGTTGAGAATCTAATAATAATAAATAAAAATAAATAACCCGAAAGTTTCTATACAAAATTATTAATTATCTGGTCGATAGCATACTGATGTCTAATGTAATGCCAGAAGTCCACTCTCGCCGAGGCATGGCGAGTGGAGCCGAGCACGAGAATGTACTGCGGCTCTCGGCTTGCTCGTGTCGACTCGAGTCGTCTCGTGCCGTTTACCCTCGCCGCGCTAGTCCTCGGTTTCTCTCGGTCCGCCTCGCCCGCTTCGTCCGCGATCCATTCTGGTCGGAGCGTGGACGAGGCGAGGCGAGGTGAAGAGCCTTGGCGGGAGTATGCATTGTACCACTCGGGTCTCGGCACCTCGGCACATGCTTCGCCCGAGGCGCCTCGGGGAGAATGGACCGCTGGTATAAGGCTTCACACAAGTACTAGATCATTAAGGAAACATGAAACATTCAGATTAGATGCCTACCGCAGGAAAATTACGTTCTTTAATCCGATTTTATGAAATTGTAGATTGTATAATAACATTAACACAGTAAATTAGTTGGACACATTCTCCAATTACAGTTACATAAACGTTTCCACGACATTATTATTGAAATTAAAATTTTTAATTAAATCTTAAAATTTTATGAAAATCTAACTAAATTCCTTCATATTTTTGATGTTTGAAATATTAAGTTCGTAGTTAGGCAAAATTATTAATTTAAAAATAACTAAAATTGTATAAGCTACAAGCATTTAGCCCGTCATTCAATCATTCTTCCTCTTTTAAATATATTTAACTATGTCAAACTTCAATTTTTACAATTATTAATAATTAACGAATTGAAATACTATATCTTGAATATCGAACATAATAATTCGCGATACACATTTGAACATCTTAAAAATATAATAATAATGAATAGTACATACTGTAAAATATTATATGTAAATAATATTATTACGGATAATGGTTTGGTAAAATAACAAAATTATTCAATACAAAATCACACGAGACTCGCATTTAATACTATTAATAACTATGATTTATATACATTATATAAGACCTGCGTTTTACACTAATTCAATCTTGGGTAAATTTTAATAAACTAACGGCCATGTCCGCCGAAGATGATAAAATGAGATTATATCTCAAAGATTTAATTTAAAGTTGATGCGTGCGCACAGACGTTACCTAGAATAATAGTAAAGCATTAAATTGCAAACATTTATTCAATTTTAACTGCTGCTGGAAATATTGAAATTCACCCAGCCGACGAATGGAACGTCAATAATCAATGGATAATGGACATTTGAAAATTGACCTACAATAAACTTGTAGTGATACTTGGTGTGTATGCGATAGACTAAGAAAGTCAAAATTTGTCTCCAAAAAATCTCATGGATGTGTAATACGTTAGACAATCTCAAGTCGAAGATAGAAGAAATAAGAGATAAGAAGAAAAAAATAGATGATTTATTAAACCATTACAATAAAAATGCACATTATTTCAACTTCAACGTGGTTTATACAAAATGAATTATTTTTTAAATTAATAACCGAGAACTAATAACTAGCTTTTCGTGTTCGATTTAATAGGTACTAATCGAGAGTATATTAATTCACACGGAAATATGGAGGCTCCATTAAACGTGTGTATCGGGGGTTGTCCCGCAAATTTCCTCACAACCGATCGCGAGTGTTAATTAACTAACAGCGGAGCTGTGCTCACATAAAGCGTAATTAAAATAATTTAGAGTCGTCAAAAGTGAAATAAGGGAAGACACTTTTCTTTAATGGGCAGGGTTCTGCGCCGGGACAATTAACAATTATCATCAGCATTCATTAGATACTCGTAGTTCAAATTTTCCTTCTACCTACCCGAATGTAAAATGTGAGGGGGTGTTACGGCTGGCTGCCTCGGGATGATTGTTTCATGGAGTGAAATACAATAATTGTGATTATTCCCGAAGTTGTTCAAGTAATTAAGGTTAAATTCGCTACAATTCTTACTAATTGTATTTAAGTTTCTAAGCGTGGTTTTAAGAAATCTTACTCTTAAAAAAATACTGTGCACGGTGAAGCTTTGAATTTGTGGTGGTTTACGGTCTCCACGATTTTGGGAATTTGAAAGGTTATGAAATAATGTTTGTGTGGGTGTACGCTGAAGTCACATTAGAAGGATTTTAAAGATTATGTTGTAAATTATGTGATTAATGTAAGAGTAGTGGATGCCCCAATATTTCATTCACCACTCGCGCTCGTTGGAAAGTCGCGAAATGTATTGTGTATATCTGAGTATGACAGGCTACATTTAATGAGAAAGAAACCCCATATTGTTTTCAATTAATTTATTGTAGTTAAACTTCACAACAGCAGAATTTACCCCGCACAATGAAGTTACTGCGTGAATTGTTTTTATAAGCGGTTTCTGAAGCCGCCGTTGACTGGAAGGTGGCGATGGTAAGTATGAAGTTCGTGCGGCAACTTTCAGCGGTGCTGCTAGCCGTATTGGTATTATTGGGATGGGAGTTTCGTTTTGTGCACCAGTACTTGTTGGGTATATTCAGCTTCACCGGGTGGTGATGACGAGAGTGGGGACGATAGACCTCTCCAAATGTAAAGTGATTTTTTTTTCCAATATTTATATTAAATTCTCACACTAAAACTTTTTTCCTTCTCTCTCTCTTCTTTTCAGTCAACGTACTCATGTATCCTTTGATTTGCTTCAATACGAACTGCTTGTCTCCACTCTCCGCGATCCCGGGCCTTGATTAGGGTGACGTGTAATGAGGGTCATCACTGCAATGATCACGATCATTCTGTCAAGACATACCATAACGACGCAGGTGTAGAATTACTCGTAAATTTAATAGTAAAATGTTTCAGAGTTTTTGTAATTCTGCAAAATTCTGTCAAAATTATATTGAAAAAAAACTCGGGCCTAATAAATTAATCAAATATACTTTCACTTATATAAGTATGGAATGTGGAATAATAGTAGACAATCCAGAAATACAAATATTTCATAGGAGAAATATAAATCTCTGAATTATAATGTAGTCTCATGTTTACAATAATTTTAAAGGAAATAATGTGTATAATGTGTTGTATTTTATATTATATTTCTTAATATGGAGTAAATAAAATGTATTCATTTATATGTGATGACGCAACTCTACAACCTAGAATCATATTTGGCTGCCTCTAGATTATTCGTCTCCTTTCTGTTCTGCTACGTATTCTCAGATTTACTCTGTTAAGATTATGTCTTCCGTTTGCTTTAAAAATATCAGACTTCAATCTTTATAGGTGTCGAGTCATCTATTTTGCGGGAAATATGTCAAACCCATGGAAGGTGCTGTATTTTAATAGCTTGGTAACGTCATAAGCGTATGATTATACTATTTTGGTTACCATTTTCACTGACTTGGCAGTGTGAATTCAATAACAGTATTGCATTATATTACAGATAGGTAAAAGTTCTTCAACCTTCTATTTGTAGATAGATACTACAGTGATTGTGACCAAATGCCAGCACTTATGCACAGTATTAAAGAAGATAGCTAGGTAGCTAGGGTGTTGAAATAAATAGAAACGAGACAAAAATACTCAATAATGTTATGTAATAACTAATGTTCACGATGACCATGAAAGATGAAAGTGATTTTATCATCCTGAAGGAGAATTAGTATGGCCAAGTTTTTTCCAAGGAACGTATTACATAAGTACGACTGGTTAAAGTCCTGGTGTTCTTAGTAGCTCTGTTAGGAGTCAACATATGTACCCTGAGAAGAAAAGAAAGAAACGTGCTCGAAGCATTTGAGATACAGTGTCGTCATCATATAACGCGTATAACATAGTGGCCTTCTTAAATGAGGCCCAGGATCGCGAAGAGAGTAGGTAATCAGTTCTCATTGTAGAAGAAAACAAGAATAGCAATGCTCACATCTACAAAGAGCACATCTACTGAGAGAGAAAGAACTGCTTTATTTTTTTTTTTTTAAATAGGGATGCAGAATGGAGTGCGAAAATTATTTTTAAATTTAACACCGCTATTGTAATGTTCTGCGGCCGTCCGTTTATGAGATATTCTGACATGTGCTGTGATAGTTGAATCAAATTACTTTGTAAGGTGACAATTAACACGAATTTATTAAAGCGAGATTACAGAGCATTTACAACAGTATGGTATACTTAAAGATAGTACTAGATCGAGCTAGCCCTACGAGCCCCATATCTATACACACAGTCGTCTCACTCGTTCTTCTCGTCGCGCGACACATACACACACATATGCCAACTCACGGAGCTCACGCAAAAGTGAATAATTAATTTTATTTGCTTTCATAACCACCGTTACTTTGAGCAGCCGTCTGTATAGTCTGATTCGCATGGTGCAAATATAATGATTAAGTATCCCTCAGGCTGGAATAATTTGATTTAGTGAATTTCATTTCATTTCAGGTCTTTTAATCTCATAAGACACAGAAAATGATATTAAGACATTAAAGATCATTTTTGCCTCAAATTTTGTTCACAGAAAAACTCTTATTTTTGTTACAATCTCTCTTGACGATAAAATTGATGTGAAATAAAATAAAAATTGAATTTAAACCAAAAAAATATTTAATGGAAAGGACCCTTGGAACTTTGAGCCATAAAGTGTGACTAACAACTATCACCTAGAGAAAGATTGTACATACAAGATTCGTTGAGTTTTATATTTTTCAATTTTTTATTTTTTTATTTTTTTTTTCGTAGAAAGCAATCACTTTGTGGTTTCACGTATTGAATTAAATAAAATACAATCACTTCGTATGAAACCACAAAATTTATAATTATTATTATTATTATTATTATACAGTGTTGATGGACATTAAATTATATTTTTTATTTATTATCTTAGTTTAATAACCACAATTGAGTTTAAAAAACATCTACCGGTTTCGGAAAACACCTTTTCCTTCTTCAGGATATGTCAAAACTAACTAAAAATATAGCATTGTTTTTCTATTTATCCAGAATCTATTTTTAAATTTAAAAAAAAAAAAAAAACAACAATTATTTAAAAAGTAAATTTAGTACCTAACTCAAATTGCTGCTCAATACAAATTTAGTCGAATAATTTTTAGGAAAAAATTTTAGAATAGGACTCGTAGTTAAATGTAGTTGGCTGTTTAGAATTTCCTGATTACTTTTACATGCTTTATTTATCTCCAACGATTCCAAATTATTTAATTTGTGACCTACACCGTTTATATGCAAAATTGACAATCCCAATTTTTTATCAAAACCATGACTATTTTCTATCAAATGATTAGCAAATTCTGAAAACCCACTATTGTTCAAACATCTCAAATGCTCCTTTACTCTTGTATTAAAATTTCTACTTATTTTTTATTTTATTTTCTATTTTAAATAGAAAAACAATGCTATATTTTTAGTTAGTTTTGACATATCCTGAAGAAGGAAAAGGTGTTTTCCGAAACCGGTAGATGTTTTTTAAACTCAATTGTGGTTATTAAACTAAGATAATAAATAAAAAATATGAATCTTAACCACCAAGTTAATATTGCTAATTTTAAAAGTACATTAAATTATATTTTCCCCTCTTTTAATGTTCCGTCTATCTGTGTATGTATTCTGTCTCTCTCTTTCACATGTAATTTTATATTCTATCTCCCTCTTTATGTATAAGTGCATTCTTTTTGTGTTTATGATTAGTTTCAAATACGTCCTGATGAAGCTTGAGATAAGCGAAACCGTTTGACGTATAATAAATTTCGTAGTTTCATACAAAGGGGTTGTATTTTATTTAATCTTTTTTTATCCCTTTTCTTTGGCTTCCTTGTTTTGCCTTCTTGAGTGCCAGACTTTATTATATATTTGTGGGATGAGGGGAGGTTATAGTATGTTCCGTGTCGCTACTTACCTACGCATCGACACCTCGCAACTTAACAGACATCTGGCGTCTGAATTTCACACAGTCCCTGAAGAGGGGCGGAACAAAACGAGCACAGAAATTGTATTTTCAATGCCTGGCCATTATATTTAGCACTAAATTACTATTACATAATATAAATATACCTATGTATATTTTACTATTATATAATATAGACATCGGATGAAGGTCCTCTGAAGATGTGCACCGCCAAATCTCCTACACTAACCGCAGCGGAGCTCTAGGTATACTGACAGTAACTATTGTAGGGCGTCGTCACTAGATGTCGTGCCATAAACACAAGTTATTTAATGATATGTACATAATACTTATTTGTATATAAGTCTGAATTGTGATTTTTAGCATAAAGTTTTTATTAATTACAAAAATATAAATTAAATGTATTAATTAGAAAGATATACATAAAAAAAAAACATATTTATCGGAAAATATTTTTGTTATTACCAGGATTCGAACTTGGATCTCTTCCAATCCGGGGAATGTGCATTATCCGATTATGCTATATCAACACAGTGGATTGACGAGAAATTTTCGAACCTATATGGTACAATTTTCAAATTAATACATCTATCGTTCCATTATTCAAAAGCCATTTACTTTGTTTTTACAGAATCCCAAATGCCTTATGCACGTTTCCCGGATTGGAAGACATCCAGATTCGAATCCCGGTAGCAATAACAATATTTTCGATTAAATTGATTATATACGTAATACAGTTAATTTGTATTTAAAATATCACAGGCCGTCTGTTCTGAATAATTACAACTTCACAATAAGAATATGTTCTCCTTAATTATAGAAAAATATAAATATAGATACGTGATGTATAGAATCAAAATCAGACAATGCCCAATTTAATCTTTTTGAGTTAGGTATGTACAAATACAAAGCAAATTATTGTCTCCAACATTAGCGTATCGAAAATAGACAAACAGTCATACATCACATCAGCCCCGATGATAAACCCTGCAATGGGATCCGACGTCGGCCAGAAAGGTACACGGCAGATTAGCCCAGAAAACTACACAGAAGATTCTGAACGGCCGTGAAAACCTAAGAACATTTTTAACACAATTATAATTCGCTTGTTATTTCGATCGCAGACATGTTCAATAGATAATTAATTCAAACTCAGGCAAATACGTTTTCAGCAAGTAAGATGGCAGTATTTAGTCACGTGACCTGTAGTTACTGGACATTTTCAATATGATTCCAAATATGACAGTTGTGGTACAATGTTTTTTTTGTATTTTACTCGAAAACAGGTAAAGTGGACATATCTGCTTTTGATTATAGACCTCACATATGTAATCTTGCAATTCTTTGCTATGAAAATATGACTAACTTAGTGATCTTACGGTATAGAACCCCCGACCACTTTATAAAAGGCAAGCGTCTAACTGCGACACCTAATGCACGAATACTAACATGTAGGAATACCATAGTACTTTTTATTTTTATTTCTGTTAACAGCTATTTGAATTCAGAAAGCTTTGATTATTTATGTACTTTTTTATTACTTACTTGCTTATCATCACGCCATTTCCCCGCGCAGAGAGGATAGAGCGCCACACTCCTCTGTCCTGATACAATTCTCGCCTCATCCACATTCATACATCTTCTCATACAAGCTCACCGATTGTTGAGACTTCTAACAGAACCATCCTTCATTATCTAGTTTACCTGGTTGTGTCAAGTCTTCCGCGGACGTCCTCTATTTCTGGTGCCATCAACACTCGTGTCGTCTTCCCTACCATTCTCACCTCATTCATCCGTTCCATATGACCAAATCACCTAAGCGATCCTTTCTTAATCTTACTCACTATACTAACATCAGCTTTACATTCTTTCCTTATTTCTTCGTTCTTTAATCTGTCATAAATAGATTTGTGACATATACGTTTAAGTGATCTCATTTCCACTGCATTAAGTCTAATTTCGTTCCTCTTCTCCCAGCTCCAGATTTCACTTCCATACATCAGTGTCAGTACCAGGACTGTGCACCGCTAGTCTTACCTCGATTAACAAATTTCCGTTAGATATAATTCCATTCAAAGCGCCGTTCAAATACGTTCAAACATACTTCCCAAATACGCAAGCCCATCTACTTGTTCCAAACATTTATTACCTACAAGTATTTTGCACGGTGTCTTGCTTTCCTTCTTCTCGAATACCTTCACTTTTGACTGGTTAACATTCATAATAAGGTCACTTTCCTTGCATACATCGTATATTTTACTCACTAGACTCTGTAGTTCTTGTTCATTATTCGCTATTCGGTATCATTGGCGTAAAATAAACAGCATTCAATCAAATCGCACATTTTCGCTCCTACATTCAAACTTTTTTAATGATTTATAATTTATGTTAATTAATCCGATTTTCCGTGAATCATACGATCTCTTATCTCTTACTGATGTTAAGACATCTCTTTTGTGCGTGGACCTTGTATATTTTGAACTATTTCAAGGCGATAGGTCGATCTTAAATATAATATATGTATGTAAAGAACTGCAGCGAAATGTGCATATCTTTTTTTTATTGTTCATCATATTAAGAAACAGTAATTTATGAAATGTACTTATTTTTATACAAAATATAAACGTATATTACATATTAAGCAGACTCTTACTAATCTAAGACATTTTCTTACCTCGTGACGTGACAATAGTTCGTTTAAAACAAAGGAAACTATCTTCATTCGTTGACCCATTTAGTTTTACAGTCGTCATTAGAACAATTGTAAAGCTCCCGGCATACTGCTGAATTTTCTTTAGTGCATGTATCTTCAGTTCCCTGTCAGGTCGACCAACCATAAATGAACAATACGTTTGGATAGGTTTTGGTATTCTAGCGATACATTAAGATATTGGACAATGGGTAACGGGGACACAATAAAGTTGAATCTAAAGCAATAGAAATCAACTAATTTAAACAGATAACAAGAGATAACGTTGAACATTGCCATTCATTATTAGCGTTTCTGTGACAATGTAGTATCCACTTAATATTAGTTATAACCTTCAACACTGTTACGTATAGAACAAAGACTTTTCGTGTTTTCGCAATATTTTTGGGGTAGGTGTCAATCTTCATATGATCTTGTAGATTTGACTAATTATAAACGAAGCAGAGATGCGTGAAGACTATATATCAAAAGATTCAGGTTGTACTCAGTCAATGAATAAAAACATAGGTTGTTGTTATACGGCAGATTTATTCTAAATAACTGACTTTAAAAATATTCACTGTGCTTTATATAGGCAGATTTACGGTCTACGTGTTATTTACTCTCATGTGAAGGACGTGGTATAAATATGACTTTATACATACTGAATAAGAACAGGTGTTCTTTTATCGTGAGAACTCAGACGCACGTACATAGCAATATGCTATCTACCGATGTACATGAGCGGTCTCACGTATTCCTATTTTGCCATTAGCGCGGTACATATAACATAATATATAATACTAGTAGGAAAGCTGCTAGGCCCTGTGAGTGCCTATTATTGCCAATTCGCGGCCGATAATGGCCGCTGCATGGTCAGAGCTTCCATAGAATCTATATTTCAATGCGGAAATTCCTTATTATATTGTTTATCCTTTAGCCTATTGCTTTTCTGCTAGTTCATTCTGTATTGCCCTCCCTGGAATTATACAAACGGTGTTCTTACGTATCATCTTTGAAATATATATATCTGATTAATTATTCTTCGCCATTCCACTTAAAGACATTCTTGAAAAAACTGAGATGATGTTTATATAAATGATTATTGACCAAACGTAAACATTACCATCTGTCGTCTCGCGTCGCATTTGACAGTGCAACCATAGATTAGAAAATAAACTGCGACACGAGATGGCAGATGGTCGATATACTTGTCAGTCGTAAAAATTCGTATGATTTCGCAAATTAATGTTTTTTCTTACTCGTAATAAACACAATGTACACTTCATTACAAATCGAATATATATTAACGTACTAATATTGAATATATAAAAGAGAAAATATTTAACTAATCTTAACCACGAAATATTAAAAATACGTTCCACATATTCGCTAAATATATATAATAATACGTCGAATTTTTCGTACTGGCAATGACACACATATTTTTTCTCTTATCATGTACATGTACAGATACAATAATATATCCAATAGCGATAGTTAAAAGTCATAGATTAAAGGTGAGGAAGTGATATATATATCTTGTGCAACCGTTTGTGGGTAGATGAACCATGTAGGTACATGAATTTTTGGCTAATGGTTTAACACGTCCGCAATAATATCATCACTTGCATATCGTATAATGCAGATCGCATTGTAAACAAAATGTTTAATTGATTTGGTAGTCTCCGGGGACACATTTAATAGCTACGATCACAGAATTCATGATCGAAAATTAATATAGCTAGTTTAATTTCTTCTTCAAAAAACATGCTTTTTTATGACAAAACATCGACTTGGAGCGATTAACAGTGAGACGTACATTCCCAACTTTCTGGGCTGTTGACCATAATATGCATCAATTTTGTAGCAGCACTTAAAACTGCGGGATGCAGATAAGTAATTAGGTGTACCATCAAAAGTGCAAATCGCGATCCCCAATCATGGAAAAATGATTTGGAAGAAAGATTAACAACAAAAGCCTTCTTTAACGTCACAATATATTATTAGAGAAAGTGGTCTAAATATAGGCAGTGGTCCAATTATGGGCTAGTAGGGCTTTATGTTAATACAATAACTGCCATCTAGTGTAGAACACTTAAAACTCGTTCTCATGAAGAACGAGACAGACTTCTAAACCGACACTTGCGTGTCCAGTGTTGAGAAATACTTTGTGTGGTGATAATCGCGCTGTCTAAACTTTTGAAGAGGTATGTAAATTATGTTATTTATTCCAATTCAAAACATGTTATTCCTGTTAAATATCATTGCAAAGTAATAAATGGATGTAAAAACAATATCCTTTTGAAACGTATTGAGATTTATTTTATTTTGAAATATTTTTTATTGTCATTAAAAGTTTTCATGGTAGTTGGTCTAAATATGGACTACCATTTGCATTTGGGTTCAATATTTTCAGTGTTCGATAAGGGCACATATTTGTGATTTTTGTTAATATATATTTTTTTCTTCTGTATATTTCAGATTCAAAATTATCAATCAATATGTACTAATATGTAACAAAATAAGTAAACTTATATCAATAAAGTATTAGCCCATATTTAAACCACAAAAAATATTTATTTTTAGTAGTGTTATTATTTTATTTTTTTCTTAAAAAATCTAAAGCAATATTAGATTTCAATAAAAGTTCAGATATCATTTTTAAAATGCAAAATTATCAAATAGGAACCAAATATTGTTAACTTCTCTATATTTGAAAGAAAAAAGTCAATATTAAAAGTGGTAGCTCATATTTAGACCACTTCCTGTACTAAAAAAGAATCTATCGTACAAAAAATATAAGTAACATAACACCATATAAAATTAGCCTAAATACGAAAGGCTGGGTAATATTACCCTCCATAAATTTAAAGTAATATCAATATCCCGCTGATATTTTAATACTGCTCAACTGTTTACATCGCAGATTCGCAATATGTATATGTCCGAGTTATGATCATTTCGACAAATTTGACACTAACCTGTGGGCTGGAGTTAACAGACTGTTAATAATTTCAAGAGTAGGTGCTAATTATGTAACTTTATTATCGGTATTCCAATAGTAGGCGTACGTATTACATAATCTTTCCTGTCCTTTGATATTATGGCAGATAACATTTATTGGGAAAATATTAATGAATTCTTTTTTGCGTTTTGAATTTTTCGCTTTATTTTCACAAGAATATTTTATTATTCAAAATTTATTAAGTAGAATACCAGACAATGGAGATAATGACGTGTCACGCTACAAGTACATGGTGCAGACTGGTACTGTGACCGTTATATATGAAATAGGGATTGAAGGATTGGATGGACGGAGGGGTACCTTCGATAGCAAACTAGGATGGACTCACTGAATCAAAGGACAGCTCGACTCACCTGATTAATGACACCGTCTCGTTGCTCTTCCGGAAGTTCACCCAAGGTACAAAAACTACACATCACAAAACTCTGATGAGTGTCACGTTCACGAACAACAAAATCACAGCGGTGTGTGCAATGTAGTGATTCAACACGAATTCATATGAGAACACTTCATGTCGAGCCAAAGGAGCAAAATGTACTGGGGAGAATTGGCAAAGGGGGTATGAATAAACTAAAAAGTGGTGACAGTATACTACAGTTAACAATAATATGACTGAATGAATAAGTATGAAAGTATACGTGTTCACCTAAAAAATAATAATTTATTACAAATACGGAACAGGTACTATGATAAAAACAGAATTAATGGTGGATATAGAAGGTATCGTAACAACATCAGTATTAGTGGATTTTGAGTGAGAATCATTTCGATCTAATATTAAGACACTCGCCTGTTTATGAAGAGGAGTTCAAACCTCGTCTCGGGAGACCACAAAGTTAGTCATATTTTATAAGTAGTAACAATATTCTTTATCTTCCACATACTTCGTATAACCGTTTATATAAAAAAAATCAAGGTTCCGGCAAATAAGTTTAAAAAATCACTAAACACGAAGTATAGGTTGGTTTGTTACGATGGTATTTTTGGTAAAAATAAATCGTTTGAAATTTAGCCGGTAATATCTTTTGTGTAATTTAATATTTGGCGAGTATTGGTAACACCCGGTAATTACTTACACACACAAGAGGGGTTTGAGGTTCGACCATAGTACATAAACACGTACATATTATTATTTCGGCATTCACGGCACAAAATGGTTAACGAACTGTAGACCCCTCCT
Organism: Eubasilissa regina; assembly: GCA_022840565.1. Taxonomy (NCBI): domain Eukaryota; kingdom Metazoa; phylum Arthropoda; class Insecta; order Trichoptera; family Phryganeidae; genus Eubasilissa; species Eubasilissa regina. Next base: position 10,272,005 of record JAINEB010000007.1, on the reverse strand, counting down.
AGGAGACGCGACGCCATTGCGCCCGGGGCAGGATGATAACCGGATGAAAATGGCGTTGTTAGTAATTAAATAATTAGATAACTATGAATATACACATTAACTAATTAGCCAATTCAATTACGCTTTTCGGAAATTTTTGATGTGTCGTGACCATGCTGAAAATGATAATTCAGTTGGTTTATCTCAAACCTTTTGTTGGCGGTACTTGTCCTCGACGCTTGTATTTTTAAAATCTAAATCAATACAATCTGCGATACTTTCAACATTTACTTGTCTACTAAATTAATTATACTGTATAAGAATATGAATACTATTCATTTTTATACTGTTACTAACTATTAAACGATAAAAAAAATTAACGGAAAATTTTCTCAACGTATTACCGATATTTAAAAATAAATCAAATTATTAAAGAGAACACATTCTTATTGTGTAGTTGTAATTATTCAGAACATGGGTCTGTGATATTTTAAATACTAATTAAATGTATTAATTAGACATAAATTAAAAAATAATAATAATAATAATTTTAAAAAAAGATATAGGTACATACAAAATCAATTTTATTGAAAAATATTGTTGTGTTATCGGATTGAAAAGAGATCCAGATTCGAATCCCGATAGCGCAACAAAAATATTTTTCGATAAAATTTATTTTATATGGTATATCTTTCTAATTAATACTTAAAATAATTCACATTATTAAAGCATGTTCTCTCAGAGTATTAAACGAGGACACCTCCATCTGAATGTTTAATTTTTTATGTTCATCTGAATCAACGTTTCAATCATATCCTCTATGTAAAATTCAAAAAATTAAAAACGTTTAAATTGGAGACTTAGTGCTATACGTCCAAACATGTATCTAATACTATTCGGTATTTATGATAGGACTAGATGTACTATACATAAATGTCTCGTCCCCCCCTCTCTTACCACAGAGTACGACTTTTTCTGTGTGTATTTTCTATAAACTTTTAGTTAAACGTGCTGCTATCTACTCGTTCCGCTGGTCTGATTATACAAGTTACTGTTGCTATTGTGCGTTTCGCTTTTCTCGCTGCGCGTGCCGAAACTACTGTTGTGTTCAGTATGCTTCGTGTGAATCTGCGAAGTTGTTCCTGAAGTTCAGGAGAGCTGTGACTAAAGAAGAGAAATCCAGTCCATCCAAAAATCTAAAAAAAAATAATCTAGAAATCCAAAAAAGTAAGTCGTGCTTCCTGGTTGGTCCTTGACCCCTTATTGTTCTGTCCCTATACTAAATTCCTATCACTCTTCCTAAATCCCGTTTGCCCACCCCCTTGTGTTAACAAATACTTAATTATTGAGATATTAGGGGTACCCTGACTTACCCCGCCCTCTGTCTTGCCCCACCAGTATTTTTATTATTGATAATGTTATCTGTACATCTGTTTTTTTTTTAAATATTGTTTATGTATGTTTATTTGTGTATTAATTTATTGTTGTCTATGCCAGGATTGAATTTTTTTTTTAAATTAAGTTTATGGGGGACAGTGAATGGTTTTTAGTTGGTGGTCATACCGTGTTGCATTACAATAAGACTGCACTACAACATAGCAAGACTGCCATTTATCATTTTAAAAAATGCCAACCTGTTATATTATTTGCTAAAACGTATAATTTAAACAATTCCACAACACGGTTAGCCCCTCTGCTCGGCGCCACGCTATCGTCAAGTGATGTGCCAATTTGGAGAGAAATGCCAATAAGAGGTGTGCGACGAGTCGTTCTGGCGTGAACTTACCGTCGCGGATAATCTAGAAAGTTAAGCAAACTATGCAGCAACTATTCGGGAGACAGATCACTGAGAAAGCGGGGGCCCTTAAGGTCTGATCACACCGACATAACTTCAAAACACTTCGTGTTCAATGTTGAAGACAACGCTTCTAACAAATTAATGGTATTATCACATTTATCGTACCAGTGGATTCTGAAAATGTATTTTGGGTGATTTCTGTGTAAAATTGCGGTAAAAAAGTGCATAATTTTAACGTGGGTAATAAAATTCACTTATCCACAGCGTTTGAAGTGTATACGAGGTAGGGGGGAGCGAACCAAAAAAATATATTGTATACAGCGGTAGTGCAATTCATGTGTCCAAGATATATAACGAGTATTTTTCTATATATTTTTTTCATAATTAGTTGTACGTTATACGAGTATTCGGTAAAACTTGCTTTATTTATATATTTATATATATTTATACATACATATATATATATATATATATATATATTTATACATACATATATATATATATATATATATATATATATATATGTGTGTATTTATATATATTTATACATACATATATATATATATATATATATATATATATATATATATATATGTGTGTATATTTAAATAGAGATGCGTGCACGGAATACACGTCATATCAATATTCTTACTATTTTCAAACTAATATGTGCTACGATAATAGGACTAACTTGCTGGTGCCCTGGAACGAGGCGCGAACGCCCGATCACTAGATCACCAGGCAACGTCTTGACCACTACACCAACAAGCTACTCAAACTTATTAGGCGTATAATTTATTAACTAATATTGATTGATAGTGATTATTTTCTTAAATGTAGATATTGCTTGATGGTGCACCGACGTTTGATCCCTCCGACAGTTGTTCCCTCGGACAGTTCATCCTTCTGCCAATTGATTCCCCGAACGATTGATCCCTCGAAGCAATCATTTTTTAAATCGTTTAATTTAAATAAAAGAAAATGATGGTTTTTATTTACACAATATTTTAAGTTAATTGTATTAAAGTGCGAATACAATTAAAATTAAAAATTGAACTAAAATATTAAAACAATAAATTAAAAATGGTATCACAATTCGTAAAAGTAATAATATTTAACATAATAACGATTTATTGTAAATATGAAAACATTCTTAATTATCTGGAATTATAATTTTATTGTAATTTTTGTATAAATTATCTCCCACCCTATTTATAACATTCATGGATGCTGGTATTTATGAATATAAATAAGTACTTGAAGAAGCTTTAGGGGAACAATCGTCCGGGGGATCAATTGGCAGAGGGAACAACTGTTCGAGGGATAAGTGTCCGAGGGATCAACTGTCGGAAGGATCAACTGTCAGGGGATCAAACCTCGGGGGATCAAACGTCAGGGGAGCCTTGTTTGATAATTACTTTTGCGAATGATTTTATTCCATTAGGGTTGTAATAATATTTCTACGAATTTTTTTTGTCCATAAATTGTGTGATGGTACGAATACAATAAACACTAAATAATTAATAAAAAGCTAACATGTATAATTGATACTTGCCCATATTATATACATGGATATGCACAATATGTAGTGACGGTTAAATCGTTATTATAACTGTCTATTTTTTTTCCTGTTAATGTTATATATTATGTGTACCGCGCCAATGGCAAAATATTAACACGTGTACAATGTACATAGCATATTGTTTGATTGTGTAGCGATGATTAGTAACGGATTATTCATAATTCTTCTGTCAATGACCAGTAGGTACCTACACTAGAAAGCAAACCACAGTTTAGCACAGTACAGTTAAATCTTGGTTACCAATCACTGTTCAATTTTAATTACCGATCATCGCTACAATCAGTCACATAATGGTTTCCCATCACTAATAATTTAAAACCTTTGAAATAATATTTTTGGAACCTCCAATACATCAAATTAAAAACACATTATTTGCCAAAAGATCCAACGAACCATAATGTCTGTATTCCTACATTGTTCAGCTTAACGAGATTTTCCTAGTGAGTCAGATATAAATGTTTATGATTTTTATTCAACCTAAAATAACATACACAAACCTTTTTGTTTATTAATCGATTAATCCACAATTTACATTTGTTTACACCTCAAATAGCATACTATTAGGTGACCCAAAAAGTGCGTCAAATTTTAAAATGATAAAAAATAGTTTTAAAGTAAAAAAACACGGGTGTCGAATAGACTACCTTATCGATCAGAGACAGCGCCGTACATTTGTCTATTGGGTGTTCAAGAATAAAGAAGTGGACGACCATTTTTTGAAGAAAACCATATTTAACGATGAGACGCACTAGACAAACAAGACTATCGGATTTAGAACATAGAGAATCCAACTTGAAAGGCCAACGCTTGCATCACGGGCGTCCGTTCGGTGCGAATTTTGAGCTGGCGTAGTTGGGCTGTACTTTTTCGAAAATGCGGTCCATAACTAACAGAAGATAGTGTAACCTCAATTAGACGATATGCATCTAGAAAATATGTGGTTCCAGCAGATGTGCTATCCCACTAAACAAGAAACAATTAAATTGTTGCGATAAAAATATACCTACTGGCCGTGTCATCTCACACAATGGTAGCCAGATTTGACTATCAAGCTCATGCGATGTGATTTTTTATATAAGGTTATGTGAAATTTCACGTCCACGCCAAAGAATTCGGAGTTCAAGATGTAGATTCAAAGCGTAATTAACTAAATTAAGTCGTGATTATGCAACAATGTAATAAAAATATCGCCATATTTTAGAATAAATTATTGGTTTTATTAAAATATTACATTTTTCGTTCTTGTTAGGACACCCGTTACTACTATGTAAAGTTTTTTATTTTATTCTATATCACACAGAACATTAACAGTTTAATAATACAACTAAGTTTTATCAGTAATAAATGAGCTACATTAAAAATATGGTCATTAAACCTCTTAAAAATGCTTATCACATACGTTTACTTTAATGTGACTACCCACCGTAGTCTATAGATACTAATATTACTGTGGATATGAATTTTGCATTGTCAGTGAATTATATTTTAAAAACATTTTTTTTATTAGAAGAATAATCAGATATAATAATTTATTTTTTTACATTTATTACTTTTCTATGAGAGTCAGAGACTCATGCATAGAGAAGGAGTATAGTATAGATGAAAATTTGTATGTATTTGCTAGGTGTCTGTATGCGTATTTTTTGGTTTCAGATAGAAATTTATAATAATCTGTTATTTTTCTGATTGTAAGGGGGAGATTAGAAAAGAATTGAATGCCTAAATAAATAATGAGAGTAACAGTATATTTAAGTTTTGGAATGTCAATTGTACCTTTCAATCTCGTAGATTCGAAATCGCTTCTAATAGTGAATTTGTTTTTAATTTAAAAAAATTGTATTATTGAAGTTTTGTATGCTCCTTTCCATCCAATAATATAGTATTACAAATGTGACTTAACAAATGCGTAATATATATATTGACATACATATTTTTGTTCTAACAGAGGTGAATACATAATAAGTATACATAATAACATAATTATACTCATAGTTTACTGTGTGGGATGGAGTAGACTTCACCTCTGATATATACAGCGTTGTCCTGGCTACTTTGCTAGTCTGAAGTCTGTGTTAAAGTAGCCAGTTTTTTTTTTCGTGCTGTTGTGGTGTTATTTAAGTCATCGACAGGAATAAAAAGAGAATTACAAATATGTATAAAAAACTAAAAATACAAAAAAAAAATATGCAGTGGGAATGTTGTAGGACTAGTGAATTATTAGTGAAGGTATTGTATGAATTATATTAGAATGTTGAATAGCCATGCTTTTGATTTATCTTTACCTGATTGAATCATATATTGGGTCCATATTTGTGTAATCTTATTGGAATTAAACGATTTCCAGTTGGTACTGAGTGTGTTGTATAGATGTTTGTTGTTTGTCTTGTGTTGTGTCCATGATTTATTGCTTCAGGAGAGTTGTTGTTAGCATGAAAATATTGAACGAGATTCTATATTTACAATTCCGAATTCGCCAGCATTTGACCCCTTCCGAAGTTCAGTGTAGTCTCATTTCTTTAGTGCGAGTCGAGAAAGTGCAAAGGGGCGTTCAGCTCATAAGATTGAGATCAAGATAAAACCAGATTCCTTCTGTCTTTTTAACTTTCTTGATCCAAATCAACACATAACCAGCAGAGATACAGTCCACCACGGAATCTACTCGTATTTCCCACCACTGCCCGTGTATACTAGTGACGAGCTCAAAATCACTGATATCTTGAGTCAGTCACTCAAGTGAGTTGACTCAAGATATCAGTGAGTCAATCACTGATATCTTGAGTCACACTCACTCTCAGTGATTGAATATCTGAAAATATCGTGATACGTAATTCAATTTTTTTTTGTTTAAATTCTTTTGATTTTCTGACGCTGCCGTTTAAATCGATTATCACTTGAATCAGCGCCATCTACAGATGTTCCATAATTTGATTAGCGCCATCTGTTGGTAATGTTTATGCTATTTTATTTGTATTAAAAAAAAAAATTGTAGGCATATGTAATAAAATTCTACTAACTATTCTAATTATTTAAACTAGAATAAGTTTTTTCGCAAATGAAGTTTTAATAATATAAATAAGTAAGCTCAGAATTTTTCATGAATTATGGACAAAGTGAGTAGCTTGTTGGTGTAGTGGTCAAGACGTTGGCCTGGTGATCTAGTGAGCGGAGGTTCGCGCCTCGTTCCAGGACACCAGAAAGTTAGTCCTATTTTCATAGTACAAGCGTTTAGTTTAATTTAAAATAGTAAAAATATTGATGTGACATGTATTACGTGTAAGCATCTCTATTTACAAAAAAAATGATTTCAAATCCTTTGTCATAGGCTGATACCTTGACCAAGCGACTACACAAAGCGGTCAATTAATAAAGCATAAAATAATGTCTGAATTATATACGGGGATGTACAATAATTATATCAAAAGTCCCCGAGTACCACTGGCATTCGGTCGTCAATAACGCATGTCTAATGACCCACCCCGGTAAAGTTAGCCCACGTTAGCTCTGACCGGTCAAGTTAAAGTTAGCCGGAGCCATATCGCTTGACCACAAATTGGACACGTACTTTAAACTCCGGTTGGATCAGCGTTTATTTATTCGAATGGAAGAAAGTACAAACAAAGTTCGGGAATAATGAGAATTAAGTATTGATTAAATGTTACCATGGATTAGGGTTGATTTACTACTGAGAGGTATTTCTTTTAAAAGTTCATTTAATGTATTAAGTATCGTTAAAAGCATTAGTGTACACCCGGTATGTAGAACATTGATTTTATTTTATCGTTCTTCATTATGAGTTTTTATCATTTTTGAAATAAATTCATTCTAATGAGTTTTTATCGTTTTAAAATCAAATTAATTAAATAACAGACTGCTTTAACAACGCCACAATTAATGTCTAATTTTTATGTATATATTTTTATTTTATGTATATTGTGACATTACAAAGTACCGTCACGCATTTATAAAATTAAAATTGGTCTGTCGTAATTATGAGATTTTTTTTTTTTTAGTAAGCATCAGTATTGTAAAATTTGAATCTATGCTTTTAATGCGGCATGCGGCCGCAAAGAGCGCTCATTCGGTGACCCAACATAGTGAGTGGGTGGTGATTAGAATCCGCAAGGATGTCCGGTACTCGACCGAATTGTGTGTATTGTTGTAAAGAATTTTATTTTATTAATTAAGGATTTCGATGTTCCGAATCCCGGCCAAATTTTAGGCTGCGGGGAACCACAGAGTTGATCCGCAATCTTTTGTGGATTCTACGGGGCGGCCAGAGAGACTTTCCTGGCCGCCCATTATATTTTACCATACCACCGGAGGTAAATGCACCAAAAAAGGATGATCTGGCACATATGAGGACCGCATAAAACACGATAATTTACATACTACCCTGACAGACGAGATACTGTGTTCTGTAGCTCAGATCTATCTAGCAAGGATATCAAAGAAGTGCACTGCAAACAAGTTTTTCTTCTCGCGAACTGACTTTAAATTTTAGTATACAAAGAATTAATATTTGAAATTGTTTATGAATTGCTAAACGATGAGTTTTATTAAGTTTTATTATTTTCAATGTGTAAAGTAAATAATAATTGTTTTTAATGTTAGTCTGCTTTCATTCTGGAAACCTCCCTTTTCACCTACATATCCCACATAATATTTTAGTTGACATAATAACACATTCCTCCAATGATAACCAGCAGATGAAGTAAGAGGTGAGTAGGTGATCTAAATCTCGAACCGAATTCTAATATTCGAACCCCGAATATATTCGCCTGGTTTTAAGTATTCGTTATTCGAATACTTTAAAAAGTATTCGCTCATATTTATATTATAAGATTTTTAATATTTTTCTAAACGAAACAAAGGTTTACGAACCCTGGAAGTCATATGCAAGCATTCATTCATTCGTTCAGGTATACGATTTTTTTCTCCAGAAGTACCGCTATCAGATATATGGAAGTCAGATAATAAAAATGTAAACGCCTTTGTCGGACATCTTTTGCATTTGCATTTTTTTAAAGTCTTCTGCTTATCTTTATGGTTTTATGACAACAAGCACTAATAATACATTATTTTGTCAACGATGGAGTCGGCTTTCTATTATTCTTTAGTATTTAGCTTTCATAAATACTTGAGCCGACAAACAAGAAGTTATATACAAAATAATGAAAAAAAAACTTGCACGTGAGATGTGAGATATGAAGTAATATAAACATATCTAAAATTTTGTCAGTTATCGAGAGAATACTGACTTCTCTTTATATCCACGAAGAGTTCGAGTTCTGCAAGTTATTAATCACGAATCTTACATTTTTGGAGAAACATTTCTGTATTTATCATCCGAAGTAAATTATTCCTTTCTTAAACATTTTACGAATATATTCGAATATATTATCATTAACTATTCGATATTCGAATAGTTGAAATCACGAATATTTCGAGGCTCTACGAGTGTAGAGTCTACACTGTACAGCCGGTAAGGAGCATCCAGCCTCATGTAGTAGGTGGACCGTCTCCAACAATATTTTTTTGGCGAAATATATATTTTTCCCTTTTGAGGCTCCATACCTTTATTACAATATATGAGAACATTTACTCCCAAACCCCTCTATAATCAAAAATGAACAAAAAAAGTATATTTTAATGCAGTTTTACTAGGAAAAAATATACGCCCGACTGGTTCAAATACTGTACCAAAAATAGTCATTTAACTAATAGAATAAACAAAAACAAGTTTAAATGTCGTGTCAAAAACCTCTATAATTGAGTACTTAACCCCCAAACGGCTCAGTAATGAAATTGACCTTTTTTTTTAGTGGTATCAAAACAGATCAAATAATGTAGGCGACAAACACCTAAAATACGGGTGTTGAGTTTCAAACACCTCCATAAATGGTATAAAGTGGTAATATATTTTTTGTTTCTCAAAATCGACAAAATATTTATAATTATTTTTTGCATTTTCTGTTGTATTGTTACATACACAGTATCTTCAAAATATCTATCAATGCATTTAGATGAAAAATCTATTTTTAAACCTTATTCGTGATTTCTAGGTTTTGTTAAAAATCCGTTATATAGGGGTTTGGAATTAAACGACTCATTTCTCTAATTCATTTAAGAGTTTATTATTTTTAAAATTAAATAACATTTTTTTGTAAAGATGCGAAAAACTTAGTTATCACTGGGCTCCAATTCGAAACATTTATTGCCGGTTGACTCCTTCACCAATTACATAACAGTAACCCTATAAATGATCATCCGTTTTTATATGTGCTTAAGTATCTTAATTTTTAGTAAGGTATTTAGTTTTTTCTGTATTAACTATGTTTTGAAAAATCGCAATTTTACAAATAAGTTAATTTATAGGTTTCATTAAAAAAAATTTTTTTTTTTTAAATCTGTATACATTATACTACAATACAAATTAAATACAATACAATAAGAAAAATATACAGATAAAATCAAACAGCTTTGAGTAAAATCCAATAGAAGGCGCCAGAATTAAATGAATAAATTAATTTTTATTAATTTTTTGGATACATTAGTTATTATTAAGGATAACACATTATTATTGTGATATTATTTTTCTTATTCATACATTTATAATATGTAATAAAATGACAGTTCTGAACAATGTTCTGAAAAACTGCAACTTCACAATAATAATGTGTTCTCCTTAATTAATGATATGACATCTATTTTATTTAATAAACGAGGCAAAAGATTATAGATTTATGACAAATATAAAATTACATAAAGTCGTCATTTATCATATCGAGGAAAAACATATTTCTAATGCCTAAAAATTAAAAATTGAAATATATATCTAGCTAATTTTTATTGATAAAATGAAATAAATAAGCTTTCAATAAAACGAACTATAATAATACAAATTAAATTAATCAATTGCAAAGATATACTAATTAGATATATGCTGCTCTCTGGACCTTCAACACAATATTTATATATTATATATGGACAGCAACAAAATATTTTTTCAATAGATTTTTTCTAATTGATTAATTTAATTAGTATTAAAAATAGCACAGAACTATGTTCTGAAATTGCAACTTCACAACAAACGTGTATTTTCATTATAAACGAACTATTATATTCTTAAAACACTAAAATATATTTAAAACAATACTTTAAATATAATAATTTATAGGCTTGCATTACTATTCGTTAATATTTTGTTCTGAAGAATATTCATATTATTGTCATCGTGTGAGCATGTCAAATGTGTGACTTTAAAAAAATTGTTTAGTTTTAATTTGTTTGAAATTTTAACTCGTACCAAAGCTGCACCTAATATTCAAATAAAAATATTAATTAAACTTTATAATAATTTTAAAACAATCTTTTAAAATATAAATACAGTGCAACCTCGCGTAATCGTTTTCCCACATGTATCGTTTATATCTTCAAGTCCCGAGTTAATTTCTTACAAAATAACCAAAAATTGGTCGCATGGATCGTTCCTCTGTGCATCATTTTACCGCATTAATCGTTTAAATTACTCAGCATATTTCAGCAGCATACGATTTGTTTCGATTAACGGCACTCGTAAACAATAAGAGGAACATTCGAGAGAGAGAGAAAGAAGGAGAACGCTGCTGATGACTGTCGTTTGACATTATACAATACAAAGTTAATTTTTTTTTAAATTGTTTGTGTGCAGCTTTCTAATTTTATTTTCATTTAACCACATTCATTTGCACGTGAAATAAATATGTATTTATGTATTAAATATTTAAGTATGAAAAATGTAACTTTTTTCTATATTCCCGCATTCAAAGTTTATTTCAATGAGTACCTTCAAAAACGACAGATAGAGGTTTTACTGTAATAACAAACTTTCTCGTCTGAGAGTCTACTTCATATTTTTAATTTTACTTTAACTTATTTTTACGTGTTACTTTTAAAGAGTTATAATCCTGGATTTAAAATTTGCAATTTAAAATTTAATATATTACATATCGACAACCAAAATATGTTGTCTGCTATGCTTACAAACTTTAAGATTCGCTTGCTTTTATAATCCGTGGTTTAAATTGAATACAAAGTAAACATGAAACAATCGAAAATATAACAGGAACGTTCAAAAAAGTTATTATACAGACTCTACTCAAGATACCCAAGGCCATTAATCAGTAATTTTGGTTATATTATCGAACATTAATTAACGTTGAACATTTCAGTGAATTTTATAGTACCCTTTTCCACCTGATTTAAAAAGAAAAGTGCTGAGAACTGCTATTAGAAATAAGGAATAACCACAGTTGAGAGTGTTAGATATTTGCTAGTATCATTCACTACGAAAATGACCACTTTTCATTAATCCAAACCATTTGGAAGACACATTTAATGAACGTTATCAGGTGTGCCGTGTCGTTAACGGCGAATTTATTGCTACAATAAAAAAAAATGGTTTAATTATCCGAAATGAAGAGTAAAAAATCCGAGTCCACACAAAATTCCTCGAAACTAACTCAATCTAGGAATTTAAATTTGAAAACTAAAATGTTACATAGTACATTTTATTTTTATTAGAATCGTTTAAAACACACTTTAAGTACGTTAAGTGTGTACAACAGTTGAGTTGCAATTCTGTTGTGAAGAATACATAATAAAATATATTATACGTACGAGATATTTCAAAATATGGTCACCAAGTGTGGATGTTTACAGAGGTGAAAAATCCCAACTGTTGAAATAAATCATGTAAGGGGGAGTAGAAAGAGTAAAATTATGAGTACAGGTCTATCGAGATATGTCTTCTTGGTAACTTCGGAGGGATGGTGGCCGGTTGATCATTCTTGGCCAACCTGGAATAAACGGTAACAATGATTGTATGAAAAATTCTTTAACAGCATCAGCATCTGGAATACTTATTATACGAGTAATATATACGCCGATAAAACGGAAAATGTTCAAAAAAAGTTCATGCAAACCACAGACTACCAAATATATAGACACGAGTTAATTCAATAGCAAATAATATAATAGCAAATTTTTTTTTTCAATATTTTCATTTTATTGGCAGCCACGTGATCACTTTGGTACCACTTACGCAATCAAATAGCTCCGCGATTTAAAAAAAATATATGACTCGATTGGAACGTAAGTTTAAACGCTGACAATATAATATGCATTAATGTAAAACTAACGTCTTGTTTACACAAAGATTTAATTTTCGTAGAGTAAATACTTTTACTATCGCATAAATATGTCATAAACTATCGGATTTATGTTTCTACAAATAATATGCGTAGAATGTCCCCTGGTACCGCATCTAATGTTCCGAACCCCTCTCCAATATGTACACTTTATTTCATGTATATTCATTAAGTCTAAACTATAAATTGCAATAACCCCGACAGCACTACGTAGATTCATTGAAAATAAAAGTATTATATTTAAATTACAGACACATAGTACTTGATACTTTAAACTTGTACAAAACCTGTCGAAACTAGTTTAATTGTCCACCGTTGTGTCCTTTTGTCATTAACAAATTTCCATATCCTATTGTTAGATCGTAATTTTTCTTCAGCATTCCTACAATTCGAACCTATTCTGGATTATGCTCTCCTATAGTGAGAACGTGCCGAGCTTATAATGATTTGTTCATCGACATTGATATATTTTCTGTTTCATTACCAACATTTAAAAATATAACAATATTCTTTCATGCAATATGTAAATGATTTTTCCTTGCTTTTTGTTCATAACTTTTTAACATCGTACTGGGGATTGCATACGAAATTTAGAAATTTTGAGAATTCCCAAATTTCTTCACAGCTAATTCCGAATTATAAATATATAAAAATAAAATATTGTTACCATCACAGACTAACAGCGACACAATGAATAATCGCAGAACAATAGGGATGTTCTGAATGGCACTTAAACAGACAAAAGACGCCGACCAGATACACAAAAGATAGCGGCTGCATCAAAGAAATGTCCGAAAACTGGCGGATCAGTGTTGAGATTTGTTTTGTCAAGTGCGGTAGTGCGATGTGTAGTGTGTATTTAGTTATTCTATCTTGATTTTCTGTTAGATTATCGATGTTTTTTACAAGGTAAATTGAAGCAGTTTTAATTTATTACCTTTATTTGATATATACGGTAAAACCTCGATTATCCGTAATAATTGGAACCATGGAGAGTCCAAATAATATAACGTATGAACACGAGATTTCTTAAACTCATATCATTAGCAAATGACCACAATACATATAAAAGTATCATTGGTTAAATTGGTTATATTGATGTGTAGTATATCCTCAAGAAAAAACAGTTTAGTTTTAAATTAAAAAAAATACTTTTTTTTACACAATAAATAATGATTTTATTATCTTAATTAAGTTTATCATTAGTTTTTATCATTAGAACTAACCAAAAAATAAAATAAAATTTTTCGTAATTCGACCACATTCCGAAAAAGTTTATATTTAAATTCCGAATAATTTTATTTCGTCAAAATTTGCAATCCCTACATCGTACTATGGTTTTTTCGTGTCGTTTTTCTTGTCCATGCGAAATATGTTAGAATGTAAATTTTTTGTCGCCATTTTTTTTCTCTCCATTTCCAAAACCGTCTGATAAATAAATAAGACAAACTGAATCTTAATTGGACAGCAAGCACTGAAACAGTAAATACAGGGGAAAATAAAAGCACCAGGTCGAGGTCCCAGAGCCTCTTAGGATAAGGGGATGATTATTATGAAAATATATATGTACCTACAATTATAAATAATATAGGTGTGCGATCTCTGGGCCGCACTTCCCGTGGAATGGATTTCAATAATTCCGGTTGCAAGTCGGAAATACCGCAAGGTGAAAAAGTAAATCGGGAGACGGATATAAGAAGAGGTTAATGAGGGAAAGGAACTTTTTTGAAGGACCAGCGATCTCGGGGACCAGGATTTAGAAGGAATGCTCGCCTTACCTCAAGTATGACGCCTCCGAAATCCCTGGTGGCGCCGCCGAAATCACACACTGCATGCACGAGGATAGTCGACAATTTCCGCTCCCGACTGAAAACGATAATGTCTCAATTTACCCATGACACACACAAAAAACAAACAATAAGATTACACAAAACAGTGCTCCACTACATTGGAGGTAATCGTCCATACCGCGAATGGTATTGCGATGTCATGATCAAACAAACAATATTGATCAAGTGAGACCTGGTGACATCAGGCTTACAATTCACACTGAGAGTAAACAGTAAGAAATGGGATCGAGAGTAGAAATTTGGATGCGGATACGTATCAATAACATTAATCGCAGTCGATATTAAAAAGCGCTCCAATAGTGTGTTTTACAAATTCGGAACAATAAGTTTGAGATATTATTCCAAAAAATAAATGTACATAAAGTCAACCTAAAACAGCGGATATGGGATTATAAAAGATAAAAACAAAATATAATTGTAAATTTGAGTAGCTTGTTGGTTTAATGGTTAAGTGTGACATGTATTCCTCTTTATACTCTTTATATATCTTTTTTATATGCTATCTAATTGTATCTTGTTCTACTCTACTTTATACATTAAACATTGGACTTACTTTAAGTTTTACGTTTTAATTATATGTTATTTAATTGCATCTTGCTTTACTCTCTACATATACCATATATTATATCTTATACATTAAACAATGCATTCATGTTAATTTTACAAAGTATTTACCTTATCTAATGACATCTTGTTTAACTCTTTATATATATAATTGTGTACATTGATCATTGCACTTTGTTTTCTACTGTACCGGAGGAACACTGTCCTTTATAATACAGTAAAATACTAGTGTAGCAGGCAGGGTACCCAAATATATGTTTTACTTTGCTCAAATGTTTATCCGATTATAATATAACACACTGTACTAAGAATCAAATAAATAAATAATAAATACTAAATTAATGTATTAATTATACATATAAAATCAATTTTGTCGAAAAATTTTGTTTTTGCGTCACCGGGATTCGAACCTGGATCTCTATTTCCAATTCGGGGAAGTACACTACCAATTGTGTTATAACGCCAGTATTTTTCATGACAAATTTTCAAACCTATATGTTACACTTTTTCAAATTAATACACCTGTCCTTCCATTATTTGAAAGCCATCTATCTACATTATTTTTAAATAATAATAATGTAAAAATAATGATGATGGCTTTCAAATAATGGAACGACAGGTGTATTAATTTGAAAAAATGTAACATATAGGTTCGAAAATTTGTCATGAAAAATACTGGCGTTATAACACAATTGGTAGTGTACTTCCCCGGATTGGAAATAGAGATCCAGGTTCGAATCCCGGTGACGCAAAAACAATATTTTTCGACAAAATTGATTTTATATGTATAATTAATACATTAATTTAGTATTTAAAATATCACAGACCTATGTTCTTAATAATTACAACATCACAATAAGAATGTGTTTTCCTTAATAAATAAATAATAATTATTATTGCTTGTAATTATATGGAGAATATGAATAAATAAAGCATGTCGCTATTTTCATATCGTTCAGATGACAGAATCTCTTCATTCTTCCGACCCTTCCCGTCCTAAGGGCATAAGCCAAGGGAACCAAACGAGAGTACATACATAATCAGGCCCACCGCGTGAGTCAGTCATTTCTCAGCCAGCTCAGCAAACACTGATCCGCGATGACGCCGGAATCCTGCCCTGGTGGGATTTGACGCGGCGTGTAATTGGCTCAAGTCCCGCACAGTGCTCCCGGGCACGAGATTAATTAGGAACTGATTATTAGCCCAATGTGGGATCGGATCACCATTGTTTATTTCGCTTACTCAACGGAGACAGCGGAATCGGTTGAACTGCCGAAGTCAGCCGGGCGTGTGAAATGATGAGCAAGCGGTTCGAGGATTTTTTAGGGACCCTCGAACTCTGACGGAGTTAAAGTACAAAGTGTTTTGTTTTTGTAAATCGAGAGAACTAAATTTCTACTCTGCCGTTGTTTTATTAAGTTATATGGCCCGTGTCAACGGATGAGATTTTCATCTCGAGACAATCTTTAAGACAGCCCACATGAGATTTTATAGATACAACTCACGGCTTTCGTAGTCTACATCCACACACAAAGTTTCAGAGATTCGCCGTCTTACGACTCACTTCTCACAATATACATAATAAATTAAACGTAAAATTGACCATTAATATTCCGTTCATCTGTTGGGTAAAATTGAACCTCCCTTGCGACAGTTAAAACACAATAAATGTTTTTTATAGAAATCAAATGAATCGCTGCTGGGTTAGTATTCAAATGGTAACAGCAATCTTATAATCTTATAATCTTCCATTTTAAGCATGAATTATGTTTAAATTACCTATTCAAGTCCTCCATAGGCAATAGCATTGATATTATTATATTTTTTATTTATTATCTTTGTTTTATTAACCACTTAATTGAGTTTAAATACATCTACCAGTTTTGGTATTTTTCGAAACCGGTAGATGTATTTAAACTCAATTAAGTGGTTAATAGAACAAAGATAATTAATAAAAAATATGAATTTTAACCACAAAGTTAATACTGCTAATTTTAAAAGTGATATTATTAACCACCAACATATAAAATTACCTCTATGTCGATAATTATTTAATGTCATCGTGCCTAAATGTGTACACTTGAAACTGGTTTTAATAAATTGAAGTGCTTTTTACTGAAATTCTGATTAATAAATTTAGATTGGAATTAAATTTAATATCTTTATTCGGACCACCAGATAATTTAATTGAAAGTTTTACTCTGGTTGAATTGAGCGACGCTCTCTCATCAATGGCTTGTTATTGCATTAACTGTCAAACGATTGAATTTAGGGCATATTTACGTTTTCAATAATTGAATAGGTAAAGTCAATCCATTTCCATGATTACCTGAGTACTCTAAAAGCCGATTTTGCTCCAGGAATGATACATTTTCTATTCATGACTCTATTTGAATTAACTCGGCTTCATTTAGGACGCTTTTAGTCTATAATGGTTGTCATATTTACAGTATTGACTGAAGAGTGACAGTTGACTTGAAAAAAAAAACATATTTTAATATCATTTAGAAATCAAAAATAAATCATAGTTATTCATTTAGTAATCAACAGTAATCATAATAGATTCTAATATATTATAATAGTCTTATTTTTAAATGAAATTACATTTTACTTGTGAAATTGATATTTACCGAAACATAGTTTTTTGATAATTAAAACAAATTAGATAAACCACATATAATGACACGAAGAAAAAATGTCTTTAAAAAAATTTTTGTTACCACTGGGACAAAAAAAAAACGAGAAAAATAAAAAATAAAATATGGTAGTTTCCAACGAGAACGTAATTAAACTTGACTATTCTGTAGTCATTTTAGCTTAATCGGTAATGGGGACTATAATTTTTTGATTGATACATTTTTTTCCGTTATCTAATATATGTAATTTATTAATTATCGCAATAGTCTGTTCCATTTTTTATTTATTTTCCAGAAACGCTAGTTATTCACAGCTGAATGCAAATATTGATTTGACGCACATTTTTAAATATAATGTTGCAGTTATTACAATATATTGATATATCGTTTTAAATTCAACATTTCAGTATTTTGTTTTCAAATATATATACAGACAAACAATATTTTAATTTCTAATGGACCTTAGGTTGTTGATCGTTTAAAGAAGTCATATAATTTGTTGCGTTTTTATTTAATATTTTTATTTGAAATCTAATTATGTAATTAAAAAACAGAATTATATATGTAACGGAAATATGTTTTATAATTAATATCGATTATATGAACGCTACATTATTTTACAGGATTATTTTAAACATCACTTTTTATTTTATATCTATAGATTATTATTCGTTTCCAAAATCAAATGATCCATATACATACACACGGATCACTCATCTACGAAAAAATTGCGTACACAAATTCCACATAAATTATATGTAAATATATGTGTAACATATTCAGTCAAATAGATGTCTTTTGACAGAATCAAAACTTACAATATCCAAAATAAGGTTTTAATATTCAACGATTTCTACAATTTTAATCAAATATTTCTATATATTCTAATAAAATTCTTAGATTAAAAAAGTAAACTTAATGATGTAAGTAAGTTTTGACCTGCTATATTATTTGATATCGTTTTTCTCAAGACAAAATCTAATTTTCTTGTTATTTTGTAAATTGAGTTAAAACAGTGTTTTATTCCACTATATTTTATTGTATTTAAACGTTAGAACATTTTCGGGAACATCTTCCCATTATCAATAATATAATTCCTATTATCTATTAAATATAGTGAAATAAAACAGTGTTTAAACTCAATTTACAAAATAATCATGGAATTCCAAAAGTTACACCAAAAACCTTTGAACAGTTAATTTTCTTGTATTTAATATCCCAATGTCTTTCTGTGTGTCACGCGCAAAGAAATTTGGGAGCCGACTAATGCAGTACATCGAAATGAAGTGTTTATTTCCTTTAAAATATACAAATAAGGTGGACAGGTGACTTTTTTATTTTGTGTATATATTTTTCAAATAGAAAAAAATCCATTTATGTTGTCAGAAATTTGAAAATAGAACATTTTTGAAAGAAGCGTTGATTATTTAAAAGTGGTTGTGTTGTTTAGTTTGTGATGTCGTGGTGTTTAATTAACATGATAGTTCAGTTCAGGAAAAGTAACACAAAAGTAATGTCCTTGAACGAATTTTAAACACTGGTTATTAAATAAAATTGTAACGCAACCTAATGTAAACTAATTTTGATAATGTGAGTTTTGATACTGAATTACTCAAATTTATGTAAAGGACAGCGGTTAAAATTTACCGCTGTTCCCGGCCGGCATTGATTCCAGCAACATCTGCGTTCAATACCTAGCCGGCGGCAGGGTGCTGCCTCCGCAGTCTGGCTCGATCGCTCACAGATTACATATCTTTCGTTTCGCTGCCCCGCCACGGTGCTCAAAGTCAGCGGGGCTGACACCGAACACCGCTGCCTTGCTCATCTACTCTTCGCATTTTTCGCTTCTTTATATTGCATTTTGACACACACGCCTTCTGTTCTATCCTCTCACAATCATTTTGGTATGTTTCCAATTTTTTATTATTGTAGTGTAATAAATGAATATACAAATAAAACAAAAATATTTTTAAATTTGAAACAGAATAGTTGGAATGAACGCACCTTTATGACGAGACGCAAAATTCAAATGTAGTTTTACACAATTTTCATAAAATATGTTGATGTAATATATTGAACGTACGCTTCCTATGCGTGAGTAGCATCCTTTTTTGCAAAATGTGTATGTTTTTGAATCTTTTCTTTACAACATCGATTTATTTACTGGCACCGTGCATAATACATTGATTTTAATATGTGGCAGTGAAAGGGTTAAAGACGTGCGAAAACAATAACCGAATATTTGTTGAAATTATTGTTTGTTATTCAGTTACAGAAGCCCTCAAGTCATAACTCCTATCAGCACACGCATTGTGTCAGATTTATTTATTATTTTTATATTTCTAATTATCATTTTTTGCCTTCTTGATTTTTGTCTCTCGTTTGCTTGCTCCCTTAATTGGATCCTCTGCTCATCTGATAAATTCTGCCGTCTTGATTATTGTCGTTCGAAATTTATTTGTTTCGCGACTACCCGCTGCTCTTCAGATAATTTTCTCCTTCCAGGCATCTTGTTATTTGGAAAGCTTTCATAATAATAATAATAAAATATTTAAATATAGTTATATATTGATTAAACTAATTTTTCAGTACGCATATATGCTCTTACTTTGGATGCAAATGACGATAAATCTATTTTTTGTAGATTAGTTTAGAAAAACTACATTATTTTTAGAATGAAAGTATTTAATTTTAATATGGCTGATACGTGCGGAACATCATGCTAAGAAACATCGCCGTCGCTGCTACTTTAAGTTCGTTTCAAAAACGACTAAAATTCCGGGAAATGGTCCAGCGGTTGGATTTATCAGGACCATGCGCAGACGACACAATTCCATGAAATTGCCACGATCCCGCTCTGGTAAATTTCGTCGGCCGTTTTTCTGCATAGTAACGACCGATACGAGGGAGTGACTTAAAAGCGGATGGGTGTGCGCCTTTTCCCACTACATCGTCACAAGATGGGCTAACGGACCGCACGCGGCAGGCATAAATAAGATCGCCGGGACTACATAAGGGGCTCCCAGTTCTGCTGGTGACGAGAACGGCACGAGTCGATTCTGGACAATGAATCCAGTGATTCTGTCCGACTGTGCTATTAGCTGCTACCCCAAGAGCTTCGTGCCGCTGACCTCTGTCTGGATAGACGTGACTGCCGCCGCCACCTCAGGACTGATTACAAGGATCGCTGCCCACACCGGACCCTTTAACCTTCTATCCAGCCGAACCGCTACCCCATCACCTATCAAGGAGTTTGCCACCGGCAACTGTTCACCGGTCCATCTAGGTTACCTTTCCCGCTGGACGCACTGCACCACTGAAGAAGACATTTTCAGGACCACCAAGCAGCTACGTTAGCCGCTGCCTTTATCATCTTCGCTGCTCTTTGCCCCCCGCAAACCTCCATTATTCACGGCGTTGAGCGCGGCAATCGCCGCATCACCGCCTCGTTCTATATTACTCTACCACGCTTTATACTGGATTATTTTTCTTTCTTTAAGACTTTTTTAACAATAAAATTTTCAGCCATTTTCCACTATCTTTCACTGAGCCTTCTTGATATGCTCGTATTAAGACAAGTGCTTTTTTAGCTTATTATATTTTTTTAAATTAAAATGCATGCGCAGTAGTTTGGCCAATTTTTGGCTTACTAAATTATACTTATTTATGCTATTTATTTATTTAAATCTACGTTCTAGTGAACTTAAATATGCACGTTATACTAAAAATAGATTGTATACACAATACAGAAAATACAATACAATAAAAAGAGTATATTTAAGAATAACAATATAGCAGAAATACACATACACAAAGAAGGAAATAAATTTAAAATTGATTAAAAAAATAAGCCAAAAATAATAATATTATTAATACAACTTAAATGATGTACTAGATGATAACACTGGAAAAATATACAGAAAAAATCTATTTAATGATATTAGACAGTTTATTTCGTACGTATTTCTAGTTGAATAATTTAATCTGTATTAAAACTCCACAGAAAATCAATTTCACAACAAAAATGTGTTTTTTATTAAAATAATAAAAGTTTGAACACAGAACGGCTTAAATGCCTTGATCAATTATACCACTGTCTACCATCTAGTGAAGGTCATAAGTAGGTAATTGTAATAAAAAATAATTTTTGAAGATAAAATGTGGAATGACTAATGACAGCGTCCATTAATTAAAAATATTTATGTGTCTGAAGTAAATGGTTTATATTATTCGTGCGAAGCGCACCACCTTCGTGACTGCTTCGAATAATCCCATATTATTTGTCTTTCAATTTACACGATCCGGTAAATTTCCTCGGGTGGCGCGCGACGCCACCTTCAGTCATTATCGGCGGCTAAGTGGCGTATTACCGTATTTACTGCCGCCTGCAATAAAACCTTCAACAGGGTTGCCCCTATTTGTGACTCAGAAAATAAAATAATGTGTTAATACATGTTTGTCAACATTTTTATTGAAGATTTGTGAAACATTTAGAAGATGTTTCGTTCAAATAAATAATATGTGTGAGTATATAATATAATTCTTGACAAAACAAGTCATCAAAAAATGAATAACGAAAAATCATATATATAATATAGAATTCCGAAAATTTCATAGCGAATTAAGGATTATAAATATATAAAAATAAAATATTGTTAACAGCTACACAAGAAGTAATTGCAGAACAATAATGGTGTTCTGAAGGGATCGTTCGTGGAAAGCGATGTAGAGAGATGACGTCTTCATGAAAGGAACCGATGCACTCGACCGGAACTTAAACGGACAAGACACTAATCAGACACACAAAAGATAGCGGCTGTATTAAAGAGATATCTGAAAACTGGCGGATCAGTATTGATGTTTGTTTTGTCGAGTGCGGTGTGTAGTGTGTATTTAGTTATTCTGCCTTGGTTTTCTGTAAGATTATCGATATTTTTTAACAAGGTAAATTAGAGCAGTTTTAATTTATCACCGTTATTTGATGTATACAGTAATACCTCGATTATCCGGAATAATAGGGACCGTGGTAGTCCGGATAATATAACGTATAAAGACGGGACTTCTTAAACTCATATCATTAGCAAATGACCACAATGTATTTGAAAGTATTATAGGATAAATTGGTTATATTGACGTATAATAGGTCTTCTATTCAAATTAATCCTCAAGAAAAAAGTTTATTTTTATTTGAATTTTTTTTTTTTTATATATACAATAAATAATAGTGAATTTACTATGTTAAATAAGCTGTTTTTTTTTTAATAATGTTGACCAAAAAATAATATACATATTTTCGAAATTCGACCGAATTTTGAAAAGTTTTGTATTAGAATTTCGATTTTTTTATTTCGTAAAAATTTGCAATCCCTACTTACGCGTGTTTACGGTTGTTAGAAGTGTTTCATGCACCGATATTAGCAGGATGCGTTCAGTATCATCGTGCAGTGATGACAAGAGTGGAGGCGACAGACCTCCACAGGCTGATCTCCAAATGGACCAATCTCCAACGGACCGATCAGATCAATGACAACTCTGGCATGACATACTAGTGTGTGATGATAAATGGATTCTATGGTCAACATTGCAAGAAATATTAAAGTATTAAGACGTAATGAAATCATTTTTCCTAAACGTATGGGTGATTTAACAGGTATCGGTATAGGTAAATTGACTATATTTATATTTAACATAAAATATAAGTACAAACATTAAATGTGGAGTAGAATGAACTGCGGGTACTAAGAATTTTTCGCCACGTCTCTGAACTATTTCACTCTTTAGACAAAAAATTTCATAAAGTTTTCTCCCAACAATGTATTAAATCTCATGCTCATAGTGAAAAATTATACGTGGATTATTAAAATATGCTTTTCTCTCGAGAGGAAGAAGTCCAACAACATGATAACGCACGATCTTGGTAAGTGAATTCGGCCGCCAAAACGAAAAAATACGCCCTGGATACTTTGCGTACAATAACTGCAATGTTGCGTTGAAACCACATGTCTTTTTAATTAATACCAAATTCATCTCGTGAAAAGTTCGCCATCGTGTATCGTTAACGGGTATTATTGAAAGTTAACGCGGCTCTAATGACATTTCCAAAATACGGAGGTGTTCGGGTTATCACAAAAGAGTTACTTATATCGTTGTCAAGATATCTGCGGTGGCACACCACTACTAAAGTTTTTCTTTAACCTCCCCAAGTCTTTGGTTATATTATCACATATTATGTCATCAATCTTAGGCAAGACATTATTTTTCAAAGTCTGCAACATGATCTTTAGCACTAATGTGTGATACCAAGTTTCATATCCATATAGAGCGATCGGCTGTATCAGTGTTGTATAGAATTTAATATTTAAATTATGTGACAACACCCTCGATGACAGCAATTTCCGTAAAGCGAAGTAACAAGGGTTTTCTGATTTTATCAAGTTATTTATTTCTTGTTGGATATCATTATTCCTTATCACATTTGTTCACAGAAACTGTTTAACCTATTCAAAAGCTTGGAATCTTGCCATAATATATACTAATTTAATGTATTAATTATTATTAATACCTTAAATTAGTATTTAAAATATCACAGACCTATGTTCTGAATAATTACAACTTCACAATAATAATGTAATCTCCTTGATAATATATACATGTATAAACCATTTAAAGTCAATATAGCTCAGTCCTTTACTGAGACAACGCGGCTTCTCTCGGCGGAAGCCCTGGTCCTCCGGGTGTAAATGTCGTCCACGTTCTCGGTCAGCTGGGAATGGTGACGATAGCGGTGAATTTGAATCGCCGCCCCCTTCAAGTATCAAATGTATAAAAACATTATCAAATATACAATAAATAAAATTGTAGTTAACTTTTTCAAATAATAAATAATAAAATAATATATATATAGATTCGAATAAAAATGAAGAAAATTTAGATTGTTATAAAAGTAATAATTTTATCGCATCCTTGGAAACAAATAATTTAATTCAATAGCGTCATAAATACAGAAGAATTGATTGTATCGATATTCTGATTGACAAGGTCCTGAGTATCAATGAGTTAATGGGAGAGCGGCAGCCATGTTGGATGCTGCGAAGGACGCGAACTGATCCACCGTGGAACAATTGTGGATCAACCTATCGGCCTCCTGTCATAATGAGCATTTAGTCGAGTGATTAATTCAACGTGTTCTGGGTGAAGGCATAATCCTCGCATAAGGCACAGTGCCTCGTGAAAATGACGGGGAAATTGAACAGGTCGGAAAGTTAAATTAGTAAATTATCACAATTTGTATGTATTATTGTGTATTTATTTGTAAAATTTTCTTAATTTTCGTTTGCTCCATACTCAGCATCGTGATATCTTATAATGCCTTGAAATTGATGAATAATAATACGTTTTAATTTCTCCCGATTTTCAGTCATGTTGATCGCTGCATTCAAAGAGAACCCTCTTAACTCCTTTATTTAACTCAGTTTACAGAGGACCCTGTCACTCCATTTTGGAGAAATCTGTCCTCTTGCTCGCTCTCCCTAAACTGTCTCTGTGATAGCGAGCTTCTCGTCGTTTCTTTATACATGTCTAAAATATGCATCATACTTTCGCTGCCTTCCTTAATTTGTCCTAACTTAATTTGTTCTAACTTAATTTGTCCTAACTTAATTTTAATCCTTAATTTCTCAATGATATAGACATACGCCTCGTGGTCCACGGAATATGCAGAATCTATCTCCATCACCACATCTCGAAGGTTTTCAACATGTTCCTTTTTCTTTATATGTTTTATTAATATATTTGTAAATAAGATTTTTGTTAATAATTTGTGAAACATATTTACAAAAAAATAAAACTGATCAAATTATGCTTTTGTGATATTTAAGGAAATATATTGGGTTGTCCCATAAATAATGCGGTTTTTTTAACATTTATTTTATTATAATAATTACGAAGTAAAAATGAAAATCAGATGGGTCAATATCCGGCAAATATGGTGGGTGGGGCATCGTTTCCAAAAAAAGTTCATTTCTGAGATGTAACAGCAAAGAAGAACACACATTCCCTCTCTGTACGCGATTAGACTCTGAAAGTTTATGAGGAACCTATTGATTCAATTTTCTGACTTTTCAGATGGCACGCAGGTGTTGATGAATAGTTGAATGACCAAATCTAAGCTTCTCTGCTAGTTCCTCAACAGTTACGACGGGATTTTGTTCCACTAGGGTTTGCAGGATATCTTCGTCGAACTCTACGACGAGGTTCGTCTTCTAGGCTGTAGTTTCCGGCTTGGAATTTCTAGAATCACCGTTGATGCTTATGCTTATTGTCGATCCTTATATACTGTTTTAATATTCCTCGCACTTTCCGTTTCGTCGTTGCCTTTATTTAGCTCATAAAACAAAATATTCTGAATATGCTCCTTTGTGACTTCGATTATAGGTAGGTAGTAATTAAACGTGATGCAGCTAGTTTATCCTGTCCCCCTCCGACTTTTAGTTCATGTGATTGTAAAAAGCGCATTATTAATGGATGACCTAATATTTGCAGTAAGATGTGATTTATTAAATCTGTATTTAACCGCATTAGTTATTATTATTGACTGTTTATGAACGATGATAATCTTAAAGATTGTTAATTGTATTGAACGTATATTTATTTACATTGTCGGTACACGTAAATAGACATAACATACTGTACATGCGAACGGGAGACGCCCCGGGATGTTTGCGTAGGACAACAGGTATATGAAGGGGTTGACAATTTTGCATACCTGGGTTCTAACCTGAAAATCCGCCTTCTGGCTGAAGACAAATGTTTCGATGTCTGTAAATAACTACTCGATGAAAAATTCATGTCGAAGTCAGTATAGGAAGGTCCAGAAACAAGAGAAGAATGAATGGTATAATTGATCAATCGATTGTATTCTCCTAAAAGTTTTATCGTAATTACAGATGTTCAGCCGATATTCGAATGGCGGTCTGTCCGTAACTGAATAATTGTTGACCAAATGTCGTGACATATGCTGAGTAATTAAATACATTTTTTTAATAGACTGGATTACTTGATTTGTGTAATATTACATAATATTATATCTACTATTAAATTCTTTCGTGTGTTTAAAGATATATTTCTCGTGAAGTTGGCTGCAAAATCAAAGAAATCTATATTTATAATACAGTTCTTCTTTAATTGTGTAGATGGCGCTGGTAGGAATATATGTAAAATAAAATACATATACGCTACTACCCAGATAATATTTATGCTTTAAGGCTTTCAATGCTATCCGCCATGACATTCCTACGGACTACTTTGTAACTATGTCTTATATTTTTCGCATTTGATGTGTGAATTTGAGGCATAGCGCTGCTATGTCTTGTAACATTTTAAACAATATAAAAAACTATTTAATAAATTCCGACGTTGCACGGGTAGTTATCTCCCCAACCCGGCAACCCTGCACCAATCTCTTAATTTTATTTTTTTGTTTATAAGTCTCGCTTATTATTTACAAAATAAAAATTTACAAAAATAGCAAAAATGAGAATAAAAATACGATTTTATTTATTTTATGAAACATCTTAAATTTAATATTTAATCATGATATGATTATTTAGCTAAATATTACTGTGGATGGTAAAATTTGTTTTACTTTACATACTTATCGGCGCCATTTGCATAGTTAAAGAAAAACTATGTTACAAATATGGATTTATTTGATTTTGCAGCCAACTTTATATGATCGTTATCCACGTCGGTCCTTTCGGTCGGCCCTCTTGACTATACTTCTCCACTTTTCTCGACATGCTGAAGATCTTAAGGCTATTACTAGAGAAGTACCTGTTGCTTTTTCTACTTGGTCTGTATAACAGGTGGGGGGCATTCCTACTCATTTTCGTCCTTCGACGTGGCTCACTACATCAAGCCTTTACAAGTAATCTCTCCTCGCAAGATGGCTTACAAATTAAAGTATTTGTCTCAGGAAAATGGTTAAGAGACTGTCTTTGATGTTCAATTCCTGCAGAGACGTCACATTCGTGCGTCTCGCCGCCATCCGTGATATGCGCAAAATGTGTCTCTAGCAACACATCTCAAAGGCATCAATCCGTCGTCACTTATTTTATATGATATGTATCTATAAACACATGAAAGCATTTACTAGTAGACGTACTGTGTCTCAAAGGCATCAATCCGTCGTCTCTTCTTTTATATGATATGTATCTATAAACACATGAAAGCATTTACTAGTAGACGTACTGTTATGTAATATTACACGAACCAAGATATCCATTTTATCAAAAAAAATAATATATATTCATGGTTCAGTGTAACAACCGAGTGGTGTAGAAAAAACATTTGTGCATTGCTATTAAAGTACACTATAAACAATACTTTTTATAAAATATATTTTGTTTTACAGTTTGTCTAAAAATGCAAAATCAAAGTACGTTGATACATATAAAAGTAACATAGTTCGTTGTTTTGCATAGAACCTCCAACATGTACACTGGTATCTCAGTCTGGGCGTACGCACTGGGTTGATCGCTAAGTTTTTCGTTACATATTCATACGTTTTCTCACAAGCCATATACTTGGCATCAAGTTTAACAAAGTTTCCAACCCTTAAAGGATGGGGTTGGAATTCAGAAACAATCTCTGTGACGAATTTTTGGTGCTCAGAGCGCGGTGGCATTCTTGTGTTGGCTCTTGGGAGACAGGTTTCTTAGCGAGGCTTTAGTCGTACCATTAATCCTTAAGGGAGGAATTTTCACCACACGTGTTCAGAGAAAGCGAGTTTAATATTACTGCATTTATTAACATGACACACCCACCATCTTGACTTTTTTAATAATAATTAATTTTTTTTTTTTTTAATTATTCTGAGAGTCGAATAGTGTTGTACGGGATTCAGATTTCATAAAGTGATTTAGAAGGAGGTTGGTGCCTTTTTTTGCACACATCCTAAATAATAACGATGTACGCAATATTTGGTTCTGACAGGAGAAAGACAAGACGTCCGAGAGTGTGGTGACAATATTTTTCTCAGGATTTTAGAGTGCAACTGAATCGCATTCAATATATTACATATTTATGTTCAAATTAGGAATAAAGTATAGACGTATCGTACTTTGCTCCTATACTGTATAACCAACTACCAAAATCAATTAAATTTGCAGCTAATACAAATATGTAAAAAAAGTGGTCCTAAAATTGTTAAAAGGTTTTCAAAATAAATATTTATGTATAGGACATCTTTTTTATTCCCAATTTCTAATTTTAATCAATTTCTCAATATTTTTATTATTTTTTTATTAAATTTCATATTGTATTAATATAGATTTTGATCATCTTTTTATATAAATTAAGCCACCCCCATAATTCAAGATTATTTTTATTTAGGGGTGCATAACTAATGTTGAATGTATATATATACATATAGATATATAACTCTTCTAAGTGTAGTTTTCTGGGCTAATCTGCCTTGTATATCTGACCTTTCTGGTTGACGTTTCTGATCCCACTGCAGGGTCCATCATCAGGGCTGATGTGATGTATGACTGTTTGTGTTGTGGTTTAGAACCAGTTTTCAACACGGTTGTGCAAGCCAGTACCTAATAAACGACATACCCTGCTTTCGACATAGTACTGCAAACGATTACTTAACTACAACACTAACATACATACATCATACATCAGACCTGATGATGGACCCTACAGTGGGATCCGAAACATCGGCCAAAACAGTTAGATATACACGGCAGATTAACAAATATAACTCAATACATTTTATTTGTATGAGTTATACTGTTCTAAAAATTAGAATAAATAAATATCAGGAGTGGGTAGAGGGAGAGTTCCTGTGTCCTTGCAGTTTTCAAAAGTATATGTGAAAATTTTTTAATATAATATAATATATCCAGCAGCCTTCAAAAAATCACCCTTAATATCGATGCTGCCCTGTGCGACACCTTCATCTCCAAACCACTAGATTTCTTCAGGCGTGGAATCGAAGAACCGACAAAATGTTAGGCGTCAATCGTAAGTAATCTTTTGAGACTTTTTTAAAAACACTATTAACTTATGCATCTACCAAATATAATATTTGTGCTAAATCATTAGTATAATCTTTGTTTTTTGTAATTTTTACATTGTGGTTTTAATTCATTTTAATGTAGATTATTTAAAACTTTGTTTTTATTTAAAATTTTATGAGTTAAATTTCGAAAACGCCTACTACTAAACATTAGATCCGCATTTTATACAAATAATAATAATAATATAGGATAGGAAAATTACTTATAAATTCCAAATACAAAGAATATAAATGTAATAATTCCGATGTTTATAAACTTAGCTGTAAAAACAGGTCCACATTTTAGAATAAGAATCAAAGAGCATTTAAGATTTATTTATTTATTTATATTTTGACATCCATATTTTTGTACTAACAGAGGTGGATACATAATACATAGTTTATTGTGTGGGATGGAGTAGACTTCACCTCTGATATATACAGCGTTGTCCTGGCTACTTTGCTAGACTAATGTCTGTGTTAAAGTAGCCATATGTATAAATAACAATAATTTTTCAGAATTTTCCAATCATTTATTAGAAAATGTTCATAGTTTTGATAAAAAATTGGGATAGTCGATTTTACAACGGTTATATAAACAATATTTGTCTTAAATTAAATAATTTAGAATCATTATAAATAAGTTAAGTACGTAAAATTAACCAAAATATAATAAATAACCTAAATAAAACCACAAATCCAATCATATCCTAAAAAATTTCAATAGTCAATGAAAGTCAATTTTCACATTTTTCATAATCGTAACAATTTAAGTTAGGTACTAGATTTATTTTTTAATTATTTTTTTTAATATAGAATTTCTTTTAAATTTGAATAATTTGACATAATATACTTATATGGTTTTAGTTAGTTTATTTAACTAACTAAACTAACATCCTGATGAAGGAAAATGTATTTTCCGAAACAGTTGGTGTATTAAATTTATCTCATAAAATCCTTAAAAACTGTGATTTAAATAATCTATATTAAAATTAGTATAATTAATTTAATAGCCACAACCCTCATAAATTGTTAATAGTTTTTAAAGATGTAGATAGGATTTTTGTGTTAATATTTCTCATATTTTTATTTATAACAAGAATTCGGCAAACGTAGCGAAATTGGTAAAATAGTCGTAAGCAATTTCATAGAGGTTCTGTATAGGCTGGCTGCGGGCTGGCTGTGCGGCGGATTATGTGTTGATATAATGAAATGTGTACCGTAGATAAATATCGACGTGGCAAAGGATTCTCATGTAGGCTTACGAGGAACGTAATTAACAACCTTATCCTTGGCAAAATCTTACCCCGAATAAATCCTCATCACCGTTTGTACTAGACAACATACGACCGGGGGTAAAAAATAAATAAACTGCAAATTTCTGGATCAACATTTAAAGAGATGCCCACTTTGTATAATTATTATTATCTTTCGGTTAGCCCAGCTAGTTCCGGAATTATGAACTACAAATAAAACATTCCTTATCTTTAGTCTGTTTGGGTTCATGCTTGAATATAATCCTCCCTCGTTTCTCACCTCGACCCCCGATTATGTGCGACCCTCCTCAAAAAAAAAATCCATGTTTCTTTTATTATATAAAATTACTTAAAAGTATATTTTTACTTTTTAAACAGGCTCTATTTTAAACAAAATGGCGGATCTGGTTAATTAACTAACGATATTTTCCGGATAATTTTTTTATGAATTTTGATGAGCTTCGGGAGTTATCGTGTCTACAAAATTCATTTTATAACAGAGGATGGTTTTGGTATATACTAGCCATAATCGAAAAAATGCATTGAAATTTTTCGGAACATATACCGTGAGTCCACAGTCCAGTAAATGAATAGACATGAAATAATGCGTACATATAGGAAAGGAGTTCGGAACATTAGTTGCGGGACGAGGAGCATTCTGCACACATTATTTGTGGAAACATAAATCTGATGTATTTATGAAACATTTATGCAACGGTAAAAATATTTACTCTTCGAAAATTATTTTTTACATACGTATTTTTTACATTCGTGCGTATTATATTGTCAGTTTTTTAATTTTCGTTCCAATCTAGTCATATATTTAAAAAAAAGTTGCGGAGCTATTTGATTGCGTAAGTGATTTCAAAGTGATCACGTGAGTGACACCAAAATGAAAATATTTAATCAAGGAATTTCCGTTAGTTTGTGTATACATATTTGGTAGTCTGTGATCTAAATTCTTAATTTAAAAAATAGATGGTGCTCAGTTAAATCAATATACATTCGAACTCGGTTATAACGAGTACGAAGGGACTAGCTAATTTGCTCATTATAACCGTTACTCGTTATTACAAAAAATATTTAATATCAATAACAAAAATATTTTAAAGTAAATTAATATATTCAGTCACATTATTTCTTAACAAAATTCAAAATAATGTTCTGTTTTAAAGTTTAAAACTTTCCACTAATTACTACTACAATAAACACATTGTTTTTTTCTAAGAATTCATTAACCTGAAAGGAATCGTAAACAATAAGGAACCTCGTCGACAGATTTCTTTCGATTTTATGACTTCTCAAGAAGTTTTTAGATCATGTAGTATATTTTGTTCACTTGTTAACGATATTTGTGAACGTTATATCAATGAAGCGAGCTAACTATAAGAGTGAAGAGTTGCATGAAAACAAGCCTGAATTAAAATAATAATAAGTATTTCCTCATTATAACTGTGATCTTACTATAGCCGTGTTCGATATAATCGACTTCAACTGTAATTAACACTTACTGGCCGGTGGGTCAAAACAAAATACGTCCGGCGATGGTGAATCTTTTTAGACCCACCTCAAGTTTTCGGTTTTAGAACCATTTTTTGGGAGATTTTTTATGGATATATCGTTATATATATATGATTTAATATAATGGCATAATGTGTCGTAAACTTTCTCTTAAAAATTATAATTTACGTGTATTTGCGCATCAACGAACATCCAACACGGACCAAGAATAAACATCCACTAAATCATCGGTACATCGCCGGCTACCTGCCTGTTTGTGACAGTGATTAAACATTTAACATTCTCTGAATTCATTTATTTTATTTTTTAACATATTGGCCATAAACAGAATAAAAAAAAGCTACACAATATACATAGAAGTAAAATAAAAATATTATAAATTAAATATAAAAAAATTACATTCATTTTATATGAAATGCAATCAACAATATTATAAGCAGAAGCAAATGTAAAAATAAAAAAAACACTAGAAAACTTTTATTCAAAATAGATATAATGTTGATTTTGTTCTGTGAATTCCGGTCACTATTGATATTCTCAGAATATAATTATTAAAAAATATAAAGAACAATTGAAATAATTTAAAAAATAAATAGGTAAAACTTGCTGCTTTTTAACGTTGAAATAATTTTCACCCATAATGTATTTTTAAACAACATTTATAATTATAATTCAAAAGCAATAACAATGCTGGAAAGCCGACTCTATCGTCACCAGGTAACGTCATAAAACTTTATTGGTGACCCTTTCTGGGGGACCCAGACAACACGCCTCAAATACGTATATTACCGCCAGTTGAAAATAAGTCAAAACAAATACACAGTCCAATACCTGGAATCCTTTGTGTACCCTCTCCACGGAACGTTAGGAAGGAGAGTAATAAAGGCATTAAATATATGGTTTAAAGGTTGACAATATATGATTTTAACGTGAGCGTTGAGAGGTAATCCCATAAATCGACCGCGTTAGGTCAGTTTTTGTGTGTTTTTTCACATTACATCAATTACTCATTTGAATCTGGTCCAATAATATTTATTTGTATCTTAAATTATTTGGAAATGTTTAATAAAAGATTAGCTAAAAAGAAAACAGTATTAAACGAATATTCGTACCGCAATTCATATTTTTTACAAACACCCGGGTCAAATCTGACACCACCGTAGAAGAAGTGTTGAATAAAACAAATTCAATAAAAATTAAAAGATGTACGTCACGTGACAGATTGTGGACAATCTATCTTAAATCCTCAATTGTTTCAAACGTAATACATCATTAATACTTTATGTAAAAAATATATAAATATTTTTAATGTCTGATATTTTTTATTACATTTTTGTATAATTCACTTAAATAATGAACAAGAATTACACAGGCTAGTGAGTGGAATGTACGATATATGCAATGAAAGCGATCTTATTATGAATGTCAACAAGATTGAAGGAGAATAGATATTATGCCTCTCTACAAAGGTGAATGGTCGCGTATGGAATGCGGTAACTATAAGGCCATTAGTCTACTAAGCTCGGTGGGCAAACTATATGGAAGAATTTTAACGGAAAAAGCAAAAACGATGACGAAAGAAAAAATATGTGACATGCAAGGGGCCTTTATGGGTGAAAAAATATGCATAGATCAGATTTTTTCTCTACGAGTGATGACGGAAAAGCTTTTAGCAAAAATCAAAAACTTTTTTTTTTTGTGCCTTTGTAGATCTCCAAAAGGTGTATGATAGAGTTATAAGAGAAAGGTTATGGAAAACACTCTCCGATTACATGGTGAGTAGCAAACTTATACACGCAATCGCATACCATCATTCACACTATGGTTTGATATTACAAAGGGTGTCAAGCAGGGTTGTGTAATGTATCCATGGCTATTCAACGTGTATATGGATTATTGTATGAAATAACTTAAATATATGAATGTGGGAGCGAAATTTGGCGATTTGATTGCATGCTGTTTATTGTACGCCGGTGATGCAGTATTAATGGCGAATGATGATAAATTACAGAGACTAGTAGTAAAATGTACGACGTATGTAAGGGAAGCGACATTATTATGAACGTCAACAAGTCTAAAGTGATATTCGAGAAGGAGGAAAGCAAGATACTTGTAGGTAATGAATGTTCGGAACAAGTAGATGAGTTAGTGTATTTGGGAAGTATGTTCATTATAAACGGAAAGACTGAGAAAGATATCGAAAGGAGGGTGACTGCGGGGAATAAATTGAACGGCACATTGAATGGAATTATAGCTAATGAGAACTTGTCAACTGAGGCGAGACTAGCAGTTCAAAATGGAGTTCTGGTACCGACACTGTATGGAAGTGAGGCCTGGGGCTGGCAGAAGAGAAACGAAAGTAGACTGAATACATTGGAAATGAGATCACTTAGGCGTATATGTGGCAGATTCATTTATGACAGAGTAAAGAATAAAGAAATAAGGAAAGAATGTAAAGCTCATCTTTGTATAGTGAGTAAGATTAAGAACGTGGTAATTATGTGGTTTGGTCGTATGAAACGGATGAATGAGGAGAAAATGGTATGAAAGATGTATGACGCAATTGTTGATGGCACCGGAAGTAGAGGACGTTAGCCGAAGACTTGGTATGACCAGGTAAATCAGATACTGGAGGATGGTTTTGTTAGAAGCCTCAATAATCATCGAGCTTGTATGAGAAGATGTGTGAATGTGGTCGAGGCGAGAATTGTGTATCAGGACATAAAAGTGTGGTGCTCTATCTTCTCTGCGTACCCCCGCGGGGAAACGGCGTAATTATAAGTAAGTAAGTAAACGCTTAAATGATTTATAACTGTATAAAACTTTTGTAATTATAATTATTATGTAAGTTTTAATCATATTTTTTTGTTTCTTTTATACATCTGTTTTTTTTATAACACTAACATTTTTAAATAAAATAGAAATTTTGTATGTTTTTGAGAATTGTAGAATAAAATCTAAAATGATTGACGTGTGCAGGAAAGTTGATACTTATTTTTTAATATTTATTTCACTTTGAACCTTCCATAAAGAATAACATAAATAATTTACAGCTAGTGCCAAGCAAACGACATACAACGGAAGTAAATTTATAAGTAAAGTCAGGGTTGCCATAGTCCGGTAAATATGTATATGAAGAATCGTTGTATTTCGGAAAATTTAAGCATTGGTAACACTGACTTTGGTGCAATAATTTTTCTGATAATTTAAGTAAAATATATATTTAAACAAGAGGGTTGAGGAAAACAGGATGATGGAAGGGTGGAAAGAATTTAAAAAAGGAATAGAAATACGAAACAGGGGGCTGAAAGACCAACCAGAACCATGAAGAAACACGACCCACCTGAGAGATGTCCCTTTAGATGTCCGGATTTTCTTTTTCTACTGGACTCACAAATCTTCTGGCTCCAGGAAACCACATTTTGTTGATAGCGCGAAGTGGGATGACACGCAATATGCACACAATAGCAAGATGAGCACACTAATCGGTACGCATGGTAGCGAGAAATCGATTACAAACAAACAAGATATTCAGATTTCCGCACGCATAGCGAGACATCGAACACACAAATAGTATACTATCAGCCCTACACGGCAGGAAGAACTTCCCGGCAGTCAACGCACCCAATGGTAAATCAATAATGTTAACTCTAACTTCTCAACTCAACTGGTCCAAATCTATAGAGAACTCCACAGTATAGCGTTAAACATTTGAATAGATCGTAATTAAAAAAGTGCATTAAAATTATACCATCAGTTCCTCTAAATAAGGTAGTATTTTTAACGAAATCTATATATAAAGAATTTAAATTAACTCAAAAAACTCCCTTAATTATATTTGTGGATTCAACCCCAAGGAGAATGTGATATCCGTCGTCTTGTTTCCATTCGAATAATGTGTTTAATTAAACTTTTAATTGAAAGTACGAAGTCAAATACTAAATATGTATTTTTGAATTTACCTAACAGTAATTTAAAACTATTAATATGTATATCTCAATCGTAATTATTCATCTCGGTCCTGGGGGAAAATGACTGAAATCAAATTCCCCTGTATAACCCACAGTTAAAAGTAGCTATCCTTTGTGTGGTGGTGTTTAACCCCCTCGCCTTTAAATCGCAGTTCACTTGAAACCAGAATTTTCCCAGCCACCTCTGCGTGTAGTCGTGTAGTGCGCTCGTGTTGAGCTTAAAGCTCATAACGCGATCATTGTCTCTGCTGCGTGAATTCTTCTTGCCCTCTTTGTTCTGTCTTGTTTGTACGTCAGAATGACAAAACGAAAATCAAATATATTATTTGTGTGAAGTTTTCATCAATTACATTAGTGCAATTTATAAGAATAACCTCATTATTAATGTAATGATTTATTAAATATAAAAAGGAAATTGATACCGTGGTTTTTGAATTCACCCAAATTATATAATAATTTGAAAAGATCAATGGTTTGTTTTTGCATTACGTTTTGGTTATTACGAATACCAAACAAATATGAATTATATTTATTACGTTATTTAAAATGTAAGTATAGCGGTAAAACACATGGTGATAAAGTTGCCACAGGGAATGAGGGGGGTAGGAGATACTTAGTCTCGGTGTAGTTTCAAAATAGGTCAAGATATTTATTTGGTCAAGGGATGTCTGAGAGGTGGGATGGAGTTACAATATTTGGTCAAGGAATGTCTGGGAGGTGGGATGGAGTTAGAATATTTGGTCAAGGGATGTCTGGGAGGTGGGATGGAGTTACAATATTTTTCTCAGGCCCATAAAGTACAACTGAGCAAAATTTAGAACGGTTGGCTTTCAATAGAATAAACAATTATACTACGGGAAGGAGGTGCAGTAATTAAAGGACGAGGAGGGGGTACCTACGTTTTGAATAGGATTCTAAAGAGTAACAATGCAAAATTTGACTTTGTTAAAAAAATGTAGGGTTGTGCAGAAATAAACAACAAATATTCAGTTTTCTAAAAATCTTCAATTTATTATCGCCCCCTCATATTTTACAATCGCTCCTTTCGATCTTCCTCCATTTCGGCTTTCACTCATTCATTTTTCCGACTTATCATTCTCTTTAAACTATTCTCTCTTTACGATATTTTTTAGTTTCTTCTATTCTCTCATACTTCCATGATTCTCTCATATTATTTTGTGCATTGACTTATTTTGTTCGATATATTTACTTTCGTTTCATAAATTCGCTATACTTTAATAAACGTAGCTATCGTAAATTGCAAAAAATAGTCTTCACTGTTTGCTGACACTCCTTACCTATTAAAATTGTTTACTGAAACAACACTAGTAGGTGTCCAGCGGAAAAATGATTTAATTAATTAAAGATTAAATTGTAATTGCTCGTGATTTATCAGGGTGAGGTAAGTGGGAGGGGTATTGTTCGACGCGCGTGATTTGCGGATTTGCTATCCACAATGAGTCACTGGTCGGGAGCGCACCGCGCGTTCGCGGTTGATCAATTGGTTCGTGCGCGTCGCGATTTCTGTACTCACTTTAATATTTGACGAGTAAGTGATGGGCCGAGCACGTAACTTATCTGGTGTTGGGTTCAAAAGTTTAGACAAGAAGGGACAATGGTTAACCAAACTTCTCCGGGACCATAAACGTCAGCAGCGATTCCAGAACACGTGACTCAAGTTCGACGTGAAATTATGCACAATCCGCGTAAATTAATAAGGAAGATTGCAGCCTGTACTGGAATAAAAAAATGAACAGTGCACGTTATTTTTAAAAATAAATTACAGTTTCACCATATAAACTGCAAATCGTAGTTTCTCAACGAAAATGACTATTTTTTACTTGAAACCTTATCGAAAACGATGCTGGAAAGTTTTGGAATAGCACAAACGCTTGGAAACATATTGTTTAATGACGAAGCACATTTTCATATCGATAGCTATGTTAATAAACAGAACATGCGATACTGGTGCCCCGACAACCCAAGTGAACGCTATCAAAAACGTTTGCATTGTACATTGCCCAGCTAGAGTTTCAATGTAAAAGCTAAGGGGAATTTTTCACAATAAATTAATCAGCAAGTACGGATACATACCCTGGGCATCTCGGTCATCGGACCTTACACCGTACGACTTTTTTCTTGAGATACCTTAAGTCGAGAGTTTACAGCAACAATTCTCTGACAATTCAGACCCTACAAGAAAATATTCGCCGTGAAGTTGGTGCCATTGAACCAACGCTTTGCTCTCGCGTATTCACAAATTTAAGAGTCCGATTGCAAGAGATTCTTGAGAGAAATGGACGGCATTTAGACGATATTATCCATAAAATCAGCATTGTTAAAATAAATAAAATATGAGAATAACATTATAGTTATTTTTTTTAATATTAAACTTGAAAATTTTCCGCAGGACACCTTTATAACAAATAAAGAAAATTTGACAACTAAATACGAAATATACTTTTTGATAACATTTACCTATCTTTTGGTATGAATTTTCTTCGATATTGGATCCTTTCTTAACATATATTTTCAATTTTTAATATATTAGATAAATATATTATCATGATCGATTCAAAGATCTTGTAATGTAACGGAGGTATATTGTTAAAACATATATTGTATCATCAAGTATATGGATACTTGTTTTGGATGTGTTGGTTTTTAGCTTCAAAACTTAGGCATGAGAATACTGCTCCAACAGAATAGTTTGAAGCTAGTTACGTCTGAGCCCAGTTGTGTAAATAATATTAACATTTTACTTTAGTAAAAAAAATGTTACTAAAGTAAAAAAAATTGCGAAAACGGGTTGTTTTATTGTTAGTAAAAAATAATTACTTCTCGAAAGTACACCTGTAGTAAACTCATTTTACTTTCGACATACGATAGTAAAAACAAGAATCGATAGTTAAATTTGGCGGAAAGCTGTTGTAGTATACGACAATTAATCATTC
The DNA here is from genome assembly GCA_022840565.1 of Eubasilissa regina. NCBI lineage: Eukaryota > Metazoa > Arthropoda > Insecta > Trichoptera > Phryganeidae > Eubasilissa > Eubasilissa regina. The sequence continues at coordinate 10,232,642 of JAINEB010000007.1, read as the reverse complement.
AATATCCCCCTATTTTAGTTTTAGTGATGAGAGTTCGTCCGATGATGATTTTGTTGTTTAATATACATTAGCACATAACACGAAAAAAATTCACCGCCAAAATGACAGATTTCGTGATTGTTTGTCGCACCTATAGACATCTTTTTGACAATAGTGAATTTGATGTTCGAACAACCCGTAAATGATTTTACGTTAATGTTAGTTAAAAGTTACAAAAATAAAAAGTTACCCTAGTCAAAACTTACTACCCTTATTTTGAATACATATTAGATTTTCAAAGAAAGCGAACACTTTGTGGCTTGACATTATAATCATATAGTAATTTAAAACTAAACATTCTAATATTAAATAACAAATTAAATAAATCAACTAGAAAAATGTACAGAATAAATTTATTTAACGCACATATTTGTATTTTATTTTCACTCGCTATTATTCTGTTAATATATATTTTAAGCGTGTTTGATGTTAATAAACGTTTGATATAATATATATTTTTTAATTCATTGTTAAGAGCACTGAAATCGTATATATTAGAAAATTTATTTTTAAACAATATATTTTTTTGTCTTCGCCTTAAACCGTTCATCTGGAGTTGATTAATCTTATCACTTTAGTTTTAGTTTTGCATCCTGCATCATCCGTAGCCATCTCTATTGCTCCTGGTCTTGTTCTATATCGGTCTTGATATTCGTGGTTTTACAAAACATACAATCTTCTTACATTCGCATCACATCACATGTTTGTGCATCAGAGCCAGTTTTTTTTTTTTATGAAATAAGGACCACCCTAAAAGAACCACCAATTACGATTTTTTTAATTTTGTCAGCAACCTAGCTCTTTGTCTGTATTTAAATCATATTATCATACGAGATATAAGACAAAGACCACCGCTTTAACCATGGTCGAGGTCTGTTGTGGCATCTGCCGATATTATGGAACCCAGGTAGGCATTTAGCCAATTATTTAACATTTTAAAATAACGCGTGTTTCTAGATAGAATCTCATGAACGGCTCCTTTGACATATAAAACGGAAAATCGCGCCTTCGGCAATAATCCGCCCCTTCTTGTTGGGCCAATCCGGCATCATGTGATCTGGCTAGCACGGCTTGTATGAGAAATTACTGGAGCATGCCTACAATGCACGCGAGCACCGTTTCCGAACAGGATCGCTCTGATTTACCCTGGATCGTGGAGAGGTTATCCTCTATCATAATAAAAAGATCACGGTCGGTGAACGTTTTGTCCGAGGCGTGTATAAGACGTATGTTCGACACAAGCTGAGGACAGACTATATATGCTTTAATGTCGTAAGAATATTTGATACAGAATGATTATTTTCGGTTCTGTATTTTTAATATATTTTTAGTTTCCCATACATTAAAGCTAAATGTAAAAATGATGAAACAGTATATGTATATTATTAATAGATGAAGCAATACTAGACGTATTTGAAAAAGGATCCTTAGTAGAACGTTTGGAGCTAAGGTGTAGGCAATACAGCCAGAAACTTTATTAATAATAATAATAATGGATAATTTGTATAGCGCCATTTTTGTAAAAATTTTCACCTCAAGGGCGCTTTACACATCAACTGTTTAATTCTACAATTATTTTTGTTTTTTTAAGTTAAAAATCATTATTTTCACTTAAGAAAATGATTTTTTTGAAAAGGAGCGTTTTTAGTTTCTTCTTAAATAAAGTTTCTGAAGCGCCGTTTCTTATAAGTGAGGGCAAAGAGTTCCACGCTTTTGGGCTTGCCACCGCAAATGGCCGTTTACTAAATTTAGACTTCTGGCAATGGTTGGTCGATTCTACAACCCTTCCTGCAGCTGAAGTAAAGGTTGACCTGAGAGTTAAAAATCATTCAATAACAAATAGTACGGTATTTTTATTTAAATTTATCGCATCAAAAAAATATATAAGAAAAGAACATAAAACCACTTGGGAATATGGAGTGAATGACAGATGAATTGAAACATACATATTATATGTTTAAAAGAGAACGCTTATCTTACAAGAAATCGAGAAAGATTTGGCATGAACATACGTGACACATTCTGTAAAGAAAGTCATATACCTAAAATGTATGTGAAAAAAACTAGAAATGTATGTATAATTTATTTCTAGGCTCTTATGGTGTTAATTTTCTAATGTACGTAGGTTAACTATCTTACTAATTATAATTTGAATAAAAAATATGATTTCGGTAAGACAATAAAATATTTTCTTAATTTTTTACAGCTCTTTAATTTCTGAATTATTTTCGTAGATAAGAAGTAATATTTCATGGTGCTGTTGATTGGTTCAAGGAGTGCCGGTATTAGAAATTAAAAATGTTTTATTTAATTTAATTAAGTATAGTCATATTTTTATTAACATTAAACTCGTTAATGCAATGTGTTTTTGTTATTGAACATTCAGTATGGTTTTTTTAGTACTGTTCTTCATAACTCTTCTCCCTCGCTCAAATACTTATATGTGCCATATTCTAAGAATTCTATAAAAGCACTGATACTGATGTTCTCATGAAAACCAAGTAAATCTTGTAATGTGTTTGAACCAAATTTGAAGGTTTTAAAGACTCTAAGAAATGCCATAAACCACTTTCGTTTTGATTCTAAACCTAGAATGATATTATATCTTGTCTCCACCTGATCCGACTTTACTGCTCTACTCTGGACCTTCACACCATCTCCTGTCATAGAACACAACAATCTGTATTACTGTTTGGAACTAATACAGCATTGGGCCAGCTTCCAATTCGGGAAGTGTAGATCGGTGAATCATCCCTATAGGTACAGATGTACCTAAAGTGTTTTAGCGTAATATGCGTCTTATGCGAAACATCTTCTCAGAATTTTTTTTGTTGGAAATAGACGTGGGGGTAAGTGGTGAGAATGAAAGGAAACGCATGGTTGGTGTAAAGTCGTTTATTGGTAGATAATAGAATAGAGAGTACGGAAGGTTTGCATGTAAAAAATAAAATGTAGAAAAGTGAGAACTGTGGATAATAGAGGAGCGAATTGGCGGTGTTCGGTGTCGGCCCCGTCAGTTTTTTGAGTGTTGTAGCGGGGCAGCGAAATGGAAGATGCGTCGTCGGTGAAAGATCGGGCCAGACTGTGGAGGCGGTACTGTGCCACCGGCTAGATATTAAATGCAGATGTCGCTGGTGTCGATGCCGGCTGTGGTGGCGGTGAATTTGAACCGCTGTTCCCTACATATCTATAAAAAGCCATATATAGAAATATATACATATATATTTAAATAGACAACAATGAAGCCTTTTTTTGTCGTTTTCTTATCAAAATAATATAAGTACTTATGTATGTGTTATAAAATATCACATAATATCATTTATTCCTGAAATTAAATATAAAAAATTATATTTTTAGAATAACACCATTCTGGAGTGAATTTGCATTGTAAAACATAGTTCTGTAGCATTTTTAACATAAAATCAATAAATCAACTAGAAAGATGTTCAGATGAAATCTATTTATCGAAAAAATATTTCAGTTTGCAAACCATTGCGGTACAGTAGGTAGCGACCTAACGGCGAGCGATGCACATGTGTCAATTCTTGTGCATATATGGTCAGCTAGAAAGATTCTGAAGGGAATAGTTTTGTCGTTTCGTTAAAATAGGAAATTATATTTTCTTGTAAAATATGATATAAATATTTAAGATAAAATCGTGTCATCTTAAACAAAATTTAGATGAGGTGAAATTATTAGAAAAATCTTTTTTGTAATCAATTTATAAATACAAGCTCAATTTCATTTAAAAAAAGTCTACCAATCATATATCAATATATCAAACAATTTTTATTCAATTTAACACGGATAATATCCCTAATAATTACTGTTCATAATTCAATTGAATATTTATTAAAATATATATATATATATATATATATATATATATATATATATATATATATATATATATATATATATATATATATATATATATATATATTTTAAATTAAATAAAATTCTTGGTCTCGATTCCCGGGCATTGATATATTTTACATTTCAGTAAATCGAGTTATTTTCGGTCTCAATTAAATGTCGTAATGAGTTATAATATATTTCGGTTATATCTTAATAAAGTTCGTAAGCACTTGAACTATAATTCTCTAAATTATCGAACATCCTCTATTTGAATTTCGAATTACACGTCAGATGCAGCCTCCCGCCAAATCACACGAGCGCGACAGATCCCTCGCTAACTTTACGGTTAACACAATCTGAGGGATATACATATATTATACTAACTGTTATGCATACTCAATACTCCTCGAGATAAATCTAATATAGTATTGCTCGACATCATTGTTCTCTTGGATACGTTATATAATATATTCACTACTGAAAATGTTTCATCGCGTACTGATTGTATTGAATTTTAAATATTTTTATGGAAGCTTTTAATGCAGAGAAAAAGATGACTTTTAAAATAAAAATGCATTAAGTATCTCGTTTTATATTGCGTTTTAGTTTTAAATTGAAGGAAACCCCATAGGATCCCACCCTATTTCGGAATCGTTTTGAGAGTTGTTTACTGCCACTTCGATTACACTCGACAAATCAACCCGTGTAATATTTTACAAAATCTTTTCAGAATATATTTTAAAGTTAGATCAGTTAGTTATATTCTGGCAGTTAGTTACTAATACCTTGTGGCTTTCCTTCATAGTTAACTTTTATCTTTTTCTTTATTATTGGCATAATTATTATTACATTTGGTCATTATTACATTTTTATTACTTTCAGTCATAAACTGATATAGGTTGGCTTCGGTATCGTCGTACCAAAGCCATACCTGTACAATTTGTATTTATTTGACATGAGATTCGTTATCAAATTGATTTCAGAAGGTAGCCAGAAATAAGTTGTAGAAGTTATCCACCCCCAAAAGGGTAGGGTAAACGTCCCATTTATGTGTTTAAGTCGCAGAACTCGCTTACAGTTCGGCAGAAATTCACCATGTCCAGATCACATAAGGGTGCGAAGGAGAGCCAAAGGAATACACCATTATGTCTCCTTAGCCACCGTCCTTCCCGGCGTCGTTCATCCCAACAACCCCCAGCGGGAAACCCACACCCTAATGAATTCTCGATTTAGATTTATATGAGGTTTGCATTGAAATTGATTTTTTTATTCTCCCTCAAAAGATTAAATTTTTCATAAATTAAGCATGTCTGTCTGTTTTCTGTACAATCTTACACCGATCTAAAACTATTTTTGCATTTTAAGACTCTAAACATATCATAAGCACCCTTTCCCTGATCATCCCACTCTTCTCTAAATATAAATGTGTATTATGTTGAATTTTATACTTTCCAAATTTGTCCCTGAAGAAAGTATAGTCACCCCGCCCTACCCCACGGATACTTTACCAACACTCAGTTTGAACCAAATATCGCTTACATGGGTATTGTTGGCCTGCGCAAAATGGCGCTGCTCACTTTCTTTAACTCCAATTTTAAATTATACTTAAATCTGAATCCCTGGCAATTCCGGATAGGGACGACTTGTATCACATATTAAATAATTAATGACTCCACCAATCACTAATAATCGGCAGACGAATCAATTTCTGTGCGGAAAAAAAAAAATATTTTGTCTCGCCCTGTTACAAAATCACCAATCACGTTATCTGGATTGTTTCTAAATAGTCAGGTTATATCCACTTTCACATATTCTTATATCATTCCTCTTCTCTTGAATACTATTTTAACAAATGGCATAGGTTAATTAAATAATTAAAAGTTTTTTTAAATAGAATTATATGTAATTATAAACATTATTTCGCGACATTTAACTATAATAATAAAATCAAAGAAAATGCAACATCGGAGCTGACACCAAAAATGGCAGCTTTCTACTGCTAACTGTAAGTGTGTCATAAATAACAAAATCTGACCCGAATTATCTCAGTTGACATAGATTAATTGGACAGAGCGGTCTACCAGTAATAGAAAAATCCCAGATTCATGTCCCGGAGGCATCTCAGTTTTCATCGACAGAAAAATTTTTAACTTGCGAATTTTTATTCAGATAACTCAATATAATACATTCAATCTACGTGGCAATAAATGACAATATCTTCCCAATTTACACTCCGGACTCTTTTAGTCCACCCAGTACTGGGGGTAGTTTCCAGCCAACCAATCGAAAATAGTTACCGTAAGAATGCAGCTAAAGTGAATTGTAATATATTAGACGGTAAGCCTAACCACTTCTCGGGTGTTACTTTGCGACAAAGTTACCCTGCATCTTGGACGGGGTGGGGGTGGTGGACAACATTTTTCAAAAGAAAAGTAAAATATTATTATTTTAATATTGTATATTGAGTAGATACTCAAAATAAAAACTCTTTATCTTTACAATTATTAGAACGCCGGTACGAGTCGGTTACAATATTTCTTATTTTTTTGAAACGTAATATTTAATGGACTTACTCGAGAAATAATTCGCACAAATAATAGATACCTATTTTCTAATTTGATTAAATAAAAAAAATGGTTTTAAATACGCCCTGACGAAGCTTGAGCTAAGGAAAGCCGGTTGACGTTTAATAAAACTCCTGGTTTTATATAAAGTGATTGTGTTTTATTTAATCTAATATGTCAAATCACAAAATGTTGTTTTCTATGAAAATAAATTTTCTAATTATTGTAGATAATTATAAATTAAATATCTTAACTATAATAATAATAAGACTTAATAAATATTTTAATAGTTAATTGTTCTTCTTCGTCAATGGCCCTGCAGCCCATATCAAGACATGGTCTCCTGAATCTTTCGCCTACACATGCTCCGGTCTTCGGCAACTGCCAAATTCCAGTTCAGAATCTGTAATAGTTCTGCTGCATCCTTCTTTACGCCATCTTCAAAGTTAGTTTTTTTTTAGTACTGTGCTTTCTCCATTCTCTGAACGTAACCCATTCACCTGAGTCGCTATAATCTCATGTGGATGGGAGATACATTTTATACAATTCGTCGTTATTGTATATTTATTATTCTCAAAACTTCCCCATCCCGCACAGATCCATAAATATCCAATATTACTCTCACGCTTTAACACCTCTAAGTCAATAGAGTACAAATGATAATTTTATAGTCTTGACTTAGTTTTATTATGATGATTTTAGAAAAGATAATAATGTGAAATAAGTTATATGTACTGCTGCAATCCTTTTCCTAGCTTATACTATCTTGACATCGTCCTTGATCAAATTGGACCCCAGATACGTAAAGTATTGAACCATTCGGAACTTATAGTGAATTTTGAAAACTATGCTTGGATCCAGTGTATTTTTTTCTGTTTGCTTTACTATTAAATCAACTTCATTCACAACATATTCTAAAGAGTCAAATATTTTATAGGAGAATTTTTCCTATAATATTGAAGACATTTGCGTATCCTACTATTTGGCTGGATTTTAAATACATGCTAGAGAAAACGCTCAATGCCGTACCAACTAGATAATCCAACTATTCGACATCATCAACTATTCGAGTATCGAATAGTAAAACTAAAAATATTCGAATATATTTAAATAGTTTCTAAAGCATGACAACAGTATGAAATTAATTTTGAATACTTCAAATATATCGTATTATACATCAAAATGTATAAGAAAATGAGCTAATTTACCGTAAACTATTCTAAATTTGGTTATCGTCGCTGCAGTTGAAAATACCCGCGCAGTAGCGGTTAGCGTTGGTTTAACTGTTAAATGTGTTTTAAATAGTAGGTCTAACGTTTCTGTCCTTTTCTTGAAATTGTCCAAATATCTAAAATCTTTTTTAGCTTATTTGAGCTAACGTTTGTAGTTTCTACGAGGGATAAAATGGTGCTTCGGACGTCGATAAATTCTTCGAACAAGCAACAGAATTCAAGTCCGAATCAGAATCCTGTGAATTGTTTAATATTCCATCCTTATAAATTAGTATGAATACTATTACGAATATCGAATAGTAGAAAAAGGCCAAATATATACGAATATCGAATGTTGGGTTGGAATCTCTAGTACCGACTCCTAATAACATAATAACATCAGGGCGAGGTGATGTCCTTGGTAAATGTTTTAATCCTTAGTAATCAATAATACATATAAATAACTTTTTTGTTTGTCTTTAAAAAAATTGTGACATAAGTAAAATAGTGTGGTCAATATATAATATGACTTTTTCGTATAAGCGTAGGGATTTCTCGAGTCACGTGCTAACAAGATACTTGGAATATTTCATATATATATATATATATATACAACATTTCTGTGAATAGAGTTGAAAACATATGAATGGAAGCATTTTTAGAGATAAGCGATCACTCGCCCAACTGGCATAGAAGTAATGCCAGTTGGAATGCTACATATTTATTAACTTTCCAAAAAAAGATTTGAAAAATTTTCAAGTCTCTGTATAATATTATAATATGACACCCTGTGTTGTTATTATTCAGTAAATATTTTCTTGGGAAGAAGTAAATACTCGTGCACGGGATGGTTTGGATAAGGTGAAAAAATGGTTTGATACGAATCTCTTATCACTCATACAAAAAAATCAAAATATGTATATTTTTATATTAACGAAAGAACATCGCCACATCGAAATCCTACACTCATCGTACATGACTGAAAAACAAACAAGAACACTGCTTCCTCGTGCCAATGTGAAAAATTGACACGAGTTAAAATTATTCGACATCTGGGAGTATTGATCAACGATCATCTTAACTGGAAAGAACATATATCGAACCTAGCTAAACGCATAAGAAAACTTTTTTTTTAAGGGAATACGATGTATAATTGACTGTAAACTCTTAAGATCGGTGTATTTTGCACTCTGTTACTTCTTAATTAATTATGATACTTTAGTTTGGGGAGGAGCAACAAAAACAATATTAGAATCGGCTGAAAGAGCACAAAAGATAATTCTTAGGGTAATAAATACTTGTCCCTTCAGATATCCATCAAATCTTATATTTAAAGAGTATAATGTCCTAGATGTAAGACAAATCTATATGATGAGACTCGTCCAATATTTTCATGCTAACAACAACTCACCCTAAACAATAAATCATGGACACAACACAAGACAAACAACGAACATCTACACGCCAGTTCCGAGAGCAACAACGACATTTTATCCAAAATTCTACATGTTCTTAGCTCTTAAACTGTACAACACACTCAACGCCAACTTGAAATCGTTCACTTCTAAAAAGATTACAGGAATGTAGACCTAATATATGAACCTATCGGGTAGAGATCAATCAGAAGCCTCGCTATCCAATATTCTAACATAATCATAATATAATAATCTTTATCTTTCTTGAATTAAATAACAGCACGAAAAAAACTGGTTGCTTTAACACAGACGGCAGTCTAGCAAAGTAGCCAGGACAGTGCTGTGTATATCAGAGATGAAGTCTACCCATCTCACACAATAAACTACGAGTATTATACTTAATTGCAATGTAATTATATCTTACGTTAATCATATTATATTATAATATATTCATCTCTGTTACAACAAAAACATGCATGTCAATAAATTCTAATAAATAAATAAATAAATTTATCAATGCGACACTTCATGTCCCTCTGAATTATATTTTTGGAAGAACTCGTCTTTGTATATGCTAGATAATTCAATGTAATGTGTAAAGTTGAGAATCATATCAACTGCTTAAAGTTAATTAGGTGTAACTCCAAAACATACCTATAAATATTTAAGGATAGAAGAAATAATAATAAGAAATATAAGAGATATGTTTTTTTCTAAGAATTAAATATAGATAGGTACATACAATAGTTTACAAATTCATATATCTAACATACATATTTTGTACGAATTAATATATTTATGTAGTTTCCGAATGGACTATAAGCAGTCAATATATAAGTTTATTTTGTATTCAATTTATTTCACCAACCTCACCCTGTATGGACCTAGAAATGTATGAGATTCCGAGAATAATATGTAATGAGTATATACAGTTTGTCCCAAAAGTATTTTTCATTTTGGTTCATTCGCTGCACCAATGCAACGTCCCAGAGAGGGACGGGGTGTATGCCGATCGCTAGCCGCGTCCTTTGAAATTCAGTCGCTATGGAGCGTGTCCTTACCAGTAATTTGTGAAATTTTTCTTAGAAAATTAATATCCCCACGAAGTGACATAAACTAGCCTCCAGGTAGCCCCAATTTAATACCAATGTACTTTTTTCCTATGGGGCTACCTTAAATCAAAGGTATACAGTAACAATCCTCCCTCTCTGGACCAATTAAAAGAAAATATCCGAAAATAAATAGCAGTGATCACGGAGAATACATGCCGAGTAGTTCTCAGAAATTTTACCTCCCGTTTAGAAGAGTGCCAGCGACATAACGGATCACATTTAGAAAACATCATTTTTAAGAAATAAATTCCCAGGGACTGTACTTAAATGCAAAATAAACATTTTTGTGTTAAAAACATCCATTATTTATTACAAAATTTTTATTATAAAAAAGACTTTTGTGATATATTGTATTAAATGTAACATAATTTTAAATATCACAAATTTTATTACTTTTTTCTAAAGGTTTTAGCGATTTGTGGATTATTGTGTGTTTGTGTGAGTTTAGTATGTTAAGGTGTGTAAATGATATGATTTGTGTGAAGGTATTGGATACTTCAATATACACCCAAATACCTTCGTGTTCTTTTGTATCGCGTTGTCCATTGTGGCTCTTATTTGTGTTTAAATATATGTGGATATGAATGTGTGACATGCGAAATATTGCAAGAACAAAAACTATTATACTTATGTGCTACTGCTAAATTGTCACATGCCGTCGGTACCGTACGTCTTTATGGCTGGTGGGATTTGTATTGCTGGGTGCATTCAGCTTCGTTGTGTTTCTCTAAATGACGAAAGTGGACGAGACAGCCTGCCACAGGGTTCCACCCGAGTGCCGGCGGGAGTTGACTTTACGGACTGAACTCTACGGCTTGAACCGTAGGACGATTTGTATTAACGTACTTCAATTGAACGTAAAAGTTTTCCATCTTTCTAATTTTTTTCCGTAAGTATGTTATTTCGTATATTAGTTCTGAAAGAATTCGGAATATTATGATATTATCAAGTTTGTCGATAGTCAAGCAAGTAAATTTTAAATATTACTTACATACTATCTTTACAACTAATCACAAGCTATTATATATTAAGAAGAAAAATATATAATTATTCCTCCAAGAAAATAAATTTATTATTAAGAAGAAAATGATCAATTTTTGAGATATGAAATGAAACTTTATTTTATTTTGTACCGTCTGTTTTATTATTTTTTTAAATTATACTCCTTTATATGGTAACAAGGTAATTATATTTTCCTTTCTGACGATGTAAACTGAGTTGACATTGCCTCTAATTATGAAAATATCTCTGTAAATATACTAAATTTAGAATTCATATTTTAGGAATTCCTCCGTAATATATTTATGTATTAGATAAAAAATTACAATATATAAGTATTTACCATACGCAACAATAAAAAAACTTTTCTTGAAGAACCTGACGTGAATTTGTCAATGCGTGTATGTGTATGTGTACGTGTGGAGAGGTACAGACGGCGCAGTGCGCGGGGCGCAGAGTGCCGGATGCCGATCGTCATTTTGGTGGCAGAGCGTGCGCTGGCCGAGTTAGATGTGTTTTACGCGTCTTTTTGCTTGCCATTGATATGATAAGATACGTGTCAATAATTTAAAGGTGTAATGATCGGCGTGCGCCAAAAAACCAGTGGAATAGATTTAAGAAAAACAAAGACGTCTTAGACGTTACAACAGCGGCCTGTCACCGTTACTTGCAAGTATGACTATATGTATTGTTATGAATCTGAATAAAAACAGAGTGTTCTGCAGGCGGAAGCCATTCTCGATTTTGCCGCATAGTTTGTCTATATTGAACATCTTTTGTGTTTCATTTCTTTCGACCTCATCGTCATCATCATCATCGTCAAGCTGAGGTCGGCGAACCACCCTTATCTACATTCTTGTTTTATATACGGAACAGTGATGATCAACGTTTTTTCAATAATTGATGCATATGTATATATGTCAACTATTATTTTAATGATTAATATAAGTAATAAATATAAAATATTCACATTTATCCGACTTAAAAATCGCAAAAGTCTCCATGTACACTGAGTTTACAGCACCATAACGCGCTTTTTTTATTTTAGCACCGTAATGGAAAGGTTAATGTGATACAAGCAGCCATTTTATCCAATTTAACACCTCTCCATAGATAGACTGTGGACTTAAATTGCCTCCCAGCCATGCATATGGTGGCCAGAAATACTTGTACAAGTATGAAATGACTGCATATTCTTATTACCTTACTTAATATTCATTGTAAATTATATCATTTGTGTACGAGATCTAATATGGATATACGTTTTAGCTGATATTCCTACAACAATCGAATATATTTATTTTTTAATACAAGAATTATCAAATATAATACATTTTTTATATAATAGATAGTCAGATATATTGTTATCTTTTTTACATTTATTACTTCTCTATGAGATATATTTTTATGAATTTAATTCAAGATATAAATAAAACGTTGTATAGAGACATGGACCCTACGATCTCAGGAATAATATACGGACACCCCACCACTGGACTACTGGGAAAACCATCTCGAAATCATAACAACGATGTTTTCGTACCATCTAAATCATATTTTTTCTCCATGAAAGAAAAATAAAAGAAATATAAAAGGAATAATAAAAAATAATATTATAAACGAGATGTTTTATTTCAATAACTGAATCGGTTCTCGAGAGAATACCACTCATCACAATTTTGAGGAATTGGTAAAACTTATGAGTTTTTGTTTTCAAATATAATTTCCAAGAGTTTCACAAGTTAGCTGGAATTATCAAATTCATATTTATATTAAAATTTGGTCTGACGACCGTATCGAATATATTTCAGTAATATTCATTCTAAACTAAACTAATGTACTTGTTTGTTTAATGTACGGAAAATCTAGGCCGACGTTTCATCACGGTAACACATGCTGACGGTTTTGACTCAAGGCTTTGCCTCAAAAATTACATTGTACTTAATCATAATTGATTTGTCTTCAAACTAAATTAGATTTTAGAGATTTATTGATTAATCTTTGAATAATTATATTGACTCGTTAAGGTCACCAATGTGGATTATTTGTGTCAGAAGGATTAGTACCGTGAGAACCGATGGCCCTATATCTCCTCACTTCTCCCGTATCTATATGTAGATGTTTGAGATGTTTAGCTAGAGTGGATGGATAGTGAGTGAAATAGTACTTACGATAGTTAGCGTTTATTTACAGATAGAATTTACACTTGTTTCTTATATTATAATAAGTATACGCAGTACACTGGAGGCGGTGCCGAGGTGCGAGGAAATGCATTCGAGAAGCTGGCCAGGAGAAAAGTGGTCGGTTCTTGGTTTCCTCGGACTGGTTGCGGTACGACGTATGGTTTGGTGGGTACCAGTCCGTATTATATGGCTGTTGAGTGGGGCGCGAGTAGGACCACCACAAAATTACACGAATACGATTTTATTACATGTGTATAACACATTTTTAAATGTTTATAAATAATGTTTTCGTTGAAACTTTTTTTTCACATAGGTGATACACAATATCTCAGTTAACTTCCTGAAACAGGCTTGTCCATCATCTTGTGTCAAAATTTTGGCTGAGAGAAAAAAGTCAAAAATATACTTTCACATACACCTGATTCTCGCAATTGGTGCATCTTGATTTGGATATTTTTATGAATAGTTTTACTAAATATTGTTTACCTCACTACTCTTTCAGGAGCTCATTATTCTCTAATTCTTGAAATAATACGAGTTTTGTAGAATGTCTTGCAATTTAACTTCCCGCGAAGCGGGCAGAATATTATTAACAAAAACTACTCAACAGCATGTAATATATTTATATCTTTAATAAATGCAAAATTACTTTGTGGAAACTTATTATATTTATTAATAATTATGAAAAAATACTTTATTTATAGCACTATTTATTGAAACATGTTGATTTATTAATAAATAGTGGTATAAACAGTGGTGTTTTCTTATTATTAATAATGTAATTACAATCTCTTACTTCTATCATAATTTTTCTTTTGGAAACTTTTCAGCCAAGACAAGACATGGTGTTTATAATAGAGACCTGGTACCAACATATGGAAGTGAAACCTGGAGTTGGAAAAAGAGGCACGAAAGTAGACTGAATGCAGCGGAAAATAATATAAATAACGATCAAATTAATAGTGAATGTAATGCTAATCTAAGCATAGCTAACTAGATAACATGCTTAAATGGTTTGGTCACGTAGTCACGATTGAAATAAGGAGAAGATTGGTCATGTAGAACGAAGAAATAAATAATTAAACGTGATCAGGTAAACCACATACTGAAAAGTTGATTACTAATTTTCAAAAGAAAAATACAATTCTCTGAACGGTTATATATTATGTAAAAATAATTACTTGAATTTTTGAAAAAAATTAATATGTAAGGAATGGTTGTTTAAAAATAAAACAAAAGTAATATATTCGTCATCAACATGTAAACGAATGACTTCAGAAAATATACCACATGCCGTTTAGGTCTTTTCTTTGACAAATCTCCTATTTTCACATAATTAACATTTGATCATCGTAGCAAGCTGATGTCGTGAAAAGTTCATTTCATCTAATACATGCATTATAAAGCAGGCATAAAATGTTAAATAAGCAACTGTTTTATTTGAGTCTGATCATAAAAAGCCTGCATATAATTCACTTACAAATGTATGAGCTGATGTACCCAGGCTGGCTGCCGGGGCTGGCAGTAAAAGTTATATTTCGGTTATTGCATCTGATAAGGTGGCCATATAAATTCTCATACTTCCCGACTTATAAAAAAGTATTTTAAAAAGTCCCACGCCTGATACCTTCCGTAATAAATATTGCCTCCGTGCAAAACTAAGTTTCTTTTACGCCCCTCCGTAGCAGGGCTGTCACACCGACACCCGATATTTGTTTAAAAATATATTTTTTTTGTTTTATATTATAATATGCAGAACGTTAATAGTTCAATGATACAACACAAACAATTATGGTTTATATTATAAGTTTGTTCTCTTTTATTATTCTTTAATACCAGATCGTTAAGGGAGCATGAAACATTTAAACATTCAGTCTAGACGCACATCACAGTAAAACTCTTAAAAATGTTCATCACATATGTTTACCATAATGCAACTACCCACCGTAGCCTACAGATACTGCAGTGGGTATGTATTGTGCATTGACAATTAAATACAATGTGCATAAAAATAAGATGTTACAGGATATAAATAATTATAAATAAAAATTTAGCACCAGTACATACAAATATGGTCTTTACACAAGGGGGTAATGAAATGGGATGTAGGAAGGGTGGAAATAATTTGCTATTGGGGCAGAACAATAAGGGCTCAAAGAACAACCAGGAAGCACAACTTACCTGGATGTTCTTGCTCTCCTGAACTTCAGGAATCTTGTTATATGATTAACAAAGCACTATTTATCACCCAATGGTGATTGTAAATCTTCGGCACGCACTGCGAGAAACCGAATACACAATAGCAACAGTAACTATACAAAAAAAAGATCAGTATAACGAGCACATAAAACGTTCACACTTCTTGATAGTTTAATTCGTGCTCTGAGGTATAAGGTAACGGTGGACGGGCAGATATGTATAGTAAACCTAATAGAGCATCCATATACGCACGGCCATCAGCGATCTGACACACAACAAGAAAAAGTGTCGTATAAAAGTTTTTTTTACTACTATATACAGTGGCGTAACTACGAACCAAAAGTTGTATCGTACTGAAACAATAATTTGATTCACAATTAAACATAGCTATATTTCATCATAAGCTCTTCGAGAACATTTTCGTAAAATAGGAAGTTTGCATGTGGACTGTAATGTATAAGAATGTTGTCACGGGTTTTAGTATCTTCATAAACACCAACGATTAAGAAATACGTAGGAAAAACACATTTTTATAAAAGTGATATAATACATATTTTAGAGACGCGTGGCAACGCATTTATTTAATTGCAATATGTTACTTAATATACTTTTAATCATATAGTGTAGCCCTTGTCGACAATACTGGCTAATAATTATTATCTTATAAGGATATCTATAACCCTGGTTAAATATAGTAATATGAGTTTTTTTATGGGTTTTTTTGGTTTAAATTTTGAGCATCCCTGCGGCGAGAACACATGTAAATTTGAAAAAGGAAGGTCGACAATCGCCATTTTGTCCGTGAGACGTGCCTCTGTTCCTCCGCCACATTTTCTGAAAAAGAATGTAAGGAAAATGAAATCCAATACACGGCAGTACGATTTTGAATATTGATAACAAAGAGAAATTTGATTTTAATAATGTAACAAACATTTTCTCGAGAAACCTTTGTTACATCCAAATTTGAACGCTTTATTAAATAATTCAATATATTTTTATTGCGACTGTTATACGGAGAAGTTTGATATTTTATGTTTTCATTTTCCTCTCATTCTATAGAATTGCTAGGGTTAAATAATATGTCTTTCTTACGTGAGAACTATTTATCACTCATCTCAGTGTGTCTTAGTTTCTTGTTTACACTACAATTGTGGAAAAATAATATTAAATTTAGTAATAACATATACGTAGCGCCTAATTCCAAAACCCCCTAAAACAACTTTGCGTGTTTTTGAGTTAAGGATGAAAACGTTTATTTTGAAAGCAAATATACTAAATGTTTGATTTCATACCAGTATTTTTTAAAGAGGCAATTCTGTAATGTAATTTTTCTTCTGTATACATAGTTTTGACAACTGATTGACTGATTTCATTAATCAGGGGAATAGCAACTTATACTCTTGTCTGCTTTAGGGTATTTTTGTACTTACCCTGATTTTGATCAATCAATATCAATTGATTGAAATGGTTTTTATGAGAAACAATGTATTCTTCAAGTAGTTGATAAGAAATCTACAAAACTGTATAATTAATATAATTATCCGAAATTCGTTTTGGGGGTTTTATAATATAAACTTACCCTACCCTATCTATCTATGTTAACAATACAAGTACCCACAGGATCTCTAAATGTGCCAAAAGTAGAAACAATGATCGATCAATATACATAGGTTGTTTCAATGTTTTCTATATATATAAAATTCAAAAACCTTAGCTGCAAGTGTATTATACCAATACATATTTTTTACGCCAAGAAATCTTGATAACGTCAGAAATATGATAAAATAGGATAGTAAAAATAATATGATCTAATGAAATATACGAATGTTCATGTTAGAAACAAATAATGATGTATTTTTTGGCTCCAGCTTTAAAAACTCTTAATATTTGATTCTATATGTATGTTAGCCACACGAAAAGGTAATAGGGGAATAAAATAAAACCTGTAAAAAATATTTTAACAGAAAATGTATTAAAATCGGTAAATATTATTTTCAAAAATTCGATATATTAAAGATAAATTTGTATTCATTTTCACATTTTTTGATCGCGTATTCTCTTGAATATAAAGTGTTATCGGAGTGAATAATTATAGTTTTATCTAATTGTTAACACGTATATTATTATTTTTGTTGATGAACTTAATTGAAATATTAATAATTGATTAAACCGTCCGTCTTACACGAGCGGAAAATAAAATAAAATAAAACATTTGATGTTTTTTCACAAAAACCACAGTGTAATATTTCAAATGAATCCCGATTGGTACGTCAGAGGTTAATTATCTTGTAGGATCAAGTATCTCATTGTCAGATAGATTAATATTGCTTTATTTCTCCAAACATTTTAGAATTTTTTAATCTTTTGAGGATTGAGATACATATCAAACGTCGTAATTGTTCTGATTTTCAAATTTATTTTTAATTTTAACAATATACAATAAAAACACAAATCTCAGGAAATATAATATATACGATTGTAATACACTCTGCATGTAAGTAAGTTCTTGAATACGAATTGTTCACAAAATATTCAAAATGCCAATCTTTAATAATGTTATATTGCACATTAACTTATTTTGTACATTACAGTACATTGTATAAGGTTTTTTTGCTACCATGAATATTAATTGAATACTTTATGTCCAAAAATATCAAATTACCAATGTCGCAAGAAATTTTTTGCTACCATGAATATTATTTGAATACTTCATATCCAAAAATATCAAATTACCAATGTCGCAAGAAATTTTTTGCTACCATGAATATTAATTGAATACTTCATGTCCAAAAATATCAAATTACCAATGTCGCAAGAAATTTTTTGCTACCATGAATATTAATTGAATACTTCATGTCCAAAAATATTAAATTACTAATGTCGCAAGAAATTTATTGCTACCATGAATATTAATTGAATACTTCATGTCCAAAAATATCAAATTATCAATGTCGCAAGAAATTTTTTGCTATCATGAATATTAATTGAATACTTCATGTCCAAAAATATCAAATTACCGATGTCGCAAGAAATTTTTTGCTACCATGAATATTAATTGAATACTTTATGTCCAAAAATATCAAATTACCAATGTCGCAAGAAATTTTTTTGTACACAAAATAAAATATAACAAGCACACACCAAAAAAATTTATATTAAAAAAAACTATTCCAAAAATGATAATATTTATTATAAACAGTAGATTAAAATTACAATAGTAATGTTTATGTTATGTGTGATTGTTTAAAAACAGTTTCCTTATGCAACATTATTTCTTTTGTCGGAGATATTTTAAATACAAATTAAATGTATTAATTAGAAAGATATACATATTAAATCAATTTATCAAAAATATATTGTTACTACCGGGATTCTTATCTTCCTATTCTGGGAAATGCATTAACCGATTATGCTACACCAACACTGTCTTGCCATCTTATTTATATTCACGGATTCTCAAATATATTTCAAATACTTTATCAATTAATTAATTAATTAATTGGCGTCTCCTATCGGATTTTACTCAAAGGTATTTGAGATTCCGTAAAAATAAAGAAGATGGCTTTCAAATAATGGAACGACAGATATATTAATATGAAAATGCAACATGTAAGTTCGAAAATTTGTCGTCAACGTTCTTTGTTGGTGTAGCATAATCGGTTAATGCATTTTCCCGGATAGGAAAAGATCCAGGTTCGAATCTCGGTAGCAACAACAATATTTTTTCGAATAATTGATTTTATATGTATATCTTTCTAATTAATACATTTCATTCGTTTTTAGATTATTTTTAATTCACTTCAATGCGTTTTGTTTTTAAAGTAATAATTTCAAATGCATAATAGTTTTAGTAACGCGTGTTAAAAAATATCTGAAAGTTTTCATAAGTATTTTTTTAAGTTTTTGTCAATAAATATATATAATATAATTATTTATGAAAAAGGAAAAAAAAAGTGAAATCTCGGTAACAAAGAAGGTAATATTCTCAAAACAAGACAAGTCTCTTCATCAAAGCGAAAGAAGTGAGGTACAAACGAGCCAAGCGGTGGTTGTTAAGGAATTTCATTTCGGAAGAACATTTTAGTACATAGCTTTGTACGAGACAGTCTCATACGTTATGTACGAAGATTGCTTGCCACAGAAGAAATTTTGAATGCGTTTTCTACAAATAAGGGTTCTATCTATGTTAATTTATTATTTAAATTTAATGAGAAAATTGGAATGCTCCTGTGATTTATTTTTTAAACGTAATTTAAACTATTTATTAAAAAAATAAAGTGCACCGACACGTGTGTATTTAAATAAAATGTTTTATTATTTCATTACTCCTATACTTATATATTACTTTGTTTATGTATATAGGCGTTGCTAATTAATTATGTATACAAAATAAATAATGTTATATATACTAATTACTGTAAAATTTTATTTATTATCATCTCACTCATTCAGTAATATATTTATATGAACACTCCAATTTTTTTGGAAAAAGTATATATATTTAAATTGTATAAAAATAATAATTATGATTACACCCATCCTCTTTTGTTGGTGCCGTCGGCACCATAAGATTATATTATTTTGTGTTTTAATATTCTGGCCACCTTTTGCACAAATTCATATTATTATTTTCCTCGCATTGGCTGTTAAAGTTTACAAAACCTAAACATAGTATCCTAATACTACAACTAATATATATGTATTATGTATTTGAGACGTGTTATCTATTTATCTAAACAAACCGGCGCTAGACCACTACGAGTAAACTCTTTGACTTAAGACTTGTCTGTGAACCGTGGTGTGTTTCAGGTGAGACAGATGTCAAAGCACATCACCTGGGACTGTGTGATTATGAATGATGCACGTGAGATCATGATTGCGAGATTAGAAAGAATAGGTCATCGGGTCCCTGGTAACGATGACCTATAGAGAAATGAAAGAAATCTCGGACATTTCCAGGTATTTATCAGGGTGTGGGTCTCCCGCTGGGGCTTGCTAGGATGGACGATGCCAGGGAAACTAGTGGCTAAAGAGTGAGACCTAACGGAGCATTCTTCTGGCTCTCTCTCGCACCTCTTGCGACCTGGACAGGGTGTATTTCTGCTGGATTGTGACCGAGTTCTGCGATTGCAACACATAAATGCAATGACGTTTACCCTCCCCTTTTGGGGGTGCATGATTTCTACAGCTTCTCTCTGGCTGCCCTCTGAATTTAATGTGATAACAAGTCTCACGTCAAATTGTACAGGTATGGCTCTGGTACGATGATACCGGAGCCAACGTATGATGATATTAAGATGTTAACTGAATATAATAAAAATAAATGTAAATGTAATATTGATAAATCGAAACGAGAGCAAAAAACTCTCAAAACAATTCCGGGTTAGGGTGTAAATAAATATCTAAACAAATAGATAAGTTTCCAAATTTCAGTTAATAAAATGGATTATAAATATTAATAACTAATTATATAAGAAACTTATTTTACAATGGGTTAAAGAATTAAACAATTAGAACAAGACGATAAAAAAGTAACTAATGGCAAGGTCTACACAAAAATAGGAAAATGTGAAGTCATCAAATTTTCAAATAACGCACATCGACACGTGATCAACCTAGTGATAAGTAAGATAAGTAAAAAAAGTAGGAAGGTAAAAATAAAAAAAACACATATCTCTATTTTATTATTTAACCCTTCCCAAACCATGCAGTAACACAGGTCTACCATTCAAATTAAACCTGTAATATTTCGGTAAATACATGCAGTATAAAATTCATATCTTAGATAATCGTAAAAAAATAATTATTTTTCATTTCAATCTATTGTAAAATTAATACGGTGGTAAAAATACCATTTGTGATATTACAGAAAGAGACCACAGATTATTATAAGAATAACAAACATACGAATATAATTATGTCTCTTTCTCACTAATTAAATTAAGAGAGTTAAGAAGAAAGGACGGATTGTATAGGACTTATTGAATGGTCTAAATAATGTTATTATATTAATCATTTTTTCAAAATTTAATGCTCAGTATTTAGAATAAATTTGTGCTATTAAAACCATTAAAGCTAATAAAAACATTTTATATTTCTGTTATTTACCGTAACACGAGTTAACAGCATGACTGCATGTGGGTATTTTATATCACGGTATGGTAAAGGTTAATATCGTCAATATAAATCAAATTATTAAATCGCGAAAATAAAACACTTGTTTTTTTATTCTACTCTTTATTTGTTTATTTATTTGAGATGCGTTTGAGACGAGAGATTGATAATGCTCTTCCAAGGCGAAACGCCGAACGCGAAACGAAATAAATTAAACGAGTAGAACCAATGTGATTATGGAATTCTAGAAACTTACCTTGGAAACTGTAAACATATAATACTCAGCATTTTACAAACAGCAAGTTTTATAACAAGAATTGCCCATCACATAGAATTCTTACAAAAATATAATAATGCAAGGTATAATAAATCATAAAAAACTAGAGCAAAAACTAAAATGACTTATTTGAGAATGTATTGTTTCACATTATTTTTTATGTCATTGAGTTCTCTTTATTTATATTAACTAAATCTTTTTTTAACTTATTAAATATTCGTAGCACAACACATTTTCTCGAACTTTCACCGTATATTCTGTTTGTAGTCGGTACTTTCATGGTTCCACCTGATGATTGAGTGAATGGTTATGGTATGGGTCAATATTAACCTTTCTCTTGCCGTGCGTTCCGGTGCTGTAAACTCAGTGTTCATCTAGACGTTTGCATTTTTTAAATCGGATAAATCTGAATATTTTACATTTATTACTTGTATTAATCATTCAAATAATGATTGAAAAAAAAAAAAAAAAAAAAAAAAATATATATATATATATATATAGCTATTGTGTGAAAGTGCAAATAATGAGAAAAAACATTGGTCATCACGAACGACAACGTAAAGGCGCATAAGATAAGTCTCAGCCGGTGCATGCTCTGCCACTAAAGTAACGATCGGTATTGGGCTCTCCGCGCCCTGCACACTGCACCTGCCACACCACTCCATAGTACAAATACACGTATTGACAAATTCACTTCAGGTTCTTGGAGATAACATTAAAACATTTTTTATTGTTGCGTGTGGTAAATACTTATACACTGTAATTATTTTACCCAATACTTAAAAATACTACTGGGAAATACATAAAATATGAACTCTGTATTTGGTTTATTTACAGAAATATTCAAATAATTAGAAGCAATATTAACTCAGTTTACATCAACGGAGAGGAAAGGTTAATTAATGTTTACGTTATTTAAAATTTCTTCTAAAATTATTTATCACTTTTTTCTCGAATTTATATACTATTTTTAAATAATTAAAATTTGATGGTACCTCTAGTACATTTGGTGCAGACGTGTACAGGTTCAATCACAGCTTGTTCCTTTGATGTCCCCTTCCTGAAAGCCCAGTAATTGAGTTATGCAACATTCTGCTCTGGCAAAAGGGAAAAAGAAGATAAAGGTGATGTCTTGAAAATTGCCTTACGTAATATTTCCAATTTAAATGTCTGACCCCTCTGTACCATCTGCCCCATGTTCTTCAGCCCTCGGGACCAGTTCGCAGTGGAGAAGAATATGCTTCATTAATCATTCTTACAATCTTCAAAAAAATTGACATGAAATGTCGCGTAAATTCTGTGGAAGCGTCTATCTAGGGTCCACACGATAACGAATGACGAATATTCGAATATTTCAAATATTCGAACAGCTGCGCTATAAAAAAAGCTCCGTTCATTTTAACTTACTCTTCAGACGGTTTCTTAGAGATTAAAATAATTATACCCAAGTAAGTAAAAATCTTATTATTATTAAGTAGAACGCGTTCTTATTGTGAAGTTGTAGTAATTCAGAACATACGTCCGTGATATTTTAAATACTAATTAAATGTATTAATTAGAAAGATTTACATGTAAAATTAATTTTATCGAAAAATATTGTTGTTGCCGGGATTCGAACCTTGATCTTTTCCAATCCGTGCATTATTCGATTATGCTATACCAACACACTAGATTAACGACAACAATTGATTGGTAGCAACAACAATATTTCTCGATAAAATTGATTTTATGTGTATATCTTTCTAATAAATACATGTAATCCTTATTATTTCTTAATTTATTTAATACACATGGATATAGTATAGTGAGTAAGATTAAGAAAGGATCACTTACGTGATTTGGTCATATGAAACGGATGAGGTGATTATGGTAAAGAAGATATATGACACAAGTATTCATGGCACCAGAAATAGAGGACGTCCTCGGAATACTTGGTACGACCACGTAAACCGAATTCTAGAATATGGTCCTTTTAAGAAGCCGCAATAACCGGCGAGCTTGTACGAGAAGATGTAAAAATGTGGATGAGGTGAGAATTGTGAGTCAGGACAGAAAAGTGTGGCGCTCTATCCTCTCTGCCTAGCGCCGCTTGAAAACGGCATGATGGTAAGTATGGAAGATTTCTGACTATGGATGAATGTCAGAATTGCCAACCTGAAATTTATATTTACATCGTTTATAAACAGTGCATATTTCAAATGCATATAGGCAATTATGATTTCCATTTAAGCCATTAACCGCCGGTACCAGTTATCGTTCAATATTGGTGAAATTTGGATGTGTCTTTTAAAACTACACCATTAATAAAATGATAAAAAAAATATTGACAAATTTTTTGTTTTGGAAAATATGACGTGTTGCATTTTCGCAACGTCAGTGAAATAGGGGGTAAATAATATACGTATGAAACAAAACAAGTACAAATTTTATTGTATTTATTCTTCATGGTTTCAGTACACTGTTAACAACTAGACTTCTGTACTAAGTTACAAAAGACATTATTGACTTATGGAGATTTATAAATATAGATGTAGTTATGTAAATATTATATGTAACTAGTCAATAACAATATAAATAATTCGTTACATTCTGTTTGCTTTGTGGAAGATTTCATTACATGTATCGTGCAATGTGATAATGTGGAAAGTTGACATATAAAATATGTTTGTGAATGACATACCCTGCGTGTTTTTCTATTTTCAATTATTTAAAAAATAATAATGCCCGAACTCTGACAAGATGATATTATTTATCTAATGGTCCAACCTAATAGCCAATACAGGTGTTCTCTATTGATGACTTCATGAAAGTTTCGACGTGACTTTTAAATTTAAGTCATACATTTTCTTCAGGATGAACGCATTGGAATAACTTTAATTAATTACAAAGAGTCACATCACACAAATTGGGGAATATGGCTCACGACAATTTTATTCCACAAACTCAAATTCTGTAATTCTAAATAAAGTTATTAGCTAAGTCAATTCTTAAAAAGATTTTAATGGGTATTGGATTAAGTGACATGTATGTAACTTTTTTTACTATTTTAATATCTAGATACATTTGTAATTGGCTCATCCTATTACAATTTGATATCACTAACTACAGGCCTGTCATTCCATCAAACGACTACAATTTCACTTTTCTTTTCAAACTATAATCGAATTCGATAAATTGGTTACAAATAATTTCGCAATCTACAGATCGATACATTTTTTCACAAAGTATCCTATGATTTTCGGTATATAATAATAATTTAATAAATATTCTTATATTTTCACTTGAGAATGATATGGGTGCTTTGTTTTTTGAATATATAAACAATTGATTGTTCTAGAATGAGGGTTAAAGGCTTATTATTGAATATTATTTTTAAAAACTCGGTATATGATTTGCTTGCTAATTGAATACTCATTTCTCTAATTGGTTCTCGTAAAAAACTTTGTTTGATTTTATCCAACGCATTTTCCTTGGTACTGATGATGAAGATTGCGATGTTGAAGGTTTACTAATTCACCAATCTTTTCGAGTGAATTTCTAAAGTTCTTGCTGTATATCTTAACATACGGATAGAGACAGCATCTTTATGCAACTCATTTTCAACAAACTCCTCATCAGTAAGTTCGGAGACTTCAGAGGTAAAAAAACTGCATCTGGATATCCTCTTCTTCATCATCATCTAATTCCAAATCTTTGCTATGAAGTCAGCAGCCTTTTGTGGAATAAAAAAAATATATTAGTTCATTCTATTAAGCGACAAATCATTAAATTTACGTTCATGCATCGAATAATGCAATTGATTTTACCCCCGTATTTCGCTGACGTTGCGTTAACGCAACGGACAATTAATTTGCAATATATTCGTGCTTTCGGATTTTTAAGTTTTTTCAAAGACTACTTTTTATTTAATATTACCTAATTCTAAATAAGAAATAATGCAAAAATATTTTTAAAATTTGCAATATGTTAAGAATATGATGTATTCAAAAACAGCTTACCCGAGTGTCGCATTTCGGCCGTCTTTGAAGGCACCTGAATTGTAACCGAAAGTAATATATTTATACCTGTACAGGTTTATGGGTAGATTAAGTCTTTATTAATATGCATCTAAACGAATATCGGAGATTCCTTACCGAATTCTCAGAATATGACCCGGTCAATTGAGCGTTGTGTTTTCGCATCGTCAGCAAAATGGGTTAAACAAACAGCGACGTGTATAAAAATATTTCTGTAATTTTTACCTGAATTATTAAATTATATTTTTTCAATTATTATATATCAAATCATAATAATAATAATACGTTAGGTATTAGAGTACACAACACATTATAAATTAGAATACATATACTATGTTTTAGAGTAGGTATTCCTTTTATTGCGAATACCTTTGAGTAATTTACGCTAGGAGACGCCAGAGATTTTTCAATTTCATTTTATTAAATTTTCGGATAAACTTTAATACAACTTATGTACGTTTTAAAGAAAACACATTATTATTGTAAAATTTGAGTTTTTCGTAACATAGTTCTGTGATATTTTAATACAATTTAAATGCATCAGTTAGAAAGATATGACATATAAATAGAAATAGCTGCAACATATATATTTGTTCGATAAATTTGTTGACAATTTATTTTATCGATTTTATCTTTCTAATTGATATATTTAATTTGTAATAAACATTTAAATGATTTATTTTACTACATAATTTAACTACATTTACACTACTACATCGTTTAACTACTTTTACTACATTTGAAATCAGTGTTTATCCTGCCGCATTTAATTAACATAAGCTTTGATATTGTATTTGCGTCCAAGCCTGATGCTGTCGTGGTTAAGCAACATATTGCTACGCCTGTCTCTGAATCGTTGACCACTATTCTGCTGTTCAGCTGTCCAAAAAATTTAACTCAGAGTAGAAGATCCTTTTGCGTATACAGTTCAAAACCACTATTCAACGTCGCTTGTTAATGGTTGTGCTTGTTTTATGTTACAATCATTAACGAGCGATCACATCTAATACATTTATATTTCTATCCTCATGCATTCGTATACAGAAAAATAAACTGAGATTTGAAAAGTTTACTGAGATTCAGAAAAATATTAGAATAACACATAAGTGCTCTTCTAGTATTATTCTGTTTTAAAATTATCAGCATGCCTGAATTTTTTTATGCATATGTTTGGCCGCAAAACATAGACTCTCAATAAAAGAGAGTATTGTATGAAAGATGTTTGTTGGGCACCACACTGAGAGACAAAAAAGGATTCGAGTGGATGAACAAACAAGAGTAGTCGATATAATATGCCAAGAAAATTAAATGGATCGGAGGACAATTATTGAACAAACGCAGTCATCCAGGAATCAAAAGGCCGACAGGTTATCCTAAAATTTGCTGGACTATCTAAATCATCACACTCTACATGCATATATGGCAGCAACTAATAATGGGTTTAGAAAAATGGGAAACATTTGGGGAGGCTTTTGTTCAGCTATGAACAGAAAACGGCTAATGATGATGATTTGACGACACAGCTGACATGACTGATTCCTAAGCAACATGTGTAAGTAACCATGTTAAGATTTTTTTTTTCATCCCTTTGAAAATACAAATATTGATTCTCTTTTTATCAACCTGACATTAATCTTCTTTTTTCACGCTTTTCACTTACATATTAAGCCTTCGGATTTACTTGTCACAGGACTTTACTAGTACCCGTCACTTGAATTTTTTTCTAATTGTAATTATTCGTTAAATATATTAAAAACCTCATAATATAAGTGTTTTTTTATTTTTCGTTTTTGCACAAACGCTAGCATTAACATCACATAAATTTAATTACGTAATTTGAAAAATATTACTTAAGAACTGGTTCATCATCACCTCTGGATAGACTGTCAAAAAAACTATACGCCAGATAAATATATTTAATGGTCGTGAGCACCATGCTTCGTTTTTGTGCGGTATCTTAATAGGATTCCCGTGGACGGAAATAATCCTCACATCATTCACAGGATAGACAAACGTATAATTAATTGTATCTACTGAGTACGGTTGTAGAGGTGTCAAATGTCTTGTAATGTCATTACACCTTTTTTAAATCTATTTTGAATCTTGTTTGTGCACCATATTCATGTTGTTTTTTTTTACTTGATATTTTTTAATGTTTTAGCTCAGATATATTTCTATTTTTCCACGCAAGAGAATCTATAGTGTTTTTATTATGTTAATTATTGACAGTTTACCTGACAGATAATTGAAGGCTTTTGTGGTTGAGGGTTTAATGTGACATTCTATCGTGATGCCTTATGTGTTCTTATTCTGTCAAAATAAGTATAATGTATATAAAGGATGTATGTGACAGACGTGTATTATTTCTTTAATAGATAATATCGGTATATTATACTTGTAGATATTTAAAAATGTAAGAAAATAATTTTAAACTCAATTAACCACAAATTTTGTATATGTAAGGTAAGACCTTCAATTATTTTATTATTATTTGTCTTCAATTATAGTTCGACTTCCATTTCTTACTAGAATATTATCATATATATAAATATCATAAATATACGTACGCTCGGCGGTCCACATAATTGCCGTTGCCAGGCGGCATCGGCAGTTAGGTTTGGGTCATGAAACGTAGCATACCTACGTGGTATATTATCACCGAAATGGTATATTCAATTTTGTATTCAAATTATTTGAATACAAAAATATGTATTCAAATAATTTAAATAATGTATGCGATTGAAAGTTGTAGTATAGTAATAGTGTGTTAGATTATTATTTTTTTATAATGAAATTTTTTTTATGCAAACACTGACCATGGCTGCGCAGCAGAGCGCCAGTAGCACGCTATTTATAGCAATTTAATTGTATTTTGTTAAATTATATAAAATGAATTACGTTTGTAAAATTTAATACAGCTACCACCAAAATCCATCTCAATATATATTTCTTAAAAAAACACCGGTAATCGTCACAACACCCTGCTAACAATAAAGGGTTGAAGTATTATTTAAATACATAAAACATAGTTCTACACAGCAGGGCGGGCGGGGGTGGGTGGGTATGTTAGCTTCCCAATAACAAAGGGGAGTAATCCGAGGAAACGGCGGCCCAGGTTTGGATGAAAGCTCCGCATTATCGCTATCGTTTAGTTAAGGTATCCCGTGGTATCTAGAGCTATGATTATTATTCCACCTTGTTCCCGAGATGTCAATATAGATAGCACCATCATAAGAACATAGATTTTCATAGGCTGAATATGGGGTGTTTGGATAATTCCCCCATGAAAAAATAGATGAAACTTTTCTAATCTTTTAACTATTTCATTTAATACTATTTCTCCAATATTAATAATGGCCTTCTATCTGTACGATCGGTCATTGTCTTTATAGGTACATTAATTTACAGGACAGATGCATTACACTGGAGAGTGTCAATTTCTTCTGAAATACGAACTACGTATCTTCTGATATCTCGATCACATTTCTGACATAATACACTCATAAGCATTTTCACCAGTTCTCTAAAAAATCACTGAAATAATACTTAACTGATTTGAAGCATTTGAGACGTGAATCTACGGACGGTTTTTAAAAATAAGCTGGATTAACTAACTAACTTATCATCACGCCGTTTCCCCGTGGGGGTAGGCAGAGAGGATAGAGCACCACACTCTTCTGTCCTGACACACAATTCTCGCCTCATCCACATTCATACATCTTCTCATACAAGCTCGCCGGTTGTTGAGGCTTCTAACAGAACCATCCTCCATTATCTGGTTTACCTGGTCATGCCAAATCTTTCGCAGACTTTCTCTATTTCTGGTGCCATCAACACTTGCATCATATATATTTCTTACCATTCTCTTCTCATTCATCCGTTCCATATGACCGAACCACCTAAGTGATCCTTTTTTAATCTTACTCACTATACTAACATCAGCTTTACATTCTTTTCTTATTTCTTCATTCTTTACTCTATCATAAATAGATTTGCCACAAATACGTCTAAGTGATCTCATTTCCACTGCATTCAGTCTACTTTCGTTCCTTTTCTGCCAGCTTCAGGCCTCACTTCCATACATCAGTGTCGGTACTAGGATTCCATTGTGCACCGCTAGTCTTGCCTCGGTTGACAAATTCCCATTAGATACAATTCCATTCAATGCGCCGTTCACTTTATTTCCTGCAGTCACCCTCCTTTCGATATCATTCTCAGCCTTTCCGTTTCTATCAAACATACTTCCAAAATATACAAACTCATCTACTTGTTCCAAACATTCATTACATACAAGTATTTTGCATGGTGTCTTGCTTTCTTCCTTCTCGAATACCATCACTTTCGACTTGTTAACATTCATCATGAGGTCGCTTTCCTTGCATACATCGTACATTCTACTCACCAGATTCTGTGATTCTCATTCATTAAGCTGGATTATAAGGGTTATAAATGATAATGTGATGATCCGGATGCAAAAGGAAAAAGAAATTTAAAAAAAAATAGTAGTTTATCAACATAGAAGCTTGTTGGTCTAGTGGTTAAGACACCGGCCTAGTGATCTAGTGGTTGTGGACTCAAACCTCGTTTCAGAAAACCAGAAATATCATAACATAGGTGTTTATGATGTAGATTTAATATGTATTCTATATATCTATTTTTTTTTTAATTTCTGTATTTATGTAATATTTTGAAAAATCCTAAAAAGTACCAGATCCTGCATCTCATCATTTAAGGCAAAATGGCAAACAGAATAATCCATGGAAGACAAATGACATCCTGGCTAAAAAATTAAGGTTCAGGAAGTCCACACTATCCAATTTTTTCAAATTGTCACAAACAAAATGATAAACACCAATCATTAGAAGAATAATGTAAGATAAGTGCACAGTTATTCAAATATAATAACCGTGTAGTTATCTTACAAATTGATAATCGTGAAGAGTAAATATGATTTATGGTTAAAAAACTACCGCATAAGTACAAAAGTGCAACGCTTTCAAAGTCAACTAAGTATAATCACGTGACACACGTGATTATACTTAGTTGACTTGTTGCTTTTAAACTGATCCAGTACCGTTCAAAATATATACACACGTTATATTAATGAACGAGATCTTGCTGTGGTAATTAAGTATTCTAGGCAGAGGAGAGAAATAACATAGATTGGCTTTGTAAAACTGTGTGTTGAATAATAGGTTTGGAGATTTCATTCGTCGGACAAGGATATGTAAGTTTTTTTCGTTTAAAATTATATTGTATGACTACACAGTCGCTCGCTGGAACTAAATTCATGTACAAAAGTGATTTCATTATATTAATAATAAGTTTATTATTTCACTTATAAATTATAAACATAGAGTGTGTTACACAACGAATTATTATAATTTATTTTTATCTTATACTATTGAAATGAAATAATGAGTTTTTACTTATTATATTACAGAATATTCCATTCACAGGTTACAAAATATTTTTGTTTATTAAAGGTTTATATAAAAAATATCAATGGTGTATTACGTTTCAATACTCCGAGAGCTAAATGTTGTGAGTTACTTGCAATACAGTGTTATGAATACGCATGAGTTTTAATAAAAACATTATCGATATTTGAATTTTCTATCAACGAATTTTTTATCATCGCTACAATAAAAAATTGTTTTGTCAAAAATTCACGTTAAAATATTATTTTTTAACTGGTTATACAAACATATATACATACTACAAATTTTTAAAAAATGTTACGTAAATTTTTTTTAAATTTTGAATGACGTAGATATCCTGTAGGTAACACACCCCATTGGTATTTCCGCTTAACCCTGGCTACTTCGCTTGACTCCCATCTGTGTTAATCCTTTATTTATGGTATAATCCTTTATTAAACCAAAAAACATATTAAATAATCAACGATTCAGAAATCCTGTCCAGACTTATCAAGAGGAAATGGTTTATTTTTCCTACATAATATGTAAATGTTAGTACGATATGTATTAGTTGTCAGTTAATTTACTTTTTTGACATCAGTTAATTTAATCATTTTTGAAAATTATTAGAGATAAATCCAGGTGAGTTATAAGGAGGATTTAGATAGAAACCATACCTATCGCAAAAGGTCTCTTGACACAACCTGTAAAAATATATCTACATACATATAAAAATTAATATTAAATTTTCACACGTAGATGAAATCTACTTGATTTTTTTAACCAGTACCAGGTAGAATTATTATTTCCTTTCATACTGTTCCGTGAACAGCACAACATACGAATGCATCAATACTGCAACAAATCTATTCACAGCAAGCTACATCTAGAATGTCACGTCCTAGACATCCGTCAAATGTACACATTTGCTACACTAAAATACTTTTCCGAAATAAACAATATCGTCATCAAATAACGCACCCTCACTTAATAAAGACACAGGTTAACTGTCACTATCTAGTACCAAAATTAAACAAAACTTTTGCACAAAGATTTAATTTGTTTCTAGCACCAAACATATGCAACGGTCTAAATTCAGACGTGAAAAATTGCAACCATAGTCTAACATATTTTTTAGG
This sequence comes from Eubasilissa regina, assembly GCA_022840565.1. Classification (NCBI taxonomy): domain Eukaryota; kingdom Metazoa; phylum Arthropoda; class Insecta; order Trichoptera; family Phryganeidae; genus Eubasilissa; species Eubasilissa regina. Next base: position 10,200,096 of record JAINEB010000007.1, on the reverse strand, counting down.
AAAAGAGCAGTTCTGGCTCCACGAAATGGGGAGAAATTACGCCCAAGAACTTTTAAAACTCCATACTTGAGATTAAAAGTGCTACAATAGTACCGATATTAACTTTTTTGTATATTGAAAATTATAATTTTACATAAGCTCACTTCACATTTGTATGTTATTTACTTATTTTACACACTATTACTTCATATTTGTATATTATTTACTCTTACTTTACTTACTCTTTTTTATTTTTGATACATTGAACATTGCATTTATTTTAAGTTTTAGGTTGTATTTATGTTATCTAATTGCATCTTGTTTTACTCTGTATATATATTTTTTGTATATTGAAAATTACTACTATATCGGAAAACCACTGTCTGCTATAATACAGAAAAATACTAGTGTAGCAGGCAGTGTACCCAAATATACGTCTTATTTGCTGCAATGTTATCCGATTATAACAATACAACACTCTACTATGAATAAAATAAAATAAATGATTATATTATTATTATTATTCCAGTTCTTTGGCCATGTTATGACAGCGGAGAAAATTATGTTATCCTGGACACCACTTTAGACCGAAGACAATCTGAAAGAGTGCTACAGATTGGTGCATCTAACTAGAGAGATCTTGGAGTCAGCATTGATGGCAACACAGAACCAGAGTTTATGGAGGTGCGTTACGAGCCGATTTTCATCTAATTGAGACCATACGTGTGAATACTGACTGAAGGTTGAAAGAAAAAGATACTGTAATAGACATTACAGAATTTTCATTTTATTAGAACAAGCACTGTATATGAGAACTGTCACTTTGTAAATGTATGTATGTGTATGTGTGTGTGTATCATGAAAGTGAGTAGATAAGTGATGGAGGACGAACCATATAAGAGGCCGTCTCTGGGGCAACAGCTCTCTTCCATCACAGCTTCTTGTGAATAACTAGTCTATCTCTGAATGTATAATTTATATTTAGTATATAACGTATTGTAATAAACGTATAATATTGTTGCCTGGAAAGACTGACAAGGAATTGAGACTCAAGTAATTAGTAGATAGAACCCTAAGGGATTCTCGTGGTTATTTAAGATTTATCACAATATTTTTTTTTTAATATGATGTATGTATTTTTTTCTGTGGGAAAGTGTACATGGAATGAGTGTCAGACGACCGTGAATGATTTAAATTTTAATGTAAAGAAATTTCCCTGAAATCGTAAAAAGCGAGACTTTGGAATCACTGGCGCTGCGGTGTAATACAACTCTGTAATTTCCTTCAAATATCTCCCACGGGGGAGGTTTCGCTGACCCTTCCGTTTGCTAAGGAGGAATCATGTCGTTTGCATTCGTTCTTCGATGTCAGACCGATCGCCGGGGATGTTAGGTTTGCATTTATTATAAAAAAACAAATATTGATCTTTCAATTCCCTCAAGCGAGATTGCAATCTTGTCTATGTAGCCGAGAATAAATATTATATAACTAGCCTTTTACCCGTTCTAAGACGTGATGATCAGATAACATCACGTCTAGCAAGTTGTTGGACAAAGTTGGAAGCAAATAGTAAGGAACAGAGAGCTACAGATAGCGAAATAAAGTAAGGCTATGTAAAGAAATGTATAGATGTATAGATATATATAGATAAATTCGAAAAAGTTATAGTTATAGTTGTGATATAAGTAAAGTGTTATTGTACAGTATCTAATCGACAATCAGATACTGAAAATTATATATCTTATATGTCCATCGATAGCTGCAAATAACTTGAGCATCTGAAAAAGCAGAATAAACGTTTTGTCCCAAGTATTGTAAGACTATGAGTGATACCTCAAACATAAAGTCTCAGACAGTACAGTATTTTGTTCAATGAGGATGATCTCATTGTTTTCATAGGAAGCACTTTGTCAGAAACTTAGTACGAGTTCTTACTAAAATGCCACTTCTTCTTTAAATGAAATATTAAAAGTACCGAACCATATCAAACTAGCAATCTATATTGTAACGGCTACTCTTAAAATATGACTCCCGGATGGATCTAGGAAAATTCACCGACGGAAAGTTCACCGACTGAAAAATTCACCGACACGCAATTCGCAACCTAACCTAACCTCGCTAACCCAATATACCATTTTATCATAAAATCGCAAGCTTTACTTTTATATTTTTACTTTTACAATTAGCAATATTAAATTGTATTTTACCTCGAATTTTATTTCACTTTTACTCATTTGTGAATTTTCAGCCGCAGGAAGAGTTGTAGAACCGACCAACCGTCGCCATAAGTCTTAATTTAGTGAACGGGCATTTGAGGTGGCAGGCCCAAAAGCGTCGAACACTTTTCCCTCCAGCATAAGAAACAGTACATCAGAGACTTTATTTAAGAAAAGACAAGAGAGGAAAAATCATTTCCATAAGTTCAAAGAAAAATTTTAATTTTAAAAATAGAAATAATGTAGAACTATAAACAGTGTATGTGTAAAGCGCCCTTGAGGTGAAAGTTTTTACGAAAATGGCGCTATACAAATAATCAAATATTATTTTTATAAAAATGTGTAATATACAAGAATGTTGATTTATTAGAAACTTACTTACTTACCATCATGCCGTTTCCCCGCGGGGGTAGGCCACACTTATCTGTTCTGACACACAATTCTCATCCACATTTACATATCTTCTCATACAAGCTCGCCGATTGTTGAGGATTCTAACAGAACCATCCTCCATTATCTATTATTATTATTATTAAAAACTTGACATGTTAAAATTTTGTTTCTATGTTTTTACGATTTATGATAATTATTTAATATTTAGATTTAGATAGCGCTCCCCTGAAAAATGAAGTTATTTGAGCGTATCGGTATTACGCTCTATATACGTGAGTGTAAACACAAATTATACGTCATTTTAAATGCACGTCATTCGAAATGTATTTAGATTTAGTATCCAAAAAGAACAAAAAAAAAATTTTAAGGAGAACACATTCTTATTGTGGAGTTGTAATTATTCAGATCATAGGTCTATGATATTTTAAATGTATTAATTATAAAGATATATATATAAAATCAATTTTATCAAAAAATATTGTTGTTGCTACTGGGAATCGAACCTGGATCTCTATCCAATCCGGGAGAATTGCATTGTTAATTCTGGCATCCGTTCCATATGACCAAACCACGTAAGTGAACCTTTCTTAATCTTACCCACTATACTAAATCTACGTGTATTAAATTAATTAAGTAATAATAAGGATAAAATATATTAATTTCAATCCGGGGAACGTGCATTATCCGATTATGCTATACCAACGCAGTGGATTGACGCCAAATGTTGTAAAAACATGTTCAAAATTTAATAAAAATGAATTGTTAATTTTTATCGGTTTACTCAAAGGTATTTGAGATTCCGTAAAAACAAAGTAGATGGCTTTCAAATAATGGAACGATAGACGTATTAATTTGAAGTGTTGTTGTAATTTGAAAAAATAGGTTCGAAAATTTCTCGTCATTCCACTGTGTTGGTATAGCATAATCGGATAATGCACGTTCCCTAGATTGGAAGACATCCAGGTTCGAATCTCCGTAGCAACACCAATATGTTTGTATAAAATTGATTTTATATGTACCTATATCTTTATAATTAATATATTTAATTAGATTTAACAACCGATTCCTTATCATTAATAGGGAGTTCACTAAAATCAGATTTATATATATTTAAATTTTAAGCTATATATTTAATAAGCTAGGACAGAGGAATATATGAGAGTGGAACAAAGCGATAATACCATTTTAAATTGCTTGGCGACTCCGCGTGCATTTTCGCAGAAGCCCATGGGATGTTTTCGTATGTGTTAGTCCCATTACCTCCGCAGAACGTAGTGCGAAACCCCTCGCTCGCGCGCTAGGGACAAATTACATACATAGTTACAGTCAAATTAACTGTTTCACAAACATTAGGGATAACTGTTTACTTATTTATTTAGCATAACTAAAAGCTTTGCGTATTTATATATATATATATTTAATTTTTTTGTACCACCGTAATAATCTTTAATTTTAGCGATAGAATAGCGTAACGTAAAGACCAGTCATTTTGAGCTTAATATGATTATATTAAAATTAAAGTAATAACTCAGAGGAGTACTAAGAGAATAAGCTTATTTTTTTTTCATATGTGAATGGTAGCATTAGTACGCGATATGTAAGTTGTCCCATAATACGCGTATTTTTTCGTCCACTTGGAACTTTACCGTGAAAACTTTTGACGGCAGTATTACATTTTTAATTAATTTTTATACTTATTTATTATTTTATAATTCATTTTATGCTTATTATTTTAGTTTTATTTTATTTGTATTGTGATCGAAAATCATATTTTATAATTTATTTAATTAAATTAGTATTTTTTTTTAAGAGAACGCATTTTAGTTGTGAAGTTTGTATTTATCTGACTGACCCTGCGAACTCTGGTCGAAATATAAGCAAGTAACGTACAACCGTCTCCGAATTCAGTACAACTCATGCAGGATACTGTTCGTACTGGCGCGTTATTGTAGCGCATCTGCAATGTTTGCCAAAGCCCTTATTCGTTCCGCTTTTGAGACATTGAGTTGCTGGCGTAAAGCTGCCGCTTGAGCTAAGCACCAACTCTCTAGTACAAACGGCGCTCTCATGGAAAGATAGTTCTCTGACCAAAGAATGGCAAGGACTACAGAATTGCTAGAGATACAATAATGGAGTATTTATATATATGTGTGTGAACTTATTTTTTTGCATAACATAAATATCTTAAATGTATTATCTTTATAGCGAAATGCGTCTTCATAAAAAAAAACAATCACGCTGGAATAAACGCATTATTATTATTATAATACAAATAAAGTTGATTTCTTTTTAAAAATGGAATAATAAATGTATCAATTGTAAAAATATAGAGATATATGCAAGTTCTAAAAATGTAATCGTAATCGGTTGCTGTTGTGATGTATTACGAATTATATCTCCCTTATTATATATAAAATTTTACTCGTGCATAATACGGATCAAAATGGAGATGAGTTTGAAAAATAGTTATTTGCGCATGTTTTGAAAAAAAAATCTTAAATTTGTGAATGGACATGACCATCACGCTAAACATTGCAACAAAAAAATTTAGTTATTCTGGCTTCGGTCAGTATTTAGCATTACAACAGCTGCTAAAATGAGACCACTAAACTGATATGACCCAGTGGAATAATCCAGAAGATACTACACTATTACGTATCTATTTTGTGTAAAATTTATATTCAGTGAATACAATATACAGTACTATTATGTTATAAACCACATTTGATAATGTATGGTATTATTAAAATATTGTATGTAATATAAACCAAAAAATATAATATATAATAATATATATAATACACAGTAAGATATAGATCAAACTCATGGTCTTACCTAAATCCAAATCAAAATTAGAATAAAAAATGTCGTAAGACTTTTATCTTAAAAATAAATTTAAATGAAGTTAAATAAAATATAACTCAAAGGATATGTATTTTCACAATTTCATATATGTAATATTATATCAATGTAAAGTCATTATATGTCAAAACTTACATGAATAAATAAATAAAAAGAAGTAGCATATTACAAATAAAATATTAATACAAATATTTTAATAAAATGATTACATTTAGTTGTGAAGTTTTATTTTAGAACATAGTTCTTCAATAAAGAAAACATATTGAATGAGTCACTCATGGGCTATATCTACGATATTTGAGAGTCGGTAAAGATACATGTGAACTGGATGCATCATTCTTATTTACTAGCAGCGAAACACATAGATAATGATTCATAGATTGCTTCACACTGTATTGTGTACCGTTCTATAGGTACATTCGAGTCGAATCTTCGAGAGAAATCTCACCCGGACAAATAGAATTTATCAAAGTTCCGAGAGCAACAACTGCATTCTTACAACGTTTAATAACTGAAAATCGTTCACTCACATAAAAATTATGCTAACATGGACTCAATACATGATTCAATTGGGTAGAGATCAAAAGCGTCGCTGTCCAATATTCCAACTTAATCACAATATAATACACTAATAATTCACCATAGATTTACAACACATTCACTACATTTTTTTATTATCTCTATTTATTTATCTATATCGATTTACACTTTTTAATTTTTATTAAATAATACCGCAACAGCATGGAAAAAACTGGCTACTTTAATACAGACGGTAGTCCAGCAAAGTGGCCAGGACAATGCTTTATATATCAGAGGTAGGTACCTCCTGCATCCTACACAGTCAACTAATAAGTGTGTTATATTTATTATTGTTTGTTCACTTCTGATATACAAAAATATTATGTTAAATATTATAAAAAATAAATAGTTACCACTGGTATAGACTGTATATTTGTTGTGAGTTTTTTTTTTTGTTTATACTTGTAACTGTTTAATCTAATTTAAAATATAAATATTTTGTTATTGGTTTTAAATAAATAATAAAAATATGAACTTATGTCGTTAATATGCTCAATTGAAAAGTTAAGTAAACTCAATAACCTTAACTTTTGTACACGGAAAAATGTATTTATTTGTGCCACCCGAAAATTCCGCGCGGTCCCCAGATTGGCAACGGCATTGATTGTCGGGCCCCGCGAATAGTCGGTCCCCCGCTCCATAACCTACGCCAAATTATCTCGAGCCAACGACGGACTAACCCAAATACAGACGGGGGCGATTTTCAGTTTCACCGAATGTACCACATTCGGGGGAGGTTGGAGGGTGTTTACTTCATTCCTGACGCCACCCGACGGCGCCGCCGGAGAGTTGCAGTGCGCGCACCGCTCCCTGACAGAACCTCGGTTAAATTACTACATATTGTCAAACCGAGGCTACGTAAAAATATTTAGTTTAAAATATTATTCAATGTTAGCGGTACATGCCCAGTGTTGTCCGGGATAAAGGAAAATGACACCAACATGCAAATAATAATTACTCATAAAAAAGTAACGCTAAAATATTATTTTAATATAAATTAAATGTATTCATTAGAAAGATATACAGAAAAATTATTTTGTTGCTAACTTTTCAACGAAGCGCATTTATTATTTCGCTATAGCAATCGAATACATTTTCGACAAATTTTGATCTTGTATTCTATAACCTTTAAAACGTCTTTAACTATATATTGCAGAAATATTACGGAATTTAAGTTCAAAATTTGTTGAAAATATATTCGATTACAAGTATTTTTGATGTTAAAAATGTACGCCTATTTAAAGATTAGGTAAAAAATCTATATATTTTTTGCAACTAATGTTTACTGTACCCCTATTGAATAAAATTAATTTTGACTACTTTGCCCGTGAACTGATTTTTAGAAACGTCCATATTTATGTTTCATTGAATTCTCAGAATATTGATACAGATATAGTAAACATGGTGAATTCGAGATGTTCCAGCCTCAAAAGCACTTGAGGCGAGGGGCGAAAAATTTCCCAGTCATTCTGCCAGGGCGGTTTGACTTTGTCTTACAGGAAGGAATTAGTCAGCCCGCGGTTTCAAATATCATATTTACTGAAACTCCACATATTTCTTCATTTAGTGATCAAACTTACTTAACAGTACAAAAATACTTGTATAACATATATTACTTTAATTATCTAGGCATTTAATTTAACTAAAATACCTATATTTGATCTAACAGTAAGAATAGGTGCTGGGAGTTTAAGCCTAGTCCCGGGAATTCACATTCTTCTTTGATATGTATATGCTCTTTCATTATACCGTTCGTCTGAGCTTGGCTACTCTACTGTCTTCTCTTATTTATTTATTTATTTAATTTTCAACATAGGGCTTACTTAAGCACTCCTATATATGCTCTAATATAAACAAGATTAAAGTATTTTCTTTTAATAAAACTTATCTTTTACATATTTGGTCAGCTTCATTTTAAATATATTCAATTTTTCCTCGTTTCTTATGTTTTCTGGCATTTTATTAAAAAATTTCATCGCACTATACATCATCGATTTCAGAGATTTGGCCTTCTTCCTGAATGGCAGTCTCAGTCTATCCCTTTCTCTTGTACGATGCTCGTGCTCATGTTGATTTGCATCAATTATGCGACCTTTGTCACGTTTAATGCTTCAGCCGGATAGTTTATAATCTATTCTGAATGTGAAAGCACGGATATTATATGGAACGTCTAAATTCTTTCATATAATATATAAATTGTTCTAGTTGATGTACAAGGCAACATATAACATGGTGCCTTTGTATGATCAAGAGCTCATCATTCCAAACTTGAATGGTAGATATCAAACTTCAGCCGCTGGAAGCGTTGTAGAACTGACCAGCCCTTGCCAGAAATCAGTAACTTAACCAAGAACCAGAAGTTTAATAAACGGACGTTTGCGGTGGCAGGCCCAAAAGCGTGGAACTATCATAAAGAACAGTGCATTAGAGACTTTATTTAAAGAGATTAGCGATGCACTTTATCACAAAATCATATTCATAAGTTCTAATATATAATATTTCATCTTAAATGCAAAAATAGTATAGTACTAAACAGTTTGTATATAAAGCGTTCTTGATGTGAATTTTTTACGAAAATGTTGCTATATAAATTATCCAACGTTATTATTATTTATTTAAATCATTAAGTTAGCGATTAACTGAAAATATCCATGATTTTTTTTAAATTAACCCTAGACCTACAAAAAATCTTGACAGGCGTTTGTCTGCAGGTACATTTATATCAATTTGTGACATTTAATAAACTCAAAAATTGTAAATTCAGAATAACTTGTCTTACCTGTAAGAATGATACATATTGTATAAACGGTGACTCGTTTTTAATTCAATTTAATTTAATTATTAATAATTTCTTCTAAATTAGGAGAAAGCATGCTATTTTGTAATTTTAGCACTAGCAGGCATTTTATTTTTTATTGTAGGAAAAACAAATTCTATTGTCCTCGATCCATGCTTGTTGGAAATTTTGGGGATCGTTAGATTCAGATTTGCTACACCTCTTGTATTTTTCCGTGTGAAGCCACCCTATTTAGGGTATCGTTGTTATAATTTTATTTTATTAAAAGGAACAGTAACAGTCCGTATATAGGAAGAACGTTTACAGAAGAATATGTTACTCGGGATCTTCTCGGAACTCATGGTTTAATGAATTATGTGATCTTCTACCCTTCGCACCACACATGCACACTTTCTCAAAAGGCCTTAATTTATTTTAATATAAATGATTTAAAACTTTGCTTTTATGAGTTAAATTTAATACACCAACAATTTTTGTAAAAATTCTATCCTAATTTATTTTTTATTTTTAATCAATTTCAACAACTTTCATTATCGTAACAATTAAAGTTAGGTACTAGATTTTTTTTTTAATTTTAAAAATATTTAAATAATTTAGCAGTTATTAGTTTTAGTTAGTTTATTTGACATCCTGATGAAGGAAATGGTGTATTCCGAAACCGGTTGGTGTATTAAATTTAACTTTGTAAATAATTTATATGAAAATGAATAAAAACCGCAATGTAAAATTTGTAACAAATATTAAAAATCTCATTTTATTTGTTCAGGAATAGGAGCCTAAAAGAATAATGTTATAAGCATTTAGAACTTTGCTTAGTCAACCAGCTCATCTCAGCTACATGCATCTCGTTCGTGTGTCTCTATACTTACCCAACATTTTAATCATAGAGCATAGTTGGCCTATGCGCTATTTTATAAATATGGGCCTATGTCTTTATTTGAAACTTTTTTTATCATAAGATTCAAAATAATAACCTTCACTCTATTAAAACTTATGGAAAAAATAAGAAAGTTAATTTGAGATAAATTAACAATTATATGTAATATACTTTAAGAAATAAAATAAAAACTTTTAATTCAATTTTGAAAGATTTCAGTCAATTATGTATAGAAACCCCTTTAAATCGGATATCCGAAGTGCTAACCATTTTAATTAAATGACATTCTTTAGATCAAAGCAAGACTCAATCCTTTTTTTGTCGTCTATTCACATCACTTTGCGTTTAATCACATTTTATGTTTAATTTTGCTTTTGTCATCAACCCTTAGCCATACATTATATATCTTTTAAATAAATGTGTTAGAGATATATTTATATTTTAATGAAACCACATTTTTATTGTGAAGTTACAATTTTGAAACTTAGTTTTTTAATATTTAAAACAAATGATTAATCACTTACGAAGAAAAGTTCTTCGTTCGAGTCCCAGTGCTAACTAATTTTTTTCTGATTTTGTTTCTAAGTGAATTATCTCGTTTGTTTTTTATTTGTTATATGGTTACTAATGTTACAAATTTGAAATGTTACACATTTTTAGATGTCAACATAATATCGTGTTATAAAATCGTAAATATTATAAATTTGTGCTACTTTTCTTTACTCTTAATTAAAAGTCTGATTGTACTTAACAGTAACAAAATTGTGGAATATGAATATTATTCAAAATTATTATAAATTAAAAGTATACAAATTTTTAACATAGTAATTCGTAAAAATTTCATCGCAAATAGTAAGCATGAATAATAGAGTATATTTATTAGAGTATAGCGCTTTTCAAACACTAAAGCAGTCAATTAGATATAATTTAAAGATGAAATACTGTTTTTCATTAAACGCTAAAAGGTTCCGTTTTACAGCGTTGTGGGTTTATCATGAGGCATTTAAGCATTTATGCATGTTCTTCCCCATCATTAGTTCGTCTGTCTGAACTCCATACTAAGTTGTATATTTTATCTTTCTTATAATTAAACTGATGAAATTATGACAACATTCTTAAAGACTGTTATATGTTGTTAAAAAAAAACAATTGTCCTTTTACCATATTTTTAATATGAAATACATGAGAAGCAATTTTATTTAAAAAATCATCAACTCGGATTTAAAATTGATATTTTTGTCATGTATTCGGTTTGCTTTAAGATACTAAATTTACTTTTCGTAGATACAAACAATTAGAAAATACAAATTATGAAAAAGAGAAGTAACATTTTTAAGAATAGTCAATGTTCTGCATTATTACATTTGATTTTTATTATAAATAAAATTTGATAATTTGATTGAAAATTATTTGTAAATAAATGTATTTTTTTTTTATTATTTTGACTATTTATGATATTTATAAAGTAAAAATACGGCATGTCATCAATTTTAATAGGCTCTTTGTGATATTGTGAAAAATTCTTTTTTTGATAAAGATAGAAATGATATAAAGACAATTGTTCTTTTTTTTCTTTTAATTGGTATTTCGTACTTTTATGTTATGTATCTATCATTATTTTCATTTGTAACTTTATGGTCAATATTTTATTGTTCAAAATAATTACTAGGTATTTATTTTATTTTATATAACAAATATACTTCTATCGATTGAGCATCACCGTTTCTTTTTTAAAATACTAATACTCTATATTTAGACAAATAAATAAATACTATCAGATAAGCGAGTGGGCACTACGCGGCCATTGTTTACCGCTGCGTGGTCATGGTCGCAATTGAATCTATATTTTAATAATAGAGCTTTCCACACGACAAACCACACGTTAATAAAATCTCGATATGATTAAAATCATTCCACCTTAGTAAGTTAGCTGTCAAAATGATGATGATGATGATGATGTATAAGAATCGCGGATAGACACAAAAATGCTATTTTATCAGTATATTAATATTCATTTAAGTAAAGGTAGAATCGAATGAATGGTATTCTTAGCAGATTTTGAGAAATCTTAAGTAGCAAACATAACCAAAAATCGTCGTTTTGACATTACAACTAAGAAAGTGCTTCACTCAATGGAAAGCAATTACCATAGATAGCATAGATAAGAAAAGTTGACAGATGTCAATATACTTGCCAGTCGCTTCCCTAAAATATGTATTTTTTTTCTTACTCGTAATAAAGACAATGTACACTCCATTTCAAATTAAATATATATTTACGCACTGTTATTGAATATATAAAAGGAAAACATTTAAGCAATTATAACCTAGAGATAATAAAAACACGTACGTTTTTTCGCTGCTCACGTCTCACAGACCTGGCCATTCAACCGAGCAATATACAGCCATAATGACACTACGTCCAATACATCCAGAAAGTTGTACAAATAGGTGGAGAAGTGCAATGTATAATAAGGATAATTGGATTTTTAAAATTATAAAATGTAAACATGATATAAATTAAACCCAAACATGAAAATTTTAAGTTTTGTTAAATTTTTGAAGATTTGAATGGTAATTTTTAAATTTGCACATAAAACAAATATGTAAATACATATAAACAAATATCTGTATTATGGGTAAGTTTTAAAAATACATTTAATACTGTCTCATATTTTAAGAATCACAATTGCACCAAAAATGTGTATTTACAGTTTCTTGTAGGTATTTATATTTTGTTTATTTTTTATAATATTTATTTTAATATTGCATTTAATAATTGATGTCAGTGCATTTATTATATATTAAAATATGCATAAAATGATACGGTTTGAGGGTGTTGAAAATAAAGTCTTGAGCAAGATTTGAATGATAAAGAAGCGCAAGGAAATTGGAACTGCGAGAGTAGTGTGGCGTCCTAGATGTCCTGAAGAAGGTGAAAGCAGGTAGGTTGTTTTAGGCAGGACACTTAGCGAGAGTAGATAGTCCCGTGACACAACGTACATGGGCAGATAATCTTGAGATGGACCTGCAAGAGACAAGCGAGTGCCGAGCAGATATAGAACTGACAGAACGAAACTGAAATATATGTGTTTGATACTAACCTGTAATACTACTATTACAGGCTAGTATTAACCGTTAGTAATTGTACTATGTAATGTTTTAAATTTTTCTACATTCTTTACACATTATTTAAATTTTCGATGATTTAAAAAAAATCATTAATATATAAAAACTATCTATTTTCCATCTTTATAGAATTAATATTAATTATATTTGATAAATTTTGCACATAGTTTTTACTCGTAAATAATACTTCTTAAGTCTTCGTTATTTATGTTTTTAATAAAGTCGTGTATTTATTATTGCAATTATAGAACATCATTTTTTGATAATTAAAACAAATTAGATGAATCACTTCGAAAATAATACACAACTAACTAAAATAGTAAACACGTAATTTTTTTAAATACAAATTAAACGTATTACTTAGAAAGATATGCATATAAAATTAATTTTATCAAAACATATTTTTGATGCAACCGGGACTCGAACCTGGATCTCTTCCTATCCGGGGAACCTGCATTAATCGATTATGCTATACCAACACACAATTTTCAAACTTATATGTTACACTTTTCAAATCAATACATCTATCGTTCCATTATTTGAAACCGGATAAGAAGAGATCCAGGTTCGAATCCCGGTAGCAACAATAATATTTTTCGATAAAATTGATTTTATATGTATAGCTTTCTAATTAATACATTTAATTTGTATTTTTTAAAATATCGCAGACCGTCTGTTCTGAATTATTACAACTTTACAATAAGAAAGTGATTTTCTTAACTACATGTAATGTCAAAAATGCGACGCGAAAGAAAATGGTTTATATGGTGTCATTAATAATTGGTTTAAAGTTCGAAGTTCGACTTCCGGTGGTAACATTTTGTCACACAACTATGTACCTAAGTAAACATTATTTATATCGTACGCGTTGTTAAATCTCATAAAATATTTTTTGATAGGTTTATTTTTAAACTTTGCTTATCCGCTTAGCAAGGATCAATACAGTTTGATTGCGATGGAGTATTTAGTCCTCGGTCACGTCCTTTAGATCCGCTCGTGTTGTCTACTTTTTACAGCCAGTTAAGCTTCCACAGTTTGTTTTGCATGCTGACTAGGTGCTGGCTTTACTGCTACCTTCGTCCTCGTCCTCTCCCCCCCCCCCCCCCTCCGCGACAGTCCCGCACCCTCCGCGACTAATCTCTCAGAAGAAAGTCATCGTAAAACATCACCTGACACATTTATTACGGCACTTAAACTGAAAGTCTTATCGAAAACAGATACGTATTAAGGAGTTTTTTAAAGAAAGCCAAAAATAATTTTTTTCAAAAAAAATTTTAGGTACTAGTAAATCTATGTGTAGAAAAAACATTTAGTTTTCTGGAACATCAAGTGTTCTCTCTCTCTCTCTCTCTCTCTCTCTCTCTCTCTCTCTCTCTCTCTCTCTCTCTCTCTCTCTCTCTCTCTCTCTCTCTCTCATAATAGGCTGTAAATGAGCATCATGGCTCACACGTGGTCTACATACTTCTATAGCGCAAACTGCTAAACTGCTTGCTTGCACTGTTTGCGATGCTGGGTCTTGTTTAATGTGACGTGTAGGAAGGTAGTTAGTATGTTTAATAAAATATCAGTACGTAATAACAATCTATTCTAATCATACTAAAGATATATTCGTGTAATTGTTCATTTATACTGTCCAAATATGTAAATTTTACCGACCGTTAATTTAATTACATACTGATCAAAATATGATTATATAATATACCTGCTGACAATTTATTTAATATAATTATATAGAACACATTCTTATTGTGAAGTTTTAATTATTTAGGACAGACGGTCTGTGATATTTTTAAATACAAATTAAATGTATTAATTAGAAAGATATACGTATAAAATCAATTTTATTGAAAAATATTATGTATTTTCCCCAAATTAGAAGAGATCCAGGTTCGAATCCCGGCTGCAACAACAATTTTTCGATAAAATTTATTTTATTTGTTTATCATTTAATTTGTATTTATTAAATAAAATATTGACGAAAAAAATAGAAGTAAAATTATTTGATATCAACAAAATAAAAAAAATTCGAACTATAAATCCGGATTGATAGAATCTAGCTTAACGAATTGCGCAATCTCCAGGTCGCACGTCCTGCGGAAAAGAATACAACAATTTTGGTCGTAAATCGGAATTACCGCAGGGTAAGTAGAGCGAAGTAGGGAAACCTCGGTACAGGATAAGATCGGTGAGGGGATAGGGGGCTTTAGTCGAAGGACCAGTGATCTCGGGAACCGAGATTCGGAAAGACTGCTTGCCTTACCTTGTATATAACGCCTTCGTAATTCCCGCAATCGCCGCCGAGATCACACAATGGCACGCGGATGAGCCGATCTACGATCGCAATTGAATTCGGCAATATCACAAGTTCACCCACGGCACACAAACAACAAACAATACGTGATCAAAACACAATATTACCAAATACATTGCTGGTGCACTGGAGCCGAAATTTCCACTCCACAAACACTATTGCGATGTCAAGATCGAACAAATACCGGTCAAGTTGACATCTGCTGACCTCAAGGTCACAATTCACACTGAAAAGACGAGTATTAGGAAATATATGAATGGGAATTTGGACGCGGAAATATATCAATAAGAAAGGTCGCGACCGATTCGAAAAGACGCGCCAAAAGGGTATTTACGAATTCGGAACAAAACATAAGTCATTTACTTATTATAAGCATTCAGTCTATACGATGCAATTCACGGTTGCGTAACTTGAAAACTCCCCTAAAACAAATTTCTTTGTTATATTCGGTACGAGTAATACATTTGTTCTGGTACTTAACGTTCATATTTTTAATTTAATTTTTTTAAGTAATAATTAACATAATTAATACGTAAACACAGAAATAATTTTAAAATGTATGTAAAATCATCATTCAGTGGAGAATAATTTAGCCATGGAGTCACGTGTAAAAATTTTCTTGAAAATCTCATTTTTGGTAAGAACTACATCAAGTAAAAACATGAAACGTGCTTGATAACCAAATTGATAGCTGCTCACCTTGCGCGACTCAAAATAACGTCTTCTTCCGACAGATAAAACTTCCTAAAATGGAAATTCGGAGGATCGTACCTGCGGCCGGCCCCTCGGCCCCCTCCCCCGCGGGGATGTTCCCAATCTACCCTCCAATTCCTCGGTTCGGTTCTTCTCTCCTTTAATCAGCAGCCAATGAGGTTTAGCGGTACGCTTGTTACCGAGTCTGGGGAGAAAAAATGTCGATATTTTTGTTGTCTTTGCTGAACACGCTTTTAGGAACTGGCAATTTAAAATTGAGATGAAGATTTCGTGCGCTGTTTTATTTTGAGGATTAAAAACATAAATTACTTATTTAAAAAATATATAGTTTTTATATTGACTTTGTACTACATCCATACAATTTTTGAGTTAATATCACTACTACTTTCGGAAAGAGCAGATGATCACTAAAACCATCCATTCCTTCGATAGCCACGATATAAAATACTCCACTCGGTACTATATATTCCTACAGTTCACTAACTCTACAAAACAAAGTATTCTTGTACAACAACCAGGGGTTCAAGTAACATAAAAAATTTTGAATCCAAACAAAACTACATCCTTAGGAGAATCACAAACTTACCCTGGTTTGTCAGAGACACAATCATTCACAGAGACTCAAACATACTTTCACTCAAACGACAGATACAAAATTTATCGTCTAAATTTTATTCTAAATTAATTTCCATCCCAAATCCTTCTATAAACTCCCACGGCCTATATGATCCCTCATCTGATCCCCATCATCTTCGTCTCATTTCACTTCTTTACCCTGTTCTTGACCATATTGAATAAAATTTATAAAAAGATTCTATAAAAACGTTCACTAAAAATATAACAATTTGTAAAAAATGTAACAAAATCAAACAAAAATAAAATTAATTAACAATCGAATCAGAGGTACCATATAGGGGAACCATTATGAATAATCTTGAAATGATAGATATCTATAAAAATTTGAATTCGGAAAAAACATTAATGAACAAGGTCACATTTTCAATTACTTCACCGTTATTATCGATGTTTCCAAGAAACATAAAGTCACTCCCACCCTTACAGCCAACTGTATTTAATTTAGTTTAATTTACACCTGTAGATGGAAAGGAGTGCAAAGACTGTTTTTTTTTAAATTAATATGTTACACCACAAAGTACCTCACTGGCAAATCAATCAATGATATAAACTACTAATTTTAAAATTAGTTTAGAACTTTTTCATAGATATGCTGTCCATGGTTAATCGATTATTCTGAGTTAAATATTTTAAAATTTCATATATTTAATGGCTCAATAATCTTATGTGTTTCATGCATAGGAAAATTTATAGAAAAACTGATGCATTACAGTGGAGTTAAGATTAATTTCTTTTGAAATATATTTTATTCGATATAATATAATATAAATATGTAGATTTATTCAATTTTATTTTTATTAACAGAAATAAACAAGTCCATTTATTTTATCAGATATTTGAAAATTCAACACTTTAATGTTATACTGCAGATAGATAATAATTTTAATTGAGTCTTGTGTACATTTTTCGCTACCATCCTAGAACGAGTTTTAAAAAACTAGTAAGCGTATGTGTGAGAACTGTCACTTGTGTGAATGTGTGTGTGTGTCCATCAAGAGAGGCGAGCTTTATATGGCGCCACATTAGCGGGGAGCGGTATCTCACCTCAGCTCCTTCCAATTATAATTACTGTTTAAGAAGTGTATATATTATATTAAATCTCTTGACTTACGTGTTATATAAACTGATAATTGTTACCTAGAAGTTCGAGTACATTTTATCAAGAATCCGTATATATTTATCAAGAATCCGCATATATATATATATAGTGAGAGTAAAGACCAGCGTTTTACCCTCACACCGGCTAGTCAGTGGTAAATATAAGATCCGCGGTTTATTCACCCCAGAAAAACATACCCATCTTATTTGGTTACATTTTACCTTTATCCTAAACTGGAAAAATTTATAATACCTGGAGGTCATAAATAAAAAAGTGTTATTTATTTTTAAAAAGGTATCTAATCATAAAAGAAACATTAACAAAGAAAATAAAATAAAGATACAATACACATTAATTAATTCTAATTTCGTCGGGTTGGGCGAGAGTTCAACGTTCTGCGATGCAGGCAGGTGACATGATGTTTCACTAGATGACATCACTCCGGTCCACGCTCGTCCGAGCAACCCATCTCCTTGGCCTATCATTATAGATGATCCTCAGCATCAGGATGGACGCAATTGGATTCGTCTGCGGAATTGCAGAGAATCACATAGTGTTGTAATGCGAACCAAAGGAGTGAAAAATGTAGCCTACAATGAGAATAACGAAAGGAAAACATCTCGTTTCCTTTAAAGATTATTCACTGTGCGAGTATATTAACAAATTATAATAAATTATGCACTAGTGATTGAATAACATAAAAATATTTACAATTGGTTATGCTGGATTGCTCACAGTTGCATATTAAAAACACTGGTCGCGGAAATTGAACCGCGTAAATCTGACAACTCTGCTCGATGTTTTGAAAAAGAACCATAGATGGTGACCGTTTTTATAACTTTCAAAACAGATTGCGATACAAACGTAGGGCAATAATTTGTGATTACGAGGTGCCTTGGCATTAAAACAAGTAAGGGGGCAATTTTGAACGTGACCCTAATACGTAATGTCACAATATTTATATATATTTGTATATTCTCATACACAAATTTACAATCGTTGTTTAGAAATAATAAATTTGTCATCCACAGGCGCATAAAGACTTAACAAATTTTTAGCGCTTTATGAAATAGATTAGAAGAAATCTTGATTTTACAGTCGCCGTTCAGAACAATATAATATATAAATAAATACAATCCACATACGTCACGTCGCGTTTTACAATTTCGTCACGTGAAAAATTAAATAATTTCTGTCATTTTATACCATTAATTCTTCTGACAACCAGAACTGCAGACGCAGGCGAAGGGCGTAGGAACTGCAGCAGGGATTGTGTTCTGAATTTTAATCTTCGGATGCTGCGCCGGGCTGTCCGACCCACGTACTCCGCAATAACGGATGGGGCATCCCCCATCCAGCTCTAGTATGACTGCGAGAAACTAGCTTTTCCGGTTCCGGGAGAATGATATTTCACATTCGTGACACATTTAATTACTGCAAAATTAATGTCTACTTTATTATATTTTTGTTAATTTTTCTAGAACCTTTTGTTTTAATTTTATTGTCTTCAAAAATTTTAAGTCTAATTTAGAAAATTATGATACCTAATATTGTTCTTATATTCATGTAAATTATTGAAAATCACATTTAAAAATTTAGACTGGTGATTAGGTAATATATCTGTCTTCTGGTATCAAATTATTATTAAACATATGAGAAGTCGGTAAGTATACAAAGTTTAATGATTAATTTGAAAAAATAAATCAATATAGTTTTGTATACAGAACGTTCAAAGAACATGTGCAATTCCTAGATGATAATTAATACAAATTAATCTAAATACAAATAATGTTTTGAATAATTACAACATCACAATAAGAATGTGTTCTCTTTAATAAGAAATCAAATTAATCAATTATAAAGATATACAAAGAAAAAATATTCTATTAAAAAGATTCTAGATTTTTTCGGTATATGTTACTAATTTATTATTTAATTTGTATTAAAATACCGCAGAGTTCTGTTCTGAAATTATAATTTCACAACAAAAAAGATGTTTTTTAATCTTTAAAAATATAAAGGTATTATAAATTTATTTTGTCTAAAATTTGTGTGTATGCAACTTACGTTATTAAAAATGTGACTAACGTTTAAATGAAGATGCCGTTTTAATGTTGATATTTACATATATAATCACATCTTGTAAACGCCTTAATATTTAAAAAATATAAATTTAAATTTATGATTTTGTTTTTTATGCTATATATGTAGTAGGTATACAATTTTTGATCAATAGATTCTTACAATCCTTATGTTATATGGTACAGGTGAATACTGTGTTTCAGGTCTATATAGTTTTTGAATAATTAACAAATAAAACACAATGTTTTAATTTAGTTTTTATTATTACAATTGTGCATGGAATATGACATTGACCAAGTAGTTGCCCCTGAGAGCGGCAGAAATTCGTGCTCCTTTAACGATATTTTTCATAATATTCTCGCACATTTCGCGTGTTAAGCAATATCATTTCAAATATTGTCAGGTAGCATCGAAATTATTGGTCTTAATGGCATACACCTTTTCTTTTAAGTTCCCTCACAGAAAATAGTCGAGAGCCGTCAAATCAGGTGATCTTGGAGGCCAGTCGATATCACCACTTTTTGACTTTATGTGGCCGGGAAAAATTTCTCGCAAAATATCAAGCGTAGCTCGGGCTATGTACGAAATGGCACCGTTCTGTTGAAACCACATGTATTACAGACTCAATTGACTTAATTCGGTCACAAATAAGTTTTTCATCGTGTGATAGCGATCACCATTGCCATTATTATTTAGATACATTTTAATAATGACCTCAATACGCTTTTGAGGCAATAGATGCTTCATAATAATTTGTAATTAACTACTTTTTACGATTACCAAATTATAACTAACAAATATTTGCAAACAAAATTGGCCTGGAACATAATATTCACCCTGTAGGAAAACCTGGACTCTGAATACAAAGCTAATTCAGAAGCTTCAAATGATAAGCATAGTATGGAAAAAAATATACTAGTAATCATTAAAAGGGAAGGAAAAGGAAATATGTGGGTTAGACTATGGACTAAAGAATGTTAATGTCACTTCTTCAAAGCGTAAATGACTATGGACGAGCTATATTTCAATACACGCAGATAATATTATTGAATGGTATCCCCGACCTAAAAACGCAGTAAGTCTTGAAACTTGAGTCTCCGTTGACTAAATTATCGAAGAAGTGGAACATGGCGAAGATTGGCTGAAGACCGAGACAGTGAAATTTCAGAGTTCATCCAGCAATTTATAATAAGCGATTTCGATGACTATTTTCATGATATTAATTTTAAAAAAAACGATGTTTTATTAAATAAGTATTGGGTAAGTTTAGATGAGCGGGATTTTAATAATACCTTATGAACCACATAATATTTACCCTTCGTTAGGAAATATTATGTAAAAACTTTAGGTTGTACACATTTACAATTCCTAAAAATGTACTACTTCTTCTTGAGAATTTATCTGAGTGGTTGGTGTAGCAATAAAATCAGTGCTTACAACAATTTATAATTTATTGAATCGTACACAATATATTTACAATACACTTTAACCAGGAAGTTATCTGGAGACCTAGAAATTAAGAGACCTCCTCCCAGCTCTTCAGAGCTATTTACTATTTACAGGCACAAATAGATATTAGCGTGACCTGTAACGCTGTGTTATTTTAATATTTAGTATGTATAGGTGTATTATTTAAAACGTAGTAATGTTACATTGTTTATTAGTCGGGTAATGATTAAAGATTGTATTGAATTTATCAAAAATACAAGATACGTGAATGAAAAGATTGCTAAGAAAATCTCACTTCTGGGAAGGATCAGAAGATTTATTAGTACTGAATCTTGTAAAATACTATAGAACTCTGTTATTATTCCTCACAACTACTGCAGCAGCATCTTGTTTTTGGCTAACAAAGAAGAAATGCAACAATTGTCAGTATTGCAAAATAAATCTCTGAAAATAATACTCAGAAAAAATATATACGTAGATATACTCGGATCAGTGCAATATTGAAAGGTAAGCAGAAAATATATTTTAATATAATGGTGTTTATTTACAAAATCCTCAGCAGAATTTACAAGAAAAATTGATGCAAATCAACATGAGCACGAGCATCGTACAAGAGGAAGGGATAGACTGAGACTACCGTTCAGGAAGAAGCCCAAATCTATACATCGATGATGTATAGTACGATGAAGGTTTTTAATGAAATGCCAGAAAACATGAGAAAGGAGGAGAAATTTAATAGATTTAAAATTAAACTAACCAAATATGTAAAAGATAAGTTTTAGTAAAAGAAAATACTTTAATCTTGTTTATATTAGAGCATGTATAGGAGTGCTTATGTATGCACTATGTTAAGAATTAAATAAATAAATAAAGATAAATGACGAAAAATTACCACGAAACTCATTTTTTCTTTGAAAATTCTCATAGATTGTAGAAGAACATTGGTGGTGACTGATGTGGTAAAATAGTTAATTAAATAATTCTTTTAAAATTATCAATATTAACTTTGTGGTTAAAATTCATATTTTTTTATTTATTATCTTTGTTTTAATAACCACTGAATTGAGTTTAAATACATCTACCGGTTTCGAGAAATACAATTTTCTTCTTCAGGATGTACCTAAATTTATTTTTTAAATAATTGTTGTTTTTTTAAAAATAGATTCTAGTGAAGAAACAATAATATATGTTTTTAGTTAGTTATGACATCCTGAAGAATAAAATGGTATTTTTCAAAACCGGTAGATGTATTTAAACTCAATTCAGTGGTTAATAAAACAAAGATAATAAATAAAAAATAAATAATTAATTGAAGAATTCAGTGTTTTCTGGATTATTCAGTAGAGTACATTTGACCTCTTTCTGAATTCGTTTCATGAACCTTGCAACAATTCGGCCAACGAAGTCAGATATACGCGCATGCAGATAGCACGTAAAACTCAACATTGGATATTATAAACGACCGCGATTTGAATATTTAAATAATATGTTTAATGTTTATCATATTTATTTTTAGATTATTCTTATAAATAATCCCATGAAGCCATTTTAAAATGAACTGTAAAAATAAAACAAACAAAGGATTAAAATAAATTTCAAATCATTTTTATAGAAGAGACAAGTTGAGATAAAATATTAAAAAATACACTGTATTAGTAAAAAAATTGAAGAATATTATTGTTAAGAAAAAATCTTATTATAAGATAATGAAGATAAATTTAGATAAATCATTTAGAAAGTAAAAAAACTAGTCATCGTCGGGACTCCACGAAACTTTTTAGAGCCGGTAGAGAGCTTTAATCATTTAAAAATCGTAACATCAGAAATAAAATGCGAGTTCATTTAAAATTAATATAATAGGATCGTTCGTTTCGCCCTCATCCCTCAGTCGCATATATTAATAATGATATTTATACAGATATCTGAAAACGTGTAGGTAAGCATATTATTATTTTAACGAAAAATTAATAATGTTACTTTTAAAATTAGCAATATTAACTTTGTGGTTAAAATTCATATTTTTTATTTATTATCTTAACTTAGTTGCAAGGATTGTGTTGCATTTTATATTGGTAAAACGGGTAGAAATTTTAATATAAGAGTAAGGGAGCATTTGAGATGTTTGAGCAATAGTGGGTTTTCAGAATTTTCTAATCATTTGATAGAAAATAATCATGGTTTTGATAAAAAATTGGGATTGTCAATTTTGCATATAAACGTTGTTGGTCACAAATTAAATAATTTGGAATCGTTGGAGATAAATAAAGCATGTAAAACTAATCAGGAAATTGTAAACAGCCAACTAAATTTAACTACGAGTCCTATTCTAAAATTTTTTCCTAAAAATTATTCGACTAAATTTGTATTAAGCAACAATTTGAGTTTGGTACTAAATTTATTTTTTAAATAATTGTTTTTTTTTTTAATTTTAAAAAATAGATTCTGGTGAAGAAACAATGATATATGTTTTTAGTTAGTTATGACATCCTGAAGAAGAAAATGGTATTTTTCGAAACCGGTAGATGTATTTAAACTCAATGCAAGTGGTTAATAAAATAAAGATAATAAATAAAAAATAATAATTAATAATATATTAATAAGCACAGATTAAAACTTTCGATATTCGACACACATTCGAGATGTTGAATCTTGCTGATTTGAAACGCGGCGAGTGCAGTACCACAATTTAATTTCCCTGTTACGGTTAATGGCGACAGGCATCGCGCCAGTCATACATACGAGTAAAATACTCGTATACCACGATTTACATTAATGTTATTACCGTCTCTCCACATGACGTGAAAATATAACAATCTACATAATATTGCGAAGCTCATGATTATGTATGTTCTATATTTAAAAAATATTTTTAGTTTACCGGATTTTAAACTGGCACTTTTGTATAATATCCTAACTATGCGAATAATGTATATCCTGCTTGAGTTTGGCTCGTGGACGCCAGCCAAGTCGCGCTGTCGGCTCTTGTTACAGAATTTGTAGATGCTTTTTGTAGTAGGCACCATACAATATTACTGTATTATACAGTAACATTAGGAATACAGTTTTACTGCATTTTCCTAATATTGTTTATTGTTTATATTATAATGAGTACGGTAATTTCGTTTTATTTTATAATCTCTTTAACATCGTTTTAATTAAAAATCATAGTTTTCATTAATATTTTTCCATTGAGATATTAATAATTTTACATTTTATTGGAGAAGTTGTAATTTTTCAGAGTTTAGATATCGTTCCTTGATAATTAAAACATTTTTTTATTATAAGCAACATGGCGTATTTGTAAATATTTATTTAAATTAATGACACTAATTAAATTGTTCTTTTATTTAACATATTTTCGCCCTGAAAGAACATTATTTTCAAAATATATATTAAATTATGTTAAGTTAGGTTATGTTATGTTATGTTATGTTATGTTATGTTATGTTATGTTATGTTATGTTTTGTTATGTTATGTTATGTTATGTTATGTTATGTTATGTTATGTCATGTCATGTCATGTTAGGTTAGGGCCGCGGGCATGGGGGATCACAAGTATTTGAGTTGCAAACTATTAATTGACATATGTAACATGAGTTTGTTTAAATTACTTCAACACAGGAATTACAAATATGTTCAGAAAGACACAATCTATATATTTTATAAATGCGTCTTTGAATTTACAAATAACTTCATTTATTTCATAAGCTTTTCATCACATTTATTTCTGAAGCTTTTCTGTCAGTTTATGTGCAATATTTCAATTTAAAAGTTCTAGTGATAGATAAACGTGTAACTTATAGAGATTCTTGCTTTCTTTCATCTTTTTCTTCTTATTTTCCTATCAAAAGACTTTTTATGGTTTTATCAAAGCGTATTAACGATTTGATTTTATTTTTTTGATCTGAAGATTGATAACAGAGTATTGCGTCTCTGCAAGGTACGTTTGCTGTTTGCTACCGTACGGTAGCTGCTGCGGGGAGGCTAGTTTATATTAAACAAACAAGTATATTGACAAAAATTGGAAATTCGAGAACCATAATGCTGCCAAATTATAAAAAAGTCAATATTTAAATTACTGATTGTACTATTGCCTGTTGCGAATATTATGCGGGTAGGTAATTATCAGTTTTTAAGAACACATTTTAGTTGTGAAGTTATATTTTCACAACATAGTCATGTGTTATTTTGAGTATAAATTAAATAAATCAACTAGAAATATATACAGAAAAATCTACATCAAATCAAATCAATACAAATCCACATTTGGAGCGTCTTTTCGAATCCAAATTCTCATCCATACATTTCCTCATGCTCTTCTTTTCAGTATGAAATATGACCTTGACGCCAGCAGACGTCAACTTGACCGATATTTGTTCGTTCTCGACATCGCGATAGCATACGCGGTGTGGACTTTTCAGCAGTGTTTGTAATCCTGTGAAATTTGTGTATAGTGATATTGTTGGTTTGTGGCGTGGGTGAACTTGTTACATCGCCGTAATCAATTGGGAATGGAGATCGGCTCATCCGCGTGCCATTTATTGCGTGATCTCGGCGGCAACTGCAGGTATTATGGAGGCGTCATATGAAAGATAAGGCAAGCAGTCCTTCCGAAGATTACTGGTTCTCGAAATTACTGATCCTTCTACTAGAACCCCCTATCGCCTCACCGACCTCATCCTGTACCACGTTTCCCTACTTCCCTCCCCCACCCTACGGTGATTCCGATTTATGACCGGAATTGTCGTATTCCATTCCGGGAGACGTGTGATCCGGAGATAACACTATTCATCCGGGGAATATATAACAATTTATTTTTTCAATAAAGAGGTTTTTTCGGTATATATTTCTAGTCGATTCATTATTCGTATTAATTATTAGTTCATAAAAATATTTTCCGAAGATAAAAAGTAAAACTATTTTTCTTGACTTTTCTAGAAGTTGGTTATTAAAAAGTGTTTATGGTTTATGTAATGTAATATCATATAATTTATAAGGAATAAGATTCGTTTCAAAAATATTGATGCTTAAACAATGTTCTGTGATGAATTTTAATCACTTGGAAGGCATTTCTCAACAATATGTTAACTCTTAATTTTTTAATAAATAAATTAGTCAGATTCTTGTGAAAAAAGTTATTATTTTGTTACAAAAATATTGTATTGTAAAATCTTGCAAATTAAGATAAATGTGTCCTCCAGTATGTCATATTTCGTAATTTAAACAATTCTTTCAGTTGTGAAATACGCACTAATATTTTTATAATAAAGGTATCAAATCTTTAACGTCAAAAATTTTGGTATATAGATAACAACAATAAATAAATAGGTGTCATTCGTTTGGATTCCTGCACATAAGATAATTCAATGAAATGAATGTGCTGATAATCAGGTCACGACGGCCATTCTTTCCGGAGTTTTCCTTCATCGATTTCATATTCCGATGTATGACTGATTTAATATGGTAAAAACGTACGAATTCTAACAGGACTGCACAACGAAAAGATCCAAATAATCACAAGAGTAATCGGCTTAAAATCATTCAAAGATCTATTCACAGCATTCCCTGGTTTTTCAAAAGGAAAGTCAATAGTAATTTTCAACTCCCGGTTAACTTGTGTGATATTTTTTCCCTTAACTCGCCACATTTAATCAACATAATATCAAACGAACGATAATGGTATTGACTTGTAATATAATAATTCCTATTTTATAATATTATTTTACTTTATTAATGGCACAAATAACTCTTGAAGGGTGGATTGTCTATGTAGAAGAAGAAATATAGGTATTATATTTCGCTGAAACATACATAACGCCCAGTCTTAAAAAGATTCAAAATAAATTAAACCAATCTGTAAAGAAATGTTTTCACCGAAAAATAAATTCGATTGCACGCAGAGCCAGTGGCGCTGAAAGAGTCAATCGCGCTAGTTTCCCAGCTACTGTGGCCGTTGGGCGCTTCAGTCGATAGCTTTACCTCCCCGAGTAAATTAGCAGCGGAGATAGACCGCCAAGCGCTCACTTGCCGCTCCGTTAGCGGACTTCCGCGGAGCATGAATACCATTAAACGGGCTCCCAGTGGCACTCCTGCCTGGTGATTCATTGTGCCCCGCGAGACATTCCATCTTACTCCGCTGGACGTGTCTGAACATGCAACGTTCTTTTTAACCCTCGACCACGTGCGTCGTACTGTAACGTCATTCTGTTTTACATGCATTTAATAGCCTTTTACTCCTCCTGGAATATGATATCATATGAGGAAAGAACAAAGGTGCGTAGCATAACCCTGGACGCAATAGTCAGACAACATCGAGCAAGTTGTTGGATTGAAAGAGAAACATAAGAAACAAAAAACTGTGAAAAGAAAATGGAAGCATACAAGCATCCAACACCCTGCCTTATATTCAGCACTGGACGCAGATTGGTAGAAAAAGAAGATTAGGAAATGTATAGGTACTTTTCAATGATTTTGAGTGCACAATAATAAAAAAATGGGTACTAGTAAAGGCTCTTTAAATACAAAATAATAAAACTGTAATAGCATCCCCATCTTAAGGACAAGCAAAGCCTTTCTATATACACAGAAACAAAACTTTAACCATATCATGATGGGTAAAAGGCTACAGCTTGAGTTTCCACTTTATATCATAATATAATTTTTATAATTCAAACGAGACAACATGAAGTGTTCTTTGGAGGTACCCATAGAAATAATGATGCTATTAACTCTCCAATATCGCAGATGCATCAGCTTGGTAACAAATTGAATTTCGTTAACATTTTTCGTTGCAGCTCCATATCTGAATTGAATATTTGTACGTAAATTATACTTATTTTTTTAATATTATATATAAACTGCTATATTGAAATGTTATATTAAAAATGTACTGTTATATTTAAATTAAATAATTTATTATTCTTATGTAAAATCCCACAAGGGCGTTAATGGAAATAAATAAATAAGCTTAAGAATTATTCTCAAAATTATATTAAGAAAGGTTAGTGCCCGAAGGTTATCACCGAAAACATGTTTTATTACAATTGACTATCTTAGCGTTTCTCCTTGTCAGACATATTAACTCGGCTTTTTTTTGTATATTATTTAAGCAGTGGGAACAGTTCTTGTAAATAATACCTATATATTCAAATTTGTGGTCTTACTAACTTATGTTAAATTGTATAATCCAAAAATATTTTTATTTTGAAAATCTGACAGTAAACATGGTGTCGTTTACTTTTGTATTAAGATTCGTATCGAATTCTACATGATTCATATCGTTTAGGATAGGGTCTACCCGATAAGCGATTAGGGTTCACGTAATTTGATCCTTGCGTATGACGACTAAAAGAGAGATTTATCATATTTAAAAATTCTAATCAGGTTAATTTATTTTGCAAATAAAATTCGAATTTTTTCGCGTATTACTAAAAACGGTCCGTGCTGCAGGGTCGCCATCTCTGACCTGTAACATTGCTCGCCAGGATTATCAGTAAGTATTTATTGATCATATCATTCAATTCAGCGCTAAGTAAACGTTGTATCTCTGTCATGTATCGTCCAGTTTTGCGGTGTCAACGGTTGTCTGGTTTGCGCTCCTGTTTGTGTTTGCTGTCCAATAATGTGTCTCGCATAATTTTAGTGGAAACATGTCGCTATAGTGTTAACGTATTATATTCTGTACAGAAAACGCCTTTTTAGGTGAAGACGCAATGTAATTCATCACGTGAATGTCAAATTGCTGTACGAGAAAGGGGATGAGATTAATGTTTTTTGAAATGTAGTCAAAATGACAAATATCCTAGTAGAGTATAGTGTAGAAACATATAGGAAGATAGAACAAAGATCGAGAATAATACTGACGAAATTAGCCGACGATTTTACGATCGAATTTATGTTTCTACAAATAATGTTTGTAGAATGCTCCTCGTTCCACAACTAATGTTCTAAACCCCTCTCGTATATGTACACTTTATTTCATGTCTATTCATTTACTGGTCTGTGCTTTTTTCAAATATTTTCAAATATTAATTTCATTGATTTTTTTCTACATAGAATACGTCGTGCATATTTAATATATACTTACTTATGTGGACTTATACTAATACTGACATATTAATATGTACCTACTTATACTGATGGATTGATGCTTTTGAGATGTGGTGCTGGGGACATATGTCGCGCATATCGTAGACGGTAAGACACACGAATGTCTTCATTATGTATGAGTTGAACATCAATGACGGACTCTGAACAATTTGCCTTAGATAAATCCTTCATGTTTTTGGGCGTCTTACGAGAAGATAAATTAGCTTGGAGAAGCTTGTCGTGGTGGTTGGAAGAGAAGGAGGAAGATCCTCCACCCGCTGGATCGACCGAGTGGAAAAGACAACGGGCGCTTCTCTGGTGATTGCCTTTCAGATCTGCAGGATCCCGGACATAGTCAAGAGGTCGGGAGTTTATAATTAAACTTCTGCCAACCCTCTTCAGCCATGATGTTCTCCTTAATCAGGGCCCCGACTTCCAGCAATCTTACCCTAAACTATGAGGTGCAAGATCTCATACTTTTTGTATGTCTCATCACATGTTCGAGATAATAAAGTATTCAAATTTTTATTACTTTAAATACTTATTTTTCTTTATTCATCTGAACCATAAAATTTCCATTTGAAACTCTATCCCTCCAGCTTATTTTAAGTATTATTCTGTAGATCCACATCTCAAATGATTTAAGTCGCCTTATCGTGCCTCAATTTTATAAAATAATATTGAGAACACGTAACATCTGACTGAACATCTGAAGGCTGAAATCATGACTGCAGAACATCTATTCCACAAATAAGGATAAAGGTTGGACGAGCTTGTTCAATGCGGCAAAATTATATATTTTTTATTTATTTTTATTTATTAATCTATTATAATTACAATGAAACAGTACAATAATAAGTTTTTTTTTAGTTCTATAACTTCTCTAAAAAGTGTGTACTTGTGCAGAGAAGAGGATTACACATTAATAATTATTGTTTACAATAACTAGCTAATAATAAAATGTAATAAATTAATAGCAACCTTATAAATATATTATAAATTTCGGTGTACATGGTTATCTTTAAAATATTTTTGATAGCATTTATTATCATTAATCTTCCTGATGTTTTCGGGTAAGCTGTTAAAATTATTTTTTCCTATATGCGTATAGTGGTGTTGTGCAAATGATGTGTTAATTTTTGAGCATGAAAATACAAATTTTAACCCAGAAAGATTTTCAGTAATAAAATGATATTTTTATTTTTATTTTAATATTTAAATAATAGAATTTCTTTTAAATAGATCACAAAATGTAGGTACTTGGAATTCTTAGAAAAGTAATTTATCGGATAATCTTTTGTTTTTTTTAGTATTACTTTAATGATAAGTTTTTGTACTGAAATCAGGCAAATATATATTTCGATTCTTCAATATTAGCAAAAGTACTTTGTGGTCTTATTTTATATAAATTATTAGACAAAATACCTTGTTTATTGATTATTCGACATGTTTCGATACCTATGGTATCTTCTTCAAGAAACGATGTGTACTGAAATTAAAAATACAAGCGTAGATAAAAAACCAAATCCTTTTAGCAAATAGTATTTTTAAATTTGTTTTCATATTAGTTTTTACTTATTCACCACTTTTTAATTTTGTTTTTTACTATCTTTGTATTTTTAATTTCAGTATACATTATTTCTTGAAGAAGATAGTGGTTTAAATAAAGTATTTTGCCTAATTATTGAAATATTTCGAATTATAAACAACAGTTCAGGAACGAATATATCTCTTCCGTGATGCAAGATATAGATGTGTATATAATTCTTAGTCTTCAATACAAATAATCAATAATAATATAATAATTACTGTCTATAAAACATTTGGAAGTATTTGTCAAAAAATATGTTTCAAGGACTTTAACCCTATCGTCACTGGAAACCGCACTATACCGTTTGTAATTCTTCTTAGTTTCAAAGTGCCCTATAGAATAATCTCAAATTGCAGTCGATTTATATTATAGGTATCTATATAGTTCAAAAGTTGTGAGAAACACAATGTACCAATTGTATTTCTCACAAGGGTGCGCACGTCCCTCCATTAACGCGTTGCACTAGTGTTGAAAGTCGCGTATCATGAAATCGAGAATTTATCAATTTATTTAAATTATGTTTTTTGAATAAATGGTTAAATGAATTGTTATTATAAATAAATATTTTATTATATATATATATAATGATAAATTGTTTCTAATTATAAAAACATTTTTAACAAATGTATTTATACAAATTAAATAAATCAACTAGAAAGATATACAGAAAAATCTATATATCGAAAAAATTTTCAATTGCTAATTTGTCGAAAATGTATTCGATTGCTATAGCGAAATTGGAGAACGCGCTTCCCTAGATAGGAAGAGGTCCAGGTTCGATTCCCGGTAGCTATTAAATATTTTTTAGATAGCTCAAAAAATTCCTTATATTTCTATTCCTTATATTTAATTTTTATTAAAACACCACAATATATATTTTTTAATGTTATGTTATGATAATAACAATTTTATATTAGTATTTTAGAAATATCATACTAAGGGTATTTTCGTGCATATAATGATAAAACTCCTAGAGATGGATGGCAAATATCCTCAATGGATTGGAGTCGCGTGATGATGATATAATAGATATTGGATATGTGTTGAAACAGCAGATTTTTTTTGAGGAATGATTTACTTGCCTTTTTGTCGGCCTATTATTCGTGTTCAAGTTACTTTAATATTCAATTTGGTTTGACAACTAGAAATATGTATTTGGACAGTAAAGAGACATGAACAGTGAAACGCGGTTCTTTCTTAAGATTAACACTGAATTTATTGCACAGCGGTTTACCTCCAGTCCTAGGAATTCTGTATTCTCAACTTTTTCCAATTTCTGGGACCCGAGAGTCAAAATTTTGAGTCCCGAGAATTCCCGGGAATCGCAACCATGAATTTTATTTTATTAAAATAAAGTATATTTTAATAAATATTCATATGCATGATGTACAACATACGTTGATATTAATTTTATAAACAAATAAAAACGGTTTTGATGAAATATCTAATATTTCATAATGCGGTAGTACTTTTTTAAAATTAAATTAAGTACTCTTATATAATATATTGAATACACATTCATCTATAAAAATTACAAAAATAAAATTAAAAATATATAAAAATAACAATTAATTAAGATCGGTATCGGAAGACAACAATATATATAATATATTTGGCCAAATTCAACCGAAGTTTTTCAAATAATTTCCTTTTATACATATTTTGTTTCAAAAAATTTATTCTCAAGATAATAATTATTATTTATTATTACAATGAAACCTAATTCCCTGTTTGAACAAACCGACTAAACAATTTAATTCAGAATTTTTTTTTAGTAGTAAATATCTTTGGACTAATTTCTCCTTAATGCAAATCGTTATGGCTGACCATATAAACTATGGAAACTTTCAATTTTTTTTTAAATATACTTACACATGCACCGCTCGTCGCTGGATCACTACCTGCTGTATGTCAATGGACAGTAGGATTAACTCTACTTGTTTAGAATGAATAATATAATGAAAAATTAAAAGTAAAAAACTAAGGAATTCCCGAGAATTTATTCTTGAGGTGTCTCAACACAGAATCAGTTACATTTTCAGGTCCAAGTATCACAACACAAACGTTCTTCGGGCATTCGTTTTCAGTTTGAGACCTTCTGAGGCAAAGATTTACGGTAAATGTAACCGAGTTGTTCTTGACGGGAGAGAATGGTTACCCCACTGCCCAACCCCTTACCTTGAAAGGTCAGGATTTTAATTCAGGTTTACATCCTTTAATCATTCGAGGATATAGTCCTCCCTGATCCCCTTCTATTGTCAGCTATTTCTACCTGCAATGCCGTGAGAATCAATCACTTTCGTCTTGTGAATCGGATTACTAGACGTACTAGATCTCACCTTGATCAAGTAGGAGTGGAATTGGTTAACGAATGAATCATATCTAAAGATTTTAGATCTACGTTTAGATCACACCCTCGAAACCCTGAGAGATTTTTATTATTGTATTTGTTTGTCGTGTAAACGTGCATATAAAATATATATGTAACACCTATAATGGCACACTCTCTATTACCAATTGGACCGCGTATAGAATAATCACTTGCTTGTGTATGAAATTTTTCGCGGAATTGGTAAAGGAATTTTCAAAAATATATAATATATCGCGCCTATTGAAGTATCGCCACCCGTGAGATCAAAAAGATAAAACCCAACATATCTAAGAAGTGAAATAAATTATATCTACTTAAAGAGTATTTCAAACGAGTCATTTATGAAATCGTGTTTCGCCAATGCGCGCGAGGAGAATACTTATTGCACATGGCGTGCCTCGCTAAGATTGCCACGAAGTCAGCGTCAGGGCGCAACAATAGATCTCTCGGGAGTGTCAAAGAGACATCTGGCGGGATGTATTGTCTTTACTATTGCACCGATAACAAAACATTGCGCCGCTTATAGCTAACTTCATATCTTTGCACCTTCAAACGTACACAAAACTTTATAGGCGGATGTACAATGTAAAATATTAAAGGATTTCAATGTAAGTAGCTATTTTATAGTAACTTTA
Source organism: Eubasilissa regina (assembly GCA_022840565.1). Lineage (NCBI taxonomy): Eukaryota > Metazoa > Arthropoda > Insecta > Trichoptera > Phryganeidae > Eubasilissa > Eubasilissa regina. The sequence continues at coordinate 10,166,289 of JAINEB010000007.1, read as the reverse complement.
AGTCGAAATTAAGAATTCTGAATCGATTTCGAAGGCTTTTTACAAAAATAACTAATCTTTTATACATCAGAATATTTGTACACTAAAAAATTCTACAAAACATTAAAGCACATTTAAAAATAAATGTTTAGTTATCACTTAGATGTTATGTTTTATTAAAATAATTATGAAATCTTTATTTAATGAATATTTAAAAAATAAGTCTAAATATAAAACTTTGATAATTAGTTGTTTATTAATTGTCGAAGTTATGAATGTGTGATTTGTACAATTCTATCAATTATAATAATAAGGTAACTAAATACTTTTAATTCACATTAATATATTTTTAATTTATTTCAATACTGAAGACAAGTGCAGCTGAAGGATCTCATAATTAAAATTCTATATTTATATGTATATATAATAAATAATATAATATAAATTTAGTAAGTAACAATGTTTAGGCTTTCCTCTACAATTTATTTTTACTTTCTTATATGGCAATAATATTGAGACCATGGCCTGCACGCTTCATACAAAAAATAAATAAAATAAAAAAATTTAGTAGACACAACTGCAGCAGCTGTTCCTAATAATAATAATAATAATATTTTGGTTTCTATGGCGATGATGTGGAAGTGGTGATGAAGTATAAATTTTGTTCTGCATGGAATTGATTAAAAATGATTATTTGTTAACGAGATTTCACGATTTAAAATGTCTAAATTCACTAACATATAAACAAACTAAAATGTAAAATATCAGAAAAATATATGAGTTAATTAAAATAACAAGAATGTTATTGTTTCTGATAAATATAAATTATTTGTGAAGAAGACAATTTAGAAGTGGCTAAAATGTTTTATGAATATTTGTTGTCAATTTTCTTATTGACACGTTTTACAGAATACCACTTTCATAATAATGGACACATACAAGAGTAAGACGTACCAGATATGTACATTTCTTAGTATTTCCTGGGAAGAAATTTGCATGCAATGTATGAAGTATTTGATCACAGCAAGCAGTGACACCGCGGACGGGAAACTGGCTGCTGCGCAAGATTGATTAAATGTGTCGCCGTATTGTTCATCACGAAACTGACTAATTAAATTTTGGCTAGTTCACTCAACTCCAAGAACCATAGGTATAAACAGTATTCAAACATCTTACAGATATTCAATGCAACTTGGTTCACAACAAACTAGTTAATGTGAGTGAAGTTCTTATCGGCGTACAAATCCTTGTTCTGTTGTGTTTTAAACCTAATTACAAGTCACCTCGTAAGCTATGGAAGGCGACTCTCTAGAATAAGATATATTATTTTATCAGCTGCATGTACTGTACTGGCATGGAGCTAAAAACGAATAATGTCTTTTAACTTTTCACAGATTTTAAAGTACCAAAAATAGTAGACATATACAAAAAAATTCGATAATTCAAATTTTCAAAATTAGAAATCAATTAAATTTTACAAGATATAGAGATCAAATTGATAACCCAAAACAAAAATATACCGCAACTCAAAATCAATATATTTATCAAGTTATCAATTTTTTTAACAATCTCCCCATCACAATTAGAAAAATTAAGGACTATCATAAATTTGTAACTGAAGTAAAAAAATATGTACACAGACTAACTGCAACATAAATTAACTCGAATATATTCCTCTATACATGAGTCTTACTCTTATGTTATAATATATATATATATATATATCCAATGATTATTGAAATTGTATTATATTTTTAATATTAATAAAAAAAAATAAAAAAAGGCTCATGACAGTCTTCCACAGGCGGAGTCGAAAAAATAATACGCCTTTATTGATTACATGGCAGACAGCATAAATTTTAACTCACTTACCATCACGCCATTTCTCCGCGGGGTTAGGCCGAGAGGATCCACAAATTCACGCCTCATCCACATTCATACACCTTCTCATATAAGCTCCTTGGTTATTGTGGCTTCTAATAGGACCGTCTTTCAGTATTGGTCCGCTAACGTCCTCTATTTCCGGTTCTATCAACACTTGCGTCATATATCTTTCTTACCTTACATTTACTTTAACCCAACCACCTAACTAATCGATTCTTAATCTTACTCACTATACTAGGATCAGCTTTATATTATTTCCTTATTTATTTATTTCTTTCATTATTTTACTTTGCCATAAATGGATTTATCATATATCGTCGTGGTAAATACAAAAGCTGTATATCAAAAATACTAAATTTTTCAGCGGAGACAAAAAACTATCCCATCTCACCGATTCTTTCTCAAATTTATTGACATAATTGAATTTTCTATCTGGTATTAGTGTTGTTTGCACATTATGCCACACTAGGTTAACAATTTTTTTGTCTCTCCTGAAAAGTTTCGTATTTTTTACATTTACCACGACGATATACGTCTAAGTGATCTCATTTCCATTGCATGCAGTCTACTTTCGTTCCTCTTCAGCTAGTTCCAAGCTTCACTTCCATACATCAGTGTCGGTACTAGAATTCCACTGTGGACCGCTAGAGCATTGAGATAACCCCTGATCTAGTTTTGTATAACCCGAGGCATAACTAAAATATGTGAAAGGCAACCAAAGCAAAAAGAAGATCATTACATAAATCTTATTGCACTAATAACAAGAACAAAGCTCTTTAATATGAAAAAAGAAAAATAATAAATCCATTTTTGGTGTTACAATATCAAACTAGCTTGAATACCAGACCAGCGTGAAGATATAATGTGAAATTTAAAAAAATCAGTTTTTTTTTGTGTAGAACCCACGGGTGCCTCATTTAGAATGAGCTATTACCGTTTGATCAAACTGAACCAATCTCTGTTGACTTGGAATTCCTATCCGCTAGAATGCTGAAAACTTAATGCTGTATTTTCTACTATTTCAATAAAAACCGATATAAGGAACTAGAGCTACAGCTTCTTTTATGGTTAATGATATTTATTTTGAGAATATAAAAATCGAATAATGTATTTTTTCTTAGCGGCTGACACATGCGTATGTGTCCGTACTATATGAGTCTACTAAGCGGATGTTACACCATACATGACGACAAAAAATTAACTTTCAAAATATAAATACAGTGGAACCTCTATATTCGTCATAGATCCGTTCCTGAGGGCCTGACAAATATGGAACCTGACGAATATAGAAACAGTTTTTCCCATAACAAATAGATGAAATTCATTTCGTTCCCAGCCCCCAAAAATAGTATACAAATGAATAAATTTTATGTCAAAACTTTATTTTTATTGTGCTCAAGAGACATGATGGTAGAAGTGGCGGGGGAGGAAAATTACTAATATTTAGGAGGAGATAATTTAAACAGTAGGTAACTATAATTCTAAATACTAAATAATTGTATTAATTATAAATATATACATATAAAATTAATTTTGTCGAAAAATATTGTTTTTGCGTCACCGGGATTCGAACCTGGATCTCTATTTCCAATCCGGGGAAGTACACTACCAATGGTGTTATAACGCCAGTATTTTTCATGACAAATTTTCGAACCTATACGTAACATTTTTCAAATTAATACACCTGTCGTTCCATTATTTGAAAGCCATCTACATTATTTTTACAGAATCTCAAATACCTTTGAGTAAACCGACTGCAGACGCCAGAATTATCAATTCATTTTTATTAAATTTTGGACACATTGATACAGCATATATTATTAAGGAAAACACATTCTTATTGTGAAGTTGTAATTATTTAGAACATAGGTCTGTGATATTTTAAATACTAAATTAATGTATTAATTATAAATATATACATATAAAATCAATTTTGTCGAAAAATATTGTTTTTGCGTCACCGGGATCGACGATATCTATGCTATAATTCTAATGATGGTTTTCATTTTCCGATGATTCAGAAGCACTCGATTAAATAAAGAACTTGCCCAATGTTGCCTGTTTCTGTCTGTTTTTTAAAACCTTCATGAAGCAGTCAATCACATTATCATTGAATCCATTTATGTTTTGGTCGACTATGGCAACATTTGGGTGCCATATTCTGTGTTTGACCCAGTTAGACGGCATTGCCGGACGGTGGGAGTGACAAATAAAGAAAATATTAACGAATATGGAAACATTTAATTGTTAACAAAATGTGACGAATGTCAAACCAGACTAATATAGAAGTTCCACTATACTCATTATTTCGAAGTCATAATATCATGTGGATTATTAACTTATTATCAAAATGGTACTTTTCGATCATATTCATCTAGAAGAGTAAATAAATAATATAATGAATATACAATCTCTTAATATTTTTATAAACTTTAAATTGTATCTGTATATATAATCTTATTATGTTATATACGTTCATTTGGCTTTGAAAGCTTAACATTGAAGAATATTCTTGAATTTTATTTAAATATACAGTGGTTACATTGATTCAATTGCCACATAATTCCTAAAACATTAGAATCATTTAATAAGAACCTGGATAGGGTAGGTTATAAAAAATAACATAATCGAACTTTGAAATCGATAAGGCTGTTATATTCTCCGACTCGCGAGCAGCTCTTGAATCCCTCTCTGCTAATATGAAAGTTTAGTTAGACAATGAGATAATGAATCATCAGCTATTCAATTTGGACAGCAATAATAAACATGTAACATTCGTTTGGTCACATAAGGGAATTCATGAAAATTAATGTGCTGATAAACTGGCCAAGGAGGCTACTCTTTCCGGAGTCTTTCCCCATCAATTCTAAATCCCGATGTATTATAGACTCAATATGGAAAAAAAACGTACGAATTCTATCTGGACTGCACAATGGATAGATCTAAATAATCATTTGTTCAGATTGAACTTGATAGATTCCTCAATGTGTGAGTGTGGTGCTGAGGAGGAAACCCTTAACCATATATTTTGTGTCTGTCCATTGCGGATCACAGGTTTTTTACATAAATCTCGTCCATGGTAATTTTCAACTCGGGGTTAACTTATGTCATCTTCTTTCCCTCGACTCGCCACACTTAATCTGTATAATAGCAAATTTTTTGAACGACAATGGTATTGGCTTGTAATATAGTATTTTCTATTCTATAATATTATAATACTTTTTTCTATTTTACATGATAAATGGCACAAATCACTCTTGAAGGGTGGATATTTAAAAGAAGGAGAAGAATAACTTTGAAAATTTATAAAACGTTTAACCGTTATTTGTGTTAGTTACATGTGTCGGTGCATATTTAGTGTGTTTGTCAATTATTTAAGTAATGTATGGCGTATAATTTTAATCCGTTACAATAGTTACGATTGTCCTGCTTAGGTTTTATTTAAATAATTTAGTATAAATATTTGTTTTATCTTAAAAATTTTCTCTGGCAAGTTTTCCTAAAAATTTGTTAACAATTTTTACTGCAGCAGATACGGGTGCTCGGGGATTTTGATGCACTTTCAATATAATGCACCGAGGAATTCAATTTACACCATGTAAACTGATAATACAACGGGTTTGTGATCACATCGGGAGCAAAACGAATGAAGTATCGTGCCCTTGTGTAGCTGTGCCACTGTGTAGCACGGCACTGCAGATAACGTCTAGACGCGGAAGGTGTATTTACGTTAAGGGTTTTTATATTTCACTTAAGAATCCGAGAAAAAAATATCATTATGTCGGTACAAGAAGAATTAATCATCAGAGTATCAGTAGAACCTATTTTAATGTTAAAAAAATAATGTACATATTAAAAAAAAAAAAAAAGGTCTGTTAATATGGTGATTTAAGATTATGACTTATTGGTGGTGATGTCAATAAGTCACATTCTTAAAATAATTGCACGTAATTAAATATGTAATGTAGCTTATCGGTCTAGTGGTCAAGACGTTGGCCTAGTGATCTAGTGATCGGGGGTTCACGCATCGTTCCAGGAGACCAGCAAGTTAGTCCTATTGACATTTCAATGTGACGTGTATTCCGTGTGCGCATTTATATTTTTATTTTATTTAATAAAAAATGTACCGTTCCGAAGACGAGGTAATAAACTTTCTTTAATAGCTAATGGGCAACTACCAAGTCTTCCGAGTCTGCTAAGAGTGCCGAGCACTCTTATTATTGGCGTTTCTGGCCTAATATAATTAAATGTATTAATTATAAAGATATACATATAAAATCAATTTTATCGAAAAATATTGTTGTTGCTACCGGAATTAGAATCTGTATCACTTCCGATGCGGGGGAACGTGCATTAACCGATTACGCTACAACACAGTACATTGACGACAAATTTTCGAACCTATATGTTTCAAATTAATACATCTATCGTTCCGTCATTTGAAAGCCATCTACTTTATTTTTACGGAATCTCAAATACCTTCGAGTAATCCGATAGGAGACGCCAGAATAAAATCAGAGATCCAGGTTCGAATCCCGGTAACAACAACAATATTTTTTGATGAAGTTGATTTTATATGTATAATCTTTCAAATAAATACAATTAGTATTTAAAATATCACAGATCTATGCACTGAATAATTACAACTTCACAATAAGACTGTGTTCTCCTTTATAATATAATTAAGTATACATTTATACGTATCTGTATTTATCTCCTATTTTATATTTTCTTGGACCCGATTCTGCCTCTCTTCTGCTAGATACCTACCTACCTCTTCTGTCTAACACTCTATTTTTGTTAGTGTACAATTTTTTAGCCTTTATCACAATTTTTAACTGTTATATTTATTTACAATGTGTATTTTTCTTCCAGTAGTAAGACACTCGCTTAGTGATCAAGTGGTCAAGAATTTGAGATTCGTTCCAGAAGACTACCAAGTTAGTCTTATTTTCACAGCACAAGCGTATAACTTAGTTTAAAAATAGTAAACATATTGATGTGTTTTTTCTATTCACACACTTATTTTTTTATCTTTTTTAAGATCTAAAAATAATCTTCGATAGCAAACTTCTTTTCAAGAATCACATTGTCCAAATTACCTCCAAGGCCAATAGAATGCCAGGATTCATACTTCGAACTTGCAAACACTTCCAAATCCATATTGCTTCAAAATACTGTATTACACATTCGCAGACACTTTAAGTACGTATGTAAATTCTGGAACCCATAACAGATTACATATATTGTGAGATTAGAACGGATATAAAATAGTTTTCTACGACATCTTAATGTTAGATCTAATCTATCATTCAACTCATATTTAGATACAGCAAATATGAAAACTCTAGAATATCGAAGAACACGTGCTGACCAAATACTGATATTTAAACTACTGCAAGGCCATATTGACTGACCCAGCCAATTAGAATTAACATCCTTCCACATACCATCTGGATCAATCCGGCAGTCCGTCCTCTTCCACATTTCTAGAAGTATAACAACTTGCATATAAAATTTATCCATTCAAATACCATAATGAGAACTTGACAGAAATTGACTGTTTCAACATTGGCCGTACTACGCTTAAAGTTATTTTTATGAACCACCACAATATCAATTTTGAGCAATCATTCTACCTACAAACACATCTTGCACTCCCTTTACCGCAACAATATTTGCGACATCCCCACCCTTTCTCCCATCTTTCTTCTTTTTCTTTATTTTTTACTATATTATGTACCTAAACATTTCTGTGGATTTTCATAATTAGTATCATATGTTAAATATTTATTATATTAGTAATATCACGAGTATGTTTACACTATCAAAATCCCTCGTTAAAATTTAAAAAAATTAAATTATTACGCTAAGATGCGTATGCGCTAACCTTAAAGTATCATATATTGTTTTTGTTCTATTTATGGAGATTTATAAGTTGGTATAGTTCTATTTTTCACTCATATGTAATTATAAAATATTTTGTAGTATTAGTTCTCCTAATAAATATATATTGTAGTAACGTATGTATTTAATGATTTTTCTAGGCACAACTTTGGGCCGAAGAAGACTTGGATAAGTGCCACAATGGTGAATAGATGCATTGCATCTATCTGGCGACCCAGGGTCCGGACTAGTGGAAATGCATTACGAGCCGAGTCTCATCTGATTGACGCCACTATATGTCAATACTGACATGAAGGAGAAAAAAAAGAAGATATTTTATGGGCTTATAAAATCAAAAGGTTTTCCTTAAAAAAATTAAATTTACCAAATTAAACACATGCAGTAGCTTGTTGGTGTGGTGGCCAAGACGCTGGCCTAGTGATCTAGTAGGCGGTGGTTCGCGCCTCGTTCCAGGACTCCAGCAAGATAATCCTATTTTCATAGCACAAGCGTTTAGCTTAGTTTGAAAATAGTAAGAATATTGATGTGACATGTATTCCGTGTACGCATCTCTATTTTTTTTTAAAATATATATATATATTATATATATATATATATATATATATATATAGTTATTGCACCGATTATATATATATATATATAATCAGTGCAATAACTTCAAGTTACATAATTTTACTTAAAAAAATCCACTACGCTGTTATAGAATTAAATTATCTTCGCACGTGACTTAAAATTATCAAAAACTAAATAATTTTAAATACTAATTGTTACGTACTTGTCTTTTAAGTACGTCTTCGGTGTACACCTCGTGATGTGAAGGTCCAAGAAATAAACTTTGTAACAATTATACATTTATTACAATACGATACAATTTAGCATAAGATATATCATAAGTATAGATCAAACGATAAAACCAATGAACACGCAGAGAAAGAGGCCGCGCTCCGGCCACCCTTTATAGCCTCGCACGCACGCCGGCGGTGCGGCACTCACACACACAACTTTACAATCCCAAAGACATCACATTAATTAAATGTATTCATTAGAAAGATATATATATATATATATATATAAAATCAATTTTATCGAAAAATATTGTTGTAGCTACCGGGATTCGAACTTGGAACTCTTTCCAATCGGGAAAGGTGCATTAACCAACTATGCTACAGCATATAGTACTTTTGACGACAAATTTTTGAACCCATATGGTACACTTTTCAAATTAATACATCTATCGTTCCATTATGTGAAAGCCATCTAATTTAATTTTACGGAATCTTTGAGTAGTCCTCACCTTCCCCGGATTGAAAAAGATCCAGGTTGGATTCCCGGTGGCAACAACAATATTTTTCGATAAAACTAATTTTATATGTATATCTTTCTAATTAATACGTTTAATTAGTATTTAAAATAACACAGACCTATGTTCTGAATAATTATAACTTCACAACAAGAATGTTTTCTCTTTAATAATTTTAAGCGTTATAAAATTTGTTATATTATTTATTTTGTTTTGATTTCGAAGAAAAGCCGTTGTCACTCGTGAATTACGTTCACAAAATACAAAAGCTGAAAAGGCAGAAATGGGTCATGGTTTAGAATCGGACGATTGAGCAATGGAAGAGATTGTTTCTGGTCGATGATTTCCAAATGAGAAATTCTGTTTCTCATCCGGGGATATTTTGTTTCTTGGAATATTGAAGAGCGGAAATGAGATCGTATATCCTATCCTATAGTGACATCATTTGTGACTGATTTGCGTCGAAACCAAATAAAAACGTACACGCATGATTAAATGCGCATATATATATACATATATATTGTCACATTAGAATTTAATCCTTTAGGTAGTAATTTTTACAATTCGCCTTATTTACAAAAGATAAACACTGAATTTGAGATAAATAGGTCGGTGGGTACTGCCGCGCGCGGCCACTCGGCTCATAGCGCCACTTGATTTCGAGAAGAGGCGCGAGGCGGCGCGTTGTGCGGCCGCCGGTCGCAGATTCAGACGATCAAGGAAGAGGGTAAGAATAAAATATCCAAAAGATATTATTCTTACCCTCTCCCTGCTAGTGCACGTCTGTATAATATTGTAGTAACTAATTGAATTGTACTCTCTTCCTATGCAGAAATAACAATTTCTTTCTTGGCACGGGGTAGAAAGCGTCCGCTAATTTGGAGATTGGCATCACAAAGAGCGGAGATGTGCGGTGAATGCCAGGCTCCATTCGAGATGGAGCCATGAGTTGTTCTCTGCCATCGAATAACGGGGACATCCAGCCTGACGGCCAAAAACCTGTGTCTAGGCGGATCGGAAGGATGCGTCAATTAGTGCGCACCGGAATTAGAGGTTATGTGACAATACTATTTTTTAATCAGTGTCAAGTGGAACGAATGATTTACTACCATGGAGGTGGATCTAACTTCGTATTCAGGGTTTTACTGTCTAGCACATTGTACTTCAGAACATCGCCAATATCATTTAGTTAACTTCGGATCCACTATGTAAAAATGTACCCCTTGTTACCGAAACTTGTCTTTGTGACACATGATGATGTTGGAGAGGTTATTTAATAAGATATTTTTATTTTGTATTAAAATCTTGATGTAAATTAACCCCCTATTTATTAGTAGCTTTGATTTCTAGTCCGAATTACTCAACACTGAAATAAATTTACCACAGGCGAAAGAAAAGTCGTCGGCCGAAGGTAAGTGCCTAGGACTCTATTTCCAGCCGAACCCATATTTCTCATGGAACCATTGTCTAGCCGGTGGCGGTGCCTTGGTATCCTGTCCGCAGGAGCCAGACTGCAACGTGACAATATATACAAACGTAGCAATCGTACTAAGTAATTATTTACTTAATATTTTAAAAAATTGACTTTAAAAACATAACAAAAATTTAACATATAGTTTTAGTTAGTTTTTTATCACCCTGACAAAGAAAAGATTTTTCCTAAACATGTCGATAAATATAATTTAATCACAGTGGTTTTAAATAAAGTTAATAAATTATTTATTATTTAAATGAATAACCACAGAGTGTTTGCATTAAATGTTAAAAATATAATATATTAATTATTATCACTAATTATTTAATAAATTTTAATAGTTTTTCACTTAAGTTCTGTTCAATTGAAAAATAAATGTTTTTATTTTTAGTGCTGAATTAAAATATCAAGAAAAGGAACCATTATATCATTGGCTAACAAGTGTTTGAATAATATATTTTTTTTAAATCCCTTCTTAGCTAAACGAAAAAACAGATATATAAGCCGTTATTTTTTTTTTTGAAAAATATATCTTCATTTCTTTGCTCAGTTATGAAGTGTAAAAAAAAATATATTACCCGTATTCTCATTTATCTTGTGATTTTAATCATTTATAAAAAATTATTTTATTTATGTGTATGAAATACCACCCTGTAAAATGTTGACCTATCTAGTGGTCGGGAGTTCGCGCCTCGTTCCAGGACACCAGTAAGTTAGTCTTATTTTCATAGTACAAGCGTTTAGCTTTGTTTGAAAATAGTAAGAATATTGATGTGGCATGTATTTCGTGTACGCATCTCTATTAAAAAAAAATACTCAATATATTATTAATACAATATAGTCCTAATAAATAATGTTTTCCTTTTTCTTTCTACATTAAATTATTATACAACAATCACATATGAATCGCTGTTTTTATAAAACTGTTTTTCGCAGAACGCGCGTTGTTCCCCGGGAAGTAATCCATTGAGACTAAATTTTCAAGGACCAAAATCCAGCGCGTCGTTGCCCGCGTGCCCCTCCTTAGCGCGGTTCCCGCGCAGAAGTGATATAAAAAGTGTAAACATTTATGGCCCATCCTGTAGGAACTATTTCGTCTGATCGCACCACCGGACACTGTGTAGATAACTCAACCTTTGTGAGGACACGAACTATGAAATGCGCTGAATAACGACAGAATGATTTGTAGCCCACCCTGTATCAAGGCTTTCTGACATGTTAATTATACATCCAGTGAACACAATATGAGCCGGAGAGTAAATATACTTGTCAGCCCGGCCTTGCACGGGGGGCCCTTGTGGGAAGGGAAAGCAGCAGGCAGAAGTGATGGAGTGCTTTAACTTTCTTGGAAATGCCACATCGCTTATAAGTTAATCGTTGACTAGTCTAGTTCACGGTTATTAAACTGCCATTCACATTTTATCATTTCCAAATACAAAACCTAACTAACTAATTCACCATTCCGCATTGTACTGTTCTCCTATGTTTAGTTTATCCAAACATCTCAAATCTTTGCGAATGCCCTCTGATCTGTTTTATATATAATACTCGCTTCATACATTTTATTTACCCTCCTCTCATTGCTCATACGTTCCATACGACCAAACCATCTCGGTGATCCTTTCTTTATTGCATCAACCACGCTACAAACAGACCCACATTTGCTCCTAATTCCAAAAGAACTAACTACTACAATATAAATAAATTATTACGTATAAATTCAAATAGCATTTTTGCCAAATTTCAAAACAGTTTAGTGACAAAAATTATTCTAACATATATAAAAAAAAAACGTTTAATTATAAGTACTTTACTTAGTAAGTTAGTAAGATACCTATAAGTTTTTCATATTATGTATGAAAAAATATGCAAATACGTTCTTGTTGATCCTGTGGTTAAGACGTTCGCTTAATGATCCAGTGGTCGAGGGTTCGAGCCTCATTCCAGGATTATTTTCATAGCACAAGCGTTTAGCTTTGTTTATAAATAGTAAGCATATTAATGTGACACGTATTTCGTTTACGCATCTCTTTTTTTTTATTAAAAGAAAAACATATTTTAATTTATGTATACATTTGTTAAAATATGCAAATATTTATCTACAAACATATTTTGTTTCGGAAAATAGGTCCGTCAGGAAATTGACCTTGTTGGAGAATTGGGCCGTCGAGAAGTTGGTTGTTAGGAAAATTGGCCGTCGAGAAGTTGGTTGTTAGGAAAATTGGCCGTCGAGAAGTTGGTTGCTAGAAAATTTGCCGTCGGGATATTGGCCGTTGGTATGTTGGTTACCGGGAAATTATCAGGCACATTATTGAACCAATATCTGGCCAGTGATATTATCAAACTAATAGATGGCCTATAAGTATACTTTGTAGCTCAAATATCGCCGGGAATTATGGGAAAGAAATACACTTTAAAATAAATTAGATCGTTGTCTATATTTTGTTTTTCAATGTAAAACTGGATACTTGCACTTTTCTGCACATTACACTAACACGTATGTATACATCTCTATCTCTTATTATAATATATACTAAACAAGATCTCATTTCTCCATATTCATGGCGCGGATGCTAGGATCGAATTCTGGCATAAGTTATTTAACTCATGTTACAACGAAACTGGAGTGCATTTTCTTGTTGTGTACACTGTTGCACATTTTGCAGCGGTTTTGAACTAGTTTTGAGGTCCTTAACCCATCTGCATCAGATATTTTGAACGATATTAAAATGTATTAAGTAAAATTAAATGTACCTACTAAAAGAAATGAAACGAAGATCGCGTAAAATACTATAATTCTGATTTCTTGTGTAATATTACAGCGATTACGATCTCTGCTTATTTTGATCCTACGTGTTATACAATTATTACTTACTATGCTATACAAATAATATAGTATTTTTACAATTATGCGGGGAAGTATTATTTACAGGTAATTACCGAAATATTTATTTTCATTTGAGTAAAACATTCATACCAAAAAATCACATAATAACTTATTAGTTAATTGATAATACGAATTTAATTAAAAATAATTATCTTACAGTTAAGAAACTAACCCAATATTTTTAAAAATTAAAAATCACGAACAGAGTTAATTTTACAAGATTCCACTTCTTCTTCTGCGGCATTACATCCCAGGGTGGGATTTAGCCTCCTCCCCAGTGCTCTCCACCGACTCCAATCTCTGGACATTCTTGTCCAGTTCCGAGTCTCCCTCACCCTGCTCCAGTCGTCTTCCACAGTCAACCCACCTGAATGGCCTGCTTCTACGTCGCTTCCACTGGGGTTTACATTCGATCATGATTTCTAGTGTATTGTCATTTGGCATTCTTTCAACATGGCCAGCCGATCTCAGTTTTTGAGACCTACATATCTTATGATTATTTCTTTCTGTAAATTCCATAATATTTAGCTATAAAAAACTGATAAATTTTTTTTTCGATTTGGGTTAGGCACCACAACGTTTCACAATCATAAGTGTCCACTAGTCTTATTATAGTTTAGTAATTATTGAGGACCAAACATTATTATTGTGAAGTTGCATTTTCAGAATATAGTTCAATTTCTCGAAAAAATATTTTGTTGCTACCCGGACTCGAATCAGGAACCCTTCCTATCGGGGGAAGTGCGCTGACCTATTACACCACGTTAACATTGTAAGTTAACGAATTATAATAATGGAATAACAGATGTTTCAATTTGAAAGTGCAACATGTACATAAATTCGAAAATTTGTCGTCAATGTTGACGTGGTGTAAGAGGTCAGCGCAGTTTCTAATTTTAATCCGGGTGTCAACAAAAATATGTTTTCAATTAATTGATTTTATTTAATTTCCATTTAATTTGTTTTACATAATAATTATGTTTTATTTTATAGTTCTTTATTTTATTTTGCTATATTGGGTATAATATAAGTCTCTATTTTATCAAAATCCATTCGAATATATGAGACATGTCGTGCGTCATTGAGTCAATATTCAAAAACAATATGCCAGGCAGAAATATATTTAAGCACAATCTTTCATTGAATGATGTAAACATAGGCTAGCTTCGAGGTAAGCAGAAAATATTAAAAGATCAATGACAGAAACATGTCACAATACTGACGAGGAGTATTTTGAACACTTGGGAATGTTGCTGAAAGATACAAGACTGGATACCTTTTATTAATTTTAGAGAAATAAATATAAATGAAGACAAATACACGGAGACGAACCATTAATGAGAGAAACAGGTTTATATTGTAGACTAGATATGTAGATTTTCTTCCCTGAAATAATATTTGCACTATAAACAAGAACAACTATAAACACCCACTTTCACTGAAGCTGAGACGACATAATATACTCTACAAGTATGTTCTGTTGTTCCTTATAGCTTATTCCTTGTACTTATATATATATATATATATATATATATATATATATATATATATATATATATATTTTTTTTTTTTTTTCTAATACAATTTTTATAACTATTAAAATTTGTTTTACCTTCTTAAATGTTTATTTTTACATTAAAAAATAATTGTTGTTTTTGAAATTTGAAATTTTAGTTAACAAAAACATGATTGACTATTACGTGACTGTGATTGAGTCGATTATTGGTAACTGAGATTTAACGATGATTAGTAACTAAGATTTAACTGTCAGATGCTTATTTTCTAGTGTACCGGTCATTGCTCGAAGAATTACGTTAATCAGTTATCAATCATCGTCACAATCGAACACAATCACGGTCACAATAACAGTTAAAATAATGGTTTAAATAACGATTTTACCTTCACTACCTCAAACCCTAAATACTAAACAAAAATATACAAATACAGATACCTCAAAAATGTCTCGAAAATGGCAGTTTTACCGTTACCAAATAAATAAAAATGTTTTTTATGAATCTGCGAAATCATTTATATATGGATATATATTTATTTATTATAATACAGTAGAATCCCAAGAACCCAGAAATTTTAATATCTGGGTTTCCGATTATCGAGATTTTTGATTTCTTGAATATTTAAATAACCCCAATATTCAAAGATGCGGATTTTAAAAGTGAAATATCTAAAGATAAGTAAATACCTACGGTTCGGAATTGGATTTAGTTTATTAAAAAAATATATATATTTTTATTTTAGTCAGTTACGCCTTATCCCGGTGTAGGTACCTACGTGGAACGTCTGTTTATAAGTATGGTATAAGAACACACTTGAATTGTTCAACACTGGTGTTCGCCTCCTTTGCGAGGAACCATCAGAGTACGGTATGTCGGGGCAAACGGGGGCATAGTGTAAGTTTGCTCACAGCCGCAAACCCTTAGGGAGTGCAGGGTATGATGCCGCATTCAGGAAACAAGTTTCGTGTGAAGGGTACTTGAGTGAAATGGATTTTGTCGGTGAAAAATTCAGCATTTTTTATTTTTTTAAATTCTTTATAAACAAACTGTGTGAAGACTAATATGTTTAGCGTCAAATTAAAGTATTTGTATCGTGACGTCACATTTTATTTGGTTAAAATCAAGATATTGCGAAACCCAACATCCAACTTCGCTACGACTTAAATCAGTTCTTCATAAATTATTTGATATCTAGGTTAAATAAAAATGTGGACAATGTGGACGTTCTTAAATGTAATAGGTAATAGTTATTTTATTAATAGAGTTAATGATAATCTAAGTTTCTACGTGAAAGTAAGCAGAGAGGATATAGCGTCCTGAATAGTATTTCTCGCCTCATCTATATTCTCATACAAGCTCGTCGATTATTGAGGCTTCTAAAAGAAACATCTTCCAGTATTTGTTTTACCTGGTTATGCCAAGTTTTCCATGCACATCCTTTATTTCTAGTGCCATCAACACTTACGTTATATATCTTTATTACTATTCTCTTCTCATTCATCCGTTCCATGTGATCAAACCACCTAAGCGTTTCTTTTTTAAGCTTATTCACTATGCTAATATTAGCTTTGCATTATCTCCTAATTTTTTCATTATTTACTTTGTCATGATCTTTAACAATGGAATTACCCATTACATTATCATTAGTCGTCCAACATCGTGTTAAAAACTAGAAAAATATATTCAAAACACCAAAAATCTCTTTCAATTCTCTTCCTCAAAGGTCATGTGCAATATCGTAATAAAATTTGTATGATACATACATTATATACTCATGATACTCATGATTAAAAATATTAAACTATTTCTTCGAAGTGCTTGGCAAGAATATTTTTTGAATAGGTATATATGAAAATGATCCAAGTTAAGTATAGCGAAGAGCGATTCTTTAATATTGTTGACGAATTACCAGAAAGCGTACATCACTACATAGTCATTTCAATCTGTCTCAAATCTTTCTTCATTTTTTAAAATTTTAGTGTACATTGTTTCCTGAAGAAGATCTTATCGCAACATCTTAATTTATCAATAGTGGTTTAAACAAAGTGTTGTATCTTATTATTTGTGTATCTTTTTTTTTGGGTCCATTAATAATAATTAATCATTTTAAAACCAATAAGAAAACAAACTTTTTTAAAACCATTATTTATAGATACATCAACATGTTTTATAGTATTGGTTTTTTTCTATACTAACATTTTTCATTTTAGTATTCTCTGTCTCCTGAAGAAAAGACCATAGATCTTGAAGCATGTTGATGTATCAATAAATATAGGTAGGAGAACACATTCATAAAATTGATTTTATATGTATATCTTTGTAATTAATATATTTAATTCATATTTAATAAATATTGGTTTTAAAGTGTTTTTTTTAAATTATTTATATTATACGATTTGTTTTATATATTTAGATAATATGTTGCCACAAAATAATTTTGCATATATTAAAGAAGTAATTATAATTCATCTGAAATATATGAATACCACCGTCTATATCTTGGAAAAAAGGCGTGATCCCCATATTAACAATATACAGAGAAGATAAAAAACATTTACGATGTTAAGAATCCTTTCGTAACGCATTCTCACCTCTTCGTGTTGCACTAGAAATAGCAGTTACGAATCTGAGTCTCGTAGTGAATCAAGAAAACATTCCAGTCAGGTACATTCCAGGAAGTTGCAACCCGCACATTAGTCAAATGCCATTACTTACTGCCAGTAATTTATCCTTTAAGACAGTTAATAAATTTACGTGCCTACGTTTCAACAGCTAATAAACAGATGTGATGAACAGTTTCTTTAATATAAAAACTCGTTTCGTTAATACTTATCGTTTCTACTTCGGCCTGCAAAAACAGCTATGTCCAGGAAAACAAAGATAACTCTTATAAAACCAGTTTTTACCTACGTATCAGAAATCTGGACTCTAACAAAGATACTATATGATGTATTAGTAAGAAGTGTTCCCTGAAAAATTTTTAGAGCTGTCAAAAAAATGAAGTATAACGTAACGTAAGCGTTATAACCAGGAGTTTTACGACTTGTATGATAATGCAGAACATCACAAAATTCATAAAATTAGGGACTCACTTCGGTGGCTAGGCCATGTATAGTGTTTGAATGATCGCACAACACCTCAAATGGCTGCGCAATAATAAATCTGAAGGGAAGCGAAAAATATATGAAATATAGAAAATAAGATGGCAAGACAATATAAATAAAGACGTATCTATTCTTGACATCAGCACTTGTAGGGATTGCATATGAAATTTTGAGAATTTCTAAATTCGTTCTCATAAATATAATTAGAATTCCGAAAATTTCATAGCGAATTCCAAATTTTAAATATATAACAATAAATTATTGTTACGATCACAGACTAATGATTACATAATAAATAGGTAATCGCAGAGCAATAAAGGTGTTCGGAAGGAATCGTTTCTAGAAAGCATTGTAGAGAAATAACACCTTCATGAAACTAACCGATGCACTCGACCGGCACTTAAACAGACAAAAGATAGCGACTGCATCAAAGAGATGTCCGAAATATGGTGGATCAGTATTGAGATTTGTTTTGTCGAATACGGTAGTACGGTATGTTGAGTGTATTTAGTTATTCTGCCATGGTTTTCTGTTAAATTACCGATATTCTTTAACAAGTTAAATTGGAGGAGATTTTATTTATTACCGTTATTTGATATATACTGTAAAACTTCGATTATTCAGACTTATTGGAACCGGTTAGTTTGGATAATATATCGTATAAATACGGGACTTCTTAAACTCATATCATTAGCAAATGACCACAAGTTATTTTTAGTTTTTAGTTAAAAAAAAATTCAATAAATAATAGTGAAATTGTCAAAATTTGCAAGCACATGACAGTAAGCAATCCAGTTCAAAAATGTGTAAAATCAAAATACGCAACTTAATCTGTTAACAGATTGTCTGTATAATAATATACAAAAAAATACATTTTTAAAAACAAAGTCGACATTTTACGTATAAAAGTGTGTAATTTAGTTGTGAATTTATTAGTTAATATATATTTGTATCAAGTATTTAAAAATGATAATTACAAGTTATTAAAAATATTATCTAGCTTTAATATTTTAAATACAAATTAAATTAATCAATTTAAAAGACATACAAAAAAAATCTATACCGAAAAAATATTTGTTTTTTTTATATACACGTTTCTAATTGATTCCATTTAATTCGTATTAAAATATCTACAAAATTATATTCTGAAATTATAACTTCAGAATAAAAATGTGTTTTCATTAATAAATATTCATATTTTCTCTAAAGCGTGTGATGATCCACATATAACCAACTGATAAAAAAAATATGAATTCCGAGAAATTCCTAGAGCATATGCGACAGGAGCAAGGGGTGGCGGAAGCCTTTTTAAAAATTTTAGAAATTTTATTTAATTACTGTTCGTTTTTAAATTGGGAACACCCACCTACAAGTTTCAGTTACATGTATCTCATTGTTTAGGACCAATTATATACTACTATTGGCCGTGTAGATAATCATGTAACTATGTACGTAATTATTTGTATATTTACTTACCCGCGGAAATCTAGATCTAAAAATCTCATAAATCCTGACGGGGCACATTTTATAGATTACATTTCTGATCCGAAGAAATGGCTTGCAGGTTGAAATGATAGAATTTATCAGAGAGCCTTTGTATGTTCATTTTACCTTGAAATCGCACGTTTGCATGGGTAGGAAATCATACTGCGTTTGTTGTTACTACTATTTTATTACTAGTACTAACATCCCCCCCCCCCAAACTGAAATTATTCGAAGGCCTCGCCGCCTTGTGATCAAAGTAACAATAGTGTCGCGGGTGACAGATATTGATGCAGAGGGATTGATTGTCGAGATAGTCTTTCGTCGGGTTTGGAGTGGACTACAATTGCTGAGGAGGGTCTCTGTTCTGGGCGATACATTACTCGCGGGAAATGTTTTAATGCATTCGTATACGTTAGTTGCAGAGCCGAGGGGGGTACATAGGCTAGCCGACCAAGTGGCGTTATTGGCACAAAAGACGAAAGAGTCTGCCGATTGAATGCTGTCGCCCCACGCCCTGGCTAAGACGTGAGTGGACGGAACAGATCCCAGAGGAAGGACGCCTCGGCGAACCGTAGGTACCTCTTCGGACTTCTCGAGAGATGAGTTTGTAAACATGAATGCCGGGAGATAGTCATTTCAAACCACGTAGCGTGGGTATCTTATTGAAAGGACGAGAGGGAGATTTATATCAAAAGGCGTCATTCTGCACGGACTTACACATTATTAACAATCCTGACCAATTGTTCCTGACTCTATTCGAGATGCATTGTTCGAGACACCGAGGATCATCCTGCAGATAATTTAAACTATTCTTCAGACACCGTTGTCGCATGACGTATGTTTTCAGACGCACTCAAAGGAATGATGGGAATTTCCTGAAAGTCGTACTGTCATGTCACAACCTCGTCACAATTAATTACCTTCAGTGGTGGACGCGGCCCCGGATTGGCCATTTTCCTACCGATACTGAATAGCTGTCACAATCATCACAAATAATTACCTTCAGTGGTGGACGCGGCCCCGGATTGGCCACTTTCCTACCGATACTGAATAGCAACATATTGGAGATACAAGGACCTCAGCCATGCATCTTGAATGAGTCATAACAAATGATATTGTTCACTTAGACATTGGCCGAATCAAAACTTTGGATTATCATCATCATCATCTTTAAACTTTTGAACGCGTTGGGTGCAGGGTTCGAAGTTCAGGACCCGTCGTCTACTGCGAATATGCGCCAGACGTACGGATTCTGAATTTGGGGTCAGGGGAGTCGAACGTACGCCACAGACTGGTGTCTGGAGAACTTATCATTTAATTACGGAACATATTTGCCAAGCAAGGCAGGAACCTAGCATGTCGCATGTTGTTCCACATGTCCACATAATTTATGAACAGCTAGGCTACACCACGAAGCGGCCACAGTCACGAGTACGAGTCTACGACAAGGTTGGTGTCATACGTATAATTTCACCCTCACTTTACATTTTAGCTCCGAATAATGCGTACATATGTATAGTTTCTTCCACACTCTTACATTCTAGCTCTGAATAACACGTACATAATTAATGCTATATCGGGCGCGCTCGAATATCATACCGCTTGACGGGAAGTTTTCTGTTACTTAGTCGTATACTATAAGATAATCGGTATATTTATTTTAATAATTGCTCTATAGGTATTTGAACGGCTATAATATTTGGATATTTGTAAACTTTAGACATTCTGATAATTGAAAACGCGGGTTAAAAGAACTAGGATCATTACGGACATAACATGGGGAATATTCTTAACCACTAGGACGATCACGTTGGCCAAATTTAGATATTAAGCGAATAGGCTTGCATTAAGCATAAAAATTAGTATTAAGTAAGGTAGAAAGCTAGATCCCCACACTGGCGACCGGGAGAGCTCGCACGTAGGAGAATACCGAATCCATAACAGAGGCGTGTCTTGCGAGCAGGACGCCCGCACAGGGAAATTGAAGATTCCGCATTAATTTAGAAATAGTATACTAGAATTATATTAAGTTAGACATAGGGAAATTCGGAATTCATCCCAGGTGGTGCCGGCAACCAGGAGAATTATTATTTATTATAAAACTATATATAAATAGACGTAGATTAAGTCGAAATCACCTCAAGCGTATTAAGTAACATGAAACAGTATTTGTACAAAAAATTTGAATTTTTAATTTATTAATTATATCATTGCTAGTACCGTCCTCTTATTATTACATAAGTTCCACTGTTTCAATAATCTTCCAATCAAATCTTTTCAATAATTATTTTAATTGTCCGTCAACATTTGTCCGTCTCAAATGTTTCGCGTTGAAATGTGCGCAATCAAGGGATTTTCAAATACGTCCATATCGACAAATTGGCAAACAGCGAGCACCCGGGCGTAGCTCAAAGCGAAGAGCACTCGGTAGAGTGCAGTTTACTTTAAAAATTCCTTCCGACCCATAAACCCACTAGGGGCGTTTCGCTAAAGATGGAGATTAAATCGTGTCAACTCGTGAGTTCCCACAATAAAATATACTAGTTTTTTTTATTTTTTCGGAGAATACATTATTATTGTGAAGTTGCAGTTTTTTTTTCAGAACATAGTTCTGCGGTGTTTTAATACAAATTAAATATATCAACTAGAAAGATATACAGAAAAAATATTTTAGTTATTACCTGGATCATTTCCTATCCGCGGAAATGGGTTACAGTTACACCGCGCTAGCCGAGTAAGTTCACAACAAAAATTTTCGAACTTGTATGCCGCAACTCTTTCAAATTGATACACCTATTATTAAGTTTAATTGTGAAAATTAAAACTACAGAAGAATGCTTAAAATAAGTTGGATGGATAGTGTTACGAATGAACATGGTATGGTTCGGACGTATAAAGGAAAATATGTATTTAAAACATTACAAATTTGAACACTTTCTATATCTCGGATGTGTAATGAGATATCCAGAGAGATATGAGATCTTGTGTCTTATAATGCAGGGGAAGGTTACTAGAAGTCGAGGCCCTGGAAAAAGGAGAACATCATGGTAGAAGCACCTAAGGCAATAGTTTGGCCAATCTATTGTAAAGCCTTTCCAGGGCCAATGACGATAGAACAAAGTGATGATTGCTAATATGATAGCCAACGTCCGTTGAATGAATAAGGCACGAGAAGAAGGAAAGAAGTGACAAATTCAATTCCTTCATCATTAAATCATTTCAATTAAAGTCTAACATTTATAATGAAATAAGTCTAAACCATAAATATTGTCAATCATTGTCAACTTACTATTTTCATTTACTTTTAATATCTCACTTTCATTCTTTTTAATTTAGTGTTTTTTGCCAGCAAATCAAATTTTAAATTATTTGATTTATATTTTTTATTATTGGGTAGTGTAGAGTTATTAAAATCCACAGCGTATTAATAAGTAAATAATTATACGATATTTGGAGGCCCTACATTAGACGATGCGACTATAAAATAACAGCAGACTAACTCCTTATTACGGATTTATAAGTCCTTCGTCAAAATATCACAGTATATCGAATAGACGATATGATTACAGTATCTAGAAGAATATATCAAGATAAGTATTAATGGATGAAATCTTGCTGTAGACAACTAGGCGTTGCAAGCTTTGTTGCACACTGAAAGTAAAGGTTATAAGTCAAGTTGTATAAAAAAAAGATCAGATATATATATAGCAAGCTTTATTCAATTTTTCCGGCGTTTTGCGTATCATAAAGTTCGTTATCTGTTTCATATTTTCACTTTCATGTGCAAAAACGAGGGTACGGCCCGCGGAATAAACCATTTAACATGACTGTTTTCAGACATTTTTCTTGTAACATCACTAAATCAGGCACTTTCCAGACAGGCAGATTTATCGGGTTACTTTGCCTCTTTATTTATAAACTAAATTATGTTTAATATAAAATAAATTATATACATTTTTCAAAGTTTACCGTAACAGTTTACCGTTAGGTATTACAGAAGCGCGACTTTTTTGATTTTTACAATATATTTTTTTCGGAAACTTCCCGCGTAAATGGTGTCATGAAACTTTTAAATGCGTTAAAAAGCAACGTTAAAAAGTACATAACAATTTTTAGGGGGTTTGCGAGTGGAGTTATTATATTCTGAGTGTAATATTATAAAAGCTCTTTTTTCGGGGTATTTTGTATTTTTGCGGTTACACGAAGATGAAGAAATATTTTCACAAAACAAAAGAATACCATCTGAACATGCAATGAAATTTAGATAATATTTTAAGAGATCGAAACAAAATACAATGATCTGTATCTGAGGTGAGGCAGAAAACGTATGATATGCAGGAGTGGTATGATACAACTCATTTTTTTAGAAATTAGCAATCTATAAAAGCAAATTAATGTAGACAGGTGTAAATGAAAACGTATTATTACATTTTTTTCTTATTTAAAAATACTTACAAAATTTGAATATGTCCCGAAACACACAATTACTAGATTTTCACCAACAAAGGCACTCTTATTAAACAAATAATAGATATCTCAAAGAGACAAAGCTATTTTTTATTATATTTAATGCAAAATATTCTCTAATTCTCACCCATCAAATCTCCATATGTATCAATTTTTCGAAAGTTGTATATATATTATATATTGCCCTTGTATACATAATTAAATATAATAAAAAATATCTTCGTCTCTATGAGATATCTATTATTTGTTACAACAGCTGATAAAAATCACGTAGCCGTTGTAGGGTAGATTGACAATTGATTACGCGGTGACCATGTGACATTTATGTATGGTAGTGTTGCTAACCGAAAAATAATTTGTACGTAAATAATAACTTACCATGTTCTAAACTACCCCTTCTATCATATATGTGTATCACCTTCTCCTTTACATACTAGTTAAGTAATTATGCTCTTTGTGAGATATATTATTCCCACGTATCGAAATAAATAAAATATATAGTAATTATTTTTTAATACATGTCAATTATTTTTATACAAACACTACCAATACAGCGTATAATATACGAGTATACCATAACTCGAAATGATATTTTAGATATATTCGCATTAAAATTAATAATACAAAATATATTTGAAGTTTTAGACATATTATATACATCATTAATCCTTTGAAATGAATATACCGACTAGACACATTGGCAACTTTTTGAGTATCTTATTTCATCGTTAATGTACTGTAATACACAAAAACATTATTACATTAACTCAATGCCCACTATTTATTGTTGTCATTAACTATGCGATTTATTAAATAAGATAATGAAGTCAATAAAACATTTATATATTGTACGTTTATTTAAAATTTATACAAAAATACTTATTTTTATTATTTTTATCTAGCTCTGTATGAAGTTGAAATATGGATCTTGAGAATGAAAGAGAGAAACATGCTCGACTCCCTCGAGATGTGGTGTTGGCGTCGCATATTGAGTATACCGTGAACTGCGAAACGAACAAATATCAGGAATTCCGCACTAAAGAAAAGCTTTCTACAGCATGCAAGGAAATAATCATTTTATGCTTTGGACATGTTGCTATTAAACATGTAGAAAATGGTGTACACATACAACGTATAAGATTGAAAAAAATGTGAGGTCCATCTCCAATAAGATAGCTCGTTATACGTCGCACTAAACAAGGTCCAAGATCGTGAAGAATGGAGGCAAACAGTTCGCGATGTAGAAGCCAAATAGAAGACCATGAAAAATACTTACATTTTAAAGATTATTTTACTATTACTATTGCTATTTTACTTATTGGGTAAACAGATACGTGGTTTGTGTATTTATTTGATAGATGTCAGTCTGTGTTAACATCAGATACAAAACAGTTCCCTAAAGAAATTATAAAAATTTACTTTAATCTTTTATATAATATATATATAATTTATATTATATAATACTTTAATCTTTTCGCGATGAAGTTTGCCACTGGCAGGTTGCAATAGTACCACAGGGATGATCTGTGATTAAAGAATTACTAAAGAATCTTTCTCTCTTTTACTTGAGAAATGCACGGTTCATTACACCTCCGAGCCATTACGCCCAATCAAATCAACGGATAAAATGCTGTTCACTGGCGTTTGTTTTCATTGGAAATATCCGCTAATTTTGTTCTTCTTTTTGCTCACATTTTGAATGCAAGATTTTCTTTCTTTAGAAAAAATATGATTTTATATCAAATTTATTTATTTCATTTTCAAAACTAGGTTACCTCGTGTAAGTACGTCTTTGAAGAATTTTAGAAAAAATGTCATATTTAAAAATAATACTGATATTGATTAAATTATTGTATATAACGATTTTACTACGAATAAATGATTTATGCATCGGTAAATTTTCTTTTGAAGAGAGATCAAAATTTGTCTGATCTTTAGTTAATTTTTTTAAATCTTTTATAAAATTTCATGACACATGCGTATGCGAAAGCATATTGTATTTTTGTGTTGTCAATTGCAACTTTTGTATTGTAGGCTGCAAGTTTTTTTGTTGTAGTTTTTAGCAGTTTTTTTTATTTAGTTGACTGCAGTTTCGATTTGATGAGATCCTCAGGGGCAAATAAACGTAATGTTTTAGGACGAACTAAACATAAAGAGAGCTTGTGTGAGAAGATGTATGAATGTGGATGAGGCGAGAATCGGGTACTTACTTACTGACCGTCACGCCTTCTTCACGTAGGGGTAGGCAGAGAGGATAGAGCGCCACACTATTCGGTCCTGATACACAATTCTCGCCTTATCCACATTTGTAAATCTTCTCACACAAGTTCGCCAATTATTGTGGCTTCTTACAGAAATATCTTTCAGTATATGATTTATTTGGTCGCGAACGTCTTCTGTTTCTGGTGCCATCAACACTCGTGTCACATATCTTTCCTACCATTCTCACCTCATTATCCGTTCCGTATCGTATCGGACGCCGTCCAGTACGGAGGTGACAAGGTGAGTTTACTATTTATAGTGTATTACCTATATCAACGCCGCGAACAGCGACATTACAGTATCAACCATGGACGAAATATTTAACACCTTACGGACAGACATAAAAGAAATCACAAGCGTATCTAAAACAGAAACCAAAGGTCAAAAAGACTTTAGGTACAATGCAATTGAAAAATGTGTCTCGAATTTGGAAGAAGCTTTAAATAAAAGAGAAGTACATGAACAACAACTAATAATAGAACTACAGAAAAAAATATTATCAAAAGAAGAAAAATCATACCTTATCCACAAAAATATGAAATATATAAATAAAATTGAAAAAATTCAGAGTGAGAGTGAAAACAAAAACATAATTTATGCGAATATAACAAAAGAAAGAACTTCAATATCACAATTTCCCGAATCACAATTTACAATAATGATAATACCCAACAAAAAAGATATCACAAGCGAAAACCTACAAAAAATTGTACAGGAGAACATTAAAATAAACAAACTGGGATTTGGTGTAAACGGGATAAAAAAAAAAACAACAACGTAATAAATTATAATAACTTGCCAAAAAAAAAACTTCAATAAAACTTATTACGAAAGAAATAAATTAAATAAAAAGTGATTTTGAAATATCCGCAGAAAAATTACAAAATAATCATGTGTCATTTTTAAAGGTTTACACACTAACTACCAAAAAGAAGACTTTATAAATGATATTCTACTTCAAAACGATGAAATTAACCAATTATTCACCACAAATAAAGATAAAAACCTATTAGAAATCAAAAAATAACAAAAATCGAAGAAATACGCATTTACTACATAGTAGAAGTACCTGGCGAAATGAGAAACTTGTTATTTCTGAAAGGAAGAATAAATATCTGTTTTCTTAGAATTCACGTAGACGACTGCGACCCATTCATGCAATGTTACCATTGCCTAACTTTCGGTCATACATCTATACGCTATATAAAAAAAATGGATGCACCTAAATGTCTACACTGTTCAGAGAAACATACCTACACAAAATGCCCGAAAATAAATTTTAAACCAAACTGTTCCAACTGTATAAAACACAACGTGAAACACAACAATGTGCACAGCCCATATAGCTAATGACCAAAACTACCCAATTCTAAAAATAATAAGAACCATAGAAAACTACAATGGAAGACACAACGTTTTGAATAATTACAACACTATTACTCCATAAAAGAAATAATATGTGATGATGTTGATGCATACAATAATATATTGACACCTAAAAATGATTTGTCCATCCTACATAGAAGCATAAATAAAAATTTTGACAAATTTTTAATAACGTTGAATACATTAAACAATTTACCGGGATTCATAGTGTTAACGGAAACACACACATGTGATATTGACATTCCATATACCATTCCCGGGTATAATAATATTGCAACCAAAAATAAAATAAACAAGAACAGTGGAACAATAATATATTATCGAGTATTCTTCGAAATAACTGATACCTCAGAAATCTCTTTAGAAAATACAAACTTCTTGAAATTAGAAATGAAAATACAAAAAATAATATAATTGCTATACACAGAATATCTAATTCGAATGTATCCATATTTTTACAGGACTTAAAAAATATCCTACTGAATATTAGTAACAAATCAAATGTGATATAAACATAAACATTGCTTCGACCTATACTGGCAAAGATAAAGACGAATATATGAACCTAATGACTGAACATTATTATAAGGCATGCATAAATGACTACACTCGATACATGGAAGGTCAACGTCCATCTTGCTTTAATCATATGTGGACAAACATAAACAACATAAAAAAAACTGACAGCAATAATTTGGAAAACTAATATAACTGACCACTACATATGTATACATATAACATAACCCCAAATAAAATCACAGAAAAAATAAGCAATAAAACGAGAGTATAATATTATTAACACAGAAAAATTAAAAAACAAATTATCCAAAGAAACGTGGAATGAAACGCTTGAAGCAAATGAGGCTGAATTATGTGTAAAAAATTTCGAAAAAACACTTGCACAAAACACATATAAATGATAATACTTTTAAAATTAGCAATATTAACTTTGTGGTTAAAATTCATATTTTTATACAAATGACAGTATAGGAAATTTACTCATAAATTCTAAAGATAAAGATGATAAATTTAACAATTCCGGTGTCTATAAACTTAGTTGCAAGGATTGTGTCGTATTTTATATTGGTAAAACGGGTAGAAATTTTAATATAAGAGTAAGGGAGTATTTGAAATGTTTGAACAATAATGGGTTTTCAGAATTTTCTAATCATTTGATAGAAAATGGTCATGGTTTGATAAAAAATTGGGATTGTCGATTTTGCATATAAACGATGTTGGTCACAAATTAAATAATTTGGAATCGTTGGAGATAAATAAAGCATGTAAAACTAATCAAAAAATTATAAACAACCAACTAAATTTAACTACGAGTCCCATTCTAAAATTTTTTCCTAAAAATTATTCGATTAAATTTGTATTAAGTAACAATTTGAGTTAGGTACTAAATTTATTTTTAAAATAATTGTTTTTTTTTTAAAATAGATTTTGGTAAAGAAACAATAATGTATGTTTTTAGTTAGTTATGACATCCTGAAAAAGAAAATGGTATTTTTCGAAACCGGTAGATGTATTTAAACTCAATTAAGTGGTTAATAAAACAAAGATAATAAATGAAAAATAAAAGTAAAAAATATATAAATGATACATTAACAGATATTTGCAAATCCGAAAAAATCCTGCGTATGGATCAGGCCCATTTTAAATCCACGAATCTACCGCGGGATAAAACCCTAGTTTTTTTTATTTAGATCGTCGCCATTTTTTCCTTCTCTGCAGCGGAGCGCCATCTCTTCACGGACCTCGCACCTCAACGGCTCACGCGCCAGACCACGCGGAAGTTCCCTTCTCGACCGCCATCGCTCCGGTAGGTAAGAAGCGCCCTCTATCCGCGCATTTGAAAATTTCACATCACATCACTTTCGAAATACACAAACTCATCTATTTGTTCCAAATATTCATTATCTACAAGTATTTTGAACGTTGTCTTGCTTTCTCCTTTTCGAAAACCATCATTTTCGACTTATTGACATTCATAAAAAGGTCGGGTCGCTTTCCTTGCATACAATGTGCATTCTACTCACCAGACTGTAATTTTTGTTCATTATTCGCCATTAGTACTGCATCATCGGCGTACAATAAATAGCATACAATCACATCACCCATTTATGCTTCTACATTAATATATTCCGGTTCTTTCACGCAATTATCCATATAAAAGTTGAACAGCCATGGAGGCATTATACAACCCTGTTTGACAAAATTAGTAATGTCAAATCATGGTGTTAATGATCCGTTTCTATACGCAGAACTTTCTTAATATAGGGACGCGATTGCGTGTATAAGTTTACTATTCACCCTGTAATCAGAGATTACCTTCCATTACCTTTCTCTTATAAATCTATCATACACCTTTTAGAGAAAAGATCTTCTACCCACAAAGACCCCTTGCACGTCCCATACTTTTTCTTTCGTCACCGTTCTTGCTCTTTCTATTAAAATTCTTCCATGTAGTTTGCCAATTGAGTTTAGTAGACTAATTTCCCTATAGTTACCGCATTCCATTCGCGACCCTTTGCCTTTGTAGAGAGCCATAATAATAGTTCTCTTCCAGTCTAACGGGGTGTGATTCTCCTCCAAACATTGATTGAAGAGCGCATGAAGCATCGAGACAACTAATGGGCCACCAGCCTTGATATTTTCCGAAGCAAAATTATCATGCCCCACAGCCCTACAATTCTACATATGATTTAATAGTTTTTATTTGCTTCATTAGTGTAGGTTGAAAAAATTTTTACTGAAACTTTTATTACCAAAATCGTTACACTTTTATATTAAAAGTTTAACCGCGTTTTTAATTCAACACGACAAATTTCATGCACTCAAATGGAACTCGCAAATGACCATCATTATCTAGAGTATTCGAGTAATTTGAATACCGCATTATCTGTAATCCACTACGCAGGCGTCAGAAATATAAAATGCTCGAAGTATTTCAACGCGTGGTCAGATTCAGAAAATTAAAATGAATATCAGGAAACCCTTATAGTAACTATTATTCCCACGCAGATAAAGGTCACTCTTTTAAATCGAGTTGTCATAAATTAACTTATTTTGTTACGAGTAGGATAGTTGGTCCTGATCATGAAACAGAGAATATATCATAATTATTTTTAAATTAAGAACAATTTTGTTGTTATTAAAAATATCATCATTATTGGCTCTACAAATCCAGCTAGGTTTTAGACTTCCCTAGAGTTCTCCTCCGTTGATCTCTGTTTCGCGCTGTTTGAATCCAGTTTTGGATCTCTAAAGCAGATATCTAAACTTAAATCTTCCCAAGCCCTTGCGTCCTGTCGGTCTGATGTTCAGTAGTGACTTCAGTGTTTGTTAATCGTCTATCCCTCCACGTAACTGAACTTCTTCATATTTTTAAATGCTTAGCTCATTAATATAGGAATGTATGAATGTAGGAGCAAAAATGAGCGATTTGATTGTATGTTGTTTAATGTACGCCGATGATGCAGTACTAATGGCGAATAATGAACAAGAACTACAGAGTCTAGTGAGTAAAATGTACGATGTATGCAAGGAAAGCGACCTTATTATTATTAGCATGACAACGTGTTAAATTCTTGTAGATAATGAATGTTTGTAATAAGTAGATGAGTTTGTGTATTTGAGAAGTATGTTTGATAGAAACGGAAAGGGTGAGAATGATATCGATAGGAGGGTGACTACAGAGAATAAAGTGGATGGCGCTTTGAATGGAATTACATTTAACGGGAATTTGTCAACCGAGGCAAGACTAGCGGTGCACAATGGAGTCTGAACGAAAGTAGACTGAATGCAGTGGAAGTGAGATCACTTAGACGTATATGTGACAAATCTATTTATGACAGAGTAATGAATGAAGAAATAAGGAAAAAATGTAAAGCTGATGTTAGTATAGTGAGTAAGATTAAGAAAGGATGAATGAGGAGAAAATGGTAAGAAAGATATATGACGCGAGTGTTGATGTGCACCAGAAATAGAGGACACCCGCGGAAAACTTGGCACGATCAGGTAAACCAGATAATAGAAAATAGATTTGTTAAAAGCCTCAACAATCGGAAAGCTTGTATGAGAAGATGTATTTATGTGGATAAGGCGAGAATTGTGGGTCAGGACTGAGAATTGTGGCGCTCTATCATCTCTGCCTACCCCTGAGGAGAAACGGCGTGATGGTAAGTAAGTAAGTAAGCTCATTAAATATGACATTTTACTAAACATAACACAACCTTAATTTATTTGATAAAGCAACGGAAACACAATAACAATGAAATTCACTTTGATACAATAAGTGAAGTGTCTTTCTGAAATTATCGTCATAAGGCATCCCAGAAGATGGTAATGAGATTTATGTGATACGTTGGAACTACAATGGTCCTTTCCTGGACCAGCAGTTCCCGGATAACTAGAAAACTTCCTCAAAATGGATGGACAAGAATAAAACACAGTTATAACTCTACTTGAGTTCATTAGCACTACTCGAGTTTCGAGAGAAACAGTAACTCTCATCGACAGGTGATCTGAAAACACACTAATGTAGGAAACAAGGCTTAGGTGGTTATACATTCAAGTTATTAGGTATGACAGAAGAAAGGGAAGGGGCGGAGTTTGGTGCGGTTGTAACGAAAATATTGAGAGAGGAGATGAGATGGAGAATTTAATATTTTTCTCTTCTTCCCCTCCTTCTAGTATGGGTAGGGTAGTCAATAGGTAATAGACAGGAA
This sequence comes from Eubasilissa regina, assembly GCA_022840565.1. NCBI lineage: Eukaryota > Metazoa > Arthropoda > Insecta > Trichoptera > Phryganeidae > Eubasilissa > Eubasilissa regina. Next base: position 10,133,907 of record JAINEB010000007.1, on the reverse strand, counting down.
CCATTATATCTACGCATCCATGAGGTCGCGAGATCGTAATCGGCGATCCATGAATCATAAATATCTAACATATACTATTATTGTGCACTTGGAACAAATTGTACAACGAAGGAATGATTTGTTAAATAAATATATTAATAACTTGTTCGTGATAAGAATTTGTTCGTTTTACATAGCACCATAAAAAACACATGTTGCTAAAACATGAAAATGTATGGCTATCGCCTCAATCATAATAAATTATTTCGCTTTTGATTTTTTTTTTCAATTATTTGTTATCACTTGGTTGCTATCAAATTACGCATACATGCATACATTTTGACAACTCAATTTTTATTAAAAGTAATAAAAAATAGATATAAAGTGTTTGAATACATATTTTGGAGGATTTAAAAAAAATGTAAAATAGATTGTGAAGTTCTACACGTTTTTATTGAATTCAAAATCGTTTTCATTTTATTCCTCGATCAAATTCTTTGTATATATTGGATTTGTACGAGAATCACTGTAAAACTTCGAAAGTAATACGGCAAGGGTATTATTAAAACGTATTTCATCTCGCATTACCACCAAGAAGTAAATTTTCACAAAAATACCATTATATCACCGACCAGCGCCGCGCCGCGCCGCTATCGTAGCGGGAGCAGAGGAATGCGTGTAATCCCGGTTCATACGTGATCTACTCTGGTGGGATTTCTGCCACAAAGCCAGGAGATTTCGGGAAAAACTAAGACATTCCGCCAATAAATCTCCATCACGAAGTCTTACAGCGTTGTCTTGTTTGGTTTATGTTCACTCCTTTTAGTTATTACAGCTGCCTTGCTCTCTCTAATCAGGGGGCAATTATTATTGTTGTACGACTGATCGGAGAAACCACCGAAACTACTCAAATATTGCTGCATTCCCAGTTTTCTTTTTATTTTACATGTATGTATTCTTAAAGAGTAATTTATTCGTCTGTAATAAATACCTGTATACATAAAGCGTTATTATTTTTGTACATTTATATCATGGTAACTTGTAGTGATGAGCTCAAAATCACGAACTGTGAGTCAATCACTGATACTTTGAATTACACTCACTATTAGTGATTAAATATCTGAAAATATCATGATTCAATTTTTTTTTTCGAAAATTCTATTGATTTTCAGACGTCACTGTTTAAATCGATTATCACTTGAATCAGCGCCATCAACCGGATTTTCCGTAAATTAATTAAAGCCATATATTGAAATCTGTTTTTTTGATTGTGTTTATGCTAGCTTGTTGGTAACTTAATTTTGATAGTTTTTTTTTTACATTTTGTGGTATGCGTAATAATTTTCTACTAATTATTCTAATTAGTTATGTTAGAATATATATTTTTACGCAAATTAAGTTTTTATAATATAAATAAATACGCTTAAAATTATGATTTTATATTTATTTCGTGTATTGTGATATCAGAAACTGTGATCACAGTCACAGTTTTCAATCACTGATATTATCGAATACCACTCACAATCACACCAGTGAGTCCAAAATTTTAATTTAAATTTCCTGAAATTTGGGAATCACGTTATATTATATATTCTAAAGATAAAACAAAATGCTCCATTTGAGGTATTCCATAATTCATGGTTTCATTTAATACAAGCACTGCTTATATTGTTTTTATTCAATATGAAATCAATATAATTTTAGGAAATATGTAGAATATTTTTTCACAGGTGTCGTTCTGGGCTGATAAAGTTTTCATTATTACTGGCCTTCTGCTAGGCTCTGCGGGCGGTAATTGTGGTGGCTTCGCGGCTAGAGTTTCATTGGCTATCGCCAATTGCTTTCTGTTAGACCCAGCAAGCGGTTATTGAAGCCGCTTCGCGGTCAATAGTGGCCATTGTTGACCGTTGCGCGGTCAGGGTCTCATTGTCGATCGCTTGCTGCAAGGCCTTTCGGGCGGTTATTGCGGCCACTTCCCGGCCATTGATGACCGCTGCGCGATCAGCGTCTGAATAGAATCTAAACTTCAATGATAGAGCATTGCCCAAAACAAACCACGCGTAAATATAATCTCGATGTAATTAAAATTATTCCACCTGTTATTAAGTTAGCTAAGATATAAGAATCGCGGAAAGACAATAATAATCACAAAAATGCTATTTTATCATTATAATCTGTATTTAAGTAAAGACGGAATCGTATGAAACGTCAAAATTCAGTAAAAAAAGGCATAGATAAGAAAATATGAAAGATGTCCTGTATGTTTTTTCTTACTCGTAATTAAGACGATATACACTTCATTTCAAATTGAATATATATTTGAATACTGTTACTGAATGTATAAAAGAGACAGCACTGACGACCTTGTAGAGTTCTGAATGGGCGCGACTATCCAGCAGTACCATATAGTAGCAGACTGGCCCGAATATTTTGCAAAAAATTTATATTTCGCAGTATAGTACTATTGATTTTATTGGCGTTATTAATGTGGAATTTGGTAAATGTGGATTGACGTTGTGACGTAAGGATGCGTGCGTTCCCATATGTGAGCCCACCAAAACAATCAGATGTAAAATATCAAGCTGTCTGTGAAGCGATTAATCTATGGCGCGATGGAACTTGGTGCTGTCACTTTTTCTTGCAAACCGATCGTGAGTGAGGTTGAAACTGAAGACCTGGTAAATATGAGGAGAAGAAGACGAAAAAAGCAAGGCGAGACTTGGACGAACCAGTACAAGATGCTGATCCTATTATTGCTTATTTGGCATTAGCAAATTCTGTAATGGCGGTGTTCTATGGTTGAATTAAATTCTGGGTAGCGGTTTTGAGTTTGACGAGCTGAACCTTACTTGATCTTGGATCCCCTGGACTTCTGGTATGTAGAAGAAGTCAAGAACATGAAGAGTGCGTAAAAACACAAATAAATAGGTGAAATATGGACACGAGCAATAGGAAAACTGTGTAGATCAAGATAACGAGAAGTATGGAAGAAAGGAATTAGAGAGAGAGACACAAATAGGGATCAGAGGGAGGCTGACGGATCAACCAAAACCAGGAACATCGACCCACCTGTAAAATGCTTCTTTCAGTATCTGGATTTTCTTCACTGAAGCCATAAGTCTTTTGGCTTCAGAACACATACTCCATTGCTGCACAAAGTATGTACTCTTATTCATACACTTAGGTGATGACGCGAAGTGTAACACGACAAGCACAATAGCAAGATGTACTACCTTCGGCACGCACGGTAGCCAGAAATTGAACACACACAGTACGCTCTTCGCCACTGTATCATTCCCACACGGCAGTAACGATAATTCAGTTTCACAGCCTACCGTGCCAATAGTAAACGATAATTGTCAAAGTTCAAACTTCAACATTTACCTGATCCAAAAACCATAGAGAACACTACAGAAAAATGTCGTGTTCTGGGTATAGGAGGAGGGGGTAGTAGATAAGTAATAGAAAAGAATTATATCTTTGCGTTCACTTAGGCACGAAATGGCGATAAAGATTGAATATAGAGCTATGGAGGACACCGGAGCTTTAACCGGTTAGACGTTTTACGTTCCTTGAAATGGAGCGATTTTTCAAATGTTTTATTACTAACTTGTGTTGGAGACACATATTGCGCATACCATAGATGGCGAGACGCACAAATATTTCCATTCCGCAGGAACTGAACATCAAAGACAGACTCTCAACTATTTGTCTTAGACGAATTTTTCAATTTTTTGGATATATTTGCGAGGAAGGAAGGCAGGTGGAGTAGCTTGTTGTGATGGGCCACGTTGAAAGACGGAAAAGAAGAGGATAATGGTTCCACCTGTTGGACCAATCAGGTGGAAAAGGTAACTGGCACTTCTCTGGTGACAGTCTTAAGATCTGCAGGATGCCGTAAAAAGTGGAGGAACATAGTAAAGAGGGTGGGAGTTCATCTAGATCGCAATTCTCAGTCACGGGGCACCGACGTAATTTTTATAAATGATTTTTGATTTTTATAGCCGTCTGAAATCTCTTGTGTAGAGTTTTCTGGGATATTATGCCGTGTGTTTACGACCTCTCTAACCGTGATTTGGTTGATGAACGTCGTGAGCCCTGATAATAGACCCTGTAACGGTATTCTGAATGTCGGCCGCAGAGGTAGAAGACACACGTCAGAATAACCCGGAAAACCCTGTACTCACATACATTATATTATATAGTTAAAGGTGCAATAGTACCTTTAACTAGGAGAATATTAATGCATCATCTACTTGTGAGCCGTGATATTTTTGTTTGTTATTATGTTAAAAAGTATCAATGACATGAATCACTTGTATTATATTAAGTTACCACCGGAACTCGAACCCGGAACATCATCTTGCCGTGAGAATGTGTTACCATTACATTATATCAACCATTTAATTTGACAACGAATTTAGATTTTATAAATTATTTGAAATTTATTATTTCCAGTTAATAGCTATCAGCTTTTTATATGCGATGAATTTGATAAACCTTTGAGAAATACATGCAAGATAACACTACGTATAATAATATCATGCACGTAACTTTTTTTATCATCGACATGTAATAAATTTTGAAAAAAAAAAGTGAATATCCGTTCTCATTGCAAAAATAAATAAGGCAATATCTACGATAGTCCTGGGTAACACGGTGTATATTTTCACATAAATAAATAAATGTGTTTTTGTATCTATTTCGACAGCCGTACGCCAAGAATTTTCGTGGTTGTTTATAAGAGAACAGCACAGGTGAGGCAGCATCTTTCGAAACAATATGATTAACCATGTTCGTGTCAAACTCGCCCCCCATAAATCTTCCTTGCTCGAGGGTGCACAAAATACTGTACGTGTGGCATTAAAAATGTAACGATCAAATCTTGAAAACGTGAAAAAAACCTTTATTGATTTTGGCTATTTCCAAACCATACTGCCGTTTCTCGAAAAATATTAAAAAATCTGTCTACACAAAGATTGCCATAACCATATTTATATCCATTTTTTTACATTTAATATAATCAAAACAAAACAATGAATGAATGAGGAGAGAATGGTAAGAAAGATGTATGATGCAAGTGTTGATGGCACAAGAAATAGAGGACGTCCGCGGAATACTTGGCATGACCAGGTAAACCAGATAATGGAGGATGGTTCTGTTAGAAGCCTCAATAATCGGCGAGCTTATATGAGAAGATGTATGAATGTGGATGAGGCGAGAATTGTGTTTCAGGTCAGAAGAGTGTGGCGCTTTATCCTCTCTGCCTACCCCCACGGGGAAACGGCGTGATGGTAAGTAAGTAAGTAAGTAAGTAAAACAAAACAACTAATCAGTCACAGTTTAAACAATTCATTTCACGCTTACAAGGAAGACAGGTTATTTATTAACGATAAGCCTTTTTTTTATTTCTTCCAAATTGAGAGAAAGGAATTCATGTGTAAAAATCCAGGTAGTTTATTTTTTAGTGTAGGAACAGCAAATTCTAATGTTCTCGATCCTTACTTATTGACGATTTTGGGAATTGTTAAATTCAAATTACCTACACCTCTTGTATTTTTTCCGTGTGAAGCCACCCTATTTTAGAGCATCGTTGTTATTAAAAGGAACAGTAACAGCCCGTGTACTGGAAGAACGTTCACGGAAGAATATAACTTAATTAATATATAATTTAAATGAATTCAGGCTTACAATCTTTTTCACTATGGCTGTTTGAAGATTTTGTATTTGTTTTATATTTGACTGAATCATTACTATAGTTTTAAAGCACTTAAGCCTCTAAATTCAATTCAGGAGATTTTAAAATAGCTACTTATCTTTATGAATTATTTTAGCAGCCAATTAAAGATATATATATATATATATAATTTAATACCACTAGTTTAATTTTATATTCTAATAATAACAAAATATCACATGATACAGTGTAATTCTAAGATTATTTTTTTTAATTTCTGTTACTGTTTTATAAATAAAATTTCAATGGTTATTAACATTTATTTGAATTATGGTCTTGTTTTAAACTTTAAACATAAAATAAAGTAAGTGGAATTCGTTAACACACTTTTGGCGCGTCTTTTCGAATCAGCCGCAACCAATGTTATTGGCACGTTCCGGGTCCAAATTTCCATCCATACATTTCCTCATGCTTGTCTTTGTGAAATGTGACCTTGACGCCAGCAGATGTCAACTTGACCGATATTGTGTTCGATCATGACATCGCGATAGCATTCGCGGTGGGACCTTTCAGCTTCAGTGCAAAAGTACTATTTTTATTTATTTATTTATTTTATTTACTTCAACGCCCTTGTTGGATTTTACATAAGAATACATTTTTAATTAGCATTTCAATATGATACTTTAAATATAGCATTAAAAAAACTAAGTAAATATTTCTTCAGCTCAAATATTGTTTGTTTGTACTGTGGGTGAACTTGTAACATCGCCGTCTTTAATTGGGAGCGGAGATCGGCTCATACGCCCGCCATTTATTGTGTGATATCGTCGGCGACTGCGATAATTACGAAAGCGTCTTATACAAGGAAAGGCGAGCAGTCCTTCCGAACCCCGGTTCCCGAGATTACTGGTCTTTCGACTAGAATCTCTATTCCCTCGCCGATCTCACCCTGTACTACGTTTCCCTACATTCCTCCCCTACCCAGCGGTGATTCCAATTTACGACCAGAATTGTCCTAATCCATTCCGCGGGTCGTGTGACCCGGAGATTGCACAATTCAGTAAGTTTTTCAAAAATTTTATATCAACAACTTAACAATACATACATGGATTTAAATTGCATATTCTATATCATGTCATTAAAAAATAAAGTATGTATTAGGAAAATTTTGTGTACACGTATTATACTCAGATGCAAAGTTCAAATGCGTGCGTGCCAATCTTTTCTGATTTATTGGGCTATTTCCCTACACCCCTTAGACATCCCCATTCTTAAATCCTCTACTGGTACTCTTCTTCTTCTTTTAAACAGGCAATCCACCCTTCAAGAGTGATTTGTGCCATTAAACAAGTTAAAACATTATTTTATAGAAAGCAGTAAACAATTTATAGAATAGGGAATATTACGTTACAAGTTAATATCATTGTCGTTCAATTAATTTGCTATCATATAGCTCAAATGTGGCGAGTTAAGGGAGAGAAGATGACACAAGTTAACTGGGAGTTGAAAATCACCATTGACAAGATTATTGTAAAAAAAACCTGTGATCCGCAATGGACAGGCAAAAAAGACATGGTCAAGGGTCTCCTCCTCGGCACCACACTCACACATTGGGGAGTCTATTATGTTCAATCTAAACAAATCTAAACAAACAAAACCCGGCAATGCCCAATTCTCATTCTAGACATATTTGATATTGTTCTTTTAGATACCTTCCTGTTGGAGAACCAAGGGGTGCGGGGAATAGACCCTTGGATTATTTTAAGCCGATTACCCTTGTAATTGTTTGGATCCATCCATTGTGTAGACCATATAGAACTTGTATGTTTTTTTACCACATTAAGTCTGTCATACATCGGGATATGGAATTGATGGGGAACAACTCCGGAAAGAGTAGCCTTCTGGGCCAGTTTATCATTCATTTCCCTAAATTCATTTATATGCAGGAATCCAAACGAACGACACGTGTTTATTGTTGCTGTACAAATTAAATAGGCATCTTCTGATGGAACAGATTATCTTATTGTCTAGCAAAACTTTCATATTAGCAGAGAGGGATTCAAGAGCTGCTTGCGAGTCGGAGAATATAACAGCCTTATCGACGTTTCGGAGAACGCAGATGTCCAAGGCCTCTTTAATTGCCTAACATTCTTCTGAGAAAACCGATGAATCAGCAGGAAGTCGAAGCTTCACATATATTCCTAATTGAGATACGGAAACTGCAACACCGCAATAGCCCTCAGGGCAAAGTTTAGAATCGTCGGTGTAGATGTGGAGATAGTTAAGCCATTTCGAATCAAGTACACTATTAAACAACTTGTTAACATGATTTTCATTTAGCTGGGTTGATTTGTCTAGTCCTGAGATTACATCAATGTCAGGAGAGAAGAATATAGCACGAAAAGGGGTAGAATAGACTGGAAGAGTAGAATAGCGAGGTGAATCGGGATCTTTTGATTTTACATAGGAAAAGCTATTGCATAAGCCCTGGCACTCGAGTTTGTATTGAATATGTATAATTTATTTAAAAATGTGTACCGTGACTTTTAATGATACAACATTATTGCTATTCATGGAATCGCAAACAGATCTATAAAATTAAAAACAACTTCCACACTTAAATTTTGTTTACGATTACCGATATCAAGAATTTAAGTATTTTAATATAATATGGTGCCAATAATGATCGCAATTAACGACGTACATTAAAATATGTACACATACAATCATAATTCAAAATCCTGTCGACAATACCTCTAAAAAACGAAAGGTATATTCATTTAACATAGAAATAAAAATTACAATTATAATTGAATGCCTTCTTTATTAATGGCATTCGTTGACATCGCGAATGAAAGTTGAATGTCAGTAATTTTGTCTCGGCCGAAGGTGATAGAAATTTCGCCCCCTCCCACAAAACCTCCGAAAATATTATCTTTGTACGGTAGTGACTAGATCTAAAATAATCCTGGGTTCTTTTCTCTACCTCCGTCTCCCTCTATTTCATCACGTCAGGCTGGGCGATGACATGATGGATGATTGTTCCCTCATCAACGAGAATACACCATAAAATAAAAGGAACGCACCGCGGTAATAAAAACTAATTAAAAACGGGTAGCCTAAACTAATATTAGTTTTTTTTTAAATTATGCACTCTTAAATTATAGCTATATATAAAATTATTTTTTAATTATAATTCTGTCGACGTTATTTTTAAGTTTTAGGGTATTGTGAATATACGAAGCTAATATTAAAGTTTTTAGCTAATTTTAATATTTATATGAATTACACTGTTCTGTTAGATAACGCGTGTCAAAATTGTTTTTTTTTTACATATAAATAATAGCTTCGCGATCACTTGAATTATACATCAATTTTTTGTATACCTATACTCATACGTTTGATAGAATAAATAAAGTCTGAGAGCAATTTTTATTTTATTTTATTTTGTTTGACGAATATCAGAATAAAACCAGGTGCTATATATAAACGACATCTCTAATAAATGACACCTGTTGTTGCGGAACGCTAGATATCTAGAGATATTTAATTATATAGTTACTTCGAGGATATTCTGCATTAGAAGAATATATTTATAGGTAATTATAGATACCTAGGCGATGCTTTAATAAAAATACTTCAGCTGCATTCACTAAATTTATTGTATATGATATTATTTTGAATTGTCAATAAATATCTTAGGTTGGTGAAGAATTATCTTAAAATTTCCATTGGAAATTTTATAAATAAGAAAAAATATTAATAGCAAATTAAATATTATAAATAACCAAATCCTTTTTGCAAATATTCACCTTTTTAATTTGTTTTTACAGTAATTTCTAATTAGTTACCCACCACTTGTACTTTTATAGTTTTGTTTTTATCTATGCTTGTATTTCTAATTTTAATATAACAATATTAATTTTACTTACACAATAGACAGCACTCAGTTAGAAAATAAACGCGATGTTAAAGACCTAGGAATAATCCTCGATAGCAAACTTACTTTCAAAAATCACGTTGACCAAATTACCTCCAAGGCCTATAGAATGCTAGGATTCATAATTTGAACCTGCAAACACTTCCAAAATCCATACTGCTTTAAAATACTGTATTACGCATTAGTTCGTAGTCACTTAGAGTACGCTTCTCAAATCTAGAACCCATGCCAGATTACATACATTGCGAGATTAGAACGAATACAAAATAGGTTTATTCGACATCTGAATGTTAAATCTAATCTATCATTTGGCTCCTATTTAGATGCAGCAAGCTTCCACAATGTGAAGACCCTAGAACATCAACGAACACGTGCTGACTTAATACTTCTTTTCAAACTACTGCAAGGCCATATTGATTGCCCCAACCAATTGGAATTAATATCTCTCCATGTGCCATCTAGATCAACCCGGCAATACGTACTCTTCCATATTCCCAGACGTAGAACATCTTACATACAAAATTCATTCATTTACCGGTCATGCAAATACCATAATGAGAAATTGACAGAAATTGACTTGTTCAACATTAGCCTTACTGCGCTTAAAGGGTTCTTTTTATTAACCACCTCAATCTCAATTTCGACTAATCATTCTACCTACAAAAAGTCTTGTTCTCCCTTTACCGCAACAATAGTTGCAACCTCAACACCCTTTCTCCCTCTTTTTTATTTTTTTATTTATCTTCTGCACCTAAACATACTTATGTACATAAACACATATGGATTTTCATAAATAGTATCACATGTTCAATATTTATTATGTTAATTATTATAATAAGTTTATAAACTATCAAAATCCCTCAATACAATAAAATAAAATAAAATATATATATTGTTTCCTGAAGAAGATACTATAGGTATCGAACTATGTTGATGTATCAATAAATAGTGGTTTTAAACAAAGTATTTTTCTTATTATTTATAAAATATGTTGCCACAAAGTGATTTTGCAAATATTAAGGAAAAAAATAAATCATAATCATTATTTTCTTTTAGAACTGTAAAAATATTCCATTAAAAAAATGTATTCTTCATTTTATCTCATTTTTTGTCCTCATTAAGTGATGTAAGACTGGAGAAAATAAAACAGATCAAATAACTACTTTAAGATCATTTAACCAACATCATAAAATGTACCGTTTTTTTCCTTTAAATGTAAGCGAATTATTTTGATAAGATAAGCTTTAGGGGTGCTATTTCGGGCTTAGATTCGCCGAAAGATAATCCAATTATCTGACCGCTTTGAAAAAATATTCACGTACGCAAAACGACATTACGACAACTCAATTTCCACAAAAGTTTTAACCCAATTAGCACAACAAAAGCGCGGGAGCGTCGAAAACATTTCATTGTCGAAAACAATGTTGCTTTGTTCACATTGCTGGCACCCCTGAGGAATCTCCCTTTGTTGAATCCTACAAAGCCTCCAAAACATCTGATCATTTTCTCTTACGTCAGGCTACTTGAAGGTTCAGAATTAATCGATAATACTCGTCAAATCAACGTAACATTTACTCGGAAAATAAATATTAAAATTAAATTACTACAAATTAAATCTTTTTCACACAGAGATGCGTACATGGAATGTAAGTTGTATCAATATTCTATTTATTTTTCAGATATATATATTAAACATAGCTTACAAATCTGAAAATAATACATTACGCGTTTCTAGTCATATTTGCAATACGGAATAATTGGATGGGTAGGAGCATATAAAACTTAAATATCACAATTAGAAATCACTCCAAAAATAATGACAAAAATAATTCTAAAAATTAGATGACTATCCAAGTATTCAACTCTTTACAGATTTCAAAGTACCAAAAATAATAGACATTTACAGAAAAAATCAATAATAAAATTTTTAAAAATTAAAACTAAATTAAATATTAGAAGCGAAATCCGATCTTCAAGATTGAGACACCAAATTGCTATTCCAAAACTAAAATATACCACAACCCAAAATCAGTATATTTATCAAGGCATTCAATTTTTTAACAATCTCCCCATCACAATTAGAAAAATTACAAACTACTATAAATTTGCATCTAAAATCAAAAAATATGTGCACAGACTAACTGACAATAAATAAAATAAATTATACACTCTCGAATATACTCCTCTATACACGAGTCTTACTATCATAGAGAAGAAATAAATGTTAAAAGAAATATATAATATATCCTACTGATTATTTTTTAATTGTATTGTATCTTCTAATATTAAAGTAAATATATATTTTTTTAAATAATGTAAATTAAATTAATCAATTAGAATGATATACAGAAAAAAACTATCTATCAAAAAAATAATTTGGTTTCTATTTTACAGAACTTTTACTGTCCAGGAAAAGCGTTAGTTCGCTAATTCAACCGTTATAAATATTATATATGAATATATCAATTTTAAAAAAGGCAATAGAATATAAAGTCAAAAACTTTATCGGTTGGTATCTCCATAAGAATTAAATTATTTTTTAATCAGCAAGCTTGTATGAGAATATGTATGAATGTGAATGAGGCGAGAATTGTATCAGGACAGAAGAGTGTGGCGCTCTATCCTCTCTGCCTACCCCCATGGGGAAACTGTATGATGGTAAGTGTGTTAGTTGGATTTTTTCATTTAATTTGTATGAAATATGAAAATGTGATTTCATTTAAAATATTTTATGTGTTTTTTTATATTAACGAATTATCACAGTAGTCTGCCAGGAAACTTGGGGAGGTACATTGCTAGTGAGGATTGGATGAGGCTCCAACCCTCGACTACGTCATTAGACGAGTGAACACGTGTATTTACCATCGACGTGAGATCAAACTACGGATTTGATCACTTAACAAGAACTAATTAACCTTTTTTACCATATTGTTAGCAATCAGTATTATTTATCATATATGCTCATTAAATTAATAAATAAATAATATTAATATCATCAGGCCGTTTCCACTCAGGCGTAGGTATATATAAGAAGACGTCACAATATTAGGTTCTAAGTTACCACTCCTGCTTCGTCCTCTTTTATACATCTTCTTATTTACGCTTGTCAATTGTTGACACTTTTCATTTAAACGGATTTTACAATATCCGTATATTTTCCAATATCTTTTACGGATGTTCTATGTCGCCTTTAATAAGCATCTCACATTTTATTTACCATCATATCATCAGTCCAAACCGTCTCAGCGATTTTTTATTAATTATATTAACGATTCTACCATCACTTCTACCTTGTTTACTCTTCAACAACTATCTCTGGGGTCTTATAATATTACGCAAATTTTGCCTCAATGGCGAAATATAGTTTCTTATTATTAAAAGCATCACGTGATCTAAATTGGTATTAACAAAGCAGACACATTGGCAATAAATAATGTTTGATATTACTTAAATAAATATTATATACATTACTCATCTAAATTAGTAAATATTAAACAATATTCACGTTTTTTTTTACATAGATAATTTTCTTTTCTTATGATTATTCTAAATATGGCGTAAAATTCACAGTAAGTAAACTACAAGTAAATAAAAGTAAAATAATATTATTTAAAAGGGGTAAGTTTAACTCTGTTTAGGCAATCTCACATTTTTGTGTTATTTTAAAATCTTGTTTACCTATTTAATCATATTATTTGCAATGAAATTATGTCAAAATGATCTCTATACTAAATAAATAAATAATGTATTTAAACACTAGCTGACATGCGATCGTATGAATGTGCTATTTTATTATTTTAAAATTAAATATTCATTATATTTTTAATAACATTCATCTTAAACTACCATTATTATTTTCTTTGTGATGAAAATACTAATTTTACTATTTTTTTCATATTTTATATTTGATGAATTTTAATAGGTTATATTTTATGGTTGAATATATCTAATAATTTAAATATTAAGGGAAGTTGTAAGGCACATAGTTTTACTTAATATTTAATTATTCGTGTATCAAGTAGGTACCTCTGTTTTTTTAATCTCATTTAAAATAAAAAATTGTAATAAAATTTAAGTTTTTCACGCAATCTGGAAAAATTAAAACCGTCGTTGGAAAATTTTGTATCTGCACAAATCATAATAACTAACAAAACTAAAATGTTTAAGATTAAAAATTCCAAAACTTCAACGATCAATGTTTGCATTTTTCTGCGTTAAATGTTTAGAGTTAATAAAAAATACGAATAACTAATGAAACATTCTCTCAATTTATTGCTCCTTCTGGGTTAATGATGTTATTATTTTTTAATATACGTAAATAAAATTTACGATGGTGCCACAAATATATGACATTATGTTAACTATGTTTTATTCTATACTTTGTCTTTATTTTAATCTTTCAAAATATCTAAAACCATTATTCAAAGAAAATTGAAGACGTACAAACTGTATCTGACTAACTGAATCAGTATTCTATTCTATGTAATATTTATTTGTTTTTTTTTGTTTATAGCGAACTTTGTGGTTGGACATAATCATTCATTTTAAAAACTAACATACTTTAATTAATCAAACGTCGACCGATTTCTATTATAAGTACTTTGTCAGGACCGGACGCACACAATAAAAAATACACATTAATAGGACCGATATAAATATTATTTAGTAAGAAATTATTATGTTTTTGATATAAAACTTGATTTAAAATGATAGCTGAAGCGTTTTAAAATTAATCATTGTTCAGAAAATTAAATAGTTTATAACTCTATTAATTTTTGAATACTTTGCTAATTTGGTTCAATGCAGATTTGTCTCCGTAGTCCTGGCTTTAAGATTATAAGAAAATATATTTTGTATATGCAAGAATTCTTTATATTAAGGCAATTTTGTGGCACTCAAAAAATAAATTTAATGGTCGCGGTCTTTTTTATAATACTTGTATTTTATTAATTATAGCAAATAACATTCAGTTTATTATTTTTGCATTAGGGTAACGATTTTATCTTATTGTCTATTGTATAACTTCTGATATAAATAAATAATAAAATCCCACACTTTCGTAAAAAACGCGAAAATATTAATTATTTTTGAAAGCGCGCCCTTGAGTATTAGATCCTTAATTCTAAATAATATTTAAAATACTAAATTAATGTATTAACATTATCACAGATCTATGTTTTGAATAATTACAACTTCACAATAAGAATGTGTTCTCCTTAATAAAATAATATTTAATTTGTGTTCCATTTTACACATATAAAATTTTAAACAGACACTACTATTGAATTAATATATTAATATCAGATTGACTCAATGTGTAGACAGTATATTAAAAGGTTATTGTAAATTTATCTATTTTATTATTATTTATTCCAAAGTTTAAATTTAAATTTAAGTCAAAAAATGGGTTTAAAAAAGGTTATAAATAATTTAATATTATTAATATAAAACGCGGGTCTTAAATAAATTGCTAAATTTTTAGTTATATTGTATGAAATTATGTTTACATATAATACGCCTCTGTTCATAAGTATTAAATCAAATCCGTCTTTATTAAAAATGCAATCACATGGTATATTTTATTGGAATTTCATAAAAAGAAGTAACAAAATTCTAGTAACTTAACTTTATCTAAAAAGTTTGCGGTAACTACTCTTTACCGAAATTCCGTAAAGTCCTTCCTTTAGATTATTGAAGTTTCTTGAACCATTTTCAATAATGGGAAAATGTGGCGAATCGTGAGTGTCCAGATCGAACAAACTACGAAACTGGGATCCACGAAATCAAAGAGAGTACATACATAATAGTAGATATATGAAAAGCGAGGATTGTTTGCCAGGGCTGATATCATTATTAAGTACCTTTAAATACGAGGCGTGATAAAACGTGCTTTCAAATTCCAAATTCAATATCTTAATTTAATACGACTCCAATTTTCAACGATGTCCTCCAGGAATTAATGAGTGTAATACGAATTTATTTTTAAAAATGTATACATTTTATCTTCAATTTCTTAAAACATGTAGGTTCATAATACGAGAACAAAATATATAATATATTATTTAAACGACCATTAATCAAAACTCGAACAATAATCATGTATGTAAGATATCGAACTAATATGACAGTATATACAGGGCGAATATTATGTTCTAGACCGATTTGGTTTAGCAGATATTTGTCAGTTTGCATTTGATAGTCATAGAGAGTTACAATTTATTTTGGAATATCTAACGTCTCTACAACGTGTTGAAATCATTGAAACATTTTATCTAAATCATAAAGACAATGATGTAACCATTAATAATGATCTATCCTCACATGTTGAAAAACTACTTGGTGGCCGAATCGGGGTGATTGGGCCTGAAACACATGTGATTTCAACTGGACGGTGCCACCTCACACAGCCCGAGCTGCGTTTGAATTTTTTTCCGGCCGCATAATGTCAAAAAGTGTTAATATCGACTAGCCTCCTCAATTACCTGATTTGACGGCTCCCAACTATTTTCTGTGGAGGTGCTTGAATGGGAAGGTCTACTCCTATAAGCCAACAACAATTCCGATGCTACGAGATAATATTTAAAATGAAATTACTGAAACAACACGCGAAGTGTGCGAGAATGTTATGAAAAATATGGTTAAGGAGCACATATTTGTGTCGCTGCCTGAGGCGGCCATCTGACCGATATTTCCTTCCTTATAACGCAAATTTATATTTCTCCCTGATTCAATACACAAACAATCATTTAATATCGAACAGTTGTGTGCTTTAGGATTGGATTTAGGCTATGTTGCTAATAACGATGCTGTAGAAGAACGATAGATACACTGCGGCTCATGATCGAGGACAATAGCATCAAAAAGTAAAAGTGAATGGGGTGAAGGTGTAAAGAGGGCTGATATAATTACCGAGAAGAACATAAAGCCCAGCGGATACAAGTACATAACATACGGAAGGGTGTGCGGTTCGCGAAAAGGGTTCCATAGCCACACTCGGACTGACAATCAATAAATCATGGGATCATCGAAGACGAGAAGAATAATTGGCTATATTGCCACTAGTAGGAATCGCGGATAGACAGTAATAAACATAAAAATGCTATTTTATCAGTATAATGTGCATTTAAGTAAAGACGGAATGGATTGAATGGTTTCTTAGCAGATTTTGACAAATCTTAGGACGCAAACATAACCAAAAATTGTCGTTTTGACATTGCAATTAAGAAAGTTCTTCATTCTATGGTAGGCACCATAGACAGCGTAGATAATAAAAGTTGACAGATGTCAATTTACTCACCAGTAGTTCGATTTCTCTAAAATATGTATTTTTTTCTTACTCGTAATAAAGACAATGTACACTTCATTTCAAATTGAATATATATTTACGTACTGTTATTGAATATGTAAAAGAGAAAACATTTAAGAGATATTAAAAACACTTTCGACATTTTTTATAGTAGATGGGGAAACGCAATATATAATAATTTGTAGGATGGCCCTGATAGAAGCCTCAATAATCGTAGAGCTTATATGAGAAGATGTATGAATGTGGATGAGGTGAGAATTGTATGTCAAGACAGAAAAGTGTGGCGTTCTACCCTCTCTGCTTATCCTCGCGGAGAAACGGCGTGATGGTGAGTAAGTTATTGTACAATATTTAACTTGTAAATTCACAAATGCGTATCGAAATAGAACGTGCGGCACTCTTATTATTTTTGCCAATTCTTATAACTATACGACATGTAAAAAATATTACAACATATAAAAACATGTATAAAAATGTTGTGATTTTTTTATGTTCACGTTGTGTTGTGTTGGTACAGCCCCTGAATTTTGTTTACGTGAAAGGCTTTCGTTTTGACCGTCTGCGTTATTTATTTCAGTCACGCCTTTCCATAGAGTGCTACAAGGTTCTATCTTAGTTTATAATTGTCTGCGAGGGAATCCGACAATTTATTCTGCTCCTTTTCAAAAGAAACATTTATTTATTTCATACCGCGTGGATACGAGGCGCCAAATAAATGGGTTTATCCGCCTTTAAAACGGCCCCTTTCACACATCGGAGTCTCGGCAGAACTGCCAAAACAAAATAATAAATTTATTCAATACAACGTTCCCGAGGATGACGAACTTAACTTCTTTTCATGTGTTTGAGAAGCCAGCACTTAGAATGTGGATCTTGTTTATTTGTGATCTTCTACATAACATTATGGAAGGCGTTAATAGCTGGAAAAATATACGGATTGTTTTAAAGACTATATGGATGGATGGAGCACCTGAACATCATAATTTTTATCCGCCATATTCCCCTGTTTTGTGCGCTTCGGTACTTATTTACCCAATCTGTCTTCATACAGTATTTCCTGATATTTATCCTAGCTTGATCTAGGACGACTCACCGGCTACCTTTCCTTCAGTGTTGCTAAGATGATACATCTTGGTAGTCGTTCCTCTGAAATTCTCGAAACGTGGGAAATAATTACAATTATTAAATCGATTTTATGGGAAGTGGTGCGCGCAACCTTGTGTATGAGATGCGTTCTGCAGCGTCCATGGCTCACATAGGCGGGAACTTGGCCAAGAACGGCTCAACGCATCTCATTTATTAGTGTGCACCCCAGTAAAATGATATCTCTCTTTCTCCCTATCGATATGCTTATGACCTCTAGAGCGTGAACTGCTTGCCTCCACTCTTCGCGATCATTGGTCTTGTTTAGTACGACGTATAGCAAGACTCCAGTCGTATCTCGAGCTTGTTCTGTCATTCCCAGTGGTCACGAATTTCTCTAGGCATTCCCCATATCTTTTAGCGATATAGTCAAAGTACGAAATAATTATTTTCGCGCATGTTGTGAAGAACCTTTCTGTAGTACGGGATTCCTAAAGAATAGAGACATTCCTTTATCAGCATACGACGTCAACACCACATCTCGAAGGCGTCAAGTCTTTATTTTTTTCTTTTTCAGGGTCCATAGCTTTATATGGAATCGAAACTTCGTACTTTTACGTTCCTTGAGTATGGATCAGTTCTTCAAAATTTTACAGCAAACATACATTTTATATAACAGCCATACCAATTCTCTTTCGAACTTCTGCTTTGCATTCTCCATTTCTTACGACGAGAGATCCCTGGTACATAAAATCATTGACCTCTTCATCGTCACCAGAAACATTAATCCTCGGCTTTTAGTCAAAGCGATCTACTTTGAATATTTGTATCTTGCTTGTGTTTATTTCAAGACGCAAACCGAACTACAGTATATTTTTCATCTATCTTGTAGATAAATTCTGCTATTTTGTCTTCACTGGTCGTAATCGGTATTGTATTATCTGCATAACGAAAGTTGGTATTAATATGATTCGATTGCAGGATAAATAAGGGATTTTATATGAGTGAAATTAACTATTTATATAATTTATCTCGCTACACTCTTGATTTTCTCAAATGTTTTTTATATAATAATTAATAGGTTGAATTTAATATTTATCAAAAATTATTGTATTTTTTCTATCTATCGGTGAGTTATGATATCATGACGATAGCGTGTAAAAAGTTGGTATGTACAATACATTGAAACAAAACCCAATTAAAACGATATAAAATCCTTGACAAATAATCCAATTAAAATTCACGGAAACATAAATTAAGGTTATCGATGTTAATAAAATCTTATTCCAGAGATACAAAATCAGAGTCACTGAATTATTATAAAATTATTGTCTTTAATGAAAGATTTTATAATTTGATATTGTTTTGACAATATTTATATAGATACTTGAGAATTTTTCATTTTATTATATATTTTGCTTCTTATTATTTTTATTGACTTTCTAAAATGAAAAATAGAAATATAGCACCCTTCCTGTTCCGATACTGAACAGGAAACGCCTGCGATTAAATCAATTCCTTACTGAAAATAAATTCAATCAATTTTTTTAATGTTAAATACTCAACGGTATTAGAAAAAATACTTTCAATATCCTTTAATAATATTATTAAAATTTACGTAAATATTTAGTATTTTGTATATTATATAATTGTACGGCAGTATGTTGTTACGCGAAATTACATAATGGGAAATAGTTATATTCATACATATACAATCGTTACCTTTATTACGGGAATAACCTTTCTGTTTCGGCTCTGTTATAAGTTGAAGAATTATATCATTGAACATAAGGAAGTATATTGTCTTATAGTTGGTTGCATTTGACGGTTTATCATAAATATTCAAAGTTAATGAAAATATTACATTACTTTGAAGAAACTTACCTTAAATTATAAATTGTATATTAAATCATCAATATACAATTTGGCAGTTGACAAGAATTATAATTAAAGTTGGTGAATACCAGGATTATAGGAAGTATTTCTACTTGGCTGATCTGTTAACTTTACAGAATTGAATTGATATTAAAATGGTGGAGTTTTCACAGTGATGCAATTATAAGTAAATACAAAAATATTGGTCCATCATGCCAGCCTGATGTTGCTAAATGTAAACGTTAACTTCACATATATATATATATATATATATATATATATATATATATATATATATATATATATATATATATATATATATATATATATATATATATCAAGTTTATTCTAATCGAAGATGATAGTCCCTGACGTGAGGAATTACCTAGCAAAGAAGACGCCTTTTAACTGTAGATCTGAGTGGGGAGATACCGTGATGAACCTGGACCCTGGACGCGAAGTTTTGCCAATACCTTCCGAGATTCGGTGATGTCGTCACGTGAACCGAGATGTCGTTCTCGCTTGATGTTAAACGACAGCCTGTTCTCGCCACACGAAATGATGAATGGATTACTTTTCACTCTTTACCAGAGATATGTCTCAATGGCTTTATACCTAATTACATTGCGATCGTTGTTTCAGCTTTTGTAACGGTTTGTGTTTATTAAACTGTCACTATTTTAGTAATTATTATTAGCAAATATTCTTATTCACAGTATCAGGTTTGATCGGAACCATATCTGCTGTAATTCTATCACTGTGTTATAATTTTTTCACCCGGGAGTTTTTACATAACATTTATGAAAAATTAATTAATGAAAAATTGAGACATTCCGATTTTTGAATCCGTCTTGCGTCGCAGCAAGTGTTCATATAAATATTGGGTTCGAATATTGGCGAATTCGCATTACTTCTATAGTCTAAATACCATGTTTTTGGTCATATAGGTATGTAGATATTTATGCTTTTTGGATGATTCACATCCACCATCTAATATGGGGGAGGGGGGTGCAAGGTTTAACGGGCGGCGCGGTGTTGTGGGTGTATTGTCACAATTTTGCCTGCTATTGGCAACGAATGCCGTACAGTTTTTGCGACAGAGAATACTTGTATTATTACGCAATAAATTTCAATATTTACTTAGCTACTCTGATTTCTAACAATATATAGGTATATCATAATAGTTTCTAATATATATGTACATATTACAAGTATTAAAGTATCGTCATTAAAAAATAGTTTGGTCCTAGTATTTCGTATTTTTGTGACAGTATTTTTTTTATATATTTGGTAACATAATTGAATACGTATATTAAAAAAATTACTGCTACTCAAAATATGTTTTAAATATATGCGAAATGTTAGAGCAACAAAAGTGATATTGTTAGTTACCTACAGCACATTACGTATCTTGTAAGCGTACTTTCGAAAAAGAAGTAAACAAAAGAATTTAATAAGCAAAATTTCAATTTTCTTGCCAGAAAATATGAAACGGATTAAGAAAATAAGCAATTCATTACATTGAAACGGAAGACGGTGATATTAAGTTAAATATAAATTGGCTACAAATCATAATACCTCAAGAAAAATATTGTAAAGGGTGTTTTATTAATACCAACTTATAAACATGTTTCTTATTTGTATAACTACTGTTAACAACTAATACAGAAGTATATGTATATTATTTATATGTATTTTATAAATTTACGATTTTATAATATTATAGCACAAACTAATTTTCAAGAGGCCTTCCAAACCCGTTGAACTGATGAAATTGTCAAACTCTGCGAAAAAACGTGGCAGCAAATGACAATGAATAGAGATAAGTGGGAGATACTTGGGATAGTGGGAGGCCTGCATCCACCAATTAATAGAAAATATTTGATGATAATAATGATGACACGAGCTTACCCAATGATCTAGTTACTGATGAACTAGGCATGTTGCTGTGTATTGACAGCTTTCAACGTATACATTGAGACGTGACAAATTACACCCCCGTGGATGCCGCATTAGAAAATTAAAATGCACGCGGTGGCAATATGGATTTGGCATTACCAATCTCCGTGCCAATGGAACGCGAGCTAGTGGTCCCCTGGCGGCGAGTGATAGAAACTGGACGCTATTAGCCACTTTGGAGCGGGACAGGACTGAAAAGACCCCACCGGCCGGCTAAATGGAGACTTTGGAAAAGAAAAGCTAGTGTATAGAAGCCGGGAGGATGGCCAAAATAACAGACCAGACCAGACAGGAGTGGATAGGGACCATCCGAAGGAACTAGGCTCCCCTGGACTTCACCTGGGTCCGATATTGAGGAGGCATCCGGGGGGGGACGCTGTGTCGAAGACACGAACATTTTTGGAGCTAGGAGACTGGACCTATGACACCGGGTCTCCATTGGTTAACATGAAACAAAACTTTTAGTGATAGTGAACGAAAATGGTGTGAATAAACTCATAAACCCACGCCAGACCAGAAGATTCAGACTAAAATTTGTTATGTTTTGCTTAGGTTAAGTTATGTATAAAGCTTGTGAAGGTGATGTCGTAAATATAATTTGTATGAAAATTTATTGACTTTGTATTATACAGGTTCATTCCCTTCTGTCCGACAGAATATCTGATGCTGCACCAAGACTGAGTTGGTCTGTGGCAATTCGTTTTGGTGTTCGATCCGCCAGAACAAACAGCACTGTAACAACATATTATATAATTATTAAGGAAAACACATTCTTCACATAAGAAAAACACATGGATCTCTATTTCCAATCCGGGGAAGTACACTACCAATTGTGTTATAACGCCAGTATGTGTATTTCATGACAAATTTTCGAACCTATACGTTACATTTTTACAGGTATATTAATTTAAAAAATGTAATAACATATAGGTTCAAAAATTTGTCATGAAAAATACTGGCGTTATAACACAATTGGTAGTGTACTTCCCCAGATTGGAAATAGAGATCCAGGTTCGAATCCCGGTGACGCAAAAATAATATTTTTCGACAAAATTAATTTTATATGTATATATTTATAATTAATACATTAATTTAGTATTTATTATTATTATTATATAATTATTTTTATTATAAGAATTCCACTATCTCACTGTAAACTTTATATTTCATTTGTTTTGATCGGTTACCTATTTTTAGTAATCTGCGAAAGTTTATATGTATATTTCAGAAATCTCTCGATTTATCGATTCTTGTAAGCTCTTTCTTAAAAAAATCATTTTGTTTGTGGACGTTATGTTGTTGGATCTTAGGTGGCTTTATGTGAATGATTATGTAGACTCGTTAAGGTCACCGATAGGGATTATTTGTTCGGTGAGAATACCACCTCGCTTCTCCCGTACGTATATGAAGAGTTATCAATTATGGTGGTTAATATTTGTATGTACAGCTAAAGCTGGTAGATTGTGAGTGAAATAGTACTTTCGATAGTTGCGTTTATTTACAGATTCAATTTACACTTGTTTCTTATATTATAAAAAGTATACGATAAACGTAGTATGTACATTAGAAGCGGTGCCGAGTTGCGAGTAGATGTATCCAAGGAGCAGGAGCGGTCGGTTCTAAATTTCCTCTGGAACAACTGGTTGCGGCGCGACGTATTGTTGTCTGGCTTAGGGGGTACCAGTCGGACTGTATGGCTGTTGAGTTATTTTATTATGCAGCCGTATTTGTGGGGCGTGAGCAGAATCACCACAGATCTAATGCCGCATAGATCAATGGTCGGCTGGATCTTTGTTGTAGACGTATAGTCGTTGGGCCAAAAGTCAAAAGACACATTCGAAAACAATAGTTTGAGGCGCAGCATAAAAACTGCGTCGGGATAAATGTTTATTTGTTTTAGAAAGTTTTTCTTCAACATAAACGGTCATTGCAGTCTCTTAGCAGGAATAGAAATCGGTTGTAATAGCGGCAAATAGAAAGTTTCTGATAGGCCATTAATCAACTTCAAATCTATGAGTAGAATTGAAGAGCTCCGAGGTGTATAAAATCACTAACCTTTACGCAGTCATAAAAAAATTCTGTGTCAATGTGGTGTCAAGTACCCGATGGACACTATTTGTCATGTTACCAAATATTGACAACTTCGTCATCGATGGGGCTTTAATTTAGAAAATTCATTAAATAGATGTTATTTTGTCATCAAATACCCCCCAATGAGGTAACAATATATCATATATACCATGTAACCTTGTTGTTTTAAAAATAATATTATTTTATACTCCTTATATTATCACTCTGTATATTATATTTGTCGCACTTCAAACAACCTCTCGCTTATGAAAAAATAAATAGTAATGTTTTCCTTGGATAATTTTCATGAAAATACAAAGAAAGATATTATACAATATTATTGGAATGTATTCATACTATTTAATCTCTTAAAGACATTATTTGTCGAAGATATTGAATATAAAAGTTCATAAAGTTAAAGAAGGCATTTTTATTAAAAATATTTAACTTTTTCGGGTTCTATTGAAGGTTAAATAATGATTTACTTATTATTTTTGTATTTGCGGGTGGCTTGTGATATTTTATATTTGGACATATAAAATATTTTGATATTTTATTCTATATATTATACGAAATTAAATATTATATGAACTTGCAACTTGAATTATATGGACAAAATTTTGTTTCGAAAAGAAACTACCACCGGGATCTTTCCATTGCCGGTAGAATACTCTCTCAACTGAGCTATATCAGTCTTATTATTATTAGTCAGATACGTTATGTGTATCTTTTTTCAATGACATATATAATTTTCTAGTAGAAAACGATCATCTATTTTGTTTGCTCTATTATTAAGAAAAAAATACTGTGCTTTTTCTAGTATAATTTGTATTTATCAATAACATAATTATTCATGTAATAAACACCCAGAGCGTCCAAAATGCTTCGAACAACGTCCAAACTGAAAACAAATATTGCAAAATCGCTAAAATTTAAAAACAGGTGTCACCTCAATAGCAAATTATTCTCGATAAAAATTTAGACAGTTCTAATTTCTAATAATAAAATGTGTCGCATTTGAATAAAATGAGGCACCTACTATAATAATAAAAATGAAACCATTTATTTAGAAAGATTTTTATAATTTTGATATTTCGCAGTCAGTTTATTTTTTATGTATGTTTTACTAACAGTTTAAAAAAGTTATTAAAAAAACTGAAACCATGCACAGCAAGAGTTAATCTTTTACTAAGTATAAAAAAGAATACAATAAAGAGTACATTAATTATTTTTATGATTTAAAAAAAATTTTTTTTTTACTTCAAAAGTCTCTCTTTTACTGTTGTATGCTTTTAAAAGTTTCAGACGGGTGACAAAAAAAAATATCGCGAAAAAATCTGCATAAATCCATCATGCATAAAAATTACAAACTTTCCCGAACACCCTACTGATTTGAATTAATATTTTTCTTAAATCTCTGATTCCGTAAAGTCATAATATAATAATACAATATTTATTATTCGTAAACAGAAAAGTTTGGCATTTAAAAAGAATTCCTATATTCCTTTCCGAGTACGTTTGAATTCAAGCAATACTTTTACAATTGAAAATTTTATTTTCGGATAAGGAATTTACAAGAAAACTTTCATCCGAGCACTTTTCAAGTTTCCATACTTTCTCTTTTGAGAGTAATGAATCATGTTGGCAACTAAATATTCATTTTTAAGAACAAAATGTAATCTCATCTTTTAGATGAGTTTTAATGAGATTTTTAATTCTGTTTAAAATTGTCGCTTTTCCTTATAATATCTTCAGAAACTAACAGCTAATTAAATAGTGCATTTTTCATATTCATTTAGATAATATTCATAAAAGAATTTCGAGTTAAACATCTTTTCGTTGCGGGTGGAGTAAAATAGTTACCTTAGATATAAATTTATTTTAAATTCAAAGACAGAAAAAGCTGAAAATAAATTGTGAAATTGTCGTCAATTGTACGATATATGGCTTTAATAACAACTAATGATGAAATCATGTATGCCTATTGATCTTTTCATATCTTACACTCGTATATCCAGGAAAATGATCTGCAAAAACATTTTCCTGTAGATGTATCCATAGAGGATACCGAGATCTGGAACTACCGAGATAACGATACGAAAAATAAATCTGATGACATTAACCTTTTAACTGCCAACCGTATTTGAAATGGAAGACTTACAAGTAAAGTCTTAACTTACAAGTATCTATCAAAAGCCGAGAACTGTTGTCCACAGATTGCAAAATTATTTTTAAAATACGACTAATCCCTACAAAGTCAAAAATCGCATGTTATCACGCTTATAGCTTGGCGTAACATCCAAAGTTTGGCGTGTTAATGCGCTCATGACATTCAAAAGGTTGACAAGCCTGATATGCTCTACTAGCAATAAAAAGTTCTCGTATTTAGAGAGGTCTCCGGTAGCAGAGATTATTTTTGCGTTTCTTTTAAGTGACAAACTAGTTTAATTATCAAGGGACTGTATTTTGAATAATCGTAAATCACAAATAAAACGATAATTGCATATTAATTGTCGTCTCAAGTCCTGAGCTGTAACTCCATACTATCTATTATACACTCTGTACATAGATGAACATAATATATTCAACAAGTCGAATTTTACTAACTTACTATCTCGCTGTTCTCCACAAAAGTAGGCCGAGAGGACAGAACGCCACACTCTTCTATCTCGACATACCGCTCTTGTCTTCTTTACTTTCAAACATTTTTGTTTGTTTTCGTTTATTTAAATAATTTTGACTAAATATTTTTTAATTTTTATTAATTTAATCCACGTTAATGCAAATAAAACGTTCTAGTGTTTTTTTAATATTATTAAAATTAAATTTTTAAAAAACATCCTATGCACATTCGTCGATTTTAGAAGCTTCTGACAGAATCATTCTTTAAAATATGGTTTACCTGAACATACCAAGTATTTCACGCCAGGACTCTCTGTGTTCCTATTGCCTAATATAATATTCTCAACCATTAAACTGAGACGAATCTTTCAACGTTGTGGTGGACTTCGTCGATGAATGAAGAGAATGAAAAAAATCTCCCACTGAGCGACAGAGTCGAAAAGGTAACGGGCACTTTTCTGGTGACAGCCCTAAGATCTGTAAGATGCCGAGAAAAGCGGAAGAAAATTTATATTGAAAACATAATATAAAATAATGATAATGCCAGGTATTCATGGAGATTATGATCCTCAGTCACGAGGAACAGACGTAGACGAATACATTATAAAATTTTCACATCCATCTTTTTCCCGCTCACCCGGTAGGTATAAATACATGACTAAACCATTTAAGCATTTTTTTCTTAATTCTATTAACTACGCTGCAGACAAATCACTATTCGCTCTTAATTGATTAATTAATCACTCCATCGTACATAAATTACTAGCATTAAATACTTCTTCCAGTGAAGCAAGTTTATGAATATTCAAAGATAAATAATTTTATCCAATAAGTAAAAGAAAATCCACATAACGTGTGGCTGTAATCGGCATGAACTCTACCGTGTTATAAAAATAATATTTTAAATTGTGTATTGTAGATGGCAAATTTTATTAGGTGATTCAAAACCAAAGTCGTTAAGAAGCGATGTTCTTTTACTTAACCATATTTTGCACCAGGGTACTATTAAACGTATCTACCACCACCATCTTCAAAAATGTATCTTAAAATACATTTTCGTAATAACACGCGTGACACATTTATTCGTTTCGGATAAGCACTCCGTACTGCGACAGCTTATGAATAAACT
Source organism: Eubasilissa regina (assembly GCA_022840565.1). NCBI lineage: Eukaryota > Metazoa > Arthropoda > Insecta > Trichoptera > Phryganeidae > Eubasilissa > Eubasilissa regina. The sequence goes on along the minus strand of JAINEB010000007.1, from coordinate 10,106,267 downwards.
AAATTCATGTTCTTCGATAATATCTAATGTATCCCTTTACGTTCGACTGCCGCCAGCGATACACCACTTCGAATCCGGCAGATGGAACATTCTAAAAGATGTAAAATGTATTTCTCGGTCTGTTTCAATCAATTTGACCAGTATCAAATCTCGAGGATTTTATAGACATACATGATAATGTTTATAAAACTAAAAAAAAATTAAGTCAATCGGGTATTGAATAAAAATAGTCAAAAATATGTCAGAGGTGAATATATTATAATATAACATGGTAAACATAGTATTACTCGTAGTTTATTGTGTGGGATGGAGTAGACTCCACCTCTGATATATACAGCGTTGTCCTGGCTACTTTGCTAGACTGAAGTCTGTGATAAAGTAGCCAGTTATTTTCGTGCTGTTGTGGTGTTATTTAATTCAAGAAATATAAAATTCGACAAGAATAAAAATAAAGATAAAATATATATATAGATTACTAATACAAGATCAAGGAAGTTTTCTAAAAATAGCAGCGTAAACTTATTTAATACAAAGTAAATAATCAATTAGAAAGATCTACAAACAAATATTTGGTAAATAAAAGGATTCGTACCTCGATCTTTTCCTATCCAGGGAAAGACGTAACCAATTTTGATATATCAACTTTTCAACAAAAATGTGTTTTTTTTAATATTAACTTATTTAGACACCCAGAGATTATCAGAAAAACTAAAACATAATTATAATTAGTTTTATTCTGTCAATTGGCCCATTAATTTTAGATTTGAATGAATGAGTCTTCTAAATGATAATAATACCTAAAGAAGACGTTATAACGCAAAACTTTGCTCGCTGTACGATGACGTCAGCATGGTCCAATTAATCAAAGTTAGTAGACAAGAAGCAAAGGGTGGTTGCAAATGAGGTTTTGTCTAGCGACCCAGAGGGGCGTAAGAGGGCGTAACACGAAATCACCTGATGAGCAGCCAAATTAGACAGGAACCGGTGGAGAAGATTTTTGCTGGCACCCCACGACCCACTCGTTTATGGTGTCGATGATTTATTCTGTCCTAGTGAAGACGCAATAATTTCTGTGCTATGTATGCATTATCTATTAATTCTGTATATTAGTCTCTTCGATTTTTGATGAAATCAATTATGGATCTCTTTAATAACCAACCACATTATTAAACAAAATCCGTGCGTCTAGACCAATAATTTCTAATCATTAAAATAGTGGACTCGGTTCAAAAGTCACACTGCCGCTTAATACTATTTAAAATAACCAACATAGTAACTAACTTACCATCATTCTATTCTACCTACACACCATAGTATTATATTCTGGCATACCTCTTTTGTCTCACTGCTACCGGAATTTGAACACGCAGCAATATATTTGAATACATCTTATTTGTTTTAATTATCCTAAAAGTATGTTTTAAATAATTGCAACTAAATATTGAATTTATTTAATAATCTTCATATTGTTATTTTTAACTTATTAATATAAATTAATTGCTCGCTTAAAAACAATGACGTTCTTATTGTTTCTGTGATTAATGCGTTCGTGACTTTCTTTTCTGATTAATATTTTTATCGGCCCTGTGATTTTGAACTTTATTTTGTTGTTTTCTTACCGATTCGAGTCGGCAAAATAATGAAAAACACATTTTTATAAAAAAAAACGTGAATTAATTATTTTAAATTGTTAACTTTGTTTTATTAACCACTTAATGAATGAAAATACATTAAATGGATTGCCACATTGGTATTTAATCCCTCAAGATGTAATTTTGACAACTCGCCACATTTACAGAAGTTAAACACTGAAACATATATAAGTTGGTCGGTCGGTACTGCCGCGCGTGGCGACGCGGTTCATAGCGCCACTTGAAATGTGGAGAGGTGCGAAGCTCATTGTGAGGCCGCCTGTCGCAGTTTTAGTCGTACACGATCAGAGAAAGGGTAAGAAAAATATATTTTGGATGCTAGTGCACGTCTGTATAATATTGTAGTATCTAATTGCATTGTACTCTCTTCCTGCGCATAAATAACAATTTCCTTCCTGGCTACGGGGTAGAGGCACTCGGTAAACTGGAGATTGGCCTCACGAGCCAACCGAGATGTGCGATGACATTTTTTTTATCATTTGGGGATGAAGTAATGGGATGTTCTCTATATATCGGTTATGTGACCATTATTATTTATTCGTCAGTGTTAAAGGGAATGACTGATTAACACCATGGAAGTGGGATTAACTTTGTAGTCAAGATTTGTATGCTTTGCGAATTGCATTTCGTAGGATCGCCAAGATTGGTGCATATTTGGTTTACTTTGGACCCGAGAGGCTTGTCGCAGTGGATCAATTCAATTGTGCTTTAGTGTGTTTTCATTGTTTATATTGGTGACAATCAATGCCCGAATGCAGAGGTTTCTTGTAATCAGATCATGCTCTTTTGTATTAAACAAACTGTCTAAAAATTAACATCTTTCATTAATTAACATCGATTTCCAGTCCACATTACACTACACTATAATTTTACTACAGGTGAAAGAAAGGTCGTCGGCCGAAAGTAAGTACCTAGGACTCTATTTCCAGCCGAGCTCACATGTCTCATACACCCACTGTCTAGATGGTGGCGGTGCTCTGGCGACCTATCCGCAGGAGCCAGACCGTAACGTAACAAGATGTATTTTAATTCATTAAGTGGTTAAAAAAACAAAGTTAACAATTTAAAATAATATATAATATATTTAAGGAATTAATATCTCTCTATGTGCCATCTAGATCAACCCGGCAATCCGTACTCTTCCACATTCCCAGAAGTAGAACATCTTACATACAAAATTTATTCATTTACTGGTCATGCAAATACCATAATGAGAAATTGACAGAAATTGACTTGTTCAACATTAGCCTTACTGCGCTTAAAGGGTTCTTTTTATGAACCACCTCAATCTCAATTTTGACTAATCATTCTACCTACAAACAAGTCTTGTTCTCCCTTTACCGCAACAATAGTTGCAACCTCAACACCCTTTCTCCCTCTTTTTTATCATTTTATTTATCTTCTGCCCCTAAACATACTTATGTACATAAACATTTCTGTGGATTTTCATAAATAGTATCACATGTTCAATATTTATTATATTAATTATTATAACAAGCTTATAAACTGTCAAAATCCCTCAATACAATAAAATAAATAAATAAAATAATGGATTTTAACTGCAAAGTTAACATTTCCTGTTTGAAATTTGAATACTTTATACCTTTCAAGTCTAATAGTAAATTGTAATGACAATATCAACTAATTGCTGCCGCAAATTAAATAATGATCACCGCGATCGATAATCAGACTGCGTATTTAATTATTTTGAAAAATCTTGTGTCAAGGTATAAATTTATTATTTTTTAACGGTCTCAAAGGACTCGGAAATCCATGACCGCAGTCAAAACAGAGTGCCATACATCCCTTCTATCTATTATCCGTCTATCCTAGTCTCAGTTTCCCCTCGGTCTCAATCCTGTTGACTTATGTACGAGTACTTTGTGTAACGGGATTCATTTACTCCTGTTTCATGTCCCGCCTACTGCAGCCTCCTCACTTTCAAGATATCCGGGGCGGTACATCGTTCCTGAAATTCCAAGTACTTTAATCTCTTTCATTCTTCGGTTAAGTTATCACGTATTGAGGCGTAGGTAGTATTAGTATTGTATTGTATCGGGTTGTCTAATAAGTCTTTGCGATTGTATTAAATTATTTATTATAAAACCATTTTTTTAAACAAAAATTACAACATTAATGGTGTATTATTTTTCATTATTATTCAGGACTTCATCCCATCTTTCAACAAATTTCGATGCCGTTTCTATAAAAATCGGCTGGTCTCGAGCTAATTTTTGAAATTAACGTCGTTGTTGAACATAACGGCACGCATTTGATTGGAGAGCGACCGAAAATGTGATAATCTCACGGAGGTGAAGACTATAGGGTGAATGTTGCAGAATTACATAGCACAAATATCACGAGCGGCTTTGAAAGCATTGGAAGCTTGATTAATTGCGAAAAGATGTGTGTGTCGAAAATGACCGTTTTTCTCAACTTGATTACTCTATTATTTAAGCTCAAAAATTAAGAAAAACTAGAATATCATTTATGTCACAAAAAAAACCAATAGAGTGAAAAAACAGCATTTTAAAAAATCCACAAAGACTTATTAGGCGACCTAATACACAATTTAAACTTTAAATTTTGTAACAACTTGAATTATAAATTTATCATTTTTAAATTTCGCGCATTCACGCGTAGTTTTGATATATAATTTTAAAATAGGAACATACGGATTTTTTAATAAAAAAGGGTAAAATGGTGACAATCGCGTCGCACCGAATGCGCTGCAGCGTAGTGCCACTATATCGTGGCGGAGTTGCAGGTGTTCCGCTCTCCTACCCCGGCACATCCCTCACCACCTGCACGACCGTAGCGAGCGTGCTGGTCACAAATCATCCTCAGAGATCAAGACACATAAATTAGTTAAACGTACACGCAGACGTTCAGCAGACTAGAACCAAAGATAATTTTCATTGATCCAGTGGTAACGGCAACTGAATAAAACCGAATCATACATGATGATTTGAAAGACTTAATATTTTTTTTATAGAAACAACGTTTTTTTCTGTCGAATATATGTCCATTGATAGATATCACTGTATCCCACTTATTAGTCAATTTATTTATTTCAAGCCTATAAGAATTTTAGGGTAAAAAACTCATCAAGGTATGTTTTGACTTATTCAGTTGAACAAAATTTTTTACCATTGAGAAAATTTTTAGAGATCAGAATAAATAGTGCTAAGTCCGGGGAGTGTGAGGTATGCTGTCAAATTTCATATTTCAGGTCAATTAGTTTTCTTTGAGCGGTTGATGCGACATATGGTCTGGCATTATCTTGATAGAATATTGACATCTTTTCTGTGATCGGGTTGGACACCATACACACTCTATGGAAATATCGAATAATGGTTGATTGCTTAATATTACCCTCTCTGCAATTTTTCTTGAAGTTAGTGCTTTAGATCCTCGTCTACAATTTGGATGGCACGTCCAGAGCGGGGTTGATCTTCCGAGGATAGATTCCCAGAACGAAACGTGTTTAACCAAAAAAAATACGTTCGTCTTTTCACCACGCCCTCATACAGAACAGATATTTTCAGTTGCGGTATCCTTCCTTTTTGAACTCATAAAGCAAGCAATATCGTAAATGAATTGTATTCGGGGCTATTGCTATTTTTTTTTGGGGTTAATGATAAATGAATCCCGGTGGCGCAACAACAATATTTTTCGTCAAAATAGATTTTATATGTATATCTTTCTAATTAATATATTTAATTAATGTTTGTTATTAAAAAGAACCAAACACGGAATAGTATTTTTTAACTATTAGTCTTACCCATATAAAAATGTTTAAAATGAAATGAAAATTCTGCATACGAAAATTTTGCATGTGTACATTTTTCTGGGCTAATTGTCTCTGTTTATGGACCATAAAATGGAATCTTTTTTGTCGGCCAGAGAGGCTAGAGACACATGGCATAATAACCAAAAAAATCTGCACCAAAGATTCTCAATACTTGTGAAAACCTAGGAGTATGAGTCAACTTCTTTCGCTTTATTCTTTTTTTTTTAAATGCAATATATTATTTCCATTTAACCAATAATTAATTGAGACTTTTAGAATTAAATACTACAATATTTATTAACACTGGGTGACAGAAAAAAATTATATTAATTTTAACAAAATAGTTGGTAGGACCAAATTGAATTTAATCGAATTGAATTATTATTAAACACATAAGAAGTACGTGTCTGCCTATAATGGATAGGCAAAGTTCAGTTGATTAATTTATTTAAAAAAATCGTACGTCCATAGAGCAATATTTTTTGATGTCCTGTCAAATGTCTGACGATTAAAGAATTATATTATTCGAAATATTTATGAATACGGCTTACGCTTGTTGGCCATTGTTAAAAGTACAACTGCTAGAATCTTTAAATGTTTTTATAAACACTATTCCTCTTTATTACAGGAGCTTTTTGCCATTGCGCTCAATATATATATATATATATATATATATATATATATATATATATATATATATACGAGTATATACATATTACCTGTGCTACGCTGTAGAAAAATGTTTGCTGGCGGTCATGTACGTAACTTTATCGTAGCCATAACAAATACACGACGCCGTTTCACACTCAAGAGGTTAATTGTTAATTTAATCCATCAGCTGCAAGACAATTGCACTGGCTGTAACAAGTGGTTTGTAGAAGCACACAAGTGATGCAGGGGTGTGCGAAAGATAATTAATTAACCGAGTTTTCGAGAATTATTTTTCCGAGTGCTTCAAAGTAATCTCTTAACTTGTAATGTAATGAAAATTCTTAACTCTCATAGAATAAACGCTCTTAAAACGGTTAACTTCTTGAGCAGACGTGCGAAAATGTATTTTATTTTTATTCATATCGTTTTTTGTCTTGCCACTCTTGCCTTCTTCATTTCATTCTTCTTATGCTGGTTTTCTCTATTATCCCCGGGTTTACGTGGATGTTGGTGTATCCAGCAACATAATATTCGCTCTATAGTATATTATTTATGTATGTAAAAAAATATAGGTATATTAATTTTGGTAGCAAATTATGTAAAATATTTTTGTATGTTAAATATTATTTCAAATTGTGTAATTTTTGAAAAACTATCTATACATAGAATCAACTATATGAATATTTTTAATCTCTAGCTTTCATATTCATAATAAATAAATAATTTAATTCCTTACTGTCTACGATATTTTAAGTACTTTCTCTACATTCGGTTATACTGCTTAATACACAAATGTGTTAGTTTTATTGCTTTTGACGAAATATCTTAAATATTTAAATCGGAAGAATAATAATTGCTGTCAAAAAACCTCCTAAACGTTTTACTCTAATTATCAAATAATTAAAAAAAAAAAAAATTTTCATACCTATTTATTTAACTGGGAGATGATATATAATTTAAAAAATTAATCAATGCGATATTAAGTAAGGATTTAAAATAAAAATATAAATCAATGCAATATTGCTGTACAGATATTGTGTCCCATATCATAATCATAATATCGATGGTCTTCTTATATGAGTGTAGAGTCTAACAGGAGAAGACTTTCTAAGTTTTCGAAGTTTCTTCGACTAATATTTGAACCGGTGAAAGAAGGTAACCGACGGTGCGTACCTTGAAGAGACTAGAAAAGTATCTGAAGGATAGTTAAAAAGGAGAAATAATTAAATGTTTAATTATTGGGTTAGCAAGAAAAAACAGATATTAAATCATTTGTATACCATACTATGTTTTTGTTCGCAGTGAAAAAATATCTGGCTCAATACATAGTTAGCAAACAAACTAAATTTTATCAGCAAGTAAACATATCTTTTGTTAGCTTAATATTTATGCATATTCAAAATAAGTAGTCGTGAAAAAAAGTTATTACTTGACACAAAAGGTTTAGTTAGGTTGGACTAACTTAGGATAGGTTAGATTAGGTCTGGTTTGGTTAGGTTAGGTTTAGCAGAATAAAATAAATTTTACAGCTTGCCAAAATTATATTAAATCTGACTTACTATTTTCTCCTGTCTAGCAGTCCTACCACCGAGCGGTCGATTACCGACGCGATGTGTCGGACGCCCGCTAGGGGAACATTCTGCGAACAGGCTGCCGGGTGTGGAAAACGAGAGAGCCATTCTATTCTCGCAGTCGGTGTCTTCTACATGTCTGATCAAGTGTAAATTAACGTGTACTTAAATACTTCATACCTACCTCAATGTAATATCGTGTTACTGTACCGGACGAATAAATCACTAACAAACTCAAGGTTTTGTACTTTTTATTATTCATCCTCCCAAACTTTAAAAGCCAAACTGGCAAATAATTCAAATGTATTTAGTTAACTATAGAAATAACATTAGAGCTGCCTAATATGATATTATTTGCTGATCAATTAGTTTCAACTTGCTGACATTTTAGAGCTGACCAAAACCTTAATATTACACCGACCGTTTAAATGATAGTTGTTAAAAAGTAATCATTGCAAAGAAATCCAAAGACTAGGATAGACAGATCATATAGAACAGACGTGTATCTCTAGAGCATTCAAATCAGTAGAAAAGTTTCACGAGGCGGTCTGGCAAAATGAATTGCAAAAAACAGGATTGCATGTTGCCACGTGGAAGGAAGTTGCTAGGACCGAGATGTCTGGAGAGCAGTTATTAAGTCGGCTTTGATTCTAAATGGTCCCTTGCACCAATAGAATAAATAATTGATAAAAATTATAACTGTTTATAATTAATACCTACAATGAGTTATATATTGATTAAATTTATTGTATTTCAAAAAATTATGTACAAGTAGCTTGCGAAATATAAGGTATGCTTGAACGACAGATACACATGTAATCGTAAGGTTCTGAAAACGCCTCTTGATTACCGTATAATTAGATTTTTTAATTTCTCAGCGAATAAATATAACATTTTTAATAGCGGTTCTTTCGTGCTTCACCGAGCCGCGAATAGCACACCCCTGAAGCGAAGGTTTAGCGGTGCGGCGGCGCGGCCGCAATGCGGACGTGTGGGAAGAAGGTTCAATTTTTATAGGACGCGTAGGGAGAGTCGCCGGCGTCGCCAACCCCGTTTCGTGATGCTGAGTTCGTTTAGGAGGTAAATTTTTAAAGATGCTATTTATAATCATTAAATAAGTTTTTTCTTATTTCTTTTAGAAATATCTTGGACTAAAAAGCTTTAGTTTAATATTACAATAATTGCTGTTGTTGTAAATATGTATTTCTGTACTTATTTGTGAAGATATTCAATAAAAATAAACACAAACGATACAAAGACTTATTTATTTAAAAAAAAAAATTGATCATAATTAATTAATAAATTGATAATTAAATTATAAATTTAAAATATTTAATATATGTCATAAAAAATAACAAGTTTATGATTTAAATCGTATAAAAATAGTAACAATGTTCATATATATGAAGAAAAAATATATTTCAAGAGGTATTTTTCAAATTTGGTCAAATCCAATTTTTGACAAAGAGAGAAAATGGGATATTTCATTATTTTTTGACAGCAAAAAACCAACACGTGATTTTTCCGATCACCTTCACAGTATATGAAATTCAGAAAGATGATGTCTACCTCTGCGGTGACGTGATTGGTTGAAACGAATTTAACGCTGTTTAAAAATAAACCTGTCTAGATTTGTCTTTTAAAAATTAGTTCTGTATTTAGAAGGATTTTAATTTTGGATTTGGCTAGATTTGAAAATATGTGATTACAAATTACACAAGTACTCTCAAGAGTGCGATCAAATTTTAATCGTAATTGTTGTGTTAGATTATCAGAAGATAACATGACATATCAGGAGATAACATAGCATATCAGGAGATAACATAACATAACAACTACGATGTTTTAAATACATTATTTTCATAACAATTATCTTAACTATTAACAATTGTAAATAGTTAGTCTTTCTTAATCATATACTGGATTTTTTTAAACGTCCTATAATAAGAACTGAAACAATCGAATGATATATGTGAATGAATTATTCACTTTTTTTTTTATAATATAATGGTTATAATAAAACCGTCACAAAAAAATTATTGTGTTTTTATAAAATAATATATTTAAACTTAAAGAGGTAGACAAAAATTTAACACATTTTAAAAGAATATTTACATAACGATATTATTTATAAATAAATTGTACAATACTTAGGATTGATAACGATTCTTATTTTTAAATATATTATTTAATACACCAAGTAAACCAGATACTGGAGGATGATCTTGTTAGATGCCTCAATAATCGGCGAGCTCATATGAGAAGACGTATGAATCGGATGTAAATGAATGTGAAAATGTGACGCTCGATTCTCTCTGCCTACCCCCGTGAAGAAACTGCGTGATGGTAAGTTAGTTAAATACAAAATAGTATCATTTTAGTATTTTTTTCCATTTTGTGAAGAAAATTATATTGGTTCCGGGTACGTTTATTTACGAATATGGTGGCTGATAAATGAAGCATGGTTGATTTTTGATATTAATAATATTATAAAAAATCATAGACTTAAAAAAACTTTTTTTTTTTAAATATCAATTAAACAATGATAGTATTCAGTTTAAAGTTTAATGTATAAAATTATAAAGTTTTTACGATTTTATATATTTCACCTAAAACGAGATCTAAAACCACAAACACTTTGCATTTGGTAATGTGGTAATATAATTACTATCATTGTGAATGGTAACCAATGCAACTGAGATCAAACTATAATATCTTTAGTTTCACAAAGGGACCAGTTAACGATCGAATTAAACCTAATAAAAAGTAAGACAGATTATTTTTTAAGTTCAATATTTTAACATAAAATGAATAACTTTTATTTTACATTATTAGTAGCTTCATGACTTGGAGCTTTTTTAGATGGATGATCTTCAAAAACATCATTTTTATTTATACTTTCTATATTGACATTATCCACATAATTGGGATTCAAATAAACTTTGGCTTGTGAAACAATTGGTTCCTTTTTGTTGAAGCTATATCCATCTGTCAAAATGCATATCGGTTGTTCATTCAAGTCGAGTACATTTTGTTCCATTTGTTTCTGATGACTGCTATTCTAAAAGAGAGTTAAAAATAAAAATAAATTAGTTTCGAAATATTTTAATTCATACGTTAAAAATGATAAAATCATTATTTTCCTTTCAAATGTATTTAAATGAATATGTCTACTTTTAATACAAATAAAATGTATCATTTAGAAAGATATACAGATAAAATCAATTCACCGAAAAAATATTTTTGATACCACCAGGTGCTTGAGATTGCTTTCAAATTAGGCCAGCGTACTTCCTCGGATAGAAAAGGTTTCTGGTTCGAGTCTGGGTGAAAACAAAAATATTTTTTCGACAAATTGATTTTATCTGTATATCTTTCTAATTGATACATTTAATTTGTATTAAAATTATCAAAGAATTATGTTCTGAAACAATGTTCACGATAATAATGTGTTCTCCTTAAAAATGTCTACTTTTAATCAAAATTAGAAGAAAAATGATATTATAAATTATAAAATTATTAAAGTGAACACATTTTTGTTGTGTAGTTGGATTTTTTAAATATAAAAATATTTAATTGCTTCCGGTATTCGAACCTGGACCTCTTCCTACCCGGGGAAGCGCGTTCTCCATTTTTGCAATAGCAATCGAATACATTTTCATTGAGATTCACCGTAGTATAAAATTTATTGCTTTTAAAAATGGAATAGTAGATATATCATTTAGAAATATTGCAGAATATAAGTTTAAAATTGGTCGAAAATGTGTTAGTTTGCTATAGCATTTAATTTGTATTCTTATAAAATTATTTATAAGGCTGTCAATAATAAAGGAAATAAAAAAATATTTTAAAATTTACACAGTTAGCTTTCTTCTTTATGGCATTGAATTAAATTGTTGAATACTTGGAAAGTAAGTACCAACCTAGTTTAGATAAGCAAAACTCAGCTGAAAATGGAACGTCCATAAAGCAATATTATTTACATTCAGTCACGACAAAATTCCCGACTATTATAAAATTATTTTATTCCTAATATGTGTGCATATGGCATACACTCGCAGGCTATTACTAGAAATCTGATGAGTAAGCAACAAAAATTGTGTTTTGTTGTATGTCGTTGTATTAATAAATGGGCTGTGCATAAATTTATCATTCCAATTAGTCAACCATTTTCTGTTTCAATCAAACTTAATTTATAATTAATGAGATGATATTAATAATTTATAAATACATGAGATGATATTGATAATTTATAAATACATGAGATGAGTGGCAACTTTATCATTAAATATTACTTTTGAAAGTATGATTCACCGGAAAATTCTAGTACAAAAAATACATATTACTAATATCGCTGAGAGAAATAATATCGAACATTAATATGTTTATTTAAATACTTACAGCATTTGAAGAGTTCTCCTTTTGTTCCATTTCAAAGTGATATAAAATATCTTGATACACTCGGAATTATAGTGTGCGAACGAGTCGTTGTTTTTCACAAATGGCATAGCTCCAAAGATAAAAATAATCACATTAAAACATATTATTTTTATCTATGTAGGTGCTTGCTTAACATTTATTCCGGTTCACATGGCAACACTTTGTAAATTTTATTGACATAGACAATAGTTTTCATAACCGGATCAAAAATATATATTTTTTAAACTAAAAAAAAATTATTTTAAAAACATTTTATTTATTTCGTTTAATTTTATTATTTTTCCAGAATGTGTAGGTACCTATATTATGTTTAATATACTAAGTTCGTTAATATTATTTAAATACTTCTGATTTGAGATGAGAAAAATATAATGATTAATTCAAAAAACTTTAAGAAAATAAACCACTTTGATTCATTTTACGTCGACGGGTTTCGATACGATTGTATATATATATACAATCGTATCGAAACCCGTTCCATATATATATATATATATATATATATATATATGGAACTGGCGTCTCTTCTGGGTTAGATAGCGTTTTTAGTAGATGGTTACTAGGCTGACATTTCGTATCGGTAACACGTGCCATTGTCAAGGCATTTCTTTAAAAAATTACGATACAACCGTATTCTTTCAAAGAAGATATAAATCTTCCACACTTGAGTCTGACATGCACTTATATGTAGCTGCAAGAGGCCAAGTGATCGTTCGATGACTCGATCTTCGTCTTAAGAGATCCCCATCATATTGATTCTAATAGCATTACCACTTTGCTCAGTTTGAAACTTAAAAATAAAATCACTATTTATTTAAACATAAACATGTTTCGATACCTATTCAGGAATTAATGTATACTAAAAATTTTAAAAAAGTTTAAGTTGTGGGTAACTAATTAGGAACTACTGTGGAAACGAATTTATATGCTGACTATTTGCAAAAAGGATTGGATTATTTATAATATTTAATTAGCTATTAACACTTTTTCTTACGTCTAAAATTTGTATGTAAAATTTCTACTAAATCCTTGTTAATATCAAAAAAATAATATTGATATTAGAAGTAATGGGATAATGATAATTAATAGCAACAACTATTCTGAATTCGTCAATCACCTTTCGGAAACAAACCATTCTTTTGACATCACAAGTCGATGTATCAATAATTAGTGGATTTAAGGAAAGTGTGTATATTAAAATATAAATTAGTAACAGACAAAGAAATCAGTTGTATTCGCCAAATGAGATAAGACCGGATGACCTTGGAGGAAAATGAAAAAATGAAAAAAAATTAAACTTTGTTGATTTCATTTCTTTGCATTATATGCATGTAAATGTGAGATAATTTTAATCAGTAGATATTTATTTGGTTGGTCATAAGTTTATCATTAAAACAATAACATTATAATCTCTACATTGTGTCTGATATACAAAAAGAAATGAAATTTTTAAAGACACGTAAATACTCGCGATTGTTCTGGGCAGTAATTGAATTTTTGTTTTTGAATTTTTTTAATAACATCTTGAAATATTATTTAGAATGTTAATATAATTTTTAATTCGACTACATAAGATATACCAGAGAATTAAACTGGCAAATCATCGATAATATGTAACATAATAGATGATAAAACTAGCAAGATCGCTAACGTGTAATGTAAATTCTATTAGTAACTAGTAGACTATTTGGGCGCGCTTAGCTTCATGTATACTTTTGATACAAGCGGGCGAGTGGATCACGTCAAATTGTAAATTTAAATTGTTTTTAATTTCTTAATTGTTTTTACTCATAAGAAGGGTTTGGAACGTTAGTTGCGGGACGAGGGGCATTCTACACACATTCTTTGTGGAAACATAAATCCGATAGTTTATGAAACATGTATGCAACAGTAAAAGTATTTACTCTTCGATAATTAAATCTTTGTGTAAATAATACGTATTTTTACATTAATGCTTAAATTTTCATTATAATCGAGTCATACTTAAAAAAAAAGACGGGGAGCTATTTGATTGCGTAAGTGGTACCAAAGTAAACACGCGAGTGACACCAAAATGAAGATATTAAATACTATTAAAACAAGGAACTTGCGTTATTTCGTATCTATAGAGTATCTGGTAGTTTGTAGTTTTATTCGTATTTCATATCGTCAATTTTATATTTTCATGTTACGCAGATATTTCATTTATATTATTTTGGCCGAGATTATCCGTGTTAATTTTTTTTTATAGCGTTGTGAGATAATCGATACTTATATTATTATGTCAGCATTTATTTCTCAGTTTAAAAAAAAATGTAGCAATTTATGTTTTCGTAGTTCGTTTATCAATTGTTCGTATTATTTTACTAATTAAATTTTCTTATTAATACATTTTTATTTTGTACTAGCTGAAAGCAATCAGCTCTTGTCTGTTGGTATTGCTGGGCCCTATGAGTGTACACGAGACCCCCCCCTGCAACAACATTGTATATCGGTTTTTACAAATGTTAATATATTGGCTTAGAGCAATTACTTATAAATTGTATATAATAGTTTTTTTATTTCTTTTATATGATTCTTTAATGCACCATTCGTTGCCCACAAATAATAACTACGCGTATGCATTCATAATTCAGATCTGCCCAAAACGATATACAGTGTTGTTGTAGAGATCATCTCACATGTCGGGACCGCTGCGCGACCATGACTAATATCTTGAAATTGATTAAAACAGGATTTAGTGGTGCTAGGTAATGGGAATATTTTGCCAGAGATTTGGAAGAATGCTCGACTAGTCTATCCTCGTTGCATATCGTGTCGTCGTATTTGCGTCACTGCGAATCGCTCCATGTATGACATTTTAATTCGTAAACAGAGCTGGATAGTTCAACCATGTAACCCATCCAACTGCACGAATACGACCGCAGAAGATGAGATCTCACGGATTGATCTCAGCTTGTTCAAACAATCACCCAGTCAGTCAAGTCAGTTCAAATACAAACAGAATTGTGGACCCACAAAATGTTCAACGTTCACAGTGGTCTTAAAGACAAGACTGTGGTTGGAACTAGTCAATTGTCATTCCCTGACGAATCAATCGAATTGAATAGGGATTAACTATGTACGTTAGTTCCTCGATAACACGTGTCAAGTTAAGGAATTTATATTGGATAGACCCTTACGAGTGATTACCGAAAACATTGAAGTTCTTAAATATTGAAAGAGAGCGCGAACTGTCTACTAAAATTCAATTTAAAATTCGCCGCTTTTTACAAAGGTGCATATTATTTTTTATTATCTTACATCAATAAATTATTTCAGCGAATTGAATTTGATTTTTATTCACATTGCGATTTATTTAATAAAGTCCGTCCTGCAATAATACTGTATATCGTTTTTTACAAATGTTGATAGACTGAGCGTCAGACATCTTGGATGATGTACAGAAATTGCGTGTAATTATATTTTTGTTTTTTTTATATGAAAGACTCAGAATTTGGACAGATGTTCTCGTGACAGAAGAAGTATATGTGTGTATATATATATATATATATTAATATATGTGTGTAATTGATTAATAAATTGCGTGTAATTATATTTTTGTTTTTTTTATATGAAAGACTCAGAATTTGGACAGATGTTCTCGTGACAGAAGAAGTATATGTGTGTATATATATATATATATATATATATATATATATACACATATGTATGTATATACATAAATAATTGCGTTAAATACAATAAATTGTAGTAGTTTCCGTGACAATGATTAAAAAAGGAAATGAATTGTATTTCATTTAAAATTTGCAAACATATAATTACTACTTACCTATCTATATTTATACGTCATCATCATCATAAGCTTGTATCTGCGCTGCTCGATATAGACTTTCCTCAAGGATCACCAATTCTCCGTCTTAAGCCCCTTCCGTCCATCTGTTGTCCTGTTGCCCGCCACTTTTCTGATGTCATCGGTCCTTCGAGATTTACGACGTCTAAGATTTTTATCATCAGGACCGCATTTACCCATCTTCCATGTGTCTTTGACAGATATGTACAGCTCATAAAAATGTAATAAAATGTAAAGACAAAAAAAAATAGTTAAAATGAAGTTATTTCGAAAAGACACCGCTTATAATACTCATCTTCGTAACACTCTTAATGGAATCATGGAACTGCGGCTATTGGCAAATAATGGTATAGATAATCTACCGCTACCTATTTCATTTGTGATATTTCTTGTGCAGAATTATTACACCAAGCCTATTTGTTTTAAAATGCTATATCATATATTATACAAATCTCGAGTAAGAGACTTGTCTAATATATTATATACACGTGTTCTCCTAGAAAGAGGAAGAAAACAAGTGAAACAAGTTCTAGAGTACCTTAGGTTACTCGAATGTAGATTTTTTCTTTAAGATGTTACATATTTTCAATAATATATTTTAAATACAAATGAAATGTATTAATTAGAAATATATACATATAAAATCAATATTATCGAAAAATATTGTTGTTGCTACCGGAATTTGAACCTGGATCTCTTCCAATCCGGGGAACATGCATTATCCGATTAACCTATACCAGCACAGTGGATTGACAGAGTCATCTACTTTGATTTTAATTTGTGTTTAAAATATCACACATCTAAGTTCTGAATAATTACAACTTCATAATAACAATGTGTTCTTAATAATATATAAATTGTATCAATGTGTTCATAATTTAATAAAAAATAATTATTAATTCTGGCGTCTAATAATAATAATAATGGAACGATAGATGGATTAATTTGAAAAGTGTAATATATAGGTACGAAAATTTGTCGTCGTAGCACTCTGTTGGTATAGCATACTCGGTTAATGCACGTTCGCCGATTGGAAAAGATACAGGTTCGAGTTCCGCCAGCAACAACAATATTTTTCGATAAAATTGATTTTATATGTATATATTTCTAATTAATACATTTAATTTGTATTTAAAATATCATTGACTTATGTTCTGAATAATTACAACTTCACAATATAAATATGTCCTTAATTAATTATTTTAATTTAATTCTTATTTTGATGTTTGTTTTTTTTAATATACATTTACACTTATATAATTTTATGCCAACCCAAATCAAGTATTTCATTTCGTAGCAAACAAGTGATTCTTGCCAAATGAAATTACGTTTACGTCTACACGATTTGTTTAATAGATTAAAAAATCGTCTAAACATAAAATTCACTTGTTTTTATTTTAAGTATCAACAAAAGATAACAGGTTTTTGTAATTCCTGAAAATATTACAATTATTTTCACATCCTGAGTTGTAAACATTATTTCTGTTAACAATACTCCGGAGTGCAATAATCCAGTGATCTACGTAGTTGGATTATCGGGTTATAGAATACAGTTCCAAGCTACGTACAACTGATAACCGTTAGCCAATATATTTATTGTTTCAAAAAAGTCAGTTATGTTATAAAAAATTAAGATGAATTCAAATATCTGCCAATACCAAAATACGTATATACAAAACATTCTTAGATTAGTATTGATATACAAAGTAGAAAACTAGACTTTGAACATATCTTTACATTATCTTGATTTACGAAAATTATTTTAAGAACTTAACGATTTCTCCGATGAGTCTAAAGTAGTCAAATATTTCAAGGTCTTCGTCATGTGCATACTTGACATTTCATAAACCTATGGGGAGACGACGTAATGGTAGACTATAATAAATATTAGCTAGATAGAATCCGGATAGACCTATGGCCTTGAAGTTAACAATTGGCGAAATAAAGCTCAGAAAAGTGAGGGAGAGTTATCTCGTTGAGGCGTGCAGAGTCCACGGTTCACAGTCCTGGGTTGTAATGCCATCACGATGATGGAAAATACACTTTTTTTTACTATTACAGATATCAAAGTAAATTGTGTGATTTTATTAAGCGATGTTCAGTAAGTATGTGTGCTAGAATGAGAATACGTGTCAATTTTCAAAAGGTGAACTTTATTATAAATGTGGAAATATATATCATTGATTGATTTGGCAGTCACTTTGTGGTGTTACATTTTAATTTTTATTGTTACTGTACTACACAAATACAATTTTTTTAATTATATCAAATGTCTCAAAAAAGTATGTATGTGTAGTACAAAGTGAAAATAAAAATTATATTCTTCAATATTAGTAAAATTACTTTGTGGCCTCATTTTATATAATTAAACAAAATTCTTTGTTTAAACCACGATTTATTGATTATTTAACGTGTTTTGATACCTATGATATCTTCTTCAGGAAACAATCTATACTGAAATTAAAAATACAAACATAGATAAAAAAAAAACTAAAAGTTGTGAATAAGTAAGAACTAATACGAAAACAAATTTAAAAGGTGACTATTTACAAAAAGGATTGGGTTATTTATAATATTTAATTTGCTATTAACACTTTTTTTTATTTATAAAATTTCAAATTTAACTAACTGTAAACCCCTAGTATTTAGAAATAAGAAAAACTGATAATAGCAAGCTAAATATTATAAATAACCAAATCTTTTTTGTAAATAGTCACCTTTTAAATTTGTTTTCATATTAGTTCTTACTTATTCACCACTTTATAGTTAGGTTTCTATCTATGCTTATATTTTTAATTTCAATATACATTGTTTCCTGAAGAAGATACCATAGGTATCGAAACATCTTGGATAATCAATAAATAGTGGTTTAAACAAAGTAATTATTTATAATTATTTTTTTTAATTAAGTGGAAATATAATGTTAACCTCTAACGGAACACATTATCGTTTACTTGGCAATGTGTCTTCAAAAAAGATTATCTGATAATTAAAAACACAAATTTTCTACATTATAAAAATATAAACATATTTTAAAAGCTACTACGAAAGTCGTATAAATTTATTTATTACTATCTTTAGTGTTTCGTTACTTTATACAGGTGTTGTGCTACCATCTCAAATTGTTATCCTGCAGGATGCTGTCCACCTGGCATTTTTTAATTAGGACACCAAAAAAAGTCGATAAAATATTCAAAGGCCAAAAAACCGCTGAGTCGAAAAGTGAAAAAGGTGAGACAGATTACAGCGCCATTCCACTGGAGCAAAGGAAGATTTACAGTGAAAAATGCTGAGAAATAAGAAGAATCCACCCCTGTGAAGCGTCAAAATGTGTTTTTTTTTGTCAATTTATCTATTGTGCTGAATCCATTATCATTTGTATTTATTGTGTTTCCAAAATACAATTGCCATATACAAAAAATTCTTCACAATTAAGAGAGATAACATTGAAATGTAAAAAAAATATTTTGACAACTTTTTAGAAGAATTTTTTATTTTATTATTGTTATCATTTTATAAATTAAAGATAACAGTTTTTTCAGAACATAATTTTATCTTTCCAATTGACACATTTAATTTGTAATAAAATACCGCACAACTATGTTCATAACAAAAATGCAACTTCACAAAAATAATGTGTTCTCCTTAATATATTAGTTGTATCATAGTTTATCTAAATTTAATATAAAGGAATTGATTTAATTTTTGGCGTCTCCTAGCGTATATTGCTTAAAGATATTTAAGATTTATCGCAATAAAAAGTGATAGGTTTTAAAAATGGAATAGCAGATGCATCAATTTGAAGAGCTGCAGCATATAAGTTCGAAAATTTGTGGTTAAATTATTCTGTTGGCGTGGTGTAATTGGTAAATGCATTTCTCCGGATAGGAAAAGATCCAGGTTCGAATCCCGGTAGCACCAATTTTATATGTATATAATTCTAATTAATACATTTAATTTGTATTACAAATATCACAGACCTATCTTCTGAAAAATTGCAACTTCACAATAAGAATGTGTTATATCAATTATATATTTGATATACGCTATGCTGGGCGTATTTATGTGTAGCGAAATTCCGATAATTTCTTGTATTTGATCTATCCATTTTATTGAAAAGCGACCTCTCGATTTTTGTCCCGTAATCTCTGATTTTGGCTGTCTCCGTCTCTTCAAGTACGTGAAAATTATTTTCCTGTACACTGTGGAAAGTCTTTCTGTGTGGAGTTCCTGAAAAATTGAATTTTTGATTTTTTTAAATAATTTTAAAAATATTAGAACAATTTAACATGATATGGTTTTAGTTAGTTTATTTGACATCCGGTTGAAGCCAATGGTATTTTCCAAAACCTGTTGGTATATTCAATTTAACTAATAAAGTGGTTAAGAACAAATTTTTAAATAATTTGTATTAGAATTATTTCGTCACGTATTCCATAATATACATACAGCACACGACACCAAGACTATATTTTGAAGAAGTGGGGCATATTTCTTTGTTTCTTTCTCCATGTTTCAACTCTATTGTCGAACTTTTATATTCGTTTGTTCCAAATTATGATCAGTTTCAACATAACAGACTTGGCCATATTAATTCTCCTTCCAATCTTCGTATCCTCCATTTCTTGAAATGAATAGATAAAAATACCAATTTATTTATTTGTAGTAATTAAGAACATTAGTTTTCTGTTGTTATAGACAATACTTAATATTTAATATTTGCACTAAGATACGATGTTCAGAAAACATCGGGCGAGTTGTTGGGCAAAATTAAAAGATTGAAATTAAATTAAGATCTGCAAAAGAAGAAGATTAAAAAGTGAAGAGATACTTTAGAATGATTTGAAATACACAATAACAAAATCAGGATATTATTATTTTTTTAAATTTCTAGACATCCGTCAAATGTATATACTTGGTACACTAAAAAACTTTCACCGACATTAACAATATCACCGGCAAATTACGCACCCCCACTTGACAAGGACAAAGGCTAACTGTCACTATGACGTGACAAAATTACACAATACTTTTGCACAAAGATTCCATTTGTTCTAGCACCAAAAATATACAACAGTATAAATTCGAACGTGAAAAATTACTACCAGAGTCTTGCATATTTTTCACGAAAAGTGCAGTTCTGGCTCCATGAAATGGGGAGAAATTACGCCCAAGAACTTTTAAAGCTCCAAACTTGAGATTAAAACTGCTACAACAGTATATTGAATTATTTAATTGCATCTTGTTTTACTCTTTATATACACACACATATATATATATATATATATATATATTTTATGTACATTGAATATTGTATTTACTTACAGTTTTACGTTGTAATTATATGTTATCTAATTGCATCTTGTTTTACTCTTTACATATATATCTTATACATTGAACAATGCATTTACTTTAAGATTTACAGTGTTTTTATCTAATCTAATTACATCTTGTTTAACTCTTTATATATAATATATATATTTTTGTACATTAAAGATTGCACTTTGTTTACTACTATACCGGAAAAGAACTGTCTGCTATAATACAGTTAAATACTAGTGTAGCAGACAGGATATCCAAATATATGTCTTACTTTGATGAAAAGTTTATCCGATTATAATATAACGCACTGTACAATAAATCAAATAAATTATATATTATTATTTGTAAATTTATGTTTCAAAATTATTTCTTTTATAATACTTATTTATTTATAGTTAAAAGTGACTTATATGGCTTGCAATCGATGTGACAATTAAATTAATCACGTGATACTACAACAACTATATTATTTACAAGTATTTCAGTATTAAAGGGAATCAGTTTGTCTTCCATTTTGTCTTCCACATCCAGTTCTTGCAATCTTTTTTAAGTCATAGGTCCAGCGACTTGGGGCGCAACCTACGTTTCGGTTTCCAGTTCGGGACTTTACGGCTCTGCGCTCCAACATTTCTCGAATTAGTGAATTTAGTCTTAAAGCAAATTGCTTAACCTTACTGTGATGTATCTATGGACGAATGTATGGGCGCAAGAGGGCCTGAATGACACGCGTGCGAAAGGGATAAATGACCGCCCGCCTGTCGGGGGCGGTCTCTCGCATCTGAGCCGTTGCTTGAAACACATCCCTTGTATTTGACTTGTAACTGTATTACTTTGTTCGATAAAAACGATTGTTACCAAGTCGAATATTCTAGTGCTACCCAATCCCGCATACAATGAGGACAACATCAAATAGTTAACTGAAGATATTACACATTGACGCAGTCGCCGTAGAAGATATTACAATTACAAAGATATTCCAAACATAAACCATTCCATGGCTCATTAAGTTACTTACCTTAATCTTGGGCATCTTGCAATTCTTTAACATGCTGGCTTTAATACTAGGCAAAACATTTACCGTGATAACAAATTGATGTGATGAGTATTTATCTCTGCACAAATTATTATCGATTTTGAGAAGAAAAATGTTTAATTATTATTTTCGTATAAGTAAATACTATATGTTTAAGAAATATTCATCATCGACAGTCTGTGTCTCTCCATTGCTAGATACAGGCCTCTGCTGATTTCATATCTTGACTCCGTATGTAAATACTGAGAGTATTAATTTTAATATTTTCGCTTTGAAGATATGCTCTAGTTTTCCAAAATAAGAAATATTAAATTAATTTTATTTAATTATTTATTCTAAAAATAATTAATAAAATCTTTGATAGGATGACCCATTCTATTTTGTAGAATTATGTAGAAATGGTAGCAGGAAACAGTTTACGCCTACATAAAGTGTACGAATTTTGGGACGTATCTGAAAAAAAATTGTTGGTAATTTTCCCAAATGGTTTTTTTACAGTTCATGAAGTGTTATTTTGGCTTGCGATAATTCACATGGCGTACATTTAAGAATATTTTGTTACTACTTATTAATTTACTTTTGAGAAATATTACATACGTACCTACCTACACATACGTATTTTATGTCTTTGTTTCTTTTCTCATACACATAACTCATATCAAATTAAATAAATCGCTTCTTGCTCGACAAAGAATAGCGTCTACCGTGTAGAAATAATTTTCAATATCAAAGAAAATTTACGTATTATTTTTTGGTCACATACATTTGTATGAAAAGTGTATTCTTTCACGTCGCACATATACATGTTAACACAATTTTATTGAAACTTATGATTTAAATTACAGAAAAAATATACACTGTAACTGTATAAATCTTCTATATATTTGTACAGACCTTATAACAGTACTTCTAGTCTAGTTTATTATTTTCATAGCAGTTTGAGTAATAATTTGAACGATACGTACAAGAAATCTAGACAGCATAAACCTCTAAGCTGTAGAGCATAGGGTAAAAGTTTAAAAAACAGTAAATAATATTCAAGTATCATATTTTTTTAGCTGGAAACACGAATGACAAATAGAATCAATTATTCAAGAATATATGAAATAGAAGCAATAGAAAAAATATATATGAAAAATTATTAAAAAATTAGTTTAATATCAAAAATATTATGTGTGGTTTAAATATATTATGGCGAGTTTGTTGTTAAGTTTAAATTCTTTCTGATATTCAAAAAATACTATAATTTAACAAATAAAAATTAAATGGAACACGCACTAACTTATTTATGGAGAACACATTTTTATTGTGAAGTTGCATTTTCAGTACATGGTTCTGTCGTCTTTTAAAACAAATTAAATGAACCAACTAAAAAGATAAATTTATCTATCAAAAAAATATTTAGTTGCTATTGAGATTCGAACCTCGAACATCTTCCTATTCAGAGAAGCGCCTTCATGATTTCACTATAGCGATCGAATACATTTTCGATAAATTTTGAACATATTTTCTGTAATCTTTCCAATTGATACATCTATTATTCCATTTTTACAAGCAATTAACTTTAAAATAATAAAAATCCCAGTAGAAACTAAATATTTTTTTAATAGATATATTCTTTCTATATATCTTTCTAGTTAATTCATTTATTTTATATTTACACACTTACTCGCTTCTCATTTCTGTGCTTGGATAAAATAATTGATCAAACTTTTTTCACGACACCTGTACATTAAACAAATACTCTAAAAATAATCAGTAGTTAAACGAAATTAAGAAATAAATGTAACCTGTAGATGTTTATTGCCATGACAACGCGTGAGATGACGAGTGTATGGAGATGTTTTGGTAGCCAAGGAGAGAAGAGACTTCACTCTGTACGCGTGCGCAAATACATCGATCGTTGACTTTCGCGCCTGGACCAAAGGAACTGTGGTCGTTTTCATTTTTGATTACACGAAAATATGTAATTAATAAATATGTTGTGATATCACATAATTTGGTTATGCACCCAAATGCATAATTTTATAAAAAAAAAGATATTTTTATCACGGGTGTAATATTTTTAATGCTTTTTAATACGTAATACAATCGTTTCAAATGGTTTTTTAATAGTAAATGAGTAATAATTTAATAAAATAATTATTCATTAAATTTGCATCGTCAAAATGAAAATAATAAAAATCTTTTTAATTTAGTATTTTTACATTTATTTCATATATTTAGTAATGAATTTATAAGAACTAAGTACTTTTTCATTATCTTTTTACATTAAGTATATATTCTATATTCATAAATCATGTAACGTAAAGCTTTTCTTAAATTTTCATGTGCCGAATAAACTATACACCCAGACTGCTGGCCCAGCCGCCGAAAAGAGATGCCATCTCATCCGCGTTTGTATAAATATACTGATGATAGAACGAGACGACATTATATGGCAGAGGACTTTCAATATTAAGCATTACTGGATCTCTCCACTCGGCTCGGCAAAATAGAGTAACAGTACCCGAGCGGAGTGAATGTAGATATACATGCCTATACGCGTACTCCTTGCTAGAGTCGACGCATAGAGACAACCGAATCCTCTATATCGCGGTGTTTCGACTATATTATCTGACCGAAACAGGAAGAAAAGTTATTTAACTTCACACAATTCATAAGGACAGCGATGTGTTTGTGAGATCAGAGTGTTCAAAGCAGGAATTTTCGCCATTTTGCTAGCTCCAGGGCGTTGGGAACAAACCTAACCTATAAGTGTGCAATTGACTGTTTTGACAGCGGGACAAAATGTGTTTAGTTAATTGACACTAGTGTCGATTATAAAACTGAACACACTAAAACAATACAAGGGATGCTTATTACATAAAGCTCGGAGATATTCGTGAAAACTGAATTTAATAGTTTGTTTTGTGGATTTCAGTGGGATATTTTTTATTTATTTTAAAATATTGTCATTACTGTCGCATAAATGTTATCTTATAACAAATAATTGTGTAAAAAATAATTTCAAAACTACTGCAATATTATTTGTTATGTTATTTACGATATAATTTACATTTGGCTATTAGAATATTGACATTTTGAACTTTTTCTGTATTAAGAAATGTCAGATAATTTAGAGGAAAAACAATGAATAATATTTATCAGAGATAACTGTAAATAAAATCTAAATTAAAGTGTTTAATATCGATAACTATTATATTTTTATTTTAAGTGTGCATATATACTAGAAATCAAACAAACATCAAGATGTTTCATCTTTGGAATGCGACGAAGAAAAAGTGGGCCAAATCCGATACCGTATTTTCCCGCGTACTTTGGATTTTCTTAACCTCAATGTTTCTCTGCCCTCACGCGTGCGTGGGCAACCCGGACGCCAAGAGACTTTACGACGATCTCCTGAGCACGTACAACCGTCTCATCAGACCCGTTACCAACAACAACAACACGGTGCTGGTCAAACTCGGACTGAGGCTGTCTCAGCTGATTGATTTGGTAAGCCATTTTAGAAAATATATCACATTTGAGACTAAATATAAGTAAGGTATTATTTTTTCATTTTATAACTTTCTTACGTGATGTTTATGGGTTAAAATGTATGGTTTTAGGTCCTACCCCCGCTTGATCTAGCCCAAAACATCAAATAATTTAAAAAAACATGTACTTTAATCTTTTTTAAATATGTTTGAGCGAAATTCATAAAGAAATTCTACATAAAAATTACCTAGTTAAGTATAAAGTAGTATTTAAAACCGATTATTACCTACCTGAATATATGGGATATATTGTACATAACTACTTCATACTGCAGCGTTACAATTTTCAAATTTCTGACATTGTACTTGTTTGTTTTCTAATATCAATTTACTTTCAAAACTCTCTAAGCACAAAAGGACATTTCTACGATGTATGTATATTATTGTCGTATATTATAGTCAAAATGGTATTTTGTTATATAGGTCAAAATTTAGTTTGCCATCCAAGTTTTTGAGAACAAATTTATTTGAAAATTAAAATAAATTATATGATTCACTTAGAAAGATATAAATAAAAATATTTTTATCGAAAAAATATAGGTACAGTACTATGGTAACAATATTCAATAATTCCATACAACTGTTAACCTATGCGAATAACATTAACATTATTTCTATAAAAGATCATCAATGATATGATAAATAGCCCCCAGATTGTTCACGCACCATTGAGGTCATCGAGACACAATTCATTGTTCTATTACAGTGATAATGTCAGAAATAGCTAACTCTATAGTCCCTATATTGCATTCTTTGAGGAATTAATATGCGGAGGTAGTCGACATTTTTTCTATAAATTGTTCCATTATTTGAAAGCCATCTTCTTTATTTTATTTTAACGATAGATGTATTCAGTTGAAAAGTGTAACATATAAGTTCGAAAATTTGTCGTGAATCCACTGTATCGGTATAGTATAATCGGTTAATGCACGTTCCCCGGATCGGAAGAGATCTAGGTTCAAATCCCGGTAGCAACAATAATATTTTTCGATAAAATTGATTTTATATGTATATCTTTCTAGTTAATACATTTAATTTGTATTAAAAAATATCACAGACCTATGTTCTGAATGATTATAACTTCAAAATAAGAATGTGTTCTTCTTAATAATCATCCAAGTCATATAATCAAGATGATGCTAGAGCTATGAGTGACAAGTCTTCATCAACTTATCTGTCATAGAAATCTAGCACTCGTTGTATCGAATTCTTCGTTGTATCGAATCGAAATGATCAATGGAGGAGAATTGTTGAGAAGACAACGACCCACCAAAAGTTGTAGAGCTAATAGAGATGAAAATGTATGCAAATAACATACTGTACGCAGTATTTTAAAAGGTAGATCCCTCTAGAGAATTGAAATCCCTTAATTTCCATCTTCTTAATTAGTTTTGTTTAGGTCAGTTAGGGTACCGAAGGGACATAGAAGCAACTAATTGAAGGACTGTCATGTAAATCTGGTTGGTTTTGGCATATTTAGATTATAAAAAAAAATTTCAATTCAATTGAATGTATTTGAATTATAATATATATTATAATGAATTATAATAAATTAATCAACTAGAAAGATATACAGAAAAAATCTATCTATCGAAAAATATTTAGTTACTACCGGGATTCGAACTGGAACCTCTTTCTATTTGGAGAAGAGCGTTCTACATTTTCGCTATAGCAATCGAAAACATTTTGACAAATTTTGAACTTATATTCTGTAATATTTTAGCATTATTAAAAACAAATTTATATCATGGTGAATCTCAAATACTTTTGTATCAAAATTCAATAGAACTATGTACTGAAAATGCAACATCACAACAAAACATGTTCTCCTTAATAATTAAATAAATATATATATATATATTGAAAACACATTTAATACAATTTTAAATAGTAAATGTTATCTGGTATTTTAATCGCAGGAATTTCTTATGGAAAATTGTCAACTGAGGCAAGGCTAGCGATTCGTAATGGAGACCCGGTAACAACACTGATCTACGAAGTGAAGCCTGGAGCTGGCAGTGAAGAAATAAAAGTAGTCTGAATGCAAAGGAAATGAGGTCACTCAAATGTATATGTGAAATTAATAAATTAAGAGAGAATATAAAGCTGATCATAGCATAGTGAACAGAATTAAGGAAAGATCTTTTAGGTTATTTAGTCATGTAGAACGAACGAAAGAGTAGAAAATTGTAAGAAAGGTTAATACGCGAATAGAGGACTGAAAGATGGTCTTGTTAGAAACTATCGACGAGCGTGCATAATAAAATGTATTAATGTAATGAGACAGAATAGTGTGGCTCTTTATCCTCTCTACCTACGAGGAAAGAGCGGGATAATAAGTTAGTGAACTATATATCAAATCAAATATATCGAAGTTTTAAACTACCGATCTAACAACCGATGGAGAAATGATATTTTCATAACAATTATCGTTTGTAACGCATTTTTGTTATAAAGTTAAAATTTCTGAAGATAGTTCTGTAATATTTTTAATACAATTTAAAATATTTGATTGCTACCGGTATACGAACCCAGAACTTTTCCAATCCCATTAAATTTTTACGAAAAATACATAAGTTTTATCAAAGTTTATCTTAATTTAATAGAATGTATTGATTTAACTCTGGCGCCTCCTAGCGTGCATTATTCAAAAGTATGTGGAATTCATCGCATTATTAAGTTGGTTGCTTTTAAAAGTGAACAATTGTTGGATGTTGAAAAGAGACTGTACGGTGGAACACGAAAGAAAATCAAAAAAATGTGAAGTTTCAAGAGAAACACAGTAGTGAATGTTAGGTATGTTTGCTTTGAAATATGTATTTGTGTTTATCTATTCGCATACCATGCATGCCGTCCCACCAGAGAACATTTGCACACGTTACAAACGTCGTCGTGTACCAATATCATATGTGCACACGTTACAAACGTTGTCGTGTACCAATATCATATTTGCACACGTTACAAACGTTGTCGTGTACCAATATCATATTTGCACACGTTACAAACGTTGTCGTGTACCAATATTATATTTGCACACGTTACAAACGTTGTCGTGTACCAATATCATATTTGCACACGTTACAAACGTTGTCGTGTACCAATATTATATTTGCACACGTTACAAACGTTGTCGTGTACCAATATCATATTTGTATATTTTCACAGTTTCGTGATATGTGAAAAAACCTAACGTGGTACGAATTTTTCAATGTCATTTTCTTAATCTGCGGAAAAAATCCATTACGACAGAAATTTACATTTCAAAACAACAAAATCTTACATATTAGCATAATAGATATATCAAATATAAAGAAGACTACAGAATATTTACATGTTCTAAAACTTGTCAAAAACGTAATAATATAAAGTAAATATGACGAAATGGTTTCCCCGGATAGAACAAGTTCCGAGTTCCGGATTCATATCCTGGCAGCAATCAAATATTTTTTACATTTATTTTCTGCATATCTCTAATTGATTAATTTTATTTGTTATTAAGGAGAAGACATTCTTATTGTGAAGTTGTAATTATTCAGAACAGAGGGTCTGTGATATTTTAAATACTAAATAAATTTATTAATTAGAAAGATATACATGTAAAATCAATTTTATCAAAAATATTGTTGTTGCGCTACCGGGATTCGAACCTGGATCTCTTTCCAAACCTGGGAAGGTGCATTAACCAACTATGCTACAGGGACAGTAAATTTTCGAACCCATGTGTTACACTTTTCAAATTAATACATCTATCGTTCCATTATTTGAAAGCCATCTACTTTGTTTTTACGGAATTTCAAATAACTTTGCATCTTACGTCGAATCCTGGTAGCAACAACAATATTTTTCGATAAAGTTGATTTTATAAGTATATCTTTCTAATTAATATATTTAATTAATATTTAAAAATTAATCTGTATTAAAATTTTCGTTTTGTTATAAATATTATATTAAAAAATTCATAGTCGTACAAAGTTATCATCGATGTATATTGAACGATTCTCGAACTTTCTTTAAATTCTCTTATAATAATAATAAGACACATTTCGGAATATTCGAAATGCTGTCAATGACTTCAAAACTGCGTGATAGTACAATGCGATACCACATATACCTTCAACAATACCACAAGTTTTAATCGCAGAATAACACAGACCAACTCGTGAAAGCGTTTATCCGTTGAGTAACGCTAACAGAACTTAAGTAGATGTGAAAAACCTTTCAAATTAATTGATTCTAATTCTCAGTGGTACGGTATTTATAAATATAATGGTCACACTAAAAGTATTTACGCGTGGAGTTTAGAATACACGAAGAACTCATGGTGGGATAAGATTCCGTTAACTGTATCAATTACAATAATGCTTAGTTAACGCAATACGAAGTGGATTCAGAAAGGAAAATAATGGCAGATGGCTCTGGCTTACCTTGCTCTAAAGTCCTGGGTTGGACGTCATTTTCACCTCCAGTTGTCTCGCACCTTTTTCGTGAAGAACCAAGATATCACTGCACTTTCGGAGCTGATTAGAACACCGCCTCTTCGTAATCCAGGCGCTGCTTTCTGACGCTAAAATAGAACACAGATCTTGACAGTTCGGTGTCGGAAGGCAATCTGGTCCCACGTCGTTGAAATCCCTAAATCATTGGTTGACCAGAGCGGTACAGATATATATATATATACATATATATATATATATATATATATATTGGAAAGACAAAATGCACAGGGAGTAGGTACTAGACTTGCGTCAACAACGCATATTTCCAAATTTAATTATATTTGCTTGCTAATGTCACGTGTTCACAAATAAGATTTTTGACTCCAGACAATCTCTGAAACAGGTATTATGCTCCCATGAGATTCTTTGGAGACAATTCACAGTTTTTGTAGTCCAGTCTACCATGTACTCATCAAGTCTAAGATATTCTCACACCTCTTATTGTATTTTAAACGTCCATCGACCATTGATGTTTCATTTGTTAGTTAAGTGAATTTTAATTTTAATTTCAGCAGCAATTAAAACGGAAAAAAAATGTTTATATTTTAATATATTTTGTTTGTCTGAACTTTTATTAAGTGTATTTGTAAGTATCTATGGTTCTAGTTAACATTTGTTGAGCTCGCTATCAAATTGAACATTGCGTCGTGTATACGAGTTAGAATTTTTGTTTAGTTCCACGAATTTCAAGTGGATCTCTGGATTTATCTCCAGATTAAAATCTCAACACGTGTACATTGTACTGAGATTTATCTCATCGTGTCTCATTCCGTGGACATAGACCTTAAAATTGGTGTGATTAGAATAAAAACGAGACGGAAACAAAATGTATTGAATTATTTTTATTTGTAATACGTCAATAGTTAGATATTATTATAAACGCATAATAAGTAAATAATCTAATTAGAATACTATAATATAATATCTCGCATATTGTACAAAGCTAATAATAGTATTAAAATAACACATTTTTATTGTGAAGTTGTAATTGCTCAGAACATAGTTCTGTGATTTTTTAATATTAATCAAATGTATTAATTAGAAAGATATATTATGCATACATATAAAATCAATTTTATCGAAAAATATTGTTGTTGCCCTACCGTGATTCAAACCTGGATCTATTTACAAAACGGGGTTGTTAATTCTGATCTGCTATCGGATTATTCAAAGGTATTTGAGATTCCGTAAAAATAAAGTAGATGGTTCTTTCAAATAATGCAAAGATAAATGTATTAATTTGAAAAAGGTAACATATAGGTCCAAAAATTTGTCGTCAAAAATAATATTGCTGTAGCATAGTTGGATAATGCACCTTACCCGGTTTAGAAAGAAATCCGGGTTCGAATCCCAGTGATGTAACAACAATATTTTTCGATAAAATTTATTTTATATGTATATCTTTCTAATTAATACATTTAATTAATATTTCTAATGATAGTACATTTAGAAAGATATTCGTAAACTATTCTATTAATTCTCGTAATAGGCATAAAATGTTACGCAGAGGGACCATTCTAGATCGGTTTCGTGTGATATTAATATTTATGAGAAATGGCAAACATATTTTTACTTATGACCGCAGTTAAATTATTATAAAATTCATGAAATATAATTGTTTTCTGTAATTACCTAGGAAGCTCATATCCTTTTACTCTTAACCTACAGGTTACCACTGCCTTTAACTTCCTCTATATCACTATCATTCACGTCTGTCCCGTCCTTTTGACCAAACTTTTTCATTTTTAAGTATCCATCAGATCTGCAATCGTGTTACGAGAGACGTGTCTGTTGTATTGTCTACTTGGTTAGTCCATCAGGTAGGGGTTTATCCTCTTCTTCTCCGTCCTTCGTCCTTCAGAACAAGGTACTCCAAGCTATCTTCCTTTCTCGCAAGATGCTCAAATAATTTAAACAATCGTCTTAGGTAGATGCTTAAGAATCCGTCTTTGCTGTTCAATTCTTGCAGAATGATTTTATCATAAGCGCGGAATTCGCGCATCCACCGTATGTGGTATGCGCAAAATGTGTTAAGGGATTTGATATTTGAATACGTTCAAGAACACAAAATTACTGGATGTTAACCTATAAAGGCACTGTTATTAAATAAATATCAGCTATCTCTTAAGAGACGAAGTTATTTTTATTATATTTAATGAAAAATATATAGCAGTATGGGACGATTACAGGGTTTACGACCTGTCTTCGGCTGGCTTAAGTGATCACTGGCGGTGGCGATAGTGATGATTTGATTTGATGACTATAAGTTCTTACTGAAGATGCGTCAGAGAAGGCAGCTTTAAAAAAAAAGGCAGCTAAGAGAGAAGTAGTTGCTTTAGATGGCCTTCTCAAAGTTGTTACATGGCGAATTATTGCTACTAAATTTCGGTCAGTCCTACTAGAAGGCATGGAATGGCTGTAAAGTGCTTGGTTAAACGGCTAGTTCAGTGAGGCGCGAACAGAGCTAGCATTTCAAATGCATAAATTCCATTGCATTACATTCCACACCATATAAAAATATAGAATACACCAGAGGCTGTACAAGCCTGACCTTTGTTGTTTTGGATAAACCGCGGTCTTTCCATATCTTGTCAAGTCTGAACACAGAAATTTTCGCCATACCTGTGCGTCCTTTCTGTAAATGGATGATGTATTTACTCGTGCAAATTTTCTTCTCGAATTCTTCATATTTACGAAGAAGTTATTCACAAATTAATTAAACATGAACGTTAACTGTTAGTAATCATGTGGTAAATATCAAAATAATTCATATACTGTGTATAAAAATTCCAAATATCTGCCATAGGTGATACATAAACGAATTTATAAAATAATGTTGTTCATATTTCGGAGAAATTTTCCTTCGAGTTCATTAAACACGTTCGCTTTGGAAGTCGCAAAGCTCGTTAGCTGTGTAAACAGGGTCCGTACCGTTCGTCTCCTAAACTTATTGCTATACTCCAGCCAGTCAGTCAATTCGGAAACACGGTTAGGCAGTTAGTTTGGGTGGAAATTTCAGTATAAACATATCCCTCTACGTGTTATAACTTAATTAGTAATGGTAATATATTGCAATACTAACTTTATAATACGAAATAGTCGCTTTATTAAGTAAGACTGTAGGTACGAATTTAATAAAGCGCTAAAATTTATATGTATGAGTGTGAACTTTTTTTGTAGTGTACACTTTTATTATAAATACGATAATATTCATACACTCGGCATCTGCAGTCTTGGCAGAGTGATTAAGGCGTTTGACTAGAAATCAGATTCCATCTGTTTATTATTCCTCACTTTATTTTATTTATTTTGACGCAATCATTTTACAATTTAACTTTCAAAATCACATACGACCGCGTTACGCTATGCCAGTACCAGCAGTGCATATTCTGAATATTTATTTAGCCAAGACGTAAACCGCTTGATTTAGTCGTAGTCATATTTCGGCTGTAAAACAGATTTGTGTCGTCTCTGATATGATACGATTACAAATTGGTAAAGTTAAGTTGTAGACTGTTAGACCACTCGCCTTTTCTTGATAGTCAATTAAATTTTCCAAATTATAAATCGATTTTACGGAAACGCTGTGGCTGCCTAGCGGCCACCGTAGGCCACAAAGTAAGCCGCCTAGCAACAAGCAATCGACAAGAGGCATTTGCTTTCTGCTTGTATTTATTGTAAAAGGTTTTAATAGAATTAAAAAAAGTGTTTTGCAAATCGTGTAAATGACCATAAAAATCACAATGGTAAAGTTGACCGCATCTTTCGCCCAGAACAACAGTTTGGCAGCATTGAGTAAAAAAGGTATTGTCGACAGTAACTATCGAATATTTACATTAACTATATAATGGCAAGGATCTAATTCTCATTGTTTGTTAACTGTATTAAATTATAATTTACTATATTGTTATATTATCTAACCAACTTTAGTATTATGGCATGTATCCACAAAGGAGATTTTTATAACCTTTTCGACTCGACTTTGAGTTGTAGCTTTTGCTCTCAGATTTTTTGGACAACTCTCGACTTTTATAATCCCCGTTTTCTACATATCTCAGAGCGCCACACTTCACTTTCGTTATATTATATCAAATTTAAAATGTTAGTCCATTGACTATTGATATTTCATGCGTGAGTGAATTTGAACCTCCTCAGCAGCAGTTAAAACGGAATTAATATTTCTATTTAAATATGTTCTGTTTGTCTAACTTTTCATAATAAATATCTATTGTCTTGGTAGTTGTAGATATCTATTGTCTTGGTGACGTTTAAGTCTCGTTGTCAAATTTGTCATGTACGAGGGTTTTAGTCGTTGTCTCTTTTTAATAAACTAAAGCTGATCTCTTAGTTTATCTTTAAATCAAAATCTCAACTTGCGTGCCTACACTAACTAAAAACTAAACTAAAACATCGTGTTTCATTCCGTGAAAACGGGCCATTAGAGTGGTTTTTGGTAAAACTTCAGCTAACGTAATTAAAAATAAACTTTTATGCAGGAAAACATTAATTACGTAGAAAGCCTTAGGGAAATACGAGTATTTAAGTATTCCTTTTTATAAATAACAGATGTAATTGAATAGAAAGTACCGTCGATATTCCCTGGTCTAGTATAATTTGTATACTTTTCTCAAGGGTATGATGAAACCATATTATCTAATATAACGTAAAGTATATTTTTAAAGTACCATAATTGTTTTAAATTTACAAATATGAGTAAGTATCAAGCATATTTAATATTTGTCATTTAAATGCGCAACATCCTAGGTAACTATTCGGATCATATTCCCAGGGATTATTACATTTGGAGAGATTGTGTATCGAGATATGTTCATTTTGAATCCGCATCTTGCCTGTGTCTGGTTATAATTGAATTAACGAAACCCTGTCGAGTATTACACACCCCAACCCCCAACCTCCGTCTCCCACACCACTCATCCCCCACTCTTCGGCCACTTCATCATCTCATATCTCTGGAGATGTCTCCCATTTTACATCACTATATTAATTCCCATTTAATTTATACAGAGATAGCTAAATTATTCCAATCTTACTTACCGCAATGCTATTTCCAACGCCGAGAGACACACGAGTGTATCGTCTGATACAACGCTTATATCATTGTGCTTTATTCTGCAAGATATTTTCTAACATCGGAATTTTTTTTAACATTCTTCATACGCCTCGGTACATACTGCAATAAACGTAAAGAACATTTAGTATTAATAATTATTTTATTTTGGTTTTGCAAAAATAACTATAAATATTTTATTTTTGCGCAGAAAAAATACATCAAAAATAATTAAACTGACAATTTTTCGCTTTCCTATCTTGATTAAAAATTATTTAGAAAAATAATATGCCGTTTCGGAACATATAAAAAATATTTATTACAATTTTTTGTGTAATATAGACCTGACTCCGATATGATTTTATTTTGAAAATGTAGAAGAATTTTTCATCACGTATAACGTATAACATATAGAATTAATCAAATATATAAATATCCTACTCTTTTTAAATATTGTCGTTACGAGTGCATTCAAAGGTCACACTTACTTTGGCGCTATGAATATAAAATAAATATGAGTTAGATGTTTTTAAATCCTTTTTATTTTATAGCGAAAATTTAAAAAATATGTTCATACATCCAATAATTACGAAGACATTAGTTTACAAATTGTAAACATCTTTGGAATACCCTATGTAATAAATACGGAGAGAGAATTAATGTTACAGAAGATAATAATAATTATACTCGTATAAACTTAAAATCTTAGAACCTTTCTCTTGGTCTTCGGAAAATTACGACCAGTCCTTTAGTACCGTCGGTGACCACATGCTAGATTAGAGTAGTGTACTTTGAGACGTGGCTTATAATCTCAAGAGCTTGAAATCTGAGAACGTTAGCGGTGAGAGCCACACCGCGAGCTGTCTCAAAATCCTAAAGATTTCCCTACAAATAAATTTTCGCAAATCGAAGACGATAATGAAGATATCTCTAAATATTTAAAATAACTATTTTTCGGACGAACAAATCTTGATTTATTTACATTCTTTGTTACGCAGTCGAGTATGATAAAAAATCACGATATTTTTAGAAACTGTTGGTATTTGTAATATTAACTCAATTTATCTAGGGCTAACTGAATTACTGAGCGTGGGATTGAACTATTGGATTTCGTATCATTAGGTATCAGGAAGCTCAGGCGTGCGAACCATCATTGGTCAATTAACTATTAACTACTTGTTATTTAGAGCTTCGAAAAGCTATCAATATGTTTTATTTTTTTATTTCCTTATACCGTCACCATTTAACAAAAATTGAATAAATTTTTATTTTTTTGTATCTTATGTATATAGTTCCAAATAAAATAACCTTACGCGTCTGCTAAAAGTGACTAATTAATATCAGTTGACTAAAATTTTTTTGAACTTTAAAATTTCAATAAATATATCATTTTTAAATATGAATTAAATTTATTAATTAGAAATATATACATATAAAATCAATTTTATCGAAAAATATTGTTGTTTCGCCACCGAAATTCTAACCTGAATCTCTTTCCTAACCGGGGAAGGTGCATTATCCAATTTCGCTACAGCGGCAATATTTTTAGCGACAAATTTTCGAACCTATATGTTACCTTTTTGATATTAATACATTTAATCGTTCCATTATTTGAAAAAGCCATCTACTTTATTTTTACAGAATCTCAAATGCCTTTGAGTAATGTAATAGAATTATCCATTCATTTTTATTAAATTTTGGATACATAGATACAACTTTTTATTATTAGGAGAACACATTCCTAATAATTTCATTTTTACTCGATTACGAGCGTTTTTATTGTGACAAATATGATCAATTTGTAAAAATACCAAACAATTTTTAATTGGTATAATATTATATTTATAATACTTAGAAGGAGATACTTAAGGATCATTAAATCATTATCTTGTCATTTATTAGTTATTCACTATTGATATATCATATGACGATATCATAAAAATGGTATTTAAAATCGTATACACGTTACTGTCAAATTATTGTGAGACGTTTTATAAATGTTATTTTTATATTTATGTACCACGGATATTGAAATAAAGCTCTGATGGTCAATAAATTGGCCTTCAAGTAAGCTAGTGTGAGCATAAAAGCGCTCCAAATCATGTTCCATACATTACTGTTGTTTTTCAAAGTTGTCACGTCTGCCATATATTACGTTTCTTTGTTACAGAAACAGCTGCTGCTGGCTACTTTATTATATCCCTGCTATTTTTCGACGTACTTTGCAAAGTTCACTTCTTCACATATATATTATATATACATATAAATATGGTGCTAGCGTTAAACATTCCGAAATCAATTACTGGAATATATTGGCAGTGAACGAGTGATGCATCAGGTTGTCTCACGTTTCCTTCACACTTAATACAAAGATTATTTCTTGATTGAAAGATTACATCGGAAATAATATTATTATTATTATTCAATTCCGGCATAAATGGATTGAGTATGCTAGACCTGATCCGCCGTATAAATTACATTAGATACAAAATAATACATTTCAACAGAAAATAAGAAATAAGAGGAGAATGAGAATACAATTAAACATACAATAGCTCTGAAAAGAACATAAAATAATATAATGCTTATAATTCGGATTAAGTTACGGCTATTATCACACGTATGTACATATGTAACTACTCTGCTGTCGATGGCATTATTTGAGTAGGGTTTCAGATCTCCATGACAACGCAGCTTGAAAAGAATTAATGCTATGCTCCAGTCGAAGCCTAACACCAGCAACACGATGTCTCAGAAGCGAAATAAATTCACGGACACGGCCATTGGCAAACATTGTCAAAGTATTGCAATACAAGGCATCTACTCGAACGGTATTCTTTAAGAATTATTGTACTGAACCATTGATGGTTACTCCTATGTTCGTAGGCTAGTGAAGAAAGATTTAAAAAAGAAAAAAAAGCTTTTCTATCGGTAGAGACTACGTGACAGCATATTCGAACGAACTTTTAGTAGGCCCCTTTGCCATTTGATATCACCGTCATCCCGTCCATGTTGAAGGTACGATCAAGATATTTGACTTTTTTTTGAACGCTCAATCTCGTTCCATCTTGTTTCGCAAAAGGGATATTATCTAGACCTTTTCTATATTTGAATATGACAAACAAAGATCGCGTCATGATATGAAGATCGTTTCTTGATACACAGATCAAATGTATAAGTACATAGATTTTTTTGTGATTTTTTTATTTTCATTTCATATGCAGATTATCTATAGATCACTAATAACCCTGATACATAGTTCTAGTATGACATAAAGGTACAATATACAAATATTTTAAAACAATTATAGTAATGACTTGTTACAGAATACACTTTTTACGGTTGAGAAATTAGAAACACTAAAAAAATAAAAGTTGCAAATGAATCACTGAAGAGAATGAACAGGATATTTTTTTTTTTATTAAGGAAAACACATTCTTATTGTGAAGTTGTAATTATTCAGAACATAGGTCCGTGATATTTTAAATACTAAATTAATGTATTATTTATAAACATATACATATAAAATCAATTTTGTCGAAAAATATTGTTTTTGCGTCACCGGGATTCGAACCTGGATTTCTATTTCCAATCCGGGGAAGTGCACTACCATTGTGCTATAACGCCAATATTTTTCTTGACAAATTTTCGAACCTATATGTTATATTTTTCAAATTAATACACCTGTCATTCCATTATTATCCATTATTTTTTATTTATTATCTTTATTTTATTAACCACTGAATTGAGTTTAAATACATCTACCGGTTTCGAAAAATACCATTTTCTTCTTCAAGGTCTCATAACTAACTAAAAATATATATTTATGTTTCTTTGCCAGAATCTATTTTTAAAAAAACAACAATTATTTAAAAAAATACTAATAAATACTCTAATTATTACTTAATACAAATTTAGTCGAATAATTTTAAGGAAAAAATTTTAGAATGGGACTCGTAGTTAAGTTTAGTTGGTTGTTTATATTTTTTTTATTAGTTTTACACGCTTTATTTATGTCCAACGATTCCAAATTATTTAATTTGTGACCAACACCAATATAAAAATGCAAAATTGACAATCCCAATTTTTTATCAAAACCATGACCATTTTCTATCAAATGATTAGCAAATTTTGAAAACCCACTATTGTTCAAACATCTCAAATGCTCCCTTACTCTTATATTAAAATTTCTACCCGTTTTACCAATATAAAATGCAGCACAATCCTTGCAACTAAGTTTATAGACACCAGAATTGTTAAATTTATCATCTTTGTCTTTAGAATTTACTCGTAAATTTCCTAAATTATTATTTGTATAAAATTCCGGTATAATTTTTCGTGGTAGGTGTTTAGATATTTGTTTTAAAAAGTTATTTATGTATAAAATCCATAAAAACTACCACACAAGTACAGAAGTACGCGGGTTTCGAGGTTAATGAACTCATCATGTAACACGCGATGGTCTTCGACGTTTCAAATCTTAAATTACACGTTCGAATGACTATTAACAGTTTACAATCTTCATAATACAACTAAACGAAGTCTATACGTCATCAAGAATATATTCATATTAGAGTTAACGGATGAGATCTTATTGTAGTCATTATCTTTCTAGACACCACGTTTTCTGAAGGAGAAAAATATTTTCAAAATCAAGTTAAGCTCATCAACATCACAGCCTTCTTCCCCATTTCGATATGTTAAAGAACTTGGCACCAGGCACCGGTTGCCAGAACCATAATGTTTCTTCCATCATGACCCTAACGACAATGCAATGTTCCGATGCACTCGGCTTCCGGTCCGTCGGATGTGCCGCGGATATTCTTTGTCGCTTTCACATTACATGGACTTGGCTCGCTGGGCTTCTGAACGGTTTCCAAGAGAGCGGTGTGACCGCTCAGCTGATTTTTTTCTTTCGTTCCAACTCAAAGGACTATTTTGTACGTTGACAATTTTTTTTTTTTATTAACGTTTTTCGTACGGTTAAAAGAGCTTTGTGTCGTTATTTTTTTAATATTTATTTTAGTGCTTTATTACTACCGAATACAAAGT
The DNA here is from genome assembly GCA_022840565.1 of Eubasilissa regina. NCBI lineage: Eukaryota > Metazoa > Arthropoda > Insecta > Trichoptera > Phryganeidae > Eubasilissa > Eubasilissa regina. The sequence goes on along the minus strand of JAINEB010000007.1, from coordinate 10,065,818 downwards.
AAAATCACTGGTGTTTATAATTCATCCGAATATAAGGACTAAAGACGTACCTACACAGAACATTAACATACATAATACAAATAATTACTTGACTACATTACTGCAGCATTACAGTTTTCCAATTTTATAAATGACTGATTATATAAATCTTTCTAGTACATACATAATTGTTATATATTTTTTAAATGTATATATATGTATGAATGGATAGGTATATAACATTTTTGTTTTGATGTATTTACTATATTTATTAACATTATTCAAAAAAAAAATTAACTCTTGACTTATAACAGAGATTTGATCAAAATTATTATTTTACTATGAAATTTGTTGAATTTTTCATTTATTTATAAAGAGAAAACCCACGGTAATATCATGTAGTTTTTTCTGTCCGTTCACTTGATTTTTTTCTTCACTGGTGGACACAATGCAACATTACAAATATTATAAACTATTTATAATTATATAATTATTAAACTGCTGACATTCGGGCATTCGCTTAGCTCGGCAGCAATCAAACATTATATATATAGAAGCTCGCACTTGCTTACTCGTCACAACAAACCATGAAGGTTCAAGGCCAACTTCACGACTCATATCTTTATCAAAAAATGTTTCCCGTACTCAACTTTTTGATAAAATTCTCACGTGACTATAAAGCGTCACAAAAGTTATTACATCACCCACATCCGATCCCACCCTTGTACATGTGTCATGTCCTTGCTACGGGCGGTGCTAATTGGAGTGCGTGTCACGTTATCGTCTTCACTGCTGTATCTAGAGTTTGCTATATCTACTTTGAAAGATTAACGAACTAACTATCACGAGAGGATAGAATGTCACACTTTACTGTCTTGACACAACTCTCGTCTCATCCACAATATTAATATTTTATTATGCATGCTCATCGATTTTTGAGAATGGTATGATATTTTTTTCAATTATACATTCCGTATGTCTACACCATCATAGAAACCCTTTCTTAATACTGTTTACTATTCTAAGATCAGTTTTATGTTTGCTCATAATTTATTTTTTATTTATTTTATCAAAAATAAATTCGCCAAATATACGTTTTAGTAACCAAATTTACAATTTCGTTCTTCTTTTATCGAAAAGTAAAAATCACTTTATTATTTTATTGAATTTAATGGAAATGTTATTGATAAAAAAAATATGAAAATTAAATAATTTGCAATTGAAGTTGAGAAAGCTAAGACGGGTAGGACATGTTGTCAACATGACAGTTCCAGAGCCTTCCGTAAGGTCTATGATGGAAGGCCAATGGGGACTCGACCCCTAGGATGCCAAAGAGTAAGATGAGGTGGACAAAATTCAAATACAGGACTACAAATTCCTTGTAGGGAGACCACAGCTCGAGACAATGACTGAAAGACAGCTGTGCGGTGGGCTGTGGACCTGATAAGCCCTTACAGCCATGATAATAATTATTAAATACTAATTTTTCTTCTATGAACATCTATGTACGCATTTACAATTAAGTATTCTGTGTCGAGACAACTCGAAAATAAATTCCCGAGAATTCCGTGACATTTTGCTGTCTCGAATCTCGGAACTTTAAAAAAAATAATATAAGTCTCTTAATTATTTTTGATATTATTAATTTCAAATAAGTTGAGTTAAACCTAGTGCCCATTGACATACAGCAGGTAGTGACCCAGCAACGAACGGAGCATGTGTATTGTAAATACCAATTTTTTTTTTGGTTAAAAGTTTCTATAGTTTATATGGTCGGCCACAAAGATTTACATTAAAAGTCCAAAGATATGTATTGGCTACTAAAAAAATAAATTCTGAATTAAATGATTTTGTCATTTTTTAAAACAAAATTTATGTGGGATGAAATTATTTGAAAAACTTTATTAGGTGACTTCAGTTAACTTTGGCCAAATACATACTTCATTTTCTTCTGATATGTTTCCTAATTAATGATCCTATTTTTGTTTTTTTAACTTTAGTTGTTAAATTGTTTGTGTTTCGAAATTTTTAAAGATGAATGTGTTTTTGTATTCAATGTATACGAAAAATTAATTACATTTTAAAAACTACTACTACAAATAGTTTTTATTTGTTTACAAAATTAATATTAACGTGTGTTTTTATACATAGATAATATCCTTAATAGCTACTGTTCATCGTACATTGAATACGTATTAAAATATATGTTCTTTTTAATTAAATAAAATTCATGGTCATGGACTAGAATTGAAATAAGTCGAGAATACAGAATATCTAGTAACTATAGCGCTTCATACATCCCCTGACATCGCCATTGTGATCCAGTATGCTGGACACTCGCCTATACTCCTTTTCATTTAGTATGAACAATTGTATTAGTGTGAGTAATATCATACGTAGTATGCACATTGTAAGAGTGTATTGATGGATCTTTGCATTTGTGTTAGTCAGTGGACGGGGCTGTCGCCGATTTCTTATTGCTAGGCCTAGCGAGCGGCTATTATGGCCGCTTTGTACTATTATTGAATAAATATAAAAGAAAACATTTATGTAATCTTAAACTAGAGATATTAGAAACACGTTCGCTTTTGCTCTGCTCGCGTCTCACAAACCTGGCCGTTTAAGCAAGCACTTTACAGCCACAAATGACACTACCGAAGCCTCCACGGCCGCCACATCTAGAAAATTATAAATATAGATGATATTATTATGGATTGTAAAGTTTATTCATTTATTATCGATTCTGATCATGGCTTCTGTGGTCATCTTTGTCATCCTCAAAAACAACTCCACCGCAGAATAACAAGTTGTATTTAAGCATAATTTCCAAAATTCATTTCTGTTACAAACTTCCTCACAGCATTTTTTGCGCGAGTAGGAAAAATAATTATAACGATGTGGAAAAAATAGACGAATATATTTTCCCATCGAAAAGAGCTAAATTGAGTGTAACTCCGTGCAAATTGGCGTTGCATGGAAATGTAATCTGGTACTCGCCGGTGCTTTGATCATATCACACAAGCCCCGCAGTGTGTGAGTCTAATGAGCTAACATGCTAACGATACATACTTTCTAACAGGTTGACTAAAGTTTTAATGAAGTTTTGCCTCGGCGTCGGAAATACCTAATGACGCGGTGTTTTATCAACGACGTGAAAATTTATTAAAAAATTGTCATGTATATTTAATATCGCCCGACCGGACAAAGCCGATAGTTGACGATTTATTGGAAAATGTTTGGAAACTTAGTAAAATTTATTTGCGTTTTCTCATTTTTTAATTTAATGATTAAATTATTGACTCAATGCCTCAATTTTGGAACAACTATTTATTCGAGATAGATTGTCCGCAATCTGTCAAAGCTTTTTGTACATTTGTATGTATATATTATTAAGAAAGTGGTTTAAGTCAAGAAATTGCAAAAATATATTATTTCGCGTCACATTATTTTTAATTAATATAATATGATGCAAATTGTAACAATTGTGAATAATTTGAAGCGTTATATTCAGTGTACTGTTATGATATTCAATGGTATTCAACCTTATTATATTTATTTGTGTATAAACAAAATTATAAAAAAAAATCAAAATATTAATGTTAAGTTAACATTATACTATAAAATTTACCTTAGAAAAACACAATACAATAAAAAGTTTATAGCGTTACCATGTTGAATTTCACACAATTCTAACCACTTATTGATAGTGAAGATTGTAATAAACGATTATTAACTATAAAGGAAAACACATTCTTATTGTGAAGTTGTAATTATTCAGAACATAGGTCTGTGATATTTTAAATACTAAATTAATGCTTTTAAAATTAAAATTAAATATTTACTTGGTGGTTAAATTCAAATTTGTATTGAGCAGCAATTTGAGTTAGGTACTAATTTTTTTTTTTTTTTTTTTAAAATAAGTGTTGTTTTTTTAAAAAACTTAAAAATAGATTCTGGTGAAGAAACAATGCTATATTTTTAGTTAGTTATGACATCCTGAAGAAGGGAAAGGTATTTTCCGAAACCGGTAGATGTTTTTTAAACTCAATTGTGGTAAATAAAACTAAGATAATAAATAAAAAATATAACTAAATTAATGTATTAATTATATATATATATATATATATATATATATATATATATATATATATATAATTAGTATAATATAGATATTAAGATGGCTACTCGAAGTACTGCCGAACATTCTTTTGTAATCACTTCCATTGTGATATTCAGTATTTATTTATATCAGTTGTCCAACATAATACAGTATACAGCATCATATATTTTGGTGATTTTTAAAGTATTTACCTAGATTAATGATAGTAAGATGACGTGTGACACAACTACACGATGATAAAATACAGAATGAAGAAATTAGAAATGAATTAAAAACTGATTTTATTATTATATACTATTAAAAATGGTTACTTTTGTCATTTAGACACGTGGAACGAATGAGTGAGATGACATACGGCTCGGGTGTTGATGGTATTAGACGCACAAGACGTCGGAGAAAGATGACATGATGGAAGACTATTATTAACAATTATGAGCCTGCATTAGAAAATATTATGAAATCACATTTTATTTATTCAGTTATGATTTTTTGAAAGATACACAGAAAAAATCTATCTATCGATAAAATATACCTCATTCAAATAAACCCGGAACTTTATACAGCCAGTTAAGAGGCTTAACCAATCACGCTATGATGACACTATACAATGTCGTCAGAATCCATCTATATCCATTAATTTAACAGAGACAATATTTTAAGATTAATTTATTCACACAATTCATCATTGTCTTAGAAAATATTGTATTCATCCCGCGAAGAAATTGTATGACGGTAAAAAAACAATATTTATAATAACGTGATTATAGTTTAGTAGCAAAAGGTTCGAGTCACGTTCCAAGAGACCATCAAATTAGTCCTATTTTTATAGCATAAGCATTTAACTTACTTTTAAAATAATAAAAATACGCATTTTTATTTTTTTTATACACATCTGGCGTCTTCCTGATAAATTAAAAGTGTAGAAGTCAAGAACCAACAAATTATCTCTTTATAAATAAATTTAATATGTATTATGATTTTTCGAAGTATATATTAGAGGTCTACGCATACCAGCGATATTAAGATCGATGCCACCGAGCAATAATTATTATTGGTTCCGGCCCAACCCGAGGGATGTGAAGGTCGTATTGTATGGAAGAAGTCTCTGTTTAGCAGTTTAGTTTTCAACAATAGAACCTCCGATGAAAGCTTTCGAGTAGAAAGGCAACACAGAAGTACATCAATAATAACTGTTTTTGGTTCTTCAATAATATCCGCGCAATAAAGGGATATTGTGGAAGTTCGCCCTTTAACGTTCTCACAAATCCTGATGTGTTCTCCCCCGGGGGGCGTTTCCTGAACCACGGATCGAATAAATTCTCTCCGAGGTGTGCCCCGAGTGTTTTCAAGTTACGAAGCTGATTGATGGTGGCTTTGTTGTCATCGTAACGAAAATTTAAGTACATTATTGAAGTAAAGCACTTAAAAAAATGTTTTTACAGCAATCAGTGAGCGATGAATAAATAAACATACTTTTGCTTTTAAATATGTAGTTACTTAAATTTTGCGTGTCATAAAAGTAATGAAATATCAGTGTTTTTTTTTTTTGTGAATATTTATAACACGTTTTTGTACAAGCCTTTTTGTGTCACTTCTGTTATGTGCGGGAATTATGTAATATAATTTTCCTAAAACGTGAAGTAACTGAAATATAAAGTAACTTAATATAACCTGACCTTCTAATATCTGAAATTATATACATTCTGTGGAAGACACTCCAAACTATTCAAAAATTGTAATTGTCCACTTGCATGTCTTATATAGGTTTTCTGCAATATTTTATAAATAATTTTAAAAATGTATTAACCATCTACAAATATAACAGTAGGCGGTGGTCTTTGAAGTAAAATGAGTATTAATTACTTGACTGATTTTATAAGACTTGGCACGATCAGGTAAGCCAGATACTGAAGGATGGTACTGTTAGAAGCCTCAATAATTGGCAAGCTTGTATGAATGTGGATGAGGCGAGAATTATGTGTCAGGACAGAAGAGTGTGGCGCTTTATCCTCTCTGCCTACACCCGCGGAGAAACGGCATGATGGTAAGTTAGTTAGTTGGTTGGTTAATTAGACTGATTTTATTATCTACGTATTTCTGTCAAGCTTGATAAAATCTTTTACCTTATTAGATTTATTTTAATTATTTTAATAAAGGTATTATTTCTATACCTTCAAATCAAATCGACTCTTTGTTAAGTCAGTCAGTCAGCCGCTATGACAAAATAACACAAGAACTGTTATTGGTCGCTACATATTTTTATTTTATTTTGTATTTATCATCACATCATTATTTTTAAAAATCTGTTATATGAGAAATCCATATAACACATGTAACAAATAACAAACGAACAACTTTATTATATACAACATAATATTATGCCAGTGCGGGATAATTTTTTTTTTTTTTTAAAGGTTATAAAAGGTTCTGATATTTTTAAATAAATAATGTAGCTTTTTGATTTTTCGCTGTGCATAATTTCAGTAATTTTTCTATTTCACGTAATCCAATAAAATTATTTTTAAGTGATTTAAATATACATAATATACAGTTTAATGTATTATGTTATAATAATACATATATTTAATTAAAAATTCAATCTTTTGTAGTGCAATTTTAAAATAGATGAATTGATAACCAGTTAGCGTGATCTTAAAAATATTGCTTTCGTACCACTGAAACAAAAAATATAATTTCACACAATCAACTTTAATCAAAAAATAACGAAGAATTTTTCGCAAAATGATATATTTCATGATATTATCATCACATTTTCATATTGAAAGAAACGTCAATATCAACAATTCGCCAGTCAATTATTATTTCACTCTAGGTGGGTATCGAAATGTATCGAAGAAATAATATTATATTAAATAATCATGGAGCCGTGACTCGAGAATCCTGCAGACGTCACAGTACCCCAATCAAGTAAGCAAGCTGGAACTAGCACAAGAGCTTATATTTATTACTTTCTCGATATATGGAATACTCGTGAAAAAAATAAGTAAAACGATGTTATATTTTCAATATTTGACGCAAACACGTTATGGTTATTTGTTTTAACAATAAATAATTCATTAACTTTGTTTTTAACCACTGTGTATTTATTATATTCAATAAATTTTTCTTAATCAATTTTATAAATATTTTTAATTTTTATATATTGTCACATTACGAATGGTGGCAAAATAATAGGCGAAATCGCCAAGCACTAGTCCAAATGTTGGCCGCGGGTTTCACGACGGTCGCCTCGTATCGCTGTCCAATGTATATTTATTCTACTCGCAGCTTCGAGCTGGTATGGTAGCCGTTTCCAAGACCTCCAATCAAACCAACAATTGCTGGACAACAAAGAGCCAACGCCAGTGAGCGTTACTCTAACGAAATGAGATGGAAATGCGTGATGAGTAATAAATCCAGTTAATTTATTAATTTTTCAAGCACGCATTTTCTAGTATTTTGAATCCTAATTGTATAGTAAAAATTTCTCTTGTTACAAGAAATAGTCAAATTTCCATTCTTATTCTTACTTCTTCTTTTTTTCGCTATTATTATTCTTCTTTCTTTCGTCTGATTATTTTTACTTGCTCCAACTTCCTTAAATACTACTGGACTATTTATCATTGTCTACCCGGGAGAAGAGGAGACGCGCATGGACCGCCGCGAGGCTGCTGCGATGGTTGCTATTCCCAGGATTTTGAATTGGAATTGTGCATGAAGTTTTATCATGGATTTTAATGGCAGACGCTGGACGATCCGCTCTACGGTTCAAGGTCGGCGTATTTTTTTTCTTGTAATATTACTATTGTCGTCACCGCCTTTTGTTTAGCACCAAGTCTATTTTTACAATTGGTGCACAATTTTATTATTTGGATATTAGATAGTAGTTCTGTATTTCTAACTTATTTATTTTAAATTAATTTAACAAAGAATCATTATCCATCATTGTTCTGTTATTTTTTCCTTGTAATAAAATTGAACATATAATTTGTTACAACTGTTTCATTCTGAAATAACACCTTGCATATTTTGCTATATTTCCACATCCAGTATTTTACTTTATTAAAGATTTTTTTTCCCAGAAGATGCTCAAGGTGTATGGTAAGTAGGTAACTTCTGTTTCACGTACTCACTCTCATGCTCATCATTGATTCTGGTCGGTGGAGGATAGTCCGCCAGTTGACACCTCATAATATACAAACAATTTTGGTCTTAAGTTGAATAATTTAAAATCATTAGAAATAAGTCAAACGTGTAAAATATGATAAATAACCAACTAAATTTAACCACAAATCATAGGTTAAATTTCACACCTTTCGTCATCATAACAATTGTAGTCATTTTAAAAATTGTAAATAATGACATAAGAATAGTTTGACATATGCTTTTAGTTATTTTTTTATCACCCTGCTGAATAAAAATGTATTTATATTTTTATTTTTATTTTATTTTTTTATATTTTTTATTTATTATCTTAGTTTAATAACCACAATTGAGTTTAAAAAACATCTACCGGTTTCGGAAAACACCTTTTCCTTCTTCAGGATATGTCAAAACTAACTAAAAATATAGCATTGTTTTTCTATTTATCCAGAATCTATTTTTAAATTTTTAAAAACAACTATTATTTAAAAAGTAAATTTAGTACCTAACTCAAATTGCTGCTCAATACAAATTTAGTCGAATAATTTTTAGGAAAAAATTTTAGAATAGGACTCGTAGTTAAATTTAGTTGGCTGTTTAGAATTTCCTGATTACTTTTACATGCTTTATTTATCTCCAACGATTCCAAATTATTTAATTTGTGACCTACACCGTTTATATGCAAAATTGACAATCCCAATTTTTTATCAAAACCATGACTATTTTCTATCAAATGATTAGCAAATTCTGAAAACCCACTATTGTTCAAACATCTCAAATGCTCCTTTACTCTTATATTAAAATTTCTACCCGTTTTACCAACATAAAATGCAGCACAATCCTTACAACTAAGTTTATAGACGCCAGAATTGTTAAATTTATCATCCTTGTCCTTAGAATTTATGAGTAAATTTCCTATACTATTATTTGTGTAAAATGCTGGTCTAATATCTCGTGGTAGGTGTTTAGATATTTGTTTCGAAAAGTTATTTATGTATAAAATCCTACGCCAATTATCATTATTATCATTATGTTTCATCTGTGATTTATATAAAAACAGATTATTATATTCTTTTAATTTATTTTTTAAAATAGTGTCTATCAAACATGTATTATACCCATTATTAACTGCTATTTTTTTAATTGTATTCAATTCAATATTAAAATTGGATGTTGACATAGGAATATTGACTAAACGATGTATCATGGAGTGGAACGCTGAATGTTTATGTGATAATGGATGATTAGATTCATTGTGTATGATAGTATCTGTAAAAGTTGGTTTTCTAAAAATTTTGAACTCAATTTTATTATTATTTCTAATCAATGTTAGATCCAAAAAATTTAGGGTAGAATTATTTTCCATTTCTAATGTAAATTGTATTTTTTTATTAAACGAATTAATTAAATTTAGAAATGTGGTTAGTTGACGTTGTGAACCCGACCAAATACACAATACATCATCCACATACCTTTTCCATAACAAAACATTATTTAACAAAGAAGAATCACAATCAAAAATTTTTTTCTCCAAATCGTCTACAAAAATATCTGCTATTAGTGGACTTGTGGGTGCTCCCATAGGAAGACCTTCTGTTTGATTATATATTATATTATTGAATTGGAAATAATTTTGGTTCATACAAAGATTTAATAAACGACATAGATCTTTTACCAAATGATTAGGTAAATTAGATGAATTTAGTAAATCAAAAATTAAAATTTTACTTTCATTAATAGGTACATTAGTAAACAAATTAACAATATCAAAAGAAACATTGTTGGGAAGATCCATGTCCTTTAACATATCCACTAATTGCAACGAATTTTTTATAGTATATTTTGGATTAAAAATATTAAGTCTGTTTATAGTTTTAGTAATAAAAGAACATAATTTAAACGTTGGAGCACTACAATACAATACGAAACCACAAATGTATTTTTCGATACCGGTTAGTGATATAATGAACTCACGGTGGTTAAAAATAAAGTCAATGAATTATTTTTTATCAAAAATATGTTACTTTTGTGACCATTTCCTAAAAGGATTTGGTTATTTATTTATCGAATTCTTCTTCCCTTTTCGGCGTGTACCAGGTCTTTTACTTCTAGAAACTTCTAAATGAATTTTTAAACAACTGGCTTACGAATGTTTTTCTCGAGTAATTAAATTAATTGTAGAAGTAAAACTGACGTGTTCGTTCATGTCAAGAAAGCAAAGCTGGACTGAGCTTCTCTAGTTTAAGCGTACTATAAAGGCAATTCAAGGAGTATAACGAGCAGATACGTAGACTTATATAAACTTTGATCTCTGAGTCAGTAATAATACGTATGAATTAGTTGCGTTATTCTAATCTGCGAGCAAAAACGAGGTAATGATTAATATATTGCTTCGCGTTGAATTCTGTACTGTTCTTTATGCGCACCCGGGTTGAATCTCTGAGAGAAATCTTATCCTTACACTCTGACACGGGTAATAAAGATAAAGAAAAGAAGGTACCGACACTGCAGAAACAATAATTTGGCGCCATTTGAATCGATACATTGGATTTCTGGCGCATTCTTAGATTACACCTATTCGAGGAAGCTTTCACCAGTTCAATTCAGCGTATAGATTCTCTTTCACGTGATCGGAGATCCTTCAACTCACCCTACAACCACCATATTAAAGAAATAAAGTCAATTCAACTTTGTGGTTAATGTTCATTTTTATATTATTATCAAAAGGCTTTGTACACAGATATATTCAATGTCGCCATATTTCATAAGGGTGGGTAAGCAGTATTAGTGTCGATCCACGCATTTATATTAATATATTTTATTAATCCACATTCTTACACCCTGTGTATTTTTATAATTGTGAGTATTAACAAATTGAAAACTGGAGGAAATTACATGGAGAACAAAGCTTTAACCAGTGCAGTCTTTCAACCCTTAGCTAAGAGGTGGTGAAGAAACAGAAAAAGGGCTAGAAGACACCAAAAGTTTCAGTAAACGAAATTATTGTAAAAATGAGAGTAACATTGCAAAAATTGGATAGACCAAAGGGTGTGGCTATCATGGAAATGCATTCACCGAATGATCGTGATGAAAATTTAAAAAAAAAAACAAATGAATTGTGCATCGCATATAAAAATATTTTTTAAATCCACTACACACGTTTATCATCGAAGATTAAAAATATACTAGGCGCGTTTCCTGGTGTTGCGCTGCAATTGTGATGTTGCGCATGCGCAATTGTTTCCTCCATCTGTTGACTCACTACATACAACGTTAGAGACATTCAGACTGTGGCCATCTTGTTGTAAGTGGTTGAAACGGTCAAAATAATAGATCAGCCCGCCGACTATGAGATACGGTCCACGATTCGTTTCTTGAATCCACGAAACATGAAACCAGCTGACATTCGTCGCCAAGTATGTCCCGATTTGGCGTCAAGTGATATCCATATTTTCCCTCATCTAAAACGGTTCCTTGATAGCGAGCGTTTTTATAATAATGATGAAATCAAAAACGGAGTATAGACATAGTTTTTGTCCCAGGCGGCATCGTTTAATGACGAAGGTATCCCAAAATTGATGCTCCGATATGACAAGTGCCTTAATAATGGTGGTGACTGTGTTGAGAAGTACTTTAAGGTGTATGGCGTCTGAAGAAAGTAAAGTGTTGTAAAAATGATGTATTTCTTTAAAACAAAAAATCCGATACTTACTTAAAATACGCGCCTCGTATATAGAAATACTAACAAAATGCCCTCCCAGAAAAAATACAATCTACTCAAAACATCGACTCGATAAATATTTATCAAAATAATAATTGATGTCCTTGGTGTCTTCTTTTTGTCGACTTCAGGAATTCCCATTTTCCCTTTCAGTTGCTTAGGACCATTTATCTTCGCCGAACAAAGGATCTCTACAGTGGCCGAAAAAACGGTGATATACGCGGAGGAAATGTATTCCAAAGAATTTGACATGAAATTCTCAAATTTCAAATGTACTGATATTTGCAATGACAATAAATAAGATAACATATATATTTTCATAATCGAAATATTGTTTTTATATCAAAAATATTTTAAAACATTCATTTTTGCACCCTCAAATAAAAATGATCTTGAATTGTCGAGAATTTCATTATTATATGTTGTATCCTATGGCGCCAGTTATGTTCCGCTATAAGAGGCTCTTCCTCTTAAAGAATATAAATAAAGTAACGATTTTGTATTTATTCCGATCACACTAGTACAGATTTCAATATGTGGATCAAAAGATAGCATTCTTCCACAGCCCGTCATACTTAAACATTATCCCTGACGTACCTCTCCATACGCACACATGCACACGTACCCGTTCATCCCGTACGCGCGTGCGCCTGTCATTTGTCCTCATTTCATAGACATCACTCTATACTTCTATATTTTGTTTTAAATATTTATATCAGTTACATTAATTTCATTGCAAAGCATTCAAGATTTTTTTAATAATAAATAAAATGATCAATTAGAAAGATATGCGTACAGATAAAATCAATTTATCGAGACAATGTTTTGTCTGCCACGCGCTGACCATTACACCATGTCAGCCTAGTAAATTGACGACAAATGTATAAGTTGCAGTTATTTCAAATGGATAAATCTATTATTTCATTTTTAAAATCCTTTCGATAGCCTTTAATTAATACATTTCATTTTTATTAAAATACTACGAACTATGTTCTGAAAAAACTACAGTTTCTCAATAATAATGTGCACTCTATAAAAATATGTTAAAGATTTTTATTCTAATGATCTATACCGGGCATCACCCGAGACTCAGAGTACATAATTTCAAAATAGATAATTGTAGAGATCTATGGTGATTTTAGGTAATGTCGGTGTGCATATAACGACTCATGTACAATCTTAAACCCTAAAAAAGAAATCAAATATCTTGGTGTAATTATTGTTCAATATCTAAAATGGCACAGCCACGTTAGCGAATTGGTGAAAAGAATAAGAAAATGTATTTATATATTCATAAGATTAAGAAACATTTAAAGTATAAATAACTTTAAAAAGGTATGTTTTGCTATTGTTCAATCACCACTCCAGTATGGTGGGGAGGAGCATACAATAACATAATGAATTCGGTAAAATTAATACAGGAAAAATCATTAAATTAAAAAAGATCAACTTTTTCAACACAAACACTTTTTGCGAAATTCCCAGTTCCCAAAATAAAAAACATTCCCAAAAAAATTACTTCAAAAAAATAATACTGTATAATTTGAAACAAGCACATCATTAAGATTTTTAAATCCCTAAATGCAACACTAAACACTATCAGCAAAATTTTATATACTTAGGGATAAAAAACTTCAATAGCCTCTCTACACAAAGTAGAAAGATGAAAGAACTAAAAAATAAATTAAATGAACACTTCAGAAGCACACGATTAAATAATAAATAATATTATAGATTACAAATGTATAACTTCAAACTCTATATAAATTATTACAGTGTAACTCCCTCTCCATGCACAAGATATTTTAGTTATGTAAATTACTCAATTAACTTGTATATTATAAAATTTGTAAAAAATTTCTAAATAAAAATATTATTTTTTTTTAAATATGCCGAATCTTGCTGTTAGATCGAACGTCGTGTACACTGATTTGAGTTTTTGCCTTTTTCTACCAATCTTAAACTGATTTCTGAGTTTTCCGGATCAAAATCTTAAAACGTGTTTATGGTATTTCGACGTATCTCAACTAAACTCATGTGCCTCCTATCGTGGACACAGACTTTTACACTAGATGCAGTACTGATACTCAATAAAGGTGTCGTGAGGTTAACGGAAAAAAGAGTAATAATTAATCACAGGAGTTACGAAAATTTTCACATTGTCCTCAAGGGTCCAAGAACTTGTACAGTCAGTCATAAAATCCAGATGCTAGGAATTAATCACAATTATTTATCTTACTGATTACCCCAAAACCCTTTGGGGTGTCAATTCCAAGCCGGAAGCCGCCATTGTTTTTGTTCTCCTAATGGACGGGGCCCATATCCGGTCCTTGAGCCGCTCCCAAACAAACCAATCTAGTATTATTGTGCTCCGTCGAGTGAGGACTTGTTTACCCGTTCATTCATTTGAAAAATTTACTGAAGATTGATGACTGATGGATTTATCATTTTTTATTCGTATTAAATATGTGTCGGGTCTTCAATCTGTGGCCTCACCCTAATATTCTACAGGGCTTATTTCAAAAATGATTTTACCAGATATAAATAATCATAAATTTATAGTTTTTCATTTATTATACACAGATCTAAACAGTTATATCAATTGGTAGAAATAGTAAAGTTTTGATATTTTTAAAGAAAACACCTTTTTGTTGTGAAGTTTTATTTTCAGAATATAGTTCTGTGCTATTTTAATACAAATTAAATGAATTAATTTAAAAATATGCAAAAAAAAAACTGTTAACCGGAAAAATATTTAATTGCTGCCGGGATTAAAACCTGGACCTCTTTCTATCCAGATAAGCACGTTTGCCATTTTTTCTAGAGCAATCGAATAGATATTCGACAAATTTTGAAATTATATTCTGTAATCTTTCCAATTGATACAACTATTATTCGATTTTAAAAAACAATCACCGTTATATTGTGGTGAATTTTAAATACCTTTGAGTAAATTACTCTAGGAGGCGCAAAAATTAAATTAATTAATCCATTTTATTAAATATGAATGGTTCTAATCCAGGTAGCAACTAATTTTTTTTTCTATACTTGGATATATCATTCTAGTTCACTCACATGGACTGCTAAGTCTCTTGAATTGAATCAAATAATAAAACAAGACTGTGAACAAAAAACGAATCTATCAAATATCTCTTCATCTTATTCAAACATTAATTTAAATTGACTATTAGTTTATGGGCACCATGTTTTACGTGGAAAATTATATTTTTATTCATATTTTCAATAATTTTGTTAAGTACCTTAACATTATACGGTCAAATAATTATCTTTATGTAATTTCTGTTATTGAATTTATATATTTTATAAATAGGAAAAATTGTTTCATCGGCGTCTACAAAAATATTTAAATATTGTAAAAGATATGTTTTTTATAAATCTAAATTATTGGACAGTATGAACGTGCTAACATAACATACTTATAAATGAATTAGTTATTAATTAGGGAGAACACATTATTATTGTGAAGTTGTAGTTTTTCAGAACATAGTTCTGTGGTGTTTTTAAAATACAATTTTAAATGTGATGAGATGAACCGTGATCGCATCTACGATTTTTTGATTGGTGATGATTGGTAACTGTAAGTATTCGTAATTCAGCGATCACTCACTGTTCACTATAACCGAAACCTCTAAATCACACTTACTAATTATCGTTACAATTGAACACTAATCACACTCACAATAACGATTTATCTCATTACTACACATCAGTAGCACTTTAGTTTAAATATATTTGTAAAGCGTTGAAACATACTTTCAAAGTGGCATAAAAATACAATTTCAAAACAAATTGAAGAAGAAATTGTTTAATACAAAAATAAATTAATAATAAATTAAACATCATGACAAAAAATAACGTAGGCGAAGTATAGGTATGAAGTTCACAGCTAAAATTAAGGCTTAAATTTAAGCATTCTGCTTATATTTTGTTCACAGTAATACAATTATTAGTATTGGATAACAGAGATATGAGACATTATTTTTTTTAAATCGTTAAGATTTCTCGTTTTACAACGGCTATAATATCAGAATGAAAACATAGGTTTATAAACATACTACAATGGAAGAAGCTCATATCTGGCAGTGTTACTTTTCAGAGAATTTTAGATAAAAAATTAAAACTGTCGTTACATATGCAGTAATACCATTTTTTGTTATATGTTATTTTATATCCAATTTTTGTACTGTTTTATTAAAGTTTGAAGGATAGATCATCGAGTCAAGAGTGTAACTGACACAAGGAAAAACGCCAGAAACCGAGACGTTGTTCATATGTAGCGAGTTGCTGTAAGATTAACTGTTAGGAAGATATATTATACCGATGGCGAGCGTGGATCGTAAAATAAGTCGGGGACACCACGTAAAGCCTGCACGACCAAATAAATCAACTTTTGAAATAGGGCTGTGTCAGGTACCCCAAAACTGACGATAGTACGTAACGATGTCAAAGTACGCCGAAAACAGGATAGAAACTTGGAAATGTCCATTCAATAATGGACATAACTCCACTAAAATACATGATGTGTAATTCTGGCTGATCCGCATTGAATATCTTATGAGCACCCCAAAGTAGCCTTATGGCTTCCCTTTCAAAAATAATTAATGTTTTCGCGTTTTTTACAAAAATGTGGGTTCTTATTATTCATTTATATCAGAAGTAATATACTGGATTAGAGTTTTTTTAAATTATTACTTAGGTAGGAACTTTAAACTAATATAAAACTAATAAACTGAATGTTTTTTTCACGATTAAGGAAATACAACCATTATAAAAAAGATGGAGACCATTAAATACATTTTCCGCATGCTACAGAATTGCCTTAATGTGGAAAATTATTTATTATTTAAATTATTGTAGAAATACGAATAATACCTACGCCAGACTGATTTTTATCTTATTTAAATATAAAAAATAAGTTATTATTAGATTATTTTATGCATGCGAAGATAGATAAGAAGAGGAACGCCTGATTTAATATTAAAAAGAAAATAATATTATCAAAATTTGTCACTATGTCATTAATGAAAGAACTGTTACTTTTACAATTGGCAAAATTAACTTTGTGGTTAAAATTCATTATTTTTATTTGTTAACTTTATTTATAAATTTAGTTGCAAGGATTGAAAGTAAAACGAGTCGAAATTTTAATATAAGAGTAAAGGAGCATTTGAGATGTTTGAACAATAGTGGGTTTTCAGAATTTTTTAATCATTTGATAGAAAATGGTCATGGTTTTGATAAAAAATTGGGATTGTCAATTTTGTATATAAATGGTGTCGGTCATAAATTATATAATTTGGAATCGTTGGAGATAAATAAAAATAAATTATAAACCACCAACTAAATTTAACTACAAGTCCCGTTCTAAATTTTTTTTAAATAATTATTGTTTATATGTTTTTGTTTAGTATTGACATCCTGAAGAAGAAAATGATATTTTTTGAAATCGATAGATGTATTTAAACACAATAAATGATTAATAAAACAAAGTTAACATATGAAAATAATGAATGAGTTGTTTTTCCTGATTTAAATGGGTGGACTGAGAACTCGGAGATATAGCTTCAAATTAGCCGTTCAGAGTAAATTCGTTAGTACGGTGGTAAAAATATGAATAAGAATTGTGATAGTTTACTTGAGATATAGCTAGCTAGTAAAATTATTAAATCATTTTTATATTCACTTTATCTCGTTTACCGAACAGTGATCGTATTGTATTTTCTCGGACTGCACTTCAAATCCAAGAAAATCGGAAAGTCCCATTTCGCTCTGTACATCCTTCACCGATGGATAATTAACTTCCGGGACACGATGATTCCGCCTGTCCTACAGAAGTCCTGCGCTAGATAAGAAGTCACTAAATAAGGTATGGCTGAAGAGGTCTGCTGTTAACAAAATAAACACTATTACACCAATGGCTTGCGTCGTCGCGCCCTCAAGCTCGGGTGATCTCAGACTGCGGATCAAAATTGAATCTTGCAGATCTTAATATCATTGGATGAATTCATTTTAAATAATACAATACCTAATACTGACATTAAAATTATTAAATTGTCTAACAAGGTTTTATAAAACAAAACTCATCTTGATGTTGATCTATTTTTACGATCCAGGTCACAATTTAATTTTTTAGATTTTTTTTACACAATTAATAATTCATGAATATAATAAACCTTAATTTATTTAATGATTATTATTGTTTGTCTGATAAATGTATGTATGTGCCAACATAATTAGTTATATGATGTATATTAGCACTTTGTATAAATACTACGCCGAGTGCTAAATTTTAATTTGTTTTTTTCACATATTTTATCAAATCTTTCAAAAATCTTGTTATTTGACCCGTGTTCCAATATTAATATTGAAACATGAGTTTGTTTGGGTTTGTAAAATCGTATAAATAAATAATAAGTTTCTTGTACATGAGATATATAATAAATTTGTCATATCATTTTGAACACCGACACTATTATATTTTGGTAACAAATTATACATGTACGATTTGAGTGGGATATTTTTAATGTGTGCTAGACGTCATTGGCTTCAGATATCAACGAACGACGTAGTTCTTTCGTTTCTCAAAATTTGAAATCACTTGCATTTTTATTTGATCAGTATTTTTATCAATAAATTATTATTAATAATATTTCAATTAGAATGTGTATTTATATAAGTCAAATCGTATTTCCGGTAAAGTATAAATAATAATTTACAGTAATAATTATTTAGTCAATATTCCTATTTAATTCATAAAGTTAGGTTAAGTTGTTATACATACTGATATTTTATTATAAATATTTACCACTTTTTTAAAATACGTTTGTAACACTAATCAATTATATCACAAAGTGATATTTTATTACAAATACCATCATACCCACTTCGGTACGGACTCTGATCTAGTGAGGCGGACAGGCAAACGAATAAAAATAACATGTAATAATAATAAACGTAATACATAAATAATTTTAATAAATTTATTCAAATTTCAGAATACTGACGTAGTAATTACCAGCCGAACAGTCAAGAATTGATAATAATAAATCTTTACATTACTTTTGAGTAAACCCGATATCATTTTGAAAGAACAATTGTATTAAAATGTGAAACAGCCCGTTTCAAAAACATGTAATACTTTTTTTTAAAACATTAAATAAATACACGGTACCGGAAAAATCGTAGGAAATAAAACACACGACACATACATAGAGCTCAAATATATGCGACATATATTTTATGTTTTATATGGTTTTTATAGTGTAATTACGTAGTTACATATTTATAACAATGGAAAAACCAACAAATGCCTTAGACTAAGATAAATGTTGGTAATTATACCGAAGAAAACAAATATAGGGTGTCCAGCGGAAAAATTTCAAGATTAAATTGTAATTGTAATGTATTGTTCGACGCGCGTGATTTGCTGATTTTCCAGTCGCATTGAGTCACTGGTCAGGAGCGCATCGCGCGTTCGCGGTTGAGTAATATTTAAAGTGCGGTGATTCATTGGTTCGTGTGCGTTGGTTTTTTGTACTCACTTTAATATTCGACGAGTAAGTGATGAGCCGAGCATCTGGTGTTGTGTTCAAAAGTTCAGACAAGAAGGGACAATGGTTAATCTAACTCCTCCAGAACCATCAATGTCAGCAGCGACGCCAGAACATGTGGCTCAAGTTCGACGTGAAATCATTCGCAATCCGCGTAAATCAATTAGGAATATTGCAGCTTTTACTGAAATAAAAAAACTAACAGTGCACGTTATTTTTAAAAATAAACTATAATTTCACCCATAGAAACTGCAAATCGTGCATTTTCTCTACGAAAATAACTATTTTTTACGTGAAACCTTAGTGAGAACGATGTTGGAACGTTTTGGAACAGCACGAACGCTTGTAAACATATTTTTTACTGACGAAGCACATTTTCATATCGATGGCTATGTTAATAAACAGAACATGAGATACTGGTGCCCCGACAACCCAAGGGAACGCCATCAAAAAAAAATGACCGTGTGGTGTGCAATTTCAGCCCGAGTAATAATTGGTCCTTATTTTTTTTACCAGCGAGAGATAGTCACTGCTGATGTGTATTGCCGAATGATCGACGAGCTTTTGGTATCGCAACTGCAGCTGTTTCCCGGGTTCAACAACAGAACACAATTTCAGCAAGATGGGGCCACTTCACACACAACTAGAGTTTCAATGGAGAAACTGAGGGGAAAAACAGCAAGTACGGAGACATACCCTGGGCACCTCAGTCACTGGACCTTACACCGTGTGACCTTTTTTTGTCGGGATACCTTAAGTCAAGAGTTTACAGTAACAATTCAATTAATTTTGTAATTAAGTAATTACAAAAAAATATCCGCCGTGAAGTTACTGCCATTGAACCAACGCTTTGCTCTCGCATGTTCGCAAATTTAAGAGTCCGATTGCAAGAGTGTCTTAAGAGCAATGGACGGCATTTAGACGATATTGTTTATAAAACGTAAAATCCACATCATTAAACTCCATTTTGTATAAATAAAACATGAGAATAACATTGTAGTTTTTTATTTTTATTTAATATTATACTGGAAAATTTTCCGCTGGACACCTTTACATTAAAAAAATTAATAAATAAACTTCTAATTTACTAAATTCTAACATTTTGTATATATTTTTTATGGATGCCGTGTTTTTAACTAATTTCAAACAACTCCATCCACTGACCAATTAAAACGCAGAGCGGCATCAATACAAGGACACTTACAATGTGAATATTACGTATGGTATTACTCACACTAATACAATTATTCTTTCAAAATGGAAATGAATGTGCATACGATGTAATGGATTGACATAACTAATTATACAAATTACAGACATCTATTTTAAACGATATTCGTCTTAAATACACCTGCCCTATTCCTTTTAACATGATTATTTTTCTTTAAATAATATTTTCCAACAGGATTGCCCACACAAAGACGTGATATATTTCGGCTCTTTTATATGGAAAGGAGATACAGGATGTACGAATGAAAAAAGAGGAAGAAAACCGAGCTATTCAAATCTAGTCATAAAAAATACAAATGTACCTTGCACTCAGGAAAACCATTTGAACTTTTACGAACCTTTATGAAAACCTTAACGGAAAACTGCGCGGCAGTACAGATCACCCAGCTCTCTGGGGTGAGGGAGGGTTGAAAGTCTGACAAAATTGTGTGATTTTTATATATCAGATAATAAATATGTTAACGTGGTTATTTAAAACTTTTGGTTTTACCTCATTAATATTACGTGGCTTATGAAATATTTTTTTAAGTATTTGTGTGATTTTATATTTTAAATGTTTCAGTATTGTCTACGGTGTTTTGGCACGAATATTATTTTAACAGAAATATAACTATCATTTCCAGTATTAGCGTTTTCTATCCACTTTTATTCGCTGACATGTATTCTCATGTTTCATCAGTCCAGCGAGTTTTAGGGCGACCTGTCGGCTTCTCGATTACCCTCGGGTATCACTGAATAACTGCATTCGTCTAACGATTGTCCGTCCTCCGAGCGATACTGCCTGCTCATTGCCATTTTCTTATATTCTTGTCTGCTCTTTTATCCACACGATTATTATCCTATTTCTTCGTGTAATGCTTAACATAATCATCCCCATGCCTCTTTATGTTAAAAATGATGAAGAAAAAAAATTAAACATGTTTCATTTACTTCCAATATACTAGTGCTAAAGTTTGCTGTTCTCAAACAGATACAACAGTTTTAAATAGACCGGAATATTTACGGAATTATTTACGCACTTAATATTTTTTCCGTTCTTAGTGCAACATATTACAAAAAAAAAAACTACCCGTTTGGTACAGAACTTGGTCTAGTAAGTTAAGCAAGTTACATTAAAAAAATGTTTGTACATGTAATATTTTGTGAGTTTAAAAATTTTGGAATTGGATCTGGTTATTGCTTATGTTATATTGTGACTTACGAATAAAATATTTTAAAAATTACTTTTTTATATCAAAATTCCTACAATATTTTTTTTTTCGAACTATGTTACAAACATGTCAAATTCCTTAGCAATATAGGAGATAGTAAATAATATGTATATTTTACTAGCACTGATTTAAATACAAATATGTAATGTGTTTTGTTATATTGTAGTTCTATAGCGCTATTTTTGTAAAAATTTCACTTCACAAGCGATGAACCAAACTTTAATGAAGAAATTAAGAAATTTATATTAAAAATTTTTAAGCCTAATATCTCAGTTTCATGTAAATGTCAGAAGTTCAAAGGGCGCGATATTGAGTAACGGTGTAAGTCTATAGATGTATAATTTCACATGTATATACATGACAGGTAATGAGGGAAAACTGTTATTTAAACTGTTATTGTGTCTGTGATTGTATTCGATTATAACGTTCATTGATTACTGAGATTTTACTATTGAAGGTTTAATTACTAGTGTACCAGTGATTGCTTGAAGAGTTACGAATAATCAATTACCAATCATCGTTACAATCGAACACAATCACAGTCACAATAACGGTTTATATAACATTATAACCATCATTAATAACAGACATCACAATTCGGTGACGATAAATAAGGAAACTTTTAAATGAATGCATCAACAAAAAAAAACTATCTACCTTGGTTAAGTGATCATATTTAAAAGAACATTAAATAGTTAAAAGTCAAGATGCAACTGACACACAGCTGGACAAGCTTCAAAAACCTAAGGTTGTCTTCATATCAAACAAACCATGTAACCCTGAGAAAAAACTCCAAGCAAATGTTGTCTATTTTGACGTAAGGGTGTGAAACATGAACCCTCAGGATGCCATTGTGATAATAAATTCTCAACCTGGCCAAAACTTGAGAATTTATTTTATCCAGTGTAAAATAACATTTCACATATGTGAAAAAATACTTGTATTTTGATTCCACTCGTATAATTTACTTGAGACGCTTTTCGCCTTGCGAGGGGTCTCGAATAAATTAAACGAGTAGAATTAAAAAACAAGTGTTTTATTTTCACATATGTGATTATGGAATTCTACAAACTTACCTCTGAAACAGTAAATAGAATAACATTCTTCAGTTTATCGTTACCAAGAAAAATTTGTATAATTATTTATTTATTAGTTTTTAGTTTCCTTGGATATTTTATGAATATTAGTAGTAGGTACTGTTGCTAACGATTTTGGCAGAAAATTGAACTCTTTTTTTGGTCTTCTGGCTACATTAGTTTTTTCCTGTATTATATTATTCCGATATGGTAGTTTGTGCATATGATGACGAGTCGTGTAATATTTAGAACCCCAGACTCCACGACTCCACCCGTACGAAATTACAGCGACTTTGATGGGCAGGTCATGTCATAGTACGCAGGAAGCGCAGATTCCAAAAATAATCCTTAATGAAAACACAGGTGGTAGAAGAACAGCGTAAAGAGGGGCGCAATACACCTGCTGCAGATTCCAATCTGAACTGAACAGTCGAGAAATGAAACAAGTGGGGGCGTAAGATTTAAGATGTCATAAAGAAGAAGAGGAAGGCAAAGACAAAAAAATTATGTTGAAAAAACTGAAATTAATATGCTAAAGTAATTTAATACATACGTAAAATAATTAATATAGTGTAAAAATAACAATATTCAGTACATACATAATAATAATAATAAATAATTTTAATATGGATTTTTTAAATCTTTGTTTTTAACCGATGTCACGTAAAAGTCGACGCTGTGGACACCGCCTTGGTATATTAAATTGCATAGCGCGATAGTCGTGTAGATGGTGTATTGGAAACCTTCGCGCTAATCAGGGCGCAACAGCGGTCCCCTAGTGGCGAATGTGAGAACAAACTTGTGTGCGGACGGCAGCGGGGGCGGCCGGTCGGCGGTGTCGCCGCAATGGTGGTCGAAATAGATCATCTCTGCACTTTTAGACGCGGTAAATCAGGAGTTAATTAGGGCCCTGATTCACTCGCACTTTAGAACATCGCCTGACAGGAATTAAGATGAGATTCCCGAATGGCAGCAGAGTGGACCCGTTTTGGTCCCAACGTTTTGGTTTTCAATATGGCTTGCCCGCTGTATTTTTAGAGCGAAAATAATTAAATTTCTACTCAGATGCGACCGTCTTGAAGACGGCCTTCTTCCCCGTAATCCATGAATCAATAGTAAAGTATTAGTGTAAGTTATATCATGTCAGTGACTCTACGCCGAACTTGGAAGGTGGCAAACTTTTCTTCGATGAACTTCAGTTAAAACGGGTCATGAGAAATCCTCTCTCTACGTTCGTATTATTTTGTCGGGCCTTGTGTACAACTTTTGTTAAGGGCGAACTTTCATTTTACTAGTTTGAAATTCGAGAAATTCTACACAAATTAGATACGCTTTCAAGATGAGGTTAATGGTTAATTTCTTGTATCAGAGAAATAATTAATGACGTTATTTGTTACGTAAATTATGCGAGAGAGGAAGGTTTGAATAGAAAGAGACGACAATAAAAATGTTGATTTTCTCGCATTCGATACAAGTGACAAAAACCACTCGTATCTAGAGTATTTTCCATATTGATATATGGAATGAAATAAAAACGTGTTGTCATTTTTTGTAATAATTTTTTGAGTACCTAATTTATATACATGAATATGTTTTGAAATCGGACAAAGTGCCTACATATATTTAGATGGTCGTTATAATCAATGTTTTAAATTCAAAATGATGTAGTAGTAGTGTTTAAAATACAACAGTGTTATATATAAATGAAATATTTAATTGCGACATATATAAAAATAACGTACATAAAATGTTTATTTTATTCAAGAAAACGTTGTTTTAAATCAAAAAATCAGTAAAAAACATTTAATTTATAAAATTTGCTACCATTGTTGTGAATAAGTTTAATATTAATTCATACCGTGGGTGAAATTTGCGTGAAAACATGTGTTGTCTGCATTTTTTAACGAAAATTAAGAAAGGAATTAAGTAAATAAAGGAAATAAAAAATACACATTTTTAGGATAGTTATACATATTATTTAGTAAGAAATTATTGCGTTTATGATATCAAATTTGATTTTAAATAGTAGCAAAAGCCTCAAATCATATGAGTAAATACAATACATTATTTAAAAACGTACTTTTTCACTAAAACAGAGTATTTTAAAAACTTCGATAATTGATAATATGTCCTGCAAATTGAATTTTTATAGCTCTTTTAATGTTTAACATTTTATTAATTTGTCTCAATTGAGATTCGTCTTCGTAATCTTGGCTTCAATATTATAAGAAAATATATTTCATAAACGTAATAATTTTCCATATTAAGGAAACTCTGTGGCACGCGGAAAATGTATTTATTGGTCACCGTCTTTCTTATAATGGTTGTATTTTCTTAATTGTGGCAAATAATATTCAGTTTATTAGTTTTATTTTAGTGAAAAGATATTATCTGACTAATACTTATAAAAGAAGTCAAATCTAGTGTATTACTCCTGATATAATATAAATTAATAATAAAAGCCCACATTTTCGTGAAAAAACACGAAAATATGAATAATTTTTGAAAGCGCCCTCTTAAACCTTTAATAATATTTTTTTGTATGGAACGAGTTTATATTTACTGATCCATTTCCATTTGTCCTACATAATAATCGATTCCGCACCTAGACTAAGCTAGTCGGTGTTAGTGCTTTCTGGCGTTCGATCCGCCAGAGCTTGGAAGCATTGTAACACCACTTTTGGAGTTAAATTTATACACCAACATGTTTCGGAAAATATAATTTACTTAATTATTTTTTAAAAATTATAGGATAGGACTTGTGGTTAAATATAGTTGGTTGTTTATAATATTTTGGTTAATTGTACAATCTGTACTTATTTTTAATACTTGTAAATTATTCAATTCAAAACCAAAAATTTTTATTAAAAGTATGAACATTTTCTAATAAATTATTGGAAAATTATGAAAAATCATTACCTTTTAAACATTTTAAATGCTTTTTGATGTTAAAATTTCTGCCTATTTTTCCAATATAGAAAGTAGTACAATATTTACAGCCAAATTTATAAATACCGGAATTATGAATGTATCATCTTTGTCTTTAAATTTCACTCATAAAGTGGTTAAAAATAATATTTGAAATAATTTATATTAAAATTAATAAAAACCAACAATGCAAAATTTACAACGATTAAAATAATAAATCATTATTAATTAATTGAGATTAACATCTGAATATCCCTGATCTTACTGTTTATAGAAGCTGCGACAAAAGATGCCTTCTCATCCCTTCCTCCACCTTCTCAGTCTCTTCGCCTCTCATTAGCGCGAACGGCATTAATCTTGTCAATGGTTACACACTCATTACGAAGCCCCACCAGCGATCTCGTGTAAACTCTGATTTCGCAACACCCATTAATGTACTTCTGTAATCATTGCGAACCCACAAAAGTTCGCATATCTTTAGTTGTGTCAGTGAGTTATTTATTTAAATATGAAAAATATTACACTATGTACTGACCATTCCTATGATGTGATTGTTATATAAAATCAGGCAAATTTTTGGGTAAGATTGGAAGCAAAACAAAAGAGACAAGAAGCTGTGAAAGACAAATACTGTTAAAAGATATATACAGGGTGAATATTATGTTCCAGGGCGATTTTGTTTGACCGCCATTTTGATTTGACAAATACTTGTCAGTTTGCATTTAGTAATCATAAAAAGTAGTTGATTACAATTTATTAAAAAGTATCTAATACTTCAACAACACATATTTTTTAGATAAATATTGATGATTCCGAGTTTTTGAAAAAACTCACCATGATCGACGATGCTCATTTCGATTTAAGTTTTGTTAATAAACAAAACCGTCATTATTTGGGCACTGAAAATTCTCAATTGATACACTAACGACCTTTACACTTACGCAAAGTTATTGTATGGTACGCCATGTGGCATATGTGCCCATTTCTTTCAGAATATAAGAGGCAATACTGTAATCATTAATGGTGATCGTTATCGTCACTTCGATAACTTCTTGGAGGCCGAATTGTGGTTTCAATAGGATGACGCCACCTCACACACAACCCAAGCTACGATTGAAATTTTGTGAGAAATTTTTTGATCTACTTAAGAGTATGTAAGGGTACTTGAAAGAAAATGCCTAGGACAAGAAGCCAATAACAATTACTATGCCACAAGACGATATTCGAAACGAAATTGCTGAAATAACACGCGAAGTGTGCGAGATTGTTATGAAAAATATTGTGCCATTACCAGAGGTGGCTACTTGTCCAATATTATATTCCATACTTAATTGTAATAAACCAAATAATTGATGAATAAAAATTAAATGAATTAAAAACTATGTTTTATTTTCTAGTTATTTAGAAATAACGTCGCCCTGAAACATAATATTCACCCTGTATGTTCAACAAAGGTATTACCAAAAATATTTTGCTTCTTTTGATCTATCAGCGGAACGTATTACCAGATATACTAAACCTGATCGTTTATAATATTCATATTATTATAGACGCGCGAATGTCTCAATTCTGCAGGAACTGAAGATCAAGGGCAGACTGCAGCCTGAGATAAATCCTTCAATTTTTTGGGCTTCTTTCGAGAAGGGAATATAACTTGGAGGTGCTTGTTGTGGTGGACCACGTCAACGGACCAAGAGGAAGAGAAAGATCCCCCACCCGTTGGACCGACCGAGTAAAAAAGGGGACAGACACTTCTTTGTTGACAGGTCTGCAGGACGCCGAGAAAAATGGAGTGTAGTCAAGAGGACTATCGCGATCCTCAGTCATCAGAGACCGACGTGAATAATGATGAATATTATAAAATATTTGAAACAGTACTTTAAAAAAATATATATGCAAATTTTAGTTCACAGTTAGTTCAAAGATAATGATATTACAATGTAATAAAATCCAGAATCCAATCCTTATTAAGAAATTTCTGACAGTAGAAATAAAATCGTTCATTTTGCTATTTTAAAAATGTACCTGTATATATCCACCTAATTTGTATTTCAAAGGAAATTGAAACTTTGCTGCAATATAATATTTCAAATTCCTTTAATATTTGGCATAAAAAAAGCACTTGACGCAAAGGTGGACTTTTATCTATTATATATTCCGCGACGCAAGTTTCAAATACAATTTCGTTTTATGTAAAAGTTTCGATATATAAATAATTCTAGGTACTAGGTCTAGATAAGCACGCACAACAACGGCCGTTCCTACGCATGCGCAACGTGACTATGTTAGCAATGGTCTCACAATTATTTTATTTTTATTATGAGAATATAGATATTGCGTCTTTGCACATTTGAAAATTATGCATTTACGTAGAACATTGAACAGATCATTTGCATTTCGATGTATTATTAACAACTTATATTCGAATAGTTTTCATATTGAAAAGGATTAATCCAATAAGTGGCTTTTATTTCGACAGTTTCTTCTCTGAAACTCATTATTTTATTATTCATTCATAATAAATTCCATAGATTCCGTAGCTGGAATTGTAATCATTAACAAATTCAGTTAGGTTTTGTTAATATCCCGTAGGAATTTTAATTAATAAACATACTCAGGTTGCTTATGTAACAACAGGGGGTACTAAGATCAGAGGGGGTGACAATGCCATAGACAAACCGATGTTGCCAGAGATAATGATAAACATTGTTTTAATGTGAGAGATTCAAAAGCAAATCCACCACTATTCAAATATCAAATTGAGATACAGTTTGTTTTAGCTGCAGTTTGTTTTGCGACAAATTATATAGCCAGTAGAGATTTTAAAATGAATATATATTCATTGATGAAATAGTGGCGTTTTTATCTCCGAACCACTCATGTAGGTACAATCAAATCATTTTTATGTGAAAATCAATTAACCGATTAAATTGTTCAACGATTAAAAATTTTATTGGATGTTTGAACGATTACTTTAAATGTGTGATGTTCATCAAATTTAATGTGCATTTAATTACAACCTTTTCCGAAGTTACGACGTATTTTTTGTATTTTCTTGAAAAATCGGTTTATTTTATTAACCTAACTTAATTTCACAAAATTTTAAGAGTAAGTTTTGATAAATATATATTTTTTAAACTAGATTATAGTGAATTAACAATGAAGTTCTTATGATATAGTGGTTACGATACTCGCCTAGTGATCTAGTTAGTGGTTAGGAGTTCGAGCCTTGTTCTTGGAGGCCATCAAGTTAGACCTATTTGCATAACACAAGCATATGACTTGTATTTTGTGTACGCATTTCTGTGTACATATTGAAATTTAAATTATCTATTGTTGTGAAATGTACTAAATCTCTCATGCATTTATTTTGATATCAATTATACGAGTACATAGTTTATTTAACGTATATAATTAATTGCGCCGTACACACAATTTATTTCCAAATTGCGCAACACATTTCGTTATTACTCAACCACTTAATTTTATGTCATTTAGAACCGAAAAAATCATATCAAAATGTGTTCAAACAATCTGAATTGACAAGGGAACACAGAGGCAGACATTTCTTTTTAAATACAATCTAGAGGTCGAAAAACCGTAGTTATATATTTTTATATTTTTTCATGAATTAATAAATAAAAGCATGTTTGTTGGAAATCCCCTCAACATATTATCAAAACATTACAATTTTATTATAATCCCCTTTATCCAATATAATACTTTTCATAGAATTTCTTAGTTTGTCACCAATATACAGAACAGGATGTATCTAAAATTATTGTCATAAGTGTGTATGTATACCTTTATACTGCGTCAACTATTCGTGGGGTAGTTAGTTACATTAGCCTTAATTAAATCTATTAGCAAACTTTACTATTGTGATGTTTGAACTTCATGAATGCTGTTCGTATACAATAGATTATTGTTGCCGAATATAGCCCCGGCGGTTTGATAACTCTTCAAAGTTCATTCATCACAACTTGACTTTCTCTTTATAACAGCTCTAGGCAAATTACAGCCCGCGGGCCGTAATTTGCAAGGTCTAATAATTATTATGTATTATTATTTCTTCCTTTACGACAATATTGACGTTAAGTGACTTCAATCAATATACTGAATGATTTAAACAATATAGCAATATTGCTGAAGGAAAATAAATTTAAACTTAATATATGAACATTGGAAATGAAAGAATACCATTTATTTATTTTATTATTTTTTTTTTTTTCCATTTACACCATCAATTATCATAAATGGTTAATGTTTAAAGAAATTAACTGAAAATAAATATTTTAGAATCATAATACATTCTAAATTTATATTTTCACAACATAGAAGACATTTGATTAAAAAGATTGCTAAAGAAATCTCACTTCCAAGAAGAATCCGAAGATTTATTATTACCGAGTCTTATCAAATAGTACACAACTCTGTTTTCATTCCTCACATCAACTACTGCAGCAGCATTTTGTTTTTGGCTAATGAAAAAGAAATGCAACAATTATCAGTATGCGAAATAAAACATTGACAATAATACTGAGAAAAAGTAGTTATATTCGGATCAGTACAGTGTTGAAACCTGTAAACAGAAAGTATTTTATTTTTAAAATTATCACTAAAAATTATAATTTATAAGAAAAATTGATGCAAATCACTATGAGCGCGAACATCATGCAAGAGGAAGACTCGGAAATCGGTGATGTATAGCGCGATGAAAATTTTCAATAAAATTCCAGATAATATGATGTAGGACAAACCACATAGATTAAAAATGAGAGTAAGTTATTTGAAAGCAAGTTTGATATATATATACCAAGACTCGTGGACGTGCATTACGAGCCGTGTCTTATCCGGTTAATTGATTTATTCTTAATTTGGTGCACACATAGGTATATTTATATATATATACCTATGTGTGCACCAAATTAAGAATAAATCAATTAACCGGATTATTGTACACACATAGGTATATATATATATATATATATACCTATGTGTGCACTAAATTAAGAATAAATCAATTAACCGGATTATTGTACACACATAGGTATATATATATATATATATATATATATATATATACCTATGTGTGCACCAAATTAAGAATAAATCAATTAACCGGATAAGACACGGCTCGTAATGCACGTCCACGAGTCTTGGTCCTGAATCACCCTCACAGCTAACTCCAGAACTTCTATAGTCAGATGCAAGACATTCATCCACCGCTGTTGAATAAATTTATTTTCTAAGCTATCAAATTAATGGCGTGTCACCACTAGTTGTGCTCAATAGGGCAGATCCAGACAGAGGAATCCAACGATGAAGATTTCTCCATCTGGATAGACTCGAGTGGAACCCTCACAGCTGGGTACAATTTATTTTTAGGAAGTTAATTAAGTATACTTGTTAAATAATTAAATTTGTAGATCAATCGGGTCCTGAAGGAGAGATGGTACACCAACATCTATTGGGCAGCTAAAAAATTGGTGGTTCAGATCCTTCTCCTCCTGTTGGCACTCGCAAATTGGGGAATAAAGGGCATGTATTTCGGCAAGGAGAAAGCGGTTAGAACAATAACCTAGCCGCATTCATCAAATCATTGATGTCTCTTTCGTGTTTAATATAATTCTGTGGGACCAGGCATGAGTTGGAATAGTTAACTGAATGTGTCAACCTTTTGAAACTTTGTTTTTATCCAATGTCTTTACCACTGAAGTTCAATATAATTTTTGATAATTTTGAGAAGATCACTGGCTGGAATGGAAAAAAATATCTTTATAGCATTATTATTAGCTAGGGAGACCACCATCTCATTACCTAGAATGCTTACATAGTCCAGTTACTTCATTCACTATTAATTATATCTAAGAATTTTTCCATGTTACCGAAAAGATTTATGTATGGAAAAACCATTTATTTATAACTATAGACAGAGCTTGATGTTAGATTTTATGCAGGATTGAGGCACTTATACATCGTGCTGTACAAGAAATACATAAAACTGTTTTCCAGCAAGTACATTAGTATATTTTGAAGGCGTCTATTTTATACTTATCGCTCTTTCGAACTCTGCTGTATACATGAAAACTAGGAAGGCTAGAATGTGAGCCAGCATAATTGATTGCTTATTTGATTTCTGTCTTTTCATATTCTCTAAAATTGGCTCTTTATATAAAATTGATTAAGTAAAAGCACGCATGTGGTGTTACCGCGTTAATACCAAGATCGCAATAGCGAGCAGAATAAATGTAAAACAGGTTTAAAACTAACGAATCTCGGAGGGTAATCAAAGGTACGTCTCGTCATTAATATCGCTATCAGCTTGTACCAAAGTTGCGATTTAATACCCCTTTTGATTGACGAATCTAATAAGGTAAAGCCGCTCTCAGGAAAATGAAGAATCACTTTGTAGGTTTAACCCGAGCGCTGTGACTTAAAAGGCCCGTAAAAGGGATGATTGAGAAGTTAATTTTCTCGCCATGGGGTTGTTAAACGAACATAAAAATAAACATCAAAGCGTTGCACTTACACAAGAGACGTTCGTAAAATCAAAATGGCAGCTTAATCAATAATTTATTTACAAAGATGAACATGCGTTTACCTGACGACGTACCTCTTATTTTGTGAATTGGTAACGGCTATTTTCATTCAATGAAGCTACTAAAACTTACTAATAAAAAGATAAATACGAAAACTTGTTTTACAGTAAATAAAAATATAAAATATTCGCAAAATATTATTTTTATTAACATATTATTTTTATAATAATTCTCTAAATAAAGCTTTTTATTTCAATACTCTTGCATGAAAAACTTCTCAAATATACCTAATGTCAATTTAAAATTTTTAAATCGGAACAAAAAAATTATTACAAATTAAATTAATCCTGGTATCCCGATAGCAACAAAAATATTTTTACGAAAAATAGTTTTTTTCTGTATATCCTTTTGGTTGATTAATTTAATTTGTATTTAAAATATCTCATAACTGTATTCTGATAAACTGAAACTTCACAACGATAATGTGATCTACTTTAAAAAAACTGAAAAAGTTAACTTTTTTTTTTTAATAGAACATCACCAAAACAACTTCATAGCTCGTTTATCTGTTTAATTGCGAGTGAATTAAAAAGATAACTGACTATTGCTTTCAAAATGGACGAATTCTCAAAAATCTCGTATTTTATTAAATGAGTAAGAGTGAGTATACGAGTATAAAGTGAGAGTGGTCATAAAATGTCTATTGTGCAGCGTATTATGGCATGTTCTAGCGTGACAGTCAGACCACATGTAATAAAAATGATCAACATAAACCTAACAAACCTAGGGAATGTTAATATTTACTAATTACTATTTAGCGTATAAATATAATACTGCTAAATCAGATTTTTGAAACAGGTAATATCGTGTATCGTTTGATGTGTAAAATATCCCCGCTGTCCTAATTTGCGCGAATGTGTATTATTTTCGTTCGGGATGGACTTCAAAATCTAGATCGGCGCACTGGTATAATCCATTTTCTTGTGAACCTACTAAAATAATTATCTATGCCAATCGTTCATTTTTTTAAGCAACTTAATGTAAGTATTGGAGCCCTCGTGACGACAATGAGAAAATGTAGAAGCGATATTGAAAATACTAACTACGTAATTGAACAATCTTCTTGGATACGCAGAATGCTTTAATATAATTCAATTAATTAAACTGAAATAAAATTATGTCAAATGAGAATTTTCATTCAGAATAATTATCGTTTGTTCTCTGTTCTTGTAAGAGTATTACTTACCAATCTTAATCTGATAACCTTTAAGAAAGAAAAAACTTTTTCGTTTTGATATGATCATAACATTTAATATATTTTTATTGAACCACTTCTATTCCATCTTATTTACACAAACATCCATTTGGCCACCACATTTTCTTAGTTAACCACCTCATCAGTGAGACCATAAAGTGGTTTATATCTCGTGATGGGAGATATTCTATCCATGTTTGCTTAGCGCTTTCGGGATTGTGAGGAAGTAGCTCCTGTCACGAAACGATTTATTATGTAGAAGACCACGATCATTGATAGCCATTCAGAGAAAGAAATAGTACCTACTTATATAGTACATAAAATAAAAAGGACGTTTACAAATGCGATCTAAGATTGTTAGTTTATTTTAAAAGATTCAGAGATTAATTAAGATTCGCAGTTATTATTTAGTTATTCTACATTTTGTTTTCAAGTCCTTGTCAAATTATTAGAATCTCTGTAAAAAAACATCTTTTTGAGAAATGTTATATTTATCATTAAGGACAGACTCTCAATCGTTTGCCTGAGATGAATTCTTAAATTTTTCGGCATCTTGCGAGAAGAGAAGATAGCTTGGAGAAACTTGTTGTGGCGGGCCACGTCGAAGGACGAAGGAGGAAGAGGATGATCCTCAACCCGTTGGACCGACCGAGTGGAAAAGGCAGCAGGTACTTCTCTGGTGACAGAAATTAAATAGCATAGTCAAGAAGGTTCAGGGAGATCACTATCACCAAAACCAACGTGGATAATGATGATTATATTTAAATTTTTCTCTCACATTTTTTATTATTCTATGAACACCCATGTTATAAATACTTTAATGAAAAAAAATAATCAAAATTTACATCTATCTGTGACATGAATTTTAAAATTAAGCATCCATTGCATTTTGAAGCGAGCTCATTAGAAAAGTATTATTTGTTGATGAGGAGTCTTATTTTCAGCGTCTCTCTCATTACCATTGTGGACACTGGACTTTTTTATGAAGGCACATCATACATTATAAAATGAAGCCTTATGCAAATGGAATCAAAACTATGCTGTACCACGATGCATATATAGAAAGACATGTTATTAACAATATTTGAGTATATCCAAGAACACACATTTACTAGATTTTTACCTACAAAAACATTTAATATAATATAAATAGCTTAGTCTCTGTGAGATATCTTTATTTATAAAATATTATTATAAATTAACGAGAATGCTAGATTCTCTTTACAGTTTAACGTTTATGTGCAAAGATTTATAACTTTTATCTGCACAGGTATTCACATATCCTAAATATCTACATGAATTTTTAAATGAGATTACAGTCTCATGTTGTTTGAGTTAATTTTAAACGCAATAAATATTTTTCCTGTATAATTCTAGGGCTCACCAAATAGTGTAAGTCGTCGAAAATTGACAGATGAAACGAAATCTTGTTAAAGAATTAACAAGATTACATCTCTCACCAATCACACTATACAGTATATACTGCACCAACGATGCAGTGCCTGTAATTGCCAACAACGCCAAATAAACTGTATTTAACTGTGCCTCTCGCATTTCATATTCACCTGCGGAATATTTCACATCAATCTATCATATCCATCAGGGAGATGTTTCGCAACAATCTATCGTTACCACCAGCGGGATGTTTCACATCAATCTATCATATCCACCAGCGGGATATTTCGCAACAATTTATCATAACCACCAGCGGGATGTTTCACTTCAATCTATCATATCCACCAGCGGGATGTTTCACATCAATCTATCATATCCACCAGCAAGATGTTCCACATCAATCTATCATGCCCATCAGCGGGATGTTTCACATCAATTTATCATCGATGTGAAACGAAACCTTTCATTTCATCTTTAATGTTGCCATGGTGTGTATATGTATCTACAAATACAATCTTAATATCCAGACGGCAGAATATCCCAAACGCGTAAATATTTATTTTAGTCATTTTTAAATGAAAAATAATTACTGAGATAGATAAAAGCAAACTTCATAGACAACTTTAAAACGTGAAATTATTTTTTTGTAGTTTTTTTTACGCTGTTGTCTTTTGGGTAATATATTTTTAATTGGATGATAAACAAGGCATTATTGTGATAGGAAAAAAAATCTAACAAAACTTGTAATAATTAAAGTTACTAACTGCAGACTATAGTGAGGGTAGCTGATCGCTTATTGAACTTACTAAGCACACGTTGCTATCTCTACTCCTTTTGGTGCTACACTTCATTTTGTTAACCAAATTTTGTTTAATTTTAGCGTCCGTTGAAAACTTTTGTTTGCCCAAAGTGCTGCGGTTAATTTGTGGTTGATTAAATTTATATCTTCGTATTTAAATATTGAGTGGTAATAATATTTGCCCGGGCGTGTACTGATGACAAGCAAACCCGGTCCCGCTCCGGTCGCGAGAGCTCATATGAATTTTGATTGGATATTATGAAAATTTCGCCATCGATATGCGCCAGGCATGCTGTTATATACATCCACCCCTCGTGCGAGGGTGTGCGTACTAACGTATCTAAGTATATTAGATAACTGGTAAACTAGTCACTTTATAAATTGGCTGGTTCGAGTTACGCAAACGCCACATAACTATTTTTAGATATTCCCATTACGGCCCCTGTCCACGGAGTGAGACACTATGTGGTAAATCTCCAAGATTAGTTGAGATAAAATCTCAGTAGGTACCATGTACACGTGTAGAGATTTTGATCTAAAGATAAACTCAGAGATCAGCGTAAGATTGATAGAAAAAGACAAAAAAAAATATTTGATTTGATAGCAACACTTGCGCAAAAACGTCACCTAGAACCATAGATACATACGACTATTATTTCTGAAAGTAGATAAATATAAGGTATTAATTAAGAAACATTTATTCTCTTTTAACTGCTGTGGACTATTTTATGTGTGAGAAATAAATATCTACTTATTGATGTGAATTGTGAAAATCAAAAGTTGTCTAAGAAGAATCTCGTACATAGACACGGGCCATCGAAATGTATTGCTTTTACTTTTGAGTTTAAAAATATATAATATCTCTAGAAATGTAACGCTACGTCATTAACATAAAAATATTAGAATAATAATGTTTGTGAAATGCAGTTCGTGACAGTATTCCTTATCTATAATATGCATCACGATTTAGTTAAAAAATGTTTTAACTAAATCGTTCCGACCCATGAAAGAACGTCTGAATCGAGAATGCTGACTCATTCAAAGGACAAAAAAAACTTTTCTTATAAATGACAATACAATACCAAAATCGGCAACAATAATTTTGTATCCATATGGACACCTGCAACATTAATGAAAACTTTTATGTCTGGCACTAATGAGTTTTAAATAATTTGTTTCTCACTTCAGCAAGTCCGCATCGCATACATACATGCACGACTTTATGTTAACATTTTTACAGATACACATATATATACTTTACATTCGTTCACCAAATTATCTATAATATGCTTATATTACAATTTATACTAAATATGTGATGCATATTATAGATAATATTGATTAACAATTATCAAAGTTATCAACACTTACGAACAATTAAACTGTGATCCGATTTCTTAGTAAGTATTTTTTACTGATGATATTGACTCGAAAAATCGTATTTTTTTTATAGAATGAACAATAACCATGTAGAGTTTACAGTTGAATAATCAGAACTGATGTTTGTGTATTGTTACGGTGTAATAAATGAACGTGAACTCAAACGTGTCCATATGGACAGTAAGGATAACAAAATAAATATTATAATATGATCTTCAAAAATAAATATTTTTTTGTTATTTTTATATTTAAAATTTATTAAATTGCTTACTTTTAGGAATATGTCTAATATGGAAAGAAAGGGACTGTCAATAAATGGTATATTGGACGTAATTGTAGAAGAAAATAGTAATGAAGTTACTGAGTATGACATATATATATATATATATATATATATATATATATATATATATATATATATATATATATATATCACCACCAGATCCTGCAATTCGGGTGATGAAGACGATGGAGACAATATAGAAAATTTTAATTATAGAGATATCAGCGAATGCTGTAATGAAACCACAGAAAATATTTTATCGCAACAGAAATTTAACTATTTAGTTGGAAAATATAAAAGAACTTGGGTCAAAAGTGAAATGTATTCATTTTAGCCAACGTTCCCTGAACCGGATTATAGTCAGTTCAAAAATAAATCTATAACTCAGCTGGTCAAATTATTTTTCAACAATACTGTCATAAATTTTCTTATTAAGGAGTCTAATAGATACTTATAATTCAAAAATAAATCAATCTCTTCCATCAATTGAGATAAATTAGATGTTTTGTTGGAATTTTGATTTTGACTGGCTATGATGTGGTTCCAAGTAAAGGGTTACTTTGAAGTTCTAAATTGAATACAAGAATCTGCAATGCGTCGACACTGATTTGACGAAATATATTGTTTTATTCAATAGCGTTGATAGAATAACAAACAAAACAGAAGATATGGAAAATTAGACCACTTATAAAGTTGATAGAGAAAAATTTGATGAAATGCTTCATACCGGAACGAACTTTGTCATTCAATGGATCGGTGATAAAATATTATGGAAGAAAATATTATGTGAGCATTTTATTCGGAGGGAAGCCAATAAGGTTTGAGTTTAAAGCATGGTGCCTGTATATCTTATAAATTTTGATATATATCAAGGAAAATGTCCATTTGAATATTCAGTTTATGACAAACAATCCACATATTTCGTTCATTACAGTCCAATTATTTCGTTTTATTGAAATGAAAAAAAATTGTGTCACCAGTGTCCATTTGGACATGGTCATTTTATAAGAAGCCTTAAAGAATATTCGACTTTTTCTCAGTTTTAGTTCTCTGGAACATAGTTATGCACGAAAAATGTAAAAAAATAAATTAAAAAACAAAAATCCGTGTAACAAAATTTGTGTGTCCATATGGATACCTGTGTTGCTAATGGATTTTAAACAAAATTTTCCTTTTTGAGTTATATTTTTATTTTATTTGTGATTGTATTCGATTGCATCGATGGTTGATTAAGATTAACATAATTCTTAGAAAAATGACTAGTATACTAGAAATTAAGTCTCCGATAGTTAAATCTTAGTTAACAATCATCATTAAATCTCAGTTACACAATCACAGTCATCATTAAATCTCATAGATACAATCACAGTCACGTAATGGTTTACCGTCACTAATTCTATGTACTCAATTGGTGGATTTTTATATTTTAAAATGATTTTTTTATTATTTTAATTAATTTGGGTACCGCTCATAAAATACATTGTGTTTCTGAACTACCTACTATTGTAAATTATAACTGTTACTTACATATTACTTTTAATGTAGTAAAAGAACTGGAATGTGTGAATGTAGAAGCAAAAATGGGCGATTTGATTGTATGCTGTTTATTGTAAGCCGATGATGCAGTACTAATGGCGAATAATGAACAAGAACGATGTATGACGGAAACCAACCTTATGATAAATGTTAACAAGTCGAAAGTAATGGTATTTGAGAAGAAGAAAAGCAAGACATCGTGTAAAATACTTGCAGGTAATGAATGTTTGGAACAAGTAGATGAGTTTGCGTATTAAGAAAGTATGTTTGATAGAAACGGAAAGGCTGAGAATGATATCGAAAGGAGGGTGACTGCAGGGAATAAAGTGAACGGCGCATTGAATGGAATTATATCTAACGGGAATTTGTCAACCGAGGCAAGACTAGCGGTACACAATGGAGTCCTGGTACCGACACTGATGTATGGAAGTGAGGCCTGGAGCTGGCAGAAGAGGAACGAAAGTAGGCTTAATGCCGTGGAATTGAGATCACTTGGGCGTGTATATGGCAAATCTATTTATGGGAGAGTAAAGAATGAAAAAATAAGGAAATAATGTAAAGCCGACATTAGTATAGTGAGTAAGATTAAAAAAGGATCACTTAAGTGGTTTGGTCATGTGGAACGGATGTATGAGGAGAGATTGGTAAGAAAGATATATGAGGCAAATGTTGATGGCACCAGAAATAGAAGGACGTCCGCGAAAAACTTGGTATAACCAGGTAAACCAGATAATGGAGGATGGTTCTGTTAGAAGCCTCAGCAATCGGCGAGCTTGTATGAGAAGATATATGAATGTGTATAAGGCGAGAATTGTGTGTCAGGACAGAAGAACGTCCTCTCTGCCTACCCCCGCGGAGAAACGGCGTGATGGTAAGTAAGTAAGAAAATACTATATCGGCCTTATCAATTTGAAAATAATTTTAGCGATGAGTCGTTCAATTGATTGAATTCAAAATCAATTTGAATTAAGTGCGAGTGGTCGTAGAAGTTCCACAATTATTCTCCAACAAGTTAACAATAAGTACAAAAAAAGACTCAGAACTACTCTCGTGGAGTGGAATCCTGAATGCTTGTGTGATAATTTTCTTAGATCTAATATTGATTAAAAATAATACTAAAATTGAATTCAACATTTTTAGAAAACCAACTTTTACAGATACTATCATACATAGTAAATCTAATTATCCATTATCACACAAGCATTCAGGGTTCCACTCCATGATATATTGGCGATTTTAAACATAAATAACTTTTCGAATCAAATATCTATATACCTACCACGAAACATTAGACCGGCATTTTATACAAATAATAATATAGGAAATTTACTCATAAATTCTAAAAACAAAGATGATAAATTTAACAATTCTGGTGTCTATAAACTTAGTTGCAAGGATTGTAATGCATTTTATATTGGTAAAATGGGTCAAAATTTTAATATAAGAGTAAAAGGGCATTTGAGATATTTGAACAATAGTGAATTTTCAGAATTTCTAATCATTTGATAGAAATTGGGCATGGTTTTGATAAAAAATTGGGATTGTCAATATTGCATGTAAACGGTGTTGGTCATAAATTAAATAATTTGAAATCATTGGAGATAAATAAAGCGTCTAAAAATAATCAAATAAATTATAAACAACCAACTAAATTTAACTACAAGTGCCATTCTAAATTTTTTTACTAAAAATTATTTGAGTAATTTTGTATCAAGTAACAATTTGAGTTAGGTACTAAATTATTATTTTTAAATAAATTCTTTTAAAGAATATATGACATATGACATCCTGAAGAAGAAAATGATATTTTTCGAAACCGGTATGTGTATTTAAACTCAATAAGTGGTTAATAAAACAAAGTTAACAAATAAAAATAATGATTTTTAACCACAAATTAATTTTGCCAATTTTAAAAGTAACTTTATTTCATTACAAATAATTACTGTACGATCTTCTCAAACATACAATATTTAATGTACACCAAGCTATCGATGTGTAGCATTATTTAATAATCTATCACCAAATTTATATATCCTAAATTGGTCACATTCAAAAATATTTTTTAATAATCTACAAAAAATGTGTCGTCAATACGAACATTCAAAGTTTAATAAAAAATAGCTATATTTTGCAGTTTTTTTTTAAACCGTGCAATAAAAAGTATTTTTCACCACTTTAATTCAAGCCTTAAAAAATATAGGTAAAATTTATAACACAATCTTCTCGGGAATGCAAATAAATTAATTTCGATTCATCTCCATTTACAGCATAAATCCCGGATGTCTTGTCCCGTAAATCTTCAGACGGGATCTGTCAAAGATTCATCCATTCTCCGCGGAGAAGGTTCCGCCAGTCCACCTCCATTTATGTGATTACATTATATTCATTAATCAAAATGTGAACATTTGTTATTCAAACTTTGTAAATACGACAATCAATATCCCCGGTTCATTTTAATCTTGCGGCAAAAATGAACTTGCTTCAAGTGAATTCTCACTACATTATAATCTCAACAGCGCGTGACTTTGTTAACTATAATATAAAATAGCGAAGAGATAACTTATTACTCTTGACACATTAGTAATGCGTGATTGGTATTCGATGGCTTCAGTGATTGAAATCTGTCTCCGTTTTGTGATAATGTCACAAAATACGAAATTAATTTATCAAAATTTTGCACCAAAATATTAAATTAAAATATATTTCATCGAATAAACAAACCTAAAACTGTCAATAAAATATTCTCTTGCAAATATATATATCCTGAAAAATATTATTGAGGAGAACACATTCTTATGGTGAAGTTGTAATTATTCAAAACACAAGTCTGTGATATTTTAAATATATTAATTAGAAAGATATACATTTAATTAGTATTTATAATTGTGTTTTATATTTATGTATTATAATATATATTCTCCTGCATTGTTTACGATTGGCTCATAACATTCTGGCAGTTTTTCGATTTCATGCCTGAAGAAAATCAGTGACCTGAAGGTCAAGTGTTAATTTTGAAGAGCAGCGTTACGGTGTGTTCGGTTATTATTGAATAGTGAGCGGAAATCTCTTGAATAGCAGATTTTGTGATATTTATATATGATATCATGTTGAAAAATCACTTGATGCTGTCTTCCCGGTCGTTTTTTTTAATTACGTCTTCAAGATAATCAGTAAGTTGTTGGCAATAAGTTTTAGAAATTATTAGTGCATTTCTTGGTAGCAATTCAGAATAGTATTTAATTCATGCCTTAACTCGTCGATTAAACTCAAAACTTAACACTGAACTTTCTTCGATTAAAAATTAATGCAAAGTTCTTGAAAAAATGTATGAAAATGTGTACAAAAAAAATATATTTTCAAAGCAAAGCTATTTTTCATACATTAACCCAATAGTATTCAATCATATTATTCCTTTATTACATTGAACCTATTTTTTGCGTTATAAGCAATCTTAATTAGCTAACAGCATGCTACCGTAAATAAGTAAATAAAAATCAAATCAAAATAAATATGTGCAAGCCATAAACAAATTGAATAATGTGAAAAAAAAATTGTGTTTTAGTTGATAATATGTTCAGACAAGAATCACAAAATACTATTTTTTCAGATACTCGATCACTATTAATAAGATTATCATAGAATTATATAAATTCTTCCTCATCCGTTACATTTTGACCCCGTAGGATGTTGAGGTGGTGTGTGTTAAAGTTATTGAAATATTATATGTTTGACTCAAGATTGTATCAGATGGTTAAGATGCTGAGACAGAGGCTCTTAACTTCTTCTTGTCTCGCGCGTGTCGGTTGTGGGTCGCAATGTAGGGTATCTGTGTAACTAGAGCAGGGTATATAAATGAAAGGGAACTTACAAAATTTTGTTTATTGAAGAGATGAATTGATACAATTTAAATACGCGGTTTGAACTCTGGAGTGCCTCGCTGGAGACGCTGACGAGTAGCGATGCTGGTGTTGGGATGGCCTGCGAATAAGTGGTCGGTATATGCTCGGCAATACCCGTCTCTGATGTTTAATGTTAAACTGGGACTGCCGATTGGTTATTCTGGATCGGGCCCTATATGGTTGATGGGTGCGGCTCAATATGGCCATGTCAGTGTGGCGCATGCAGGGTCACCACAACGCTATTAAAATCTGGTACGTACACACCTTTGTTTACTTATTCTGCTTAAGCATTAACTTCACATATACTTACAAATACAATCACAATAGAAGATGATCTACTATGCGATAATTAACATTGTAAAAATATTTTTGAAACTTATTTAAATTGAAAATTGAAGAGTAACGTTTTAATATTGCCTTCTTCTTCTTTTTCTTCTTCTTTATGAGGGATATTCGTTTAATGTTTTAACTCTCTCGATCAATTTATATTCCTAGCCATTTATTATACCTCTTCCGTCCACATTTCCCTCTATCTCTGTGATTACAAGTGTATCGTATCAGAGGATACGACACAAATATTTTCCGCATCTATTTGACATCCTCCCTAGGATAATTCTGTTTTCATATATATTTATTCCGAAATGTCGTTGAATGAATGAAATTAATGCAATAAAATACGACCTCTCAAGAATTTACATTTTATAATTAATTCATATGATGCTAAGATATTACAAGAGAACCTAATTTACTAAGAGTATAAGTATAACGTAATAATCAAGTAACTAACGTTATAAAGTAATAATTAAGTAACTGTAGAACCAAAAGTATAACTTTGTTTATAAACACTCTGCTTAAAAACAGAGTAACTTTTACTTTAATTGTATATATATGTTTACCCACAAAATTACTTCAAAGCGTTTCAAAACACAATTATTAATTTCTTGAGCGCAAAGGGAAGCAATATTTTATTGTGTTCATTAATTAATTAACCAGCAGGATGTTAATACTTACCTAGCCCTGAGGCATATTTACGGTTGTCAATCACTGCTTATTTTATTATTTTAAGTTGTTATTGTTTAATTAAAGTTTATCTACGTAAAATATTATTATTTTGACATTAATATAAAGGATATTGTTCAAAACAGAACAGTGAAATAATTACACAGAGTGTTCAAGACACAGTATTCTAAATGGAGCCTGCTTAGAAGACATCCCCAGTAACTGATTGAATATTAAGTAGGGTCATTCGAAATTCAACGGTTTAGAAATAATGCGAACTTTTGTGATTTTTGAGAAATTTGCAACCTGTCCACAAAAATTAATGCTTTGTCTAAAATTTTTGTTTATAGCTAATTTAAAAAAAAATTGTTTTAACTTTGTTTCTGTATGTGACACTTAATAGGTTACTAGTGATATCTCCTGATTGAAGACCCCGTTTGAACACCTGTATAAAATTGTTTATACTTATCGTTTTTGCAGTACATTTTTCGGATCTTGGTGGCAATTTTTTTTATTTCTAAGTGGTTCATTAAAATTATTTATAATATGCGATTTTATTAAAATAAATATAACTTTTAGATGAATGTTTCCAAACCGACACCTTTTATGTGACAAAACATTTTTTTGTTAATGATAGTAGGAAAATCATTTTCATTCTACGAGCGCCCCAACCATTAATTTCAGCCACTTCTCGGAAGATA
Source organism: Eubasilissa regina (assembly GCA_022840565.1). Lineage (NCBI taxonomy): Eukaryota > Metazoa > Arthropoda > Insecta > Trichoptera > Phryganeidae > Eubasilissa > Eubasilissa regina. Next base: position 10,021,050 of record JAINEB010000007.1, on the reverse strand, counting down.
ACATTAGAAGATCCAGGCACGGGAAATTCTCTCATACAACACTCTGAAACATTCATCCATTCTTCACCCTTTATCTCTATCTACTAGATCCTTTAACGCCTTGAGTCCAGTATTTGTATTGTCCCTTTCCTATTCAAAAACAACAACAACAAAAAAAAAGAATTATAAATATAAAATCAATAAGTAATGTTTTTCTTGTTATATATAAAAAGTATTTTATAGGAGACTACATGGTGTAAAATACGCAAATAGGCACGCATTACAACAGTCAGTGTAGTTATTGGCTTTATTTCAAGAGGATATGTTTTGTGAATCTAAGTGTTAAACCTGTTTTATTTATTTTTAATTTCTTCATATTTTTATTTTTGTGCAATTTTGAATAAATATTTAGTATTTTTAATTCGAATGATTGGATAATTAAATTTTATACGCAATAAACAAAATAAATTGTTATGACTAGCTGTTTCTCATACAGTCACCGATCATCCAGGAAATAATAACATTTTAAATACTAAATTAATACATTAATTTAGTATTTAAAATATCACAGACCTATGTTCTGAATAATTACAACTTCACAATAAGAATGTGTTTTCCTTAATAATAAGAACATTGTTAAAGACATTGTATTGAGATCAAATAAAAAGCAGATTATTCTCTTGGATGTATTGTGTTAGAAATCCTGTATCTTTTTACATATGAAGTGAAGAATATTACAAAAAAAAAATAGTTCAGTCTAGACTACATACCTAATTACATTATAATTTAGATGTCAAACAATAAGATTATGATTTTAAACTGATACAAAAATAGCTAATCTTTTTTTTTGTGCTAAACACAATATTTTTTTATATGGTGTAAAATCGTGGATCCTGAGAGCAAGAGAGAGAAGATGAATTGATGCTTTTGTGGAATGGTGCTGGAGGTACATGTTGCGCATATGAAAGTTTCCATTATTCATTAAGTGAAGATTAAGGACTTTCAACCATTGGCCTGAGAAGAATTCTTCAATTTTTGAACATCTTGCGAGAAGGGAAGACAGCTTGGAGAAGCTTGTTGTGGGGGGTAATGTTGAAAGACGAAGAAGAGGATAATCCCATACCTGATGGACCGACCAAGTGGAAAATACAACAGGCACTTCTCTGTTAATAGCCCTAAGATCTGCAGGATATCCAGAAAATTTAAGAGTGTAATCAGAAGGGTGAAAATTTATATGGTCAGACTTGTCAAAATATAGAAAGACAGCGGTTTGGAACAAAGCAGAAAGAACATCTGCTTTGGTGCATTTTATATTCACAATTAGAAAAATTACAGACTATCATAAATTTGTAACTGAAGTAAAAAATACACAGACTAACTAAAACATAAATTAACTTGAATATACTCCTTCTCTATACACGATTCTGACTCTCATAGAGAAGAAACAAATGTTAAAATATATATATATATATATATATATCCACTGATTATTGAAATTGTATTATATTTTTAGTATTAATAAATAAAGAAAAAAAAAATATATATTTTTAAACGGTGTGGAATCACGGATTATGAAGGCAAAGGAGAGAAGATGGATTGATACCTTAGAGATGTGGTGCTGGAGACACGTATTGCACATACCATGGATGGTGAAATCGCGAGTGTCTCCATTCTGCAGGAATTGAACATTAAGAATAGACTCTCAATCATTTGTTTAAGACGAATTTTTCAATTATTGGCATTTTTCGAGTAGGTAAGCTAGCTTAGAGTAGCTTGTGGTGAGTCACGTCGAAGAACGAAGTGGAAGACACCTATTGAAGAGACCAAGAAGTACTTCACCTATTGGACCGATCAAGTGAAAAAGGTAACATAAACTTCTCTGGTGACAGCCTTTAGATCTGCAGGATGCCTAGAACAAAGTTTATGGAGATCGCTATGCTCAGTCATGAGTAACTGACATGTTCGATAAACAACAAATTATTATTTATTCTTAATAATTATATAAAATACTTTGTTTAACCACTATTTATTCATTATTCTACATGTTTCGATACCTATGATATCTTCTTCGGGAAACAATGTATACTGAAATTAAATACAAGCATAGATAAAAACAAAGCTATAAAATGGTGAATAAGTATGAACTAATATGAAAACAAATTTAAAAGGTGACTATTTGCGAAGAGGATTTAGTTATTTATAATATTAAGCTTGTTATTAAACTTTTTCTCATTTTTAAAATTTCAAATTTATCTAACTGTAAACCCCTAGTATTTGTATGTATAATTTCTAAACCCTTAATATCGAAGGAATGGTCTGTTTCCGAAAGGTGATTGGAAAATTCTGAATAGTTATTATTATTTATATAGTTATTATTCAAATGCTCCTTAATTCTAATATTAAAATTTCTGCAAGTTTTACCTATATAAAAATAATTGCAATCATTGCAAATTAATTTGTAGACCCTCGATTTTTTTTTAAATATCGTCCTTGTCCTTGTTATTTCTAACCAAATTTTTGATCACATCATAAAACTTTTTTTCTATCGAACAAACATCGACTGAATTTCATCATCATCCCTGACCCCCCGAGAGTATTCCTCCACCGGTCTCTGCACAGGGTTGTTTCCTGTCAATTGCTGATGTTGTGAATAGATAGGTTTTTTTTTTAGTTAGTTCTGCCATTTCATTTTGGGTCCCTTTATTTTTCATCTTCCTTCAGGTTTATTATTAAGCAGCCATTTTCGGGGTTACGCATCATTCATACGCTCTATGTAGGTTAGCTGTGCAAGTTTTTCTATTTTTTTAATCCCTTGTTAAAATCTCTAGTTATAACTATTTCTACTCTACGGTTTCACAGTTCATTATCAGTTTCTGTCTGATATATAACACAGAACCAGGTATTTTTGTTCTGGGCCAGCGCACTCCACTCGGAGACAGATCTATGGAGGTCCTGCAGATCCCATTTCACACTGTTACTTCATCTCAAACTGGGCTTATCAAGAAGTCGCCTTACAGAACATATTCCTGTGTCTTGTCCATTCTGTCTTTTATGATTTTATTAGTTTCCTGAATTCCTGGTTACAACGTTTAAGCTAAACCTAAATTGTCTAAATTTTAATTATTTATTCATATTTATTTTTTTATTGTTGTGAAGCTATATTTTCAGAACATAGTTCTATGGTATTTTAGTATCAATTAAATTAATCAACTAGAAAGATATACAAAAAAAATCTATATATAGAAAAAATATTTAGTTGTTACCGGGATAATTAATTTTTTAAATTGGAATAGTAAATACATCAATTGGAAATATTACAGAATAAACATTCAAAATTTGTTGAAAATGTATTCGATTGCTATAGCATAAATAGAGAATGCTCTTTCCTGGATAGAAAGAGGTCTTGGTTTGAATTCCGGTAGCAACTAAATATTTTTTTGATTGATAGATTTTTTCTGTATATCTTTCTAGTTGATTGATTTAATTTGCATTATTTGTATTTGGTTTATTTTTCTTCCGGACACCATAGTGTTGACACTCACACCCTAACTCCTTAATTCCCATACCTCGGGAAATCCCCCGGGGATACGAACCGAATTCCGATCACGTGCTAGCGTTACGTCCCACGTCGGATGGGTGGTCCAACATTAAAAGGCTACCCTTAAGACGATTGCAAGAGCCTTTTCCTAGTTTCATCCCCCTCACCCCTCACCGGGTGCGGCTGTGTGACTTTAATGTGGTTGTGATATTATTATCACAGCCTATTTTGACCGCTCCCTTCCTCCACAGTACAGCTATGAAATTTGTGGTTTTGATTTTGTTTTTTTGAAATAACGTTTTATTCTTTTAGATTATCTCAATAATGTATCTAAGAAAAATGCACATGTTAAAAATCATCAAATATACCTATTATTATCGGTTAAAAGATACATATGTATATATGTAAAAGTATGCAAAGAAAACATCAAGTTGTATTATGTGGGCTCACTTCAAATACCACTACACAATGGTCACCTATGAACTAAATTTGATAATTCATTTCCCTGAAACAGGATAAATGTCACAATGAGAATCTAATTGTTTTTATTTATTATTTAAAGCAATACTCTTTATTTGTAAATTTTTTTCAACATATTATACTAGAATATGCCTGAAAATCAATATTTTTCAATTTTATATATTTTTTATTTTTACCAGTATTTACCTGTACTTTCCATTAAATACGAGTATAATAAAATAAAATAGCCTCGTCTATTTGAGATATCTATTATTTGTTTAATAACAGTGCCTTTGTAGGTGATAATCCAGTAATTGTGTATTTTTAGACATATTCAAATATTGCTAAAAATGCATTTATTTGTATATAGTTTATATTATTTGTATACTCAGGCAATCTGCTATCAACAGTAAAATTTTTAAGTTAAAAAAATTAATAAAAATTCTACATAATTGCTTTGTTGTGATGATAAACGAGAAAATATCAATTTTGCGAATAAAACTTGTTTTTGTTTTCAGCGTTCAGTGCAGAAAGAAACAAATGAACAGACATCGTCTGCAGCCCTGGATGAGTCTTGACCTGGTTGTGTTTGACCTTTCGTACCAATTAGATTTTAACAGAGTAGGACTCAATCATCAACATGGAGATCCAGTGTGGGGTTTTCCTTCCTTCGGCCAGTGCAGTTTTCTTGCGGTGATATTTTATTATCCGCCACTTAAGGCGTACCTTGCAGGAATTGCGAGCTTCCCCCGATTCTTTAAACGGTGGTTTGGAAAAGTTACACACTATGACGTCACACGCGTTCGTGTCGACTTAATAGACTTAAAGTACAGGGTATTATGGCGTAGATGTTTACCTCGCAATGTGTTCAAAAGTGTGTGCTTTAAGTATGTAATTCGAATCAGAAGGTTTTGTACATGGTGAGACTGGAGGCCTTATCTCTCTTCAGTTCTCACGCGTTTTGATGTATGTTATAGTGCATGTGAATGAGGAATGTGCGAGTGATTATATATGCCGTGACAGAGCAAGGTATTTAATTAAAACAGGACTTACAATAGTTGGCGTTTATTGCTGGTCGATTAATAATTGAAAGTACAACGATTAGAAAGTTAATTTGCACAAATAAAGTTCGTAACTGGAGATGCTCGCTTGAAGTTTTTCCGAAAGGACGGGCCGCGGAGAAGTATCTGGCTTCTCGGAGGTATCCGTCTCAATGTATTAACATCTGCAATTGGTCGATACGATTCGGCAGTAAATGGCTATAGAGTGTTTGAATAAACGGTCAGGAATTATGCGGAAAATTATACAGATAAAACACACTCGTTGAGACCATTAAGAAATTCATATTTGTGTGTAGTCATTCCAACGAATTTGTTTTAATAAAAACTATTCTCATAAACTGGAGAGATAACGTCATGATTTTTTATTTTATTATATCAATAGAATCGGTCAACCATCATATTAATATGACCTTATTATTTCAATATGACCTCTAGGTCAACTAACCAAAAACAAAGGTCAAAAACAGAGGGTCTTATTTCTTATATTTTAACGTTTGAATATTTCATCATTTCAAATAACGTTCATATAAAAATAAAACAAAACATGTTAACGTTTGTATTTTCTGTCATTATAAATGTGTATTTTTCATTTCGTACATTTTTTAATATTGTGATTTCGTGCGTGTTTCTGACAAGGGTTGGGGAGATCATAAAAATCCTTTACGTTTACGAAATAAATATTTAATTAGCAAGGTAAATGAAAAAAATTACTCCACATTATATTTATTATTTAACCAAATTAATTATTATCTTAATGTTGGAAAGTATACTATAAAACCGGTATTTTATACCATTCATTTTAACAAGAGAAACTTTTTCCTATGAAATAATTATGTTTAAAAATCAAAGCCACTAGAGTTATTTATACTAGATGTCATCGACCACCAAATGTGATGATGTGATATTGACACTTTCACATATTATGACATACGTAAATGATCTGGGTATCATTGGAGGGTATCAATCAAATGCTTATCTGATGAAGCTTAATGTTGGAGCGAACATTAGAAAAATAAAATAAATGATCGCTTCAAAAATTACAGAACCGACGCAGCAACGGAGTGATATCTGTATCGGGGCAAGCTTATTTAAAAAAAACTAATTTCACCAATCTGGGCTCAATTGTCAATACCAAAAAGTAAATTGATAAATTGATAAAAATTACAAAAATAATAATATATTTTGCTTTGGCATGAAATCTTATGTCTCTCTTGCTAGCTCGAAAAATAAAGATTCAGCCCTTTAAATCACTCTAAAGGTCAGATTCCACATATGAAATATGAAAATTCACTAGTAGTCTTCAAACGTTACATTCTAAGAAAGACATTTGGACCCAAGAATGATAACGTGTATAGCGTACACGCTATACCGAATATACGAATTAAATACGGTCGGTGAACCCAATATTGTCTAAGTATAATTAAGATCAAATTCAACGCATGAATTTAGACCAACCAGTGAAGTAAGCACTTAAAAAAACACGTTCTAGCTGAAGGAGTATGAAAATTTAACATGGTCAAAATATCCGAGAATTCAGAGTCCTATAGTTAAGGATGTGCTGCTTGATGTTGAATACTTCTATGAACAAAGCATTCGTTCTTCGAACTGTCAATGGTATGCGGAGCACGTGTCATTCAAAAATAATTAATGTAAAATTAACAAAACATTGAACCAGAAATCCTTTCTATTCGGGGAAGTGTGCTGACCTTTTACACCACATCAACATTATAAGCTAACTACAAATTTTCGAACTTATAATAATAGTGTAATAGGATTTTTTTTTTTTGAAGACTCGGTTCGTCATAAAGATAATACATTTAAGTTACGAAATATTATTTATGTTATGAAAAGAAAAGAAAAAAAAATTTTTTTTAAATTCACAGATATGTATAAATATAAACAAAATATAGATACTATATTTCAGTCACGGCCATTATTGTAGCTGTAGGTATTCTGTAGTCGTTGCCATTCTTTGGTCAGGTAACCGGCTTTCCATGAAAGCCCCGCTTGCACTAGAGAGTTTTTACGCCAGCAACTCGATGTCTCAGAAGCGGAACGAATCCATGTATACGGCCTTCCGCAAACATCGTAGATGCGCTGAAATAGCTCGCCAATCCGAACAGCATTCCGTATGAGTTGTTGTACTGAATTCGGAGACGGTTGTACGTCATTTGCTTATATTTCGACTAGAGCTCGCAGGTGAAGAACGATTTAAATAGGATCCTCTTTACCTCCTTACTGCATAGGTAGAAACGCCGTGACAGCATATTTGCACGAACGCTCAACTGTCTCCTCTGCCGTTTTATGTCTTATATGTTGCACTTTTAAATTGATACATCTGTTATTTATTATTTGAATTTCAACATTATTTGAAAGCAATCTACATTATATTTACGGAAAATCTCAAACACCTTTCAGTAAAATCCAACAGGAGATTCCGTAATTTAATGAATTAATTAATTTTAATTTCTATTCAAATATTATTGTTATAAATAAAAAACTGCAACTTCACAATAATAATGTGTTCTCCTTAATTATATTTTATTCATTATATTGTGGTGGGATGAAAATTCTTAATAATGTACTCGTTATACATTTCCGAACGACACAGCGCAACATAGCTCAGAAGCGCACACCGGCAAGAAAATTCTGCTTTTATTCATAACATCATTTTAAATCAAAAAATTACATTTTTCATGAGATAGGAGAGGAGATTAAATATTGTAAAAATTTTAACCTTATTATTTAAATCTTATCACAAAACATATCAAAAGCAATATCAACTAAAGATTCGATACCGTATGGTGGTCTATCATCAGGGTGATACTATGTATGTAGTTTTATTCCTCTCTGGACAAAGGATTTTCTTATTACATGGGTGATCCATCGCCGGTGAACTAGTGATCACTCATCGAAATGCCACCTGCGTCTGATGATGTTTAACTTCAAATATAATGCATGAGTCCACGAACAAAATTCGTTGTCAAAATAACCGTGAATAAAAAACAATTTCGTTGTTCTTGTGGCACGTATACACGTTCGATATTTTTTTCAAGATTTTCTTTACAATTAACTTTCGTAGTCACAATGAGTACACACCATGTCTCAGAGATTCGCCACCTCGCATCTGTGTTATTTTTAGGTCAACCGGTTTCGATACTTATAAATCATTGTCAGGACTGCTGTACGCCGGTCCTGACGAAGATACGTCTGTATCGAAATCGGTTGATCTCATATTAATGTTTAATAACTCACGTCATCCTTTTTGGAATAGATAGTTGTAAGTGACATTTATGTTTTTACGTGATTTTTGTGTGCACGTGACGAATCTCGCCGTCAGATAAAATGTCGTATAACACTGTTTTGGGATAAGATAAAGTGTATCTTTTTATACCAAATTTAAACTGATCTCTGAATTTATCTTCACATCAAAATTTTAACAAATGTACATGGTATTGAGATGTAATTTAGCAAAATCTCTGAGATTATCTCACCATGGTCACGGGCCTTTAAAGTGTAATGTTTATAATCTTCCATGAGACATTTTTCTTCTTTAGTTGATTGAAATCTTCCAAGTGATATTCAATCGTTACTTGATTAGTATTTTTCGTGTAACATTCTTCAATGTTGACTTGATTGAGTGTATTGCGGAGTAGTTTGGCGAGAAAGTATCTTTGAACGTCCCTAGTTAACGGAAGCGCCCCAGAAACTAAACTGCTGACTTCTCAGAAGCGAGTTGTGTAATGTAGTTAGTTCTCCACTAAGGACGGTGTCCACTTGCCGAGGGTTTGATTGAATTGTTCAAACATTCGTGTATTTACGTATCTCGGGTGTAAGTGTAAAGTTTCGAAAACATTGATATCTGTGTAATGACACACTGTAGTAAGTTGTGAACAACGCAAATAAAAAAGTTATTTCACTTGTTTCTTTAAAAGTGTTAAAAATTACAAAAATTGAAAAAAAAACTTTTTTTTTTGTAATATTCAAAATTATTTTTAATGAAAATATGTGAAAGATAACAAATAAACAATTAAAACTTTAGATACCGATCAAGGTTTTGAATTGAGGCATATTATTCTCAAATACGTAGAAAGCGACAACAACGGACGCCATTACTGGACATTGACAAACTCAGCAAATTATCAACAAGTTTAAATATTTATTTTTTCTTAACATAGTGCGTACATAAGTAAAGGATGTTTTTTTAGAGGTTTTTTTTTCGAATTGGCAACACTTTTTCCAGCGACAGCCAATTTGATAGCTGACAGCTAATTTGTGCTCAGTTTGGTTTGCCATCTCATCATGTATTATAGACTTACGCCAGAATAATGTTTGCAAATTTTGCAAATTTATTTCGAAAATCGTAGTTCAGTTCGCGAAACTTACCGTGCGCTACGTCTATTTTATCGTAACTGCAGATGTTAAATGCAGCTGGGGAGGACGACGATGACAGTATATTAGAATCGCCGTCTCTACATCTATAAACATAATTTAATTAAAAGAGACCTTTCCAGTCTTTAATCTTCCCACACGGCAATCACCATATCACGGGCCAAGTCTCTTTTCTGCAATCAAGTTTATTTCTTTTCTTTAATACTTAACTTTTTTATTATTATTAATTAACATAAGTTCTAATTCAATTTCCAAACTCAAAGAATCATTTTAATTAATTAGATGTTGTATACTTAATGCCATGTTTTCAAAAACATAATCGCTTCTTACTTCTCCAGAAAGCTTTTAAGTCCGATGTCTGATAAAATCTGAAATGTCTTACACAAAAGTAATAAAATCTTGAAAAATGTTTTTATTAAATTAAACATAATGAGTGCTTTTGTGGGCTGCCCTATTAAAAGCGGATTTAAGCTACCTCTTAATGTGTACTGATATTCTCAGATGCTCATTAGCTTGTTGGCTTAATTACATTCCCAATATATATCAGTCGTTTAAAAATTAATAAATTACACGTCATTGTCTTGTACATTGCATACTACGTGAAGCTAGTGGTTAGTCAAAATTTATACAAATGTGTATTAAAAAAATAGCATAGAACATCATTGGAATAGGTATTAAAAATGCATTATTTAACCGTTAACCTCATTCTACCATTTTGTCAGACATTTTTCGTCTACTGGCTTGAGCGGCCGGTGGCAATTCGGTGAAACCCCAAGACGATCAAATGCAATCAAACAATCAATTTTGAGATTTTTAATTAAAATGTATATTTTTTGGTTACCTTTTATTATATGTCTATTAAATAAAAGTGTTTATTAGTTATTTATTCAAATAAATTCATAATATTTTGGATTTAGTGTGAAAAATAAAATAAATCAACTTTCTTCACATATCAAGGAATTTTAAGGGTTGTAAAAATAAAACTGTTTCTTATTAGTTATTCATTCAAATATTTATCACAAATATAATCATTATTTAAACAGTGATTATTACAGGTGTTTTTAATGCGACTTGTACTACCTATATTGAAATATTATTTTTCGTTTCACGTAAATGATATTATTTACGGCTTTTCTTTTCTAATAAATAAATTTTAAGGTATTATATAAATTGTAGAATTAAGACATTCGTTTCCAATTGAGTGGTTTATATAAGTATTATTTTCTTTCAAACCCTTAGTACAATTGTCATCGCTGCAAATTCGATTAAATCAGTGCCTCACTAACTTCCTTCAAAAAGTATTACGTCTGTCGTTCTTTCTGATGTTCCAATTTTTATATATATTTGTGTACATAAAATATGCAGCAAATGCAGTTATATTTAATATATTTATACAAAATGCAACGGGCCATCTGTCTGTCTTCCTTTTGCAAGTGGAAGTTATTATTTTGTCCATGTGATCATTGCCATATTTCGTTTTGTTGTAATCGATTATTATTTACGATTTTTTTTTTTTTTTTCCACGATCGATAACAATTTTCACATTTTTTGTATTGTTTTTCTAACGGCCTCTTTATTTGTCACATCGGTTATTAGTGATAGTAAAATATCTGTAAAAAGTAATAAAAAAGCGTCAACTGAATTCTCAATTGTGGTGCCTAGTGGTAAAATTACTTTTTTTGTGGAACCTCTAATAATATTATGTTCTAAAGACCTTCCAGAAGTTTGAGGAAAGCAGTACCACACGTTATGATCTTTTACTGGAGGATAAGTATTATTATCAGGTACAGCTGTTAATTTCATATTATGTTTTTTATTTATTATCTTTGTTTTGTTAACCATTGAAAAACAAACAAACTGGTTAAAAAAACAAAGATAATAAATAAAAAATATGAATTTTAACCGCAAAGTTAATATTGTTAATTTTAAAAGTATTCATATTATGTATTGGTAAATCTTATTCGCTCTCAATATCGCTAAGAGTTGATAAGAATCTTCTGATTCGTTGCTGTAGTGTCTGAATTTTGAATTTTTGCTAGCAGACGAATTTTTTCATTATTTAACAGACGAGACATTTTTTAATAAATTTCTCTAAAATAATAATGTAAGACAAAAATAAAAATATTTATTAATATTATTTCATAGCAATATATGATAAAATAACAACATACGTACCTGACAACTCAAAATTAAAAAACCGGACAAAAGTATACTCCAGAAAGGTCGAATGAGTACCGATCTGCGTGCAGCCGCTACGGGCGGTAGAGCTCCGTTTGTAGACCTCCGATTTTTTTTAAATATCACCATATCCTTGTTATTTAATACATCATTATTTTTTTGTCTATGCTTTCATATTTGATTTTAGTAGATATACATTTTATCCTAAGAAAAGGGACGATTGGTCATGACATATGTTGATTTATCAATATACAGTGGTATAGACAGTGTTTTCTTATTATCAATACATATATTTTTTTTAAAATCTTTCTGGAACAATCTAAAGGTAAAAAAAAATCATCTATCATTATATATCTGTACGTACCTAACATTATTATTTTTAATATAACCTAACCTAACATCACTTTATTATTTGTAATTTCTATTATACCACCAATGTAAAATATTTAATTCAACACGGGTGAAGCCCAGTAAGGCTCTGATTAAAATAATTGCATATATGCAACATATTTTATATAGCTGCATCCTATCATAACAGTATCTACTAGTTAAATGTAACTATTTTATAAATCGCTAAAATGTATATTTATTTTTTATTTATACGTGTATTGTGTTAACATACGGTTATGTCCACAAACCTCGCATCACCAGTCATCAGATTCTCTCCGGAAGAAAAACGATGGAATGCTGAAGCTTAATATATAAAGTTTGGTGTTTTTTTAAATCTTGAATTATTAACTTTTTTTCAGACAATCATATGTAAATCAAATTTATAATTATTTTATGTTTCATGAAAGTAACGTGGTTAACACTCTCATTACACTCGATTTAGCATATATACAAACCGCTATATTTACTTTTACAAACTGTTAATCGATTTATGTCTGGTGGAAAAAAATATATAACGAGTCCCGTAATATTATTTGAAAATATAATTTCTAATATATTTTTACTTACAAAACTTAAAGGCACCCGGTGTCCTTGGGCTATTAATTAATAATGTTTGAGATTTTTAATAATCTAACTGGAATCTATAATTTCCATGAAATATCAAGTATCAGAAGTTTTTATAAAAATAAGGTTCCAATGAATCGATGTAATTAATTTTTCTGTTTCTTTAATATTCCTGATACTTATTCAGATATTTAGTTATTTTAAAGTCACTTAGAAATCTTTGAATCTAGTGAACATTTTTGCACGAGTTCAATAGTATTACACTTAAAAAATATTTTTTTTTCGGTAATAAAATATATATTTAATCCACTTTCAGATATTTTAGAACAAGAAGCCTTTAAGTTCAGCCTGAGTTGTTACAAAATTATTATGCCACAATGTTTATCGAGACTCACTAGACGAGACTTGAGACTCAGTGTAATAAATGTAATTTTAATAATGTACATATTATTGTACCTAATTTTCCTCTTCTTTTTCTTCATCATTGCTTGTTCTGTGTTGCTGACGCTCTGTCCTCGTGTCTCCTGACTTATAATAATAATAATAATGTGTTTATTCCTGCGTGATTGGGTTTAAATTTAAGGGATTAATTAAAAATATATACTTATATAGTCAATTTTATCGAAAAATATATTGTTGTCGCTACCGGGATTGGAACGTGGATCTCTTACCAAACCGGGGAAGGTGCATTATATAACTATGCTACAGCAGACAGTACCTTTGTCGACAAATTTTCGAACTCATATGTTACATTTTTTAAATTAGTACTTCTACCGTTCCTTTATGTAAATGTATATTTTTCTAATTAATACATTTGATTAATATTTTTAAAAAATATCACAGTTCTATGTCTGAATAATTACAACTTCACAATAAGAATGTGTTCTCCTTAAAAATAAAAGATTCTTCCATTTCTTTAACCACTTGTGCATCAAAGTAAGAAAAGGAGATTATACTGTGCACAACTTTGAAGAAGACCTGGAAGAGTACCACAACGGCAGATAGATATGTTGCGTCTGGCTAAAAAGACCCTGGAGTCAGCTGTGTGGGCGACCTAGGACTGGGACTTGCGAAGCGCATTACGAGCCAAGTCTCATCTGACTGAGACCCCTGTATCTCAATACTGACATGCAGGAGGGAAGAAGAAGAAACTCTTATCTCATTACACAAAGTATAGAGCTCAACGTAATGTCCACACTAAAATTCATTTACTAAAACCGGCTTAAAAATACATCTCAAACAATAAAAACCCTTTAAGCCAGGGTTAACTCTAGAAAATAATTTATACCTCAACGCGTTACCTTTCGGAGTTATTTATGTAAGATATTTAATACACATGATATACATATGTGTGTGTATTTATGACGTTCCGGGTTCAAATGGGTTTACCCACGCGAGCTGACCAAACAATGGACATGTCGGGGTTGAACATTGTGCTCAGTGGCACTCGAGAAACCAATCAAGGAATATTGCCTGTGTAAACCTCGACAAAGTAAATACTTTCGCAAGAAAATATCCCCAATTAAGTTTGTGTTTACCCGGTTTACGGAGATCCGACTTACCGGCTTTAATTATTAACTTTGTCTCGGACAAATGTTATTTGTTTGTGCAAAATTTATGAAAACACACCATATTCGAAACAAACATAATAACTTATGGAAATTTAACGGGCGAGCTGGGTATTAAAGATCGTCTCAAATCGTCCTTGCACGTTCGTGTAGATACACTATGAAGGAGGGAATGTCAGCTACTAGATTTTAAATAATTCACAGTAGACAGATAGATAGATAGTGTTAATGGCACCAGAAATAGAGGACATCCGCGGAACACTCGACATGACCAGATAAATCAGATACTGGAAGCTGATCCTGTTAGAATCCATAGTAATCGGCGAGCTTGTATGACAGGGCAGAAGAGTGGCGCCCTATCTTCTCTGCCGACCCCCGCGAGGAAACGGCGTAATAGTAAGTAAGGAAGTAAATAAGTAAGTAACACAACAGACAGGTTTCTTTCATTCCAACCCCCTACACGGTATTGTTGCATGACGGTAAAAATATAATAATATAAATAAATATTTATTACTAAAAAAACACGTATTATATCACTTCTTCTCCTGCCCGATTCGTTTGGTTCTTCAGCCATAATGTTCTTTCTTCTTACCCCGACTAACGACAATTTTTTCCTGCATTATGACGATTTATATGTACATAATTCTGATACTTCTCAGAATCTCTCATCACATGTCTGAGATTTTCAAGTTTTCGGATTTTTATTGTTTAAATACTTTATTTTTATACTTTTAAAATTAGCAATATTAACTTGGTGGTTAAGATTCATATTTTTTATTTATTATCTTAGTTTTATTAACCACAATTGAGTTTAAAAAACATCTAGCGGTTTCGGAAAACACTTTTCCTTCTTCAGGATGTCATAACTAACATGTTAGTTATGAATGAATAAATAAAAAATACTTTATTTTTACTCAACTCCGTCCAGCTTATTTTGAGCTTATTTCTGTAGATCCACATCTCAAATACTCCAAGTCACCTTATCGTTTCTTTGATAGGTATTCATGCATTCCATCAAATAATACCGAGAACACATAACATCTGACCACTCTAATTCGTAATCTAAGATTGAGATTATGACTGCAGAATATCTTTTTTATGCGGTTAAGGTTTTCATGAGCTTGTTCGATCTGGTATTTGATTTAATTATACCACAACTGCATCGAATATGTTTATTCTTTCGAGCTTTTGTATTGAAAAAGATACTGAGCACCGGTAAATACGTTTTTATGTAACACACCATCCATGATATGTAACAAATTACGCACTATTTTAAATGCAGTTTTATGACACATTTTACCCGAGAAATCTACAAAAAACATATTCCATATTAAAAATATAAAGTAAATTCTATTCTGCACCTTTACTGTCAAAGATCTGATCCAGATCACTAGACTGCCTCTTTGATTGCTACTTTAATAATTTTTTTATTACGTCTTAAAAATCTAATAAAGAATTAATATTATTATAAAATGTGTGATAAATTTTCCTTCTACGTGTCAAAAACTTTTTAAAATAAAGACACGTACACGGAATACATGTCACATCAATATTCTCTAACTAAATTATGAAAATAAGACTAACTAGGTGATCTCCTGGAACGATACTCGAACCCTTGACTTTTAGATATCTATGCGAAAGTCTTACCACTAGACCAACAAGCACGAGATATATACGAATATTATTAATTTATAAAATAAGTATGCTGATAACAAAAAAGGTGTAATACAACAAGATTATACAATTAAAATGTTCAGTACTGTCATTTCGGGTAACATTGGAATTCAATATAACATTGGATAAAACCTGAACGATTGCATTTTTTTTCTGCCGTAAAAGTCTTCTTCGGGACAAGAAAATATGATATGAAGAACAACTACACTAAATAATTATTGCAAGAAGCCCTGGATAAAATTTAATTGACGACACCTATCCATATTGTTCTGACTAATTTGTGTTCATTGACTCGAAAATTGTGGACTTGAAACCGCCCCCCAAGTTCATATTTCACGAACGAGTTAAATCACTTGAACTTGTTGTTTATTTTGCCTAAGTTTTCCTATCCTGAAATAGTTTAGGAATTTATTATAGTCAGTAATGGAGACCTTATGGAAACACATACATGCTCAGACTCAGAATCTGCATACGTCAATTCTGAATAGTAAATTACATAGGTGCAATTATTCCCAGGATAGATATCAAAAGAAAAATTAATATTAATATACGGTAATAATCTTTAAAAGAACTTTAAGGATGCTGGATGTACTCGTATATGGCCAGTCAAAAGAATATCGTGACTTTGAATATAAATGATAGTATAAAAGGAATAGATATTAACTAAGTATGCATGTATGGGATAGCATATCTCATTGAAGGTGATTTCTTGTGTATGGGGTCGGAGAAGTAATTTTTTAATAAGATTAGAAAGAGAATATGGCAAATAATTTTAATTTAATATTCAATGACTTCGTTCAATGATTTTGTCAAATAATTAAAAAAATCATAAAATTAACAAGTTTTATATTTGAACGAGGTGTCTGAATCTAGATCAGATGATTTAATATAGGAGAAAAGTACCAAGTCATGACTTTTTTTCATTTCTCTATCAGAGAAATATTTTATAATAAAAAAGTTCATTTCAATATAACTCTGAAGGATTATATACAGGGTGGCCCAAAAAAAATGAGAACCTCTCGTAACACAAGAGTTATTTCAAAACATAATATAATTAATTATAATTCTTAACATAAATTTTTGCACAATATTTAGCTAGTCAGAAATTATTAAAACACCCCATATTGCATAATCTATGGGTTTAAATCTGGGCTGTTCGGTGGCCACATGCCTGGCTTGATGAGATTAATTGTAATATTTCTGGCTGTGTGAGATGGAGCTCCGTCCTGCTGTAATGTCTAGTCTTTGTTTTGAAAATCTTTAATCATTTCCCTAGCACCCTAATGTTTATCAGTTCGCAAATTTTTGATCAGAATACGTTCTACTGCAGTAATTTTTGTCATTCTGGACAATAATTTGAAAAAACCAAATATAAACAATGGGAAAATTAATAATCAAAGATGACGACCGGAAATTGTCGAAAAAAAATGTAATACAGGTAAATATGTAAATACGTAAATTAGTATACTATTTAAGCTATTGTTGATATAGTTAAACTAATTTTGATGTAATTATATAACATTTTACGAAATGTTCTCACTTTTTTTGGACCACCCTATAGGTAATTAAAAATCAAGGAACATAGTTACCAAAAATATTGTAGCCCAATGTTACCTAATTATCAATATAAAATTGGAAAACCCATTAAAACAGGGTTTTAGTCATGTTTTCCGGTGTTTTCATAGATTTTGTGACTAAAATGAATGATTCAATGAACAGCTAGTAATCAAATGGTTTTCAGTTGAAAACAAAAATATCAGTAAAAAACATCTGAAAGTGGTCCAATGTTACCCGGAATAACGTTAATAATATTTTAAATATAAAAAAGGAGCGAACATATTTAAAACAACATTTAAGGTAACATTCAAACAAGAAAACTAACTTTCGATGTAAGCGGTGCTTAAGTGGTAAAAGTTGTAAGAAATAAATAAACCAATTATTCAAGCTTCGTGAGCGACATACTTTTGAGAACGTATTTTTAATACAATCATTTCTACATTATGTAACGTATCGCCGTGAAAATCCGGCCCAGTTCGTGGGGTGGTATATTCCTCGATTTTTCCCAAAAGTTTTGCCTTTCAGAAACCGGAGGCTTTCCGGCAGAAGTTCGACCTTTTTATACGACGCATTTGAAGTTTGTTTTCTGGGGCCATTACAGGAGATGAAATATAGCCCCACCTGCCCTCAGCCTCTTTCAGACGGGAGTATCACGATTCCGAAGTAAATCTTTTTCCTCCCTACTGGTAGCGACGATTATGGGTGATAAATACAATGGTTTTCGCAAAGAAAATTTCCGTTTAAGCTTCTTATAATACGATTTGAATGTGTCGGTTGCCAAAATGATAAATTAAAGTCAGTTAAGGACGAATAGAAACAGTCGATTTGCTATGTTAACTAAATATTTTAAGGAAATAAAAATTTATGGGAATTTCGGATTTTCACACCCGCGTAGAATTTTCTTAGCTGTTCTGCATTGTGTATATTACCTCTTTGACCAAAGTTTCAGATTCCATAGTGGGGTCCAAGTCTAATGAATAAACGGCGCTGATGACGCTGACACTGCATCATCTGATGTCCTTTCAAATGTGGTATTTAATAAGAACAATATAATGACTTTTTCAATATTTACTAAATTATTTTGTGGTAACATATTTTTAAAATAATAAGAACAAAGTTTTGTCTATGCTTGCATTTTTAATTTTAGTATATAATACATTATTTTCTGAAGAAGTGACCATATATCTTGAAGATGTTGATATATATAGCAGTTTTGAACAATGTGTTTTTTATTATTATTTATTGTAATATAATGGTTTATTAATTTATTTATTTGTTAAATAGATATGCGTACATAGAATACGTGTTCCATCAATATTATTAAATATTTTCAAAACGAGTTATTTGTTTGTGCTATGAAAATAGAACTAACTTACTGATCTCTTGGAACGAGGCTCAAATCTCCGACCACTGGATCACTAGGTAAGTGTTTTAACCACTAAACCAACAAGCGCGTCTTTATTTAATCTAATTTATGATTTTGAATATATTCAATCCGGTGAGTAAGTGAAATACTGAGCGCTCATCTCCGCGCAGAGTTAATGAAACAAAAATAGAAATTTAGATTAATTATAGTTAAAATTATCAACAAGATGATTCCAGAAAATATCACGAATGAGAAAAAAAAAATTAATTTGTTAAAACTGATGTGGTGACGTATGCGATCCTCTCTCAGAATGGTGCAAATCGAAGCAGATAACTTTGGCTGTAGTATATTCATCATAGAAACCGTAACTACTCTACTTTGAACATAATCTAGTAAACCTAGTTAAATGAAAACAAATTATTTAATCTTTCTAATACGAAAAATGTAAATGAATTAATAACTTTTTGTAATGATTTTATTTCCCTTTATATTTATTTACAAAAGTTTATCGTATCAATAATTGCCAACGTATTACGTCATATTATAGAAACGATTATAGTTTCAAGAGGTGGAACAAACAACTTATCGGTTGTAATTTGCTTTCTCTTGAAACCATAGTTGTGACAGAAATATAACTTAATGATCAGATGCTATGTATTCTCGGTATTATTTTATGAAAGCATAGAGACTCTCTGAAGATATGATAAGGGTACCTGAAGAAATTGAGATATGGATTTACAAAAGAATGCTTCAAATAAGCTGAATGAATAGAGTTATGAATAAATATGTAATGTTATTAAGAAGAACATATTCCTATTGTGAAGTTGTAATTATTCAAAATATGGGTCTATGATATTTTATTTACTTTATTGTTACGGAATCCCAAATACCTTTGAGTAATCCGATAGGAAACGCCAGAATTAACAATTCATTTTTATTAAATTTTGGACACATTGATATAATTTATTCCTCAAAGGTATTTGAAATTCCGTCAAAATAAAGTAGATAGCTTTCAAATAATGGAACTATAGATGTATTTATTTGAAAAGTGTGACATATAGGTTCGAAAATTCGTTGTCAATGCACTGTGTTCTGTAGCATAATCGGTTAATGCACATTCCCCGGATTGGAAGAGATCCAGGTTCGATTTTATTGAATTGATTTTATAAGTATATCTTTCTAAATAATACATTTTATTTGTATTTAAAGATGTAATGGTTCGGATAAATAAAGATATATAAGTTTTTAAAACAATAACATGTGATGAGGCGTCCAGAGAAATATGAAATCTTGCATCCCATAATGCAAGAAAGGACTGCTGGAAGTTGGGACCCTAGAAATAGAAGAACATTATGGCTGAAATATCTATGGCGTTGGTTTGGCCAGTCTACTATAGAGTTTATCCGAGTCGCAGTAAACAAAATGATAATAGCCAACATCATAGATATTGGATAAGGGATGAAAAAAAATATATATTAAAAATTTCGTTTTTTTTCAATCTTGCAGTGCCGTTACTCTTCGAATTAATTCCCACCTTGAAATTTTAAGTGAGCAGTCGAAAATATTCCGAAAAATTATATATACTGGGAACAGCATTGTTTTTAAGAAAGTGTGTTGTGTGTGATGACTCCTTGTAGGAATCAGAATTTAAATGTTCACTGCACAAATACGAACTTTTGTTTGGCTCGAAGTTTTTCTGACGCATCACATGAATCCATTTTGCCAAAACATCTGGTTTTTGAAGAGGAAATCTGAAATTGTATAATCATAATCAGTTAAATGGGAAAAATTATCATTAAAATCTTCCAAAAAAGCAATCTCTCTTTGACACATTGTAAATTGAAGATAATGAACGAAAAATGACTATAATATGAAAATAAAACTTCCGCAATCACTTACCCATGGATGTGGAGGTCACTTACCCATGAATGTGGCATACAATGCAAAATTTAAATGCAATTCAGTTCAATATTATTTTATTTTATTGATTGCACGTTAACACAAAGTGTAACATGTCCACTGTAGCCAATCCGTCACGTAAACTCTTCCACGTAATACGTCTACAGTCGTGTGGGAGACGCTGTACAAATGGACCAGTTTCTCTACCGTCTAGGCTCGGCCGTCGGAATAAAGTTTCCGATAAAAAAGTGAGGTTTACAGGGTGGAATGTGGATGAGGAATATTGGAACACGGGAAGAGAAAAGTAGATCCCACTTAGAGAATCCATCTGGATCGTGCTTGTCATATTTCCGATATGGCGACGAGAAATCTGATAATACCAAAGCTGCCAGACCTCAGCGTTTTGATTGCCCTGTATCACGTAC